>CM057453.1:731889285-733097857 GCA_016271365.2 Neoceratodus forsteri
TTTCTGAAAATAGTTCTATGCTTGCAACTTGGTCAACTTTGGAGATATATAATTGAAAATGTAATTGCAACCCCCCAAATTGGGGGGCTTACCTTGAGTGTCTCCCTGGACTCCTCTACTGTCCACTGCCTGGCTGACATCCAGCAAAGGAAAGTAAGTATATGTACAGTAATGTTGTGATACTGTCCTGCATGAGTGTGCAGAGCCATGTTGCCGCGTTATCCCTTTAAGAGTTTCAGCCTGTGTGTATAGTGTACATAGTCTGGGCTGGATCCGAGTACAGCAAACCTCATGACCAGCCAGGCAAAACACTGAGAGTCTCCACTCTGCAGTAACTAACAGAGCAGAAGGCGCTCTCTCTAATGGTCTGTAAATATTTATTGCTAAAACAGTACAGTTGCTTGTAAAAATGAACTTAAATGTGGACTGTTTATTTCCTCAGCATGAGAGCTGCCATGTTTGGTCCAGCACATTGCTATTTGAACCAATTCGAACACAGGGGTCCTCAAGGGGTCCTAATTACAGTGCCTTCCAGGTGAAACTGTGAACTTTCCTTGTTGGTGCCTAAATTAACCGATGAGAGCTCTTAGACTATCATTAATAGTAAAAGCCACCAACTAGAATAGAGGCATCCAGGTCTTCTGTTGGAACTGTTTTGAAGGAGATATATCAACTTGAACTCTCAAGCTGAAGGGAACCTGTGTGGTTTAGCAGTATGTCTCAGGGGAAAGGTCTGCTTGGCCTCCCTGTGACAGACTTTGATTCCTGAGGGGATCGATTGAACCAGAGACTGCCTAAAAGCAGAGAGCGTGGTTCCAGCCATATATGTTGAACTGAAAGCTTATTTCCATCAGATGAAAGGTATTTGTTTCTGAGCCATCCCTAAGTGGGACAAACTGACATGAATACATTGCTTCAGGGACTCCTAAATAAAGTGAAGCCTGCAACTGTTGAAACTGCCTCCTGCCACATGCCAAGAGGGGAGACCACTGTGGGTTATTTTCTGCTTCAGCAGTAAGGACTGCCAGTTACCAAATAGCAAAGCTGTGTACTAAGCCAAAGCTCAAGCACTGGGCCTATACCAGCTCTGGCTCTAAAAGACTGTTCCTCCACCTGTTTCACCATCTGCCTGGTGAGAAACTAGGAGCTGTAATTGCTGGCATCGGAAGGCGGGAGGAGTAGGGGCTACAATCGGCAGCTGAAGAAGGCATCAGGGGGTGATGGAGCGAACTTCCTGGTGGCCGAAATCGACAGTGGGCCAGGGCTACAGGAAGCTGTAATTGTTGGCAGCATCAGAAGGCAGGAGGAGCAGGGGCTGCAATCTGCAGCAGAGGAAAGCACCGGGGGCCACTGAACAGACTTCCCGGTGGCTGAAATTGGCAGTGGGCCAGTGCTTGAGAGGGAGCAGCTGAATCTGAAGGACCAATCGGGAGTGAGGGTGCCAGTTTTGATTTGCAGCTGGGCTTGATAAGAGCCCAGCCACCTCAACACCCATTAAGAAGCTGTAATTGCTGGCATCGGAAGGCGGGAGGAGTAGGGGCTGCAATCAGCAGCTGAAGAAGGAATCAGGGAGTGATGGAGCAGACTTCCTGGTGGCTGCATTTGGCAGTGGGACAGGGATAGAGGGCACCAAGCTGTGAGGAAAGGGTACTGGAGAAGACTTCCCAGTGGCTGAAATCGGCAGCGGGCTAGGGCTTGAGAGAGAGCAGCTGAATTTGAAGGACCAATCGGGAGTGAGGGCACCAATTTCAATTTGTGGCTGGGCCAGATAAGGCCCAGCCACCTCACCATCCATTAAGGAGTTGTAATTGCTGGCATCAGAAGGCGGGAGTAGTAGGGGCTGCAATCGGCAGCTGAAGAAGGCATGAGGGGGAGACAGAGCAGACTTCCTGGCAGCTGCATTCAGCAGCAGACCAGGGCTACAGTGAGCTGTAATTGCTGGCAGCATTGGAAGGCGGGAGGAGCAGGGGTTGCAATCGGCTGCTGAGAAAAGCACGGGGGTGAAGGAGCAGACTTCCTGGTGGCTGCATTCGGCAGTGGGCCAGGGCAAGAGGGCACTGAGCTGTGAGGAGAGAGCACTTGAGAAGACTTCCCGGTGGCTGAAATCAGCAGCGGGACAGAGCTTGAGAGGGAGCAGCTGATCTTGAAGGACCAATCGGGAGTGAGGGCACCAATTTCGATTTGTGGCTGGGCTAGATAAGGGCCCAGCCACCTCACCACCCATTAAGGAGCTGTAATTGTGTCCCACACAACCCACCCTGGCTCCGACCTCTAGTAAATGGTCTGAGGGAGCGGATCACTGGGGGAAGGCATGGTGTGACTGGTTGAGACTGAGATTTAGGAAGCTCGGATTTGTTGCTGGCTGGAGGGGAGTGGGCATATGATTCATATCATATACTGTGCTGGCTTGGGCATAGTGGTTACTGTGTGGATTGCAGATTAATTCTTGGGGTCTTGCTGGGCTTTGATGGTGTAAAATAGAGGGCACATTGAGGGTATTGTGTTGGGCTTTGCTGATTAATAAGGGGACACACTGATGAGAATTGTCTATTGCTGGGTATCCCATGTGTGTGTAGTAATCACTGTGGGAGGGCTGTGTAAGTTTGACAGTATATTATTGCTGGTAGGGGGACATATTGCTCATAACTAAAATGAGGGTGGGCTTGGGATAGTCAGAGTGGGCATCTTTGGCAGGGTGATTGGGTGTACAGGGTGTGGGGCAGTCAAAATATTAAATTGGGCATGGAGGTTTGGAGGGTGCACAATGTGTTTTCAACTGGAGGGTCTTAGGAAAGAGATCGGGGGATCAGATGGCAGCTTGAATGGGGAGGGTGTGGGATGGGGAGGTAAGGTGGGGTATGGATCATGTGTGACTAAACATGGTCAAAATGGCATGTCTCAAAAGGCAAGTGGAATAGGCAAAAAGGGCACATCTCAGGGGATAGATGGACCATATGGTCACTATGGAGGTGAGGGTGGTGGAACAAACAACGTACGGGAAGCACTCCGTAGGGAGGGTGCTGCTCAGAGGGAGCAAAAGAGGGAAGGAGGGGTAGAAGAGAGCAAAACAGGGACAAGCATCACACTTACAAACCATTTCACCTTATTATATCCAGGAGATGATGTGGAGGAGGCTGATGGTGGGGGAGAGCAAGAGGATAGAGAGAGTTTGGTCAGTAAGCTGAGGGAGGTGGGAGACAGAGGAGGGTGCAAGAACCATAGGAAAGGATGGAGGGTGGAGGGACATGATCCTAGGTTGGGGGAATGTGGTAAATGGGGGGGCATTGAGTGAGGACAGGGTAGAAGGTGGCAAGAATGTGGTCCAGGTTGGGGAAGTCAATCAAGGAAGGGGGCAGTAGAGAGATCAGCTCTGAGACAAGAATCATTGGAAGAGGTGGAGAGTAGTGTAGGGAGAAATTCAACTAGTGGGGTGGGAAGTGCAGGTCTGGGGGGTGAAGAAAACTTAGTGAAAGGTTGCTCGGGAGGGGGATTGGAGGATTATAGCTCAAGAAGGGTGATGGGGTGGAACTGGGGGGGCATTCTTTTGCCTCCTGGGAAATTGGGGGGGGTGAGGAGCAAACTGGCAGTCGCAGGTAAGGGTATGGTAGGGCTAGATATGAGGGTGGCCTCCAGGCTGATGGAGTTGGGAGGAGTAAGCAGAGGGTTGACAATAGAAGGAAGAGCCTGGAAGGATCTAAATAGGCTAATAAAGATTCCCAGGCTGACAGGAGAAGCAGGAGAAAGCAGGGGTTTGATGATAGAAGGAGGAGTCTGGAAGGACCAAAATGGGCTAACAAAGTGGGGGGTGGGGTGAAGGTGATACTGTTGGGGATTCCATGACCAGGGATATCCAGTGTGAGGGGGGTTGGGGACAATAAAAGCAGCCCAGTCAAGGCTAAATGAATACCAGGATTATCCGTACACAAGGCCAAATTCCACCTATACTCAATAGCACTGGAATGTTGGGGATCCCTGGACTTCCTAGTACATCTGGGGACAAATGACTTGGAAGGGAACAGTGAGCTAGAAATACAGGCTAGGTTCCAGGAACTGGCAACTGTCACTCTATAGGAAGCAAAATTTCCTTCTCTGAGATTCTGCCGGTACCAAGGGCAACTGGGAGAGCAAACTAAAACTTAGAGGGATGAACCAGTGGCTTAGGGATTGGTGCAAGGCAGAGGGTTATGGACTGGTGGGAGACTGGGAAGATACTTGGGAGGATAAGGGGCTATATGCCAGGGACAGATTACATCTCAATCTGGAGGGGAGGTAGATTTTGAAACTAAAACTTGCTGGTTTTATAGGAGAGAGGTGCGGTTTAAACTTGTAATGGGGGAGGGTCAAATAAAAGATTGGCCCCAGGGAAGCTGTTTGTGGGTCCAGATCTAGGGCAATGGAAGAGTGAGGGGGAATGCGATGCAAATCTAAGGAAAATTGGGCAGAATAAGGACTGCGCTGGGCTGGGGGATTGGATAGGTAGGAAAGATTGGGGTGGAGGACAGTACTGATTAATGCCAGGAGCATGAGCAATAAAATGCCCGAGTTACAGGCTATGCTGGCTGAGGGATCAGCAATGTAGTGGCAATTACAGAGACAAGGGCCACCCAGAGAAATGATTGGGGCCTAAATATGGAGGGCTATAAGTTATTCAGGAAAGATAGGGGAGTGGAAAGAGGGGGAAGGGTTGCTCTGATAGTCAGAAATGACGTTGTAGTTAGTGGAGTGGAGGAGGCTGAAGGAGGAGTGGAGGCGATTTGGGTAACCCTGCAAATGAGGGGAGGAAAAAAATTGAAAATAGGGGTGGTATACAGGTCCCCCGCACTTGAGGAGGCTCCAGAGGATAAACTGTTTGAGAACATCAAGAGTCATTGTGACCTTGGTAAGGGTAGGATGGTGGTCATGGATGACCTTAATATGCTGGGGGCGGACTGGGACACCATGACATCAACTGTAGCCAGGGAACAGTGACTGATGGATCTTTTTCAGGATGCATTCCTGGTCCAACAGGCGGGGGAACCTAGTAAAGAGGGGTGGATATTGGATGTTGTCCTAGCGGACGGTGATCTGATAAGGGCCTGGACGTGTGTAGTCCACTGGCGGGTGGAGACCATGCCACGGTCTGGTTTCTGCTGTATATAGGGGGTGAGGAAAACTGCACTAACACAGTAGTGGTAGACTTCAGGGGAGCGGATTTCGTGGGCATGAGTAGGATTCTAAGAGAGAGGTTGGACAAGATTAGGCCAGACATGGATGCTGGAAGATTGTAGGAGACCATTAAAAAAGGGGTACCGGAGGCTACTAAGTACTGTATAAAATTAAGGTAAAAGCATGGTAGAATCAGTAAGCCATGTTGGTGGACTAGGGAGGTGCAGGAGGAAGTGAGGGATAAAAGGCCGCTTATGCACATTTTAAACGCTCAAGGGGGGACAAGGAGTGAGGAGAGTATGGAATATCAGCCAGGAGGGTCACCAGAGTGGTGAGGGAAGCCAAGGCAGGGATGGAGCAAAACCTGGCTAAGGATATCCGGGGGGGGAGGGATTCTATAGGTATACAGTATAAGAAAGAAGTGAAAAGAGAGGACGCAGATCAATAGGATTAGAATTATGGGAGGATGGGCTCAGGAAGCAGGGGAACAGGCAGAGGTGCTAAATGAGTACTTTGCCTCAAACTTTGCAGATGTGGACTGGGGATCCCTACAGGCTGATGAGAGGGAAGAGCATTCAGCTAAGGTGAGAAGTTGGTCTGAGACCAGAGGATGGAATGAGGCTAAGGTACAGATAGGACCAGACCAAGAAGTGTGGGGAGGTTGAATGAGGTGGTAGGAATGGGGGGAAGAAATCACAGTGGATAGGGTGAGGGAGGCCCTTCAGAAGCTAAAGACTGATAAGGCACCAGGGCCGGATGGGCTACACCTGACGGTTGTGAAGGAACTGGCAAAGGAGCTGCCTGCACTCTTTAATACCTCTTTGCAGACAGGATGGGTGCCCCAAGACTGGAGGGTGGCTTATGTAGTGCCTCTTCATAAAGGTGGGTCTAGAAAAGAGATGGGGAATTATTGGCCTGTCAGCCTAATGTCTAGGGTAGGCAAAGTAATGGAGGGCTTTATCAAGGAGAGGATTGGGAGGCAGCTGGAATGGTTAGGGCACCAGGATGATAAACAGTATGGCTTTGTTCCCAGGAGATCGTGTCAGTCCAACCTCATAAAGTTTTATGACTGGTTGACGGGGGCCTTGGACAGACATAGGCCGGTGGACATCCTATACCTAGATTTCAGCAATGCGTTTGATTCAGTACCACATAATAGGCTGACAAAAAAGCTGGGGGAGAGGGGAGTGGGAGGATAGGAGCTCAATTGGGTTGAAAATTGGCTCTTGGGTCATTTACAGAGGGTAATGGTGGGTGGTATACTCTCTTCTCCCAGGAAGGTAATCATTGAGGTCCCTCAGGGTTCGGTATTGGGGTCACTCTTGTTCAATGCCTATGTCTCAGATATAGGGAGGGGGGTTAGGAGTAGGTTGAGTCTCTTTGGAGACAATTTAAAACTGGGAGCACTAGTGGATTTTAAAGAAGCGAGGGAGGCGATCCAGGGGGATCTGGATACCCTGGAGGGGTGGTCAAGGAGGTGGGACTGAATTTTAATGCCGGGAAATGTAAGGTACTACATTTGAGGGTCAAAAACCCAGGCCATGAATACACCCTGGGAGAGGGGGTCACACTGCAAGCCACATTGGGAGAAAGGGATTTAGGGGTGGTGATAGACATCAAAATGAATATCTCTGAAAATTGTAGAAGAACTGCAGTCAAAGCAAACAGGATACTGGGCTGCATAGCCAGGGGAATTACATCCAGAGGGAGGGAGGTGATCCTCCCTCTGTATAATGCCTTGGTCAGGCCGCAGCTTAAGTACTGTGTACAGTTCTGGAGACCTCATCTGAAGAAGGACATAGCGCTGCTGGAGAGGGTCCAAAGGAGAGTGACCAGGATGATTCAAGGCATGGAGGGGAAGCCTTATGAGGAGAGACTGGAAGAGCTTGGGCTTTACTCACTGGAGGAGAGGAGGGACAGGGGAGATATGATAGAGATTTTCAAGTATGTAAAAGGAACAACCAGGAGTGGAACTAAGAGCTTTTTAGGCTAAAGAAGGATGGAACAACCAGGGGCCATGAGTGGAAGCTGGAGGGGGGAAACTACGGGGGGGGGGGAGCGTAGGAAGCATTTTTTCACTGAGTGGATGGTGGAGCTGTGGAATGCACTTCCTGGGAGGCTGGTAGAGGAGGGCACAGTGGAGGGATTCAAGAAGGGATGGGACAGGTACAGGGGGAAACTGAAACTAAAGAAGACCCTCTTGGGGGCTGGGGTGGTGGTAAGGCAAGCAACCACTAGGTTGCTGGCTTTCAAGCAGACAGGACAGACCACATGGCCTATTTTGTTGGCTTTTAGTATGTTAGTATGTTAAACCAGCCTTGGGGAGTCAGTCCCTTTGGAGAATCAAATCGCAGGTTAGGCCACCTACAGGGAAAAGCTGTGAAGAGAGGTGAGTCATGTTGGCCTCGGTCCCCACCAGAATCCTGGAGAGCCAGCAAAGCCATGGTGTGGTCATCCTTTCACCAGTCTGTCTGGGTGCAGTGAGCTCAATCAGGGTAGCCCCCTACAACAATTAAATGAGAACTGGTGCCAACTGATTTATCTTATAAGTTTATTGGGTTCCACCATGAATACCAGCCATCTGATTAGGAATTACAATTATTTTACTGTGTGCAAGTGTTTCATCTATCTAATAACCACCCTTCTTTCCTCCAAGGGCCCCAGCCAGCTGCAACATTGGGCAACCCACAGCAATGCCTCAGGCCTGTCAGGTTACACTCTGGGTACCCAGCAGCTCGTTAAACTGATCTGTTCAGGGACTGAATAGGAAAATAGAAATTGCTATCTGTTTGATTATAGCACTGTAATAATTCAGGTAAATTCATACCCCTCCCTTGTTCACATTCTCCTAAATAAACTAGATTCACTGTTTGATGTTACTTTGGGCTGTGTGCATATTATTATCTGGTCCTCCATTTCTGAGCTATGTGGAAAGTACTGTGAAAGTGCATTATGGTTTCTGATACTGTTTCCTTGCAGGGGGTACAGTGTTACCAGAAGGCCAGATCTTGGTGGTAAGTGTGATGCCCATGAGCATATCATTAGTATATTGACTGCCATATACAGTATTGGTAAAACTTATTGTTCAAGGTTTCTAGCTGGAGTTGTGGGTAGGTATAGCTTCCCAGAGGGTTGTACTAGTCTAAGAGCTAACCCACTAAATCATTACTCTGGGTGGAGGCGCCATAATTCTAGTTCTGCTGTCGGTAGGGGATCCACACATAGTAACCATAAATTACAAACCCAGGCCACTCAACCTGCAGTCAGGAAAACAGGCGGTGTAGTAGCCCTTGGTATAGCGGCAGCAGGGTTACAGTGTTGGAGGCACTGCTGGGATTTCTGCCCCCTTAGTGGCAAAAATACAAACTTGCGGCTGCATTTCATATGAGTAGTAGAGTGAAAATGGAGAAAATCACTGGTTCTAAGTTTGAAATCCCAGCCCACAAAATGGTTGTGCATCGATTATTGGGGTGGTGTGAAGCTGAGGAGGTTGCCTCACACAAGGCCTTGATGCTATTAGATATTCCTCTGGGCACTGACAAAGCTGTTATAGAGGAGGTTCTGAATAAAGTAAAATGTTAGGTAAAGACATTGTAAAAGGGTGAAATGCTAACTTGTTTGCTCAGACTAATGGCCTTAATTGAATGCAGTACCCTAGTGGACATGGAAAGGGTACTTCTTGTCACTACCCCTGATGAGTTCCCAGTGGGTTGGAGAGTAATTACTATGTATAGTGGGGAATCCACACCAGGGGAGTAACCCAGATCAAAGGGATTAAAAGAAAAACTAGAAAAATTGTAAGATGAGGGACAGACCTTAGAGGATTTAAAGAAGGCATTAGAGACCCCAGGGGGTTCCACTCATACAAACACCTCTCCAAACTCTTCACCAGCTCCCTCACCTGTGTCCATGCCCTAGTCAGTGCCTTTGTACTCAGTTAACATTGACTGTTATAGCAGGCTAAGAATGTTCTCTGGCACCACTCCCACGAACCAGGTTGAAGATGACTTAGAGACTTGGATGGACTATGCATCCTACCTTGGTCCAAGAGTGGCAATGTGCAAAAGGCAAAAAATAGAAAAGGCTTATGGAAAGTTTAAGGGGTCCTGCAGTTGAAGCAATTAGGTTTTTGAGGTCCACCAATCCTGATGCCTCAGCTAAGAATATTTGTCTGCCTTAAAAGGGTCTTCGGTAATACTGAATCTGGAGAAGATCTAATATGAAAATTTAAATCCACCAAACAGTGGAAATGTGAACATCTGTCTGCTTATGTTACTTGCTTAGAAAGGGCCTTACAAAGAGCTCACAGAAAAGGTGGGTATTGGCAAGTTACTTGAATCAAGTGAGATTAGACCATATGTTCTTAAATCTGTCAGGTTTGCTAGTGTATTAATGGTTAATCTAAAGACTAGGTTTGTTGGCAAAGGCACTAGCTTCACCTGAGCTATTTTCTTCTATGTTTGCTTGTAAGGACAGAGCAAGGAACAACATTATCAGAGCAAGGAAAAAGATAAATGCTTCTTTTGGCTAGGCAGATTTACTGTGTGTTGCTATTTTCTTTTGTGCTCGCAGATTTTGTTACTATTGTTTGCTTACATTTTACTGCTTTATTGTCCTCTGATTTAAATTGCTGTTGCAGGGTATACTTTCTGCCACATTATTACAAGGTGTGCCTACAAGTTTGTTATGGTTTTGTGCTTACAGATTACTGCTGTAACCTTCTCAGATTCAACTTAATTTTTCGCAAGGTATATCTTCTGTTAAAGTGTTCTGCAGGTTGTGCTTACAGGTGTTGTTACTTTTTTACTGATTTATTTTTCTCTGCAGCAGTGTTTTTTGTGGGGTATATCTTGTGTGAAATTGTTACAGGTGGTGCTTACAGGTTTTACAGTTTTATCTATCATTAGGCTAAGCTTTTCAGGGCTAATTACAGGAGCACATATGAGATACAGACCGAGGGACAGCGACTGCAATTGTTGGTTGATTGTTTCTGCTCTTACCTCATTATTTCTTTTATTCGTGGTTCTTCTTTTTCAACAGGGGAAGGGCCCAACCACCCACCTCATCCCCAACCACCCCATGCTACACTCCTTTTATAGAGTAGCACAGTCGTGACATTTCCTGTAGCAAAGTAGGAAGGGGAGGATCTAAAGGGGTATCCACACAGTGACCTCACTTACAGGGGCACAATTAATTTAACTTGTTATAAAAAGTTATACAAAAACAAACAAACAAAAAAAAACTCTTTTGCATTCATTTTCCTTCTAATTACTTGGACCAGGTTGTAAACTAAGCAACTCAGCTGGAATGGATATTATTAACTGCAGGTACTGTGGGACACTTTTCAAAAGGGCAGTTATACGGGATTTAGGATGCTGTCTTACATGTTGGACCATCAGAGATATAAGAGGTCAGCTCCAGGCAGCATGGGCAGAGATTTCATGCCTCAAATCACATATTCAGGAAAAAATATATTGCAAGAACTGCCCGCTGTTTCCTCAACATCCAACTGAAGCACCTTGACCCCAGATGGTAGTTGGTCTGGGAGGTTGTCAGGTGGTTAGGAGGGGCAAATTGGGTGCCCCATCACTCAATGCTCACCAGTGTATCACCTCCACAAACCATATAAAAACTACAAACAGGTATCTGCCTCTCTCTCTGAAATCAAACAAAGGGGCAGAGGACACTGCAGAGCAGAACACTGCAGCACAGGAGCTAGCACTACAAAACTTGCCCAAAACAGGGACCAAAACAAAAACAGCAAAAAGGAAATCCAAAACACTTCTGATCATAGGAGACTCCATGATTCGGGGAGTTGATACCTACCTCCGGACAGGGGGTAATGGTCATATGTCTCCCAGGTACATCAATATGAAGAGACACTGACAGCATTGCTAAAATCATGCAGGAAGCAGGAGAAGACTTTGGCATCCTGGTACACATAGGGTCTAACAATCTCACCAGCTGGTCAGTTGTGGAGACCAAGGAACACCTGACCAGGCTGGGAGATAAACTGTCATCCATTTCGTCTGGCATCTCCTTCTCTGAGATCCTGCTGGTCTGGGAGAGGGGGAAGACAGACAGAAGGTCAAGAAAGGGAGATAAGGGAGCTAAACATGTGGATCAAGGGCTGGTGCCAGGAAAGAGGACACAAATTTGTAGGTAACTGGCAACAGTTTTGGGAGTGAAAGTTCTTTAAATTCGATGGGCTGCATCTGTCTAAGTAGGGAGTCAATGCATGGGGCAGAAGTTTGATGTTTTTGCAGAATATTTAAACTAGCAAATGGGGGAAGTGGTGCAGCACCCGATACATCAAACAGGAAGAACACCCTTCTCCCCTCAGCTAGTAATCAAACAGGATTTCAGCATGTTTGTAGTTCATTTGCATCACCAGATAAGGAAAAAGGTCCGGCTCCCCATACGACACACAGGGGAAATGCTGGACCTCGCCCAACAACTAACACACTGAAATCTGGCCAATGGAAAACCATGTACACAAATGCCCACAGTCTGGGAAACAAGATCGCAGACCTGGAGGCAACAATGACAGAGGCTAAACTGGACATAGTAGCCATTAGCAAGACATGTTTCACCAGTAACCACACTTGAGAGACTTCAGTACTCGGCTATGTACTGTTCAGAAGAGACCGAGGTGCAAAGGGGGGGAGTGGCCCTTTATGTCAATGAAAATATCAAAACTACAGAAATTCTGAATACACATAAGGAGCCAGAAGAACTGTGGGTCACCCTGGAAACAGGAAATGGGACAACCATATGAACTGGGGTTGTCTACAGACCTCCAGACTAGGATGATGACATAGACACATTACTGTTAGAAGATATACAAAACATGACAGCAAAAGGGGAGGTTCTGCTAATGGGAGACTTCAACATGACTGATACAGATTGGTCAATACCAGCAGGAACATCCACCAGAACTAGACACATAGTGGATTCCTTGCAGGGGGAGGGCCTCAAACAATTGGTACAACAACCCACAAGAGACAGGTCTATCCTGGATCTACTACTGACTAATGGGGAAAGGATCACAGATCTCCATGTAGAAGGTCACCTGGGGGCCAATGACCATCACATGGTATGGTTCAATTTGGCCACTAGAACTAAATCATCCCATTCCGAGGCAAAAATATTTGACTTCAGAGGAGCTGACTTTGATACAATGGCCAACAGAGTTAAGCTAGCCTTGGCAAGAAGAAATACAGGTGAGGGAGTACAGGCAAAGTGGGCAAGCATTAAGGATGCAATACTTGAAGCAACAGCCCATTGTGTTAGGGAGAAAGGCAAGTGCAAAAGAAGGAGAAAACCACTTTGGTTCTCAAAAACAGTAGCAAAAAAGATCAGATCCAGAAGGATGGCCTTCAGGAACTACAAGGGAACACAGCAGGACAAAGATAGGAAAGCATACCAAACCTCCCTAAGGGACGTAGGGAAGGCAGTAAGATAGACAAAGACCCAAACCAAGCAAACACTGGCACAAATGGTAAAAGAAGGGGACAAGCCTTTCTATAGATACATTAGTGAAAGGAGAAAATCCAGAGGGGATATTGCTAAGATCAAAGGGGTAAGGGGGAGTGTGTGGAGAAGGACCAGGGAAAAGCATCTATCCTAAATAGATACTTCTGCTCAGTATTTACTGAGGAGAAAGTAGGGCAGTGCCCACAGCTCAGCACCATGTACACGGGGGGCGGGGGAGGAGGTGTGCACAAGTCCCTTCACAAAAGAAAGGGTCCTAAAAGAGCTTGCTAAGCTCAGGGTGTACAAGGCAATGAGACCTGATGGCATACATCCTAGGATACTAAAGAAGCTAAGGGTGAAAGTAGCAGAGCCATTAGAATAACTATTTAGTGAGTATCTGAGCACAGGAGAGGTCCCAGAAGACTGAAGAAGGGCTCATGTGATCCTGCTCCACAAGAGTGGCAGCAGGGAGGAGACAGGGAACAACAGATCAGTCAGTCTTACCTCAGTAGTGGGCAAGATTATGGAGGCACTCCTTAAGGAAAGGATAGTGCAACACCTGGAATCCATAGGAGCACAGGATCCAAGACAGCATGGGTTTACAACAGGAAGGTCCTGTCAAACTAATCTCATAGATTTCTTTGACTGGGTAACCAGAGTTGTGGACCAAGGGAGTACAGTTGATGTCGCCTACCTTGAATTCAACAAAGCTTTCGATACTGTTCCACACAGAAGATTGATTAATAAGCTGGGTAGGCTCAGGGTGGGTCAGAAGTTGATCAACCGGGTGGCAAACTGGTTGGCAGGCAGAAAACAGAGAGTGGTTGTAAATGGTATACAGTCAGAAGAGATGCAAGTCACAAGTGGGGTACCTCAGGGATCAGTCCTGGGGTCAGTTCTCTTCAATATCTTCATCAGTGACATTGCAGATGGTCTGGAGGGTAAGCTTTGGCTGTTTGCAGGTGACACCAAGATCTGTAATAGAGTAGATGGGGTGGACAGAATGAGAGGAAATCTAGAAAAACTGGCAAAATGGTCAGAAGAGTGGCAACTGGGGTTTAACGCAAAGAAGTTCAAGATCATGCACATAGGGAAAAGAAACCCTGAAGCTACCTGTAGGTTGGGAGGGGAGTTGCTGGCAATCACAAGGGAAGAAAGAGACTTGGGCATTATCATCACAGATTACCTGAAATCATCCAAACACCACTAAAGCAGTAGGTGAGGCTAGAGGGATGTTGGGGTGTATTAGTAGGGGTATCACAAGTCATAAGAGGGAGGTAATAATCTCTCTTTATAAGACAGTGGTTAGGCCCCATTTGGAGTACTGTGTGCAGTACTTGAGGCCACATCTGCACAAGGATATTAGCAAAATGGAGACAGTCCAGAGAAGGGCAACCAAAATGGTGCAGGGACTGCATCAGAAAACATATGAGAACAGATTAACGGATATCAATATGTATACCTTAGAGCAAATGAGGGGGAGAGAGGTGATATGATTGAAACATTCAAATATCTTAAGGGCATTAACAAGGTGAAAGAGTCTAACATGTTTCAATATAAGAAAAACAGCAGGACAAGAAGACAAAGCATGAGATTAGAGGGAGGCCGATTAAGGGGTAATGTGAGGAAGTTTTTTTTTTTCACAGAAAGGTTTGTGTATGCATGGAACGGCCTTCCTCAGGAAGTGGTGGATATGAACACAGTGCAGGGCTTCAAAATGGCATGGAATAAGCATAAGGGAGCAATTCAGATGAGTATGAATAGATAGGCCATTGGCAAAGTAAAGGCCTATGGCACAGTCATAGGGTAGAAAAAATGGGCAGACTGGATGGGCCTTGTGGTCCTTATCTGCAGTCAGCTTCTATGTTTCTATGTAAAGATGATTCCTCTGCATACTGCTGGCTCATGAAAGAGATTAGGGAGGCTGAGAATGAGGAAGAGTTTTGGGATCCTTATGTGGGTGCTGCCCGAGCAACCCCAGCCCCTGAAAAGCCAGCTGAAAAAGAAACTGCTCTTGATGCCCAGCAACTTACAGATTTACTGAAAGAGTTGAGGGAATTAAAGGCTAGTGCACAAAATGCTGTGGAATTTGTTAAAGGTCAGACTGTTCGTACCCATGCTGCTGAAGGCGTCAGTGAGGCCCAGTCCTCTGCAACTAGTGCTAGTGTTCAAATTTCCAACAAGAGCTTTGGTGAGCGATTTTGCACAGCCATCTCGCCAGCCATCCGTTTGGAGAAAGCCTAGTGGAGCTGAACCTTAGCCCCAACCCAAAAATTATTACAAATCTGGTCCCTATCATAGCAATAAACCTTTTGAAGAACCTGCTCAACTTCACAATCCCAGACCAAATGTCTTTTGCTACCATTGTGGAGAAGATGGGCACACAAAAAGAGCATGCCTTGCCCCCGAAGACTTGTGAAGAGTAACAGTAAAGCTGTTTAATCAGGTTAGACAAAGAAATGAAATCTAAAGTCATCTTCTGAGCCTACAGACAAGCCATATGTAGCCAAGTCTGCTGTCACGCATCCTGTGAATAATGTCCTATCTTACTGGGCAGAATTAGTCAGCCCTATTATGGAAACTACTGTATATGTGGATGGTATCCATGCTCGAGTTGTTCTACATAGTGGATCCCAAGTCACAATAATATTCAAAGACTGGTACGATCAGCACTTAACTGACCACCCCTTACAGCCCCTTGATAGATTACATGTATGGGGGTTAAGTGAGAAATCATACCCATATATCGTTTTTTGAGAGTGTGACTTTCTTTTCCATCCTCTGTGGCAGGTGTGGAGGATCCTGTGGAGACATTGACATTAGTGTTTCGTCCCTCTGGCTTTTATGACAGGATCCCAGTGTTAGTTGATACAAATGCACATACGTTTGGCCACCTCACCCATTTATGCAAGTGCACAAAATGTTGTGGAATTCTTAAAGGTCAGATTGTTCATACCCATGCTGCTGAAGCCGTCAGTGAGGCCCAGTCCTCCGCAACTACCGGTAGTGCTAGTGTTCATATTCCCAACAAGGAGGCAAGCAGCAGTATGCTGAAAGAAATAAGAGAGTTAAGAGCTTTGGTGAGCGATCTTGCACAGTCATCTTGCCAGCCATCCACTTGGAGAAAGCCTAGTGGAGCTGAACCTGGGCCGTGACTCAAAAATGAATATCCACATATGATTATGCGGTGGAGTACCAACCAGGCTTAAATCACATTGATGCCGATGCTCTCTCATGAAGACCTGCCTCAGATCAACAGTGGGTGCATGTCCCTGAATAATCAATAAAAGCACTATGCCACAAGTTCAATTGAGATCCATTCTCAGAGACTGCTAACTGCTTGGCAGATTGCTTGGGACCCACCCCAATACTTGTATACCATTTGCCTACTATAATTTCACAGCTCTCGATTTAAGTTCTTTACCACAGCTAACTCCAGCTGACATTCAGAAGGAGCAGCACTATAATCCCATGATCAGACAAGTTGTTAACACCTTAAGAAAGGGGGAAGATGTCTCTAAAATGCTGTCCAATAACCCCATAACTGCTTTACTTCTGTGAGAAGGGCCTAACCTCAAGCTACGTGAGCAGCTGTTGTATAGAGAACTGACTGACAACCAAAGAGAAATTGTCAAAAAGCATCTAGTCTTGCTATCTAAGTTTAAATATGTTGTGTGGAAGGCCTTGCACGATGACATGGGAGACTTAGGTAGTGAAAGAACTTTAGACCTAGCCTATTCACATTTCTACTGGCCTAAGATGGGCCTAGACATTGAACAATATATTAAAACTTGCAGTAAGGATTTTCAGCAAAAAGCTCAGCCCCAGGGAGCAGTCCCACTGGTCAATATAATTACCAGTGACCCCATGGAGAATGTATGCATTGATTTTCTGGTACCACGTCATAATAGCAAATGCAAAAGAACGATCACTATTACGGCGAATGAATATCTCTGAAAAGCAATTCAGTGATATACACCTAATGGCTACACTACATCCAGCCAGTACTTATCAATGTGTATGCAGCCACAGGCAGCGGCAAAATATTTCTCCCCGTCCTGTTCCCGAACCCAGAGCCTCCTATGCCAGAGCCAGCCACCCTCACCACCATACCACAAGGACTGGCTCGGCAGCACCAGGGACACTGCTCCACAGAAACACTCTATCCTATCCCTCCACTTCCCCAGGCTATTCCTGCCGTCCAGTCGCCCTTCTGAATGGTCACCTTTGACCAGGTCACTAGTCTTGCAGGGTAGCAATTAACCATTTCAGTGAAAATGACTCGCTCATTTGTGAGTCACTCATTTGTAGTCACCCTTTTGATGTGATATCGATTTTCTAAGCCTCAGGCCTGATCCAAGGAATATTGCAAATGTATTGGTAGTCACTGACCACTTCACAAGGTATGCTCAGGCCTACCCAACCAAAGACCAAAAGGCCTCCACTGTAGGCAAAGTTCTCATGTAAAAATTCGTTGAGCATTACAGTGCCCCTCAATGAATCCATTTAGATTAAGGCTGGGATTTCAAGTGTAGACTTATTAAAGAACTGCTGTCCATCTGGGGTGTAAGAAAATCTAGAACTACTCCCTATCATCCCCAAGGAGATCTGCAACCGGAGAGGGTTAACCGAACCTTACTCTCTATGCTTGGTACCCTGCACCCTAAAGACAAGCCCAGGTGGAGCCAGCAAATAAGTGTCCTTGTACATGCTTATAATTGTATGAAGAATGATGCCACCGGGTTTTCACCATATCACGTTTGGCAGAGAAGCTTGCCTTCCAGTAGATGTTTGCATTGGAGTGTCTCCTGATGGTGCTAAATCAGGCAACTACTTACAGTATGTCAGAAAGTTAAAAGCTCAGCTAAATCATGTGTACCAACTTGCAAGTAGTATGGCAGCAAAGAAAAACCTGGCTAATAAAGCTCACCATGACAGACATGTCAAGGCCCAAGAACTTAAAGCAGGAGACTGTGTACTGATGAGCAATTTAGGCTTTTAAGGCAAGCACAAAAAACTTGACCGCTGGAGTCATATTCCATATGTTGTCATCAGTAAGCTGGATTATTTGCCAGTGTACAAGGTGCATCCAGAAGGAGACCCTTGTGCTGTCAAGACCATTCACAGAAACCACCTTCTGCCAAATGGACAAATAGTATTGGATACAGTGCCACAAGCTGCCACTCCAACAGGGCCTGTAACCAGATCTACTGCTCATAACAAGCAATCAAATCAGCCTTCTGCTGCTCAACAGTCAGAGCCTTCTTGCAATAGTGCTAGAGTTGACCATGACTGTAATTCAGAAGATTGTGACAGTGAGTTTGGTGCTGCTTATTATCCTTCTTTCAGACTAGTCCAATTGTTCCAAGGAGCCTCCATTCATATCTCCAATAGTGGTTCTAACAGTCCAGTGACCGCTGACAATCCTGCTCTCTCAACTCTCCCTGAATCTCCAGAGAGTGACGTCCATAGTGTGACCTCTGAAATTGCAGACTCTTTCTGCTTGGTGGAGTCATCTGATGTTAATGTGCCTGAACCAGACAGGACCAGTGATGAACATCCAAGTGAACATGGAAGTGATGCTGGAATAAGTGGGCTAAGTGAACTATTTTATGTCCAAGAAAGTATGACTGTTCCTGAAAATACTAACTGTGTGTTGGACAAATCTCACTTTGTGGACATACCACTTTCTGATGAAGATGATCTTCAAGAACCAGAGAACCAAAGTAATATGCAAAGGGATGAGCCTTTAACCAGTCCTGAACCTCAAGAGAGTCAGTGGTACCTCTTTCATCAGAAGCTGTCTTGTTGGTGGGCAATAAGCAGGGAGTCATCAACCCAAATGCTAATGTTGAAATGCAAGTGCCAATGCCCCCTACACCTTGAAGATCAGGAAGAACTGTACAACCTGTGGTTCAGCTCACATATGACTCACTTGGAAAGCCTGTGGACTTGCCCATGAATGTTGTTCACAATGGGGTGTAATCATCAAACCCTCCACCCCATATCTTAGGGGTCATTCTTATAGAGTAAAAGGGGCCAGTTGAGAAAAAATGCAAATTTATTGTGCAATTGAGTAAATGCTCAGGGGTCTCAGAAGGTCAAAATGTCATTTCATATGGGTAATGTCTGAAGCAGTGTGTGCTGTTTAACTATCAAAATGTCATGACAATATGCAACTAACTAAACTATGCAATTATTTAAAATGAATATTATTTAAAGGTAAAGCATGCTATTTTGTACATAGTTATCTTATATCTGTGCAGATGTGTGTATAATAATGTAGTGTCTAGACCTGTATATAACAGAGGGTTCTAATGAAAATTGTTATTTGTATTATAGACTTGATGCAGACACCAAGTTACCTGGGCAGGGGAGAGTGTAACCCCCCAATTGAGGAGCTTACCTTGAGTGTCACCCTGGACTCCTGTACTGTCCATTGCCTGGCGGATGTCCAGCAAAGGAAAATAAATCCATGTACAGTAATGTTGTGATACTGTTCTGCGTGAATGTACAGAGTCATGCTGCCACGTTATCCCTTTAAGAGTTTCAGCTTGTGTGTATAGTGTAGATAGCCTGGGATGGGTCCAAGTACAATGAAGCTCATGACCAGCCAGGCAAAACACTGAGAGTCTCCACTCTGTAGTCGCTAATAGAGCAGAGGGAGCTCTCTCATGCTCTGTAAATATTTCTTGCTAAAACAGTACTGTTGTTTGTAAAAATGAACTTAAATGTAGACTGTTTATTTCCTCAGCATGGGCGCTGCCATGTTTGGTCCAGGACTTTGCTATTTGGACCAGTTTGAGCACAGCTGTCCTCAAGGTGTCCTAATTACATGGCCTTCTGGGTGAAACTGAGAACTTCCTTGTTGGTGCCTAAATTAACCAATGAGAGCTCTCAGAATGTGGTTGACAGTAAAAGCCGCCAACCAGAATACAGAAATCCCAGTCTTCAGCTCAAGCTCTCAAGCTAAGAGAACCTGTGTGGTTTAGCTATATGTCTCTGGGAAAGGCCTGCTTGGCCTCTCTGTGACAGACTTTGATTCCTAAGGGGATCGATTGAACCAGAGACTGCCTAAAAGCAGAGAGTGTGGTTCCAGCCAAATATGTTGAACTGGAAAGCTTATTTCCACCAGATGAAAGGTATTTGTTGCTGAGCCATCCCCGAGTGGGACCAACTGCTGTGAATACATTGCTCCAAGGACTCCTGAATAAAGTGGAGCCTGCAACTGTTGAAACTGTCTCCTGCCACACTCCAAGAGGGGGAGACCGCTGTGGGTTATTTTCTGCTTCAGCAGCAAGGACTGCCAGTTACCAAATAGTCAAACTGTGTATCAAGTCAAAGCTCAAACACTAAGCCGATGCCAACTCTGGCCCTAAAACATTGTTTCTGCACTGGTTCCACCGTCTGCTTGGTGAGAAACCAGCCTTGGGGAGTCAGCCCCTTTGGAGAAGCAAATTGCAGGTTGCGGCTACAGGGAAAGCTGTGAAGAGGAGGTGGATCATGTCGGTTCCGGTCCCCACCAGAATCCTGGAGAGTCAGCAAAGACATGGTGTGGACATCCTTTCACCAATCTGTCTGAGTGCAGTGAGTACAATCAGGATAGCCCCCTGCAACAATTAAATGAGAACTGGTGTCAACTGATTCATAAGTTTATTGGGTTCCACTGTGAATACTGGTTATCCAGTCAGGAATTACAATTATTTTACTGTGTGTAAGTGTTTCATCTAATAACCACCCTTCTTTTTTCCAAGGGACCCAACCAGCTGTAATGCTGGCCAATCTGTGGCAATGCCTCAGGCCTGTCCGATTACACTCTGGGTATCCAGAAACTCGTTAAACTGATTTGTTCAAGGACTGAATGGGGAAATAGAAATTGTTATTTATTTGATTATAGCACAATAATAATTCAGCTAAATTCATGCCCCTCCCTTGTTCATGTTCCCCTTAATAAACTAGTTGAGGTTGAGGCCCTGGATGCCACACCTCACGCCATGTTGGTGACTTGTGTTTGGGAACAAGCACGGGCTGTTGGGGGTCAGCAGGGGTGGGGAGGATTGAGCATCTGGAAGACTGCTGTCCTCTCCTGGGGAGGGAGGACTGGCACTCCCACCAAATGACCACCCCCAGGTGGATGCAGGAGGGTAGTGCAAGTCAGAGTAGCCAGATGTAGGGTGGGTGCTGTGGGACTTCTGCAGACGTGTGCATGCCTCTACATGCGCATGTCCTGCATGTGCACCCCAGAAATGGGGAAGGTAGAAAATGAGGAAATACTTTTCCTGCTGCAGGATAATGATAGATCTCCCCCAAGCTCTGCACCCAGCGACCGAGCAGAGGTAAGTCCCAGTGATACCGGGATGATGGGGCTTGGGGGGTTGGTCAGAAGGGGGCAGCCGGAGGCAGAAGGAGCATAAAGTACATATAAAAAAAATAAAACAAATAAACTAGATTCACTGACATTACTTAGGGCTGTGAGCATATTATTATCTGATCCTCCATTTCTGAGCTATGTGGAAAGTACTGCGAAAGTGCATTATGGTTGCTGATACTGTTTCCTTGCAGGGAGTACAATGTTACCAGAATGCCAAATCCTGTTGATAAGTGTGATGTCCAGGATCATATCATTAGTGCTCGCTAATACTTGTGTATTGACCGCCATATACAGTATTGGTGAAACTTATTGTGGAAGGTCACCAGCTGGGGCTGTGGGTAGGTATAGCTTCCCAGAGGGCTGTACTAGTCTAAGAGCTAACCCACTAAATCATTACTCTTGGTGGAGGCACCATAATTGTAGTGCTGCTGTTGGTAGGGGATCCCCAGTAACCATT
The DNA here is from genome assembly GCA_016271365.2 of Neoceratodus forsteri. NCBI lineage: Eukaryota > Metazoa > Chordata > Ceratodontiformes > Ceratodontidae > Neoceratodus > Neoceratodus forsteri. The sequence goes on from CM057453.1 coordinate 731,910,735, forward strand.
AATTCCAAACCTAGGCCCCTTAATCTGAAGTCAGGAAAGCAGGCAGGATTAGTGGCCCTTAGTATAACGGCACCAGGGTTATGTATATGCTTACATTCCTGGAAAGTCTTAGAAACTGCTAGAGTGGTAGCTGGTTATGTAACTTGTAAGTTACAGAAATACAAAATTTTACTACTTAAATATTTGTTAAATTGTGTGAAAATGTTCAAAATATTTGAATATTCATCTCCACTGCTGTTGCAGGTATGCACTCAGGATTTGGCAAGCATACCAAAGTAAATATGTCCCAGAAACTAATTAAGCTGGATTAACATAGTTTGGTAGGTTAAAATTTATTGCAGATACTTTAGAATTTACTAATTGGCAAAATTTGCTAAAATAATTGTGCACGCATAACAAGTAATGCCAGTAGAATTCCACTTGGGGAATTTAACTTTCACAAAGCACCTATTACCACTGCCTCCCCTTACCTGCAGTAGCATTATGGCCCTGCAATGCCTCATCAATATTCATGTGACAGCGATACCCAGCATCATAATCCATCATGACTAAAGGTATTTAGATAATTCTGTTACAATGGCCTAAGTTGCAACTAGTTGTAAGACTTGGCATCACTTGGTTTATTATTTTCAAACCTATCTACAGGGTTATTCATGAGTCAGCAGTTGGCATTATACATAAACAGTGCTGCACGTGTATGTGCTTCCACGAGTCATTAAGTCAGTGAGCTCTAGTGGTTAGCTGGCATATTGCAAAAAGACATGCTAGTGCACCATGATGTCCATGACTGTACTTCATGGTTCATCACCTAAGATAATGACCTGATGACAAAGAGGGGGCGAGGTTTGGCAGCAGAAAGAATGGCAGCCTAAATCATCTTTGGCTCTTTCCTCCTGGGTAAATGTCAGCAAAGGTTAGCAGTTTCAGTGGCTCAGCAGGTAGCACATTCATCTCTGAGGCTGGGAGATCAGAGGGCTGTGGGTTCAGTTCCCACATCTGGCACTTGGGTTAATATCCTAGTACTGACACTGTAGTGCAGCATGAGAGGGGTGCTGTACTTCTGAGGTGCCGTCTTTTGGATGAGATGTTAAACCGAGGTCCCATCTGCCTGGATTGGTGGTAGTTCAGGTGGATGTTAAAGATCCCATGGCACTTCTCGAAAAGAGCAGGGGAATTTCCCTGGTGTCCTGGCCAAATTTCCCTCATTCACTAAAAATACCACCAACAGCTTAATCTGGGTCAAGATCAGTTGGCATTCATCTGTATCCCCCTCCCCCGGGTCGTGCCTGAAAATAGGCAGGATTTGTCTAGTGCACTTACCTGGTCAACAAAAAAATAAATAAATAAATCTGGCATCATCCGTGTTTCTAAATTGCTCTGCTATAGCTCCTCACATAAGTATTTGATGGGTTTAGTACCCAGTAGCTGGATTTTCTGCCTGAAGTCCATTTGCAACTGTTTTTCCTTTTTTCTGACTTACCTTAGTGTCCTGGTTGATCCTTGCCACACGGCTTGGGCATGATGGTGATTCCCACCTCAGAGTCTTCCTATTCTGCCTTGGACTGCCTGAAAGAATTAAAGCAGATGTTCTCACTGTTGCTTACTGAAACCTGCAAGCTAAAAGCAGCTAACTAATGCAACAGAACTAAAATGATCTCCCTCTCACAGAGACTTTCACACACTGAACAGCAAATAGACTTACAAGATCTCAAAACTGCCTGGGTGGGTGCCCATCTTAGGGAGGCAGGACTGGACCATCCAACAACTCTGGGATCACATAGAAGGCTTAGAAAACCATGGTAGCTGGAGCAATCTACATATTGTGGGCTTCCTGGAGGGAGTGAAAGGAAAAAGCTCCACAGCTTTCCTGCAGAATGTTCTCCCCACTATCCTGCGCTATCAATGGCTGACCCCACTCAAAACTGAGTGTTCACACTGTTCTTTGCCCCCTCCAAGCTCAGTCAGCACCACTCTTGGTTAAGTTCCTGTGGTTCCCTACAAATCATACAACTGGCCTGTGAATGAGGGCCTTTAATGTGGCAGGGGCACAGGATCCAGATTTATCCAGACTTCTCATAAGCATTTACCAAATGTCGGTGGGTGTACACCAGGGCAAGGCATGCCCGACTGGACCTTCAAATCCTTTATAGCCTCTGGTACTTGGCCACCCTAAGAATTATATGGAATTGGATGCCCCACTCCTACTCCCCTGAATTGACAGAAGCATTTATTAAGAGATCTTGGCCTGCTACAAACTTCCCAAGCAGACCAACACTGAGGAACTGCAGGAGAGAAACATGGCATCAGTCACTCCTCGCCACCAATCTGAGGCCTTGGCAAGGCCTTCTCAGCATACAATAGACTGCTCAAAGAAGATCCCTGGCACCCTACGTGATGCCAGAAGGGAAAAGGCAACAGCAAGAGAAATGCCAAGCATACTTAATGATACTCCTCTTTCCCCCCCCCAGCAGCTTTGAAGTCAAAGCCAAAGCAGGAAGCATGGCACCACATCGGATAGTTCAGCAGGGGAAGTGACTGATAGTAGATATGTTCCCCTGTAATGTTTATCCTCCTTTGCTAACTTTAAACTGAACCCTCCTTGATCATCCTCCGCTGCTGCAAACTCTGCCTCCTACGCAACCCAGACACAGCAGCCCTGGGAACTTACTCCCTTACCTTGCAGCACTTTTTCTAGTACAGAGGAATTGAGAGTTCCAAACTATGCTGAGGTATCTGTGGCTGCCACCCACAATGAGGTGACTCCAACTGAACAGAGCTGAAACGCGGTCCCTCACTCTTAACAAAATGTTAGTTTTTTTCCCCTCACTCTCAACAAAATTTTCTTTTTTTTATACTGGGGATTCTAGTGGGCTGACCCTGTTCTATATATGTCTCCTGCCTTACAATCAGAACCGAACATTTGTTTGCCCCTGAACTGCTGTTAATGACTTTTAAAGGGGGAATGCCTACTCTGCAGACTCTTTCCTTGTGGAATTGGATCACCTGTTCTGTATTCAGACATTTCCTCTTTAAGACATCTGTGCATACTGGTTACAAAGTTTTTGTTTTTTTACAGGTTGTATTGGTGACCCATCCTTTCTTTAAATGCTCTTTGTTCACTGTACTTCTTTGTTGTTTGTCCACCCTTTCAATACCCAGTACAGCTCGTACAAGGTAATGCAGCCCTGGCTGAGTATGAATATGCCCTCCCTATTTTCATTACTGACACTTCATGTACAAACTAACAGCAATCCAATTTTCCCCTTTTTATATCTCCACACCACCCCTCCTCAAGCTCTCAGGGGAGACCAGGGTTGCAGGGCTGTTCGACATGCCCTGATCCTGCTGGACCCCTATACTCTTTAGTGGACCCCACCAGGTGTATGGACTTTCTTTGGGGGGGCCTATAGCTAGTGTTGGCTCTGCAGTTCACTGTTCCTTTCCTTTCCAGTTGGAACTGTACTCTGGCTCTTGATCTAACCCAAAAAGGGTGGATGGACGTCCATGTCATGGAATCTTGTCTTGCTACTTGTTTAGCCCTCTGGCATTTCCATAACTTAATAGGCAGGGATTCCTGAAGATGTTGTTGGAGTAGTAGGATGAACAAATTTGTTCACTACAACCTCTGTCATTGTATATTTTACTCTAGTTAGGTGTTTTGTTGTGCTTTTTCTAGTCTTAAGTGAAGTACAGTTTGTCAGTCTTGAAAGCTCATTGCTATATCATGGGTTTGATCTCACTTTCGATTTCCCCTGGTGCTGTGAGTTGGATATATTGTTTATAACATGGGAATATCAAGTTTTTCTTGTTTTTCAAGCAGCCATAGTAAGACACCAGTGCTCTTGCATGTATATAAAATGACTGATATCATGTTCACTTCTTGGAATGTTAAAAGGCTCAGCTCTCCTATTAAATGGAAGCAGATGTTGACACACTTGAAGAAACTTCACATGCAGGTGCATTCCATTGGAATACCAAACTCTCCTCTTTGGAGGCTCAAAAGTTAAAGAAGGATTGGTTGGGGCTTAAACTTCATAGCTCTTTCTCCTCTTCTAAAAGAGGAGTTATGTCATTTTACAAATTGCTTAAATGGCAGTGCTCTGCCCTTAAGTCTGACAAGGAAGGTTGATGGCTTTTAGCTTGTATAATTACCCCTGATGGCTCCTTGACCTTATTAAATGTCTACGTCCCTAACTCTGATTCCCTGCCCTTTTTTATGGATCTCAACAAGCAGATTACCTAATGCAATCACTCACCCTCCCCATTAATTATTAAAGATGACTTCAATGTAACCCTGGACCCCCTTTCTGGACAGATCCCACTCCTCAAAAGAGCCCCGTATCAGGGTTATAGCAGTGCTACAAGATTTTCTTCAGGAACATTCCCTGTTAGATGTGTGGTGTCTTTTCCATCCTGACCAAAGGGATTACACCTTCTTCTCTCCCATCCATCAGTCCCTCAGCCACATACATTTTTGGCTCACCTCCCCCTCAATTACTCATACCACTATTGGATCATCTAACCACCTGGTGGTTATATCTGACCATGCCCTGATATCACTGTTCATTGTTTCAAGCCCTTCTGCTCGCCACTCCTCCTCTGGGAGCCTTGACCCCCCCCCCTCCTCAATGATCCTAATTTTACTCCTTGGATCTGTAGTGAATTACAGTGCTTTTTGGAGATCGACTACAATGGGGCGACTAGTGACAATGTCCCTTTGGACACCCTTAAGCCCTTTATATAGGACTGTATCATAAGCTTTGCAGTGTACAGATGCAAAAGTCGGCAACAGGGGACTGCTTCCTTTGAAGCTAAACTCGCTCAATTTGAAACCCATTTTAAGAAGGATCCTCACAGACATTATGAGATAATATTACATGAACCTGTATTCCTCACAAGTCCAGCACACATGAAGGCAATCCTAGATCCTCTCCAGATACATACACTCTCTCTCCCAATCAGTTGAGGCCTTAGATAGGCTGACTTCTCTGCATCAAATTAAACAACCTATTATTTCCATGAATAAGAACAAGTCACCAGGAGAGGATGGCCCGCTGATTGACTTTTATCAAGAGTTCTCTGACATACTGGCCCCCTTGCCTCTCTGAATATTCAATTACTCACTTGCCTCAACCTCCCTCCCCAGTATTCTACAGTCACCACCATTGTCACTCTGCCTAAGAAAAGCAAAGATCCACTCTCTCCAGCAACCATTTTCAGATCTCACTTATAAATGCTGATGCTAAAATTCTACCCAAAATCCTGGCCACCCATCGAGAGGCATCTCTTCCTGACTTAATCCATGTGTCCCAAGCAGGGTTTGTCAAGGGCAGCCACAGTACAAATCACTTATGCTCACTTATCAACCTACACTATTTGGTCCAATTCCTCAAAACCCCTGCAGCCGCACTCACCATTGACTTTGAAAAGGCATTTTGCTCTGTTGAATGGCCCTACTTTTTTGAAATGCCACTTAGATTTGGTTTCGGACCTTACTTTATAACTACTTTCCAGACCCTTTACTCCAACCCCTCCACTAGAATCTCACTAATCAGCTTCTAGCCCCCCCCTTTCCCCTATTTAGGGCACATGCCAAGACTGTCCACTCTGCCTCTACTTATTCTGCTCACCATTGAACCATTGCTAATTAACTTACGTGCAAACCCTGATATTCCCAGAATAATCACCCCCGTAGCTGAATACAAATCCCTATCATATGCAGATGACCTCCTTGTCATCACCTCTGATGCAGGCAAGACTATCCTCCCTCTCAAACACCTACTTTCAATCTTTTCATTTATTTGTTACTAGGGGTCAACCATTCAAAGTCTGAAACATTCTCTTTGAAGTTCCTGTGCACTGCTGCCATGATATTTCATAACATAGAGTGGAAATGGCAACCAGAAGATATTACCTACTTAAGCATTGGTATTACCCCATCATTTCAGGTCATCACTCTAGCTAATTTTACCCCCTTATTGGACTTAATTAAGACTGAGGTTGAATGCTGGAAAACATTACAATTGTCCTGTACAGGGAAAATCTAAGCTATCAAAATGATGCTAGCTCCCAAAGTACTCTACTTACTATCCCACCTCCCTCTGTATTCCTGACAAATGGTTTGGGATATTGGATTGCCTAATAACTCAGTTTGTCTGCGAAGGTAAACCTTCCCATCTTTAATAGAGATAAACTATGAAAGCATTGGGAGGACGGTGGGTGGGAGCTAACCAACTTCAAGTAGTATCATATGGTCTTCCTCTCAGCCCAAGTTCTCAACTGGTTCTCCTTTGCAGATAATTCCACTCCACTTGGGGTCCACATGGATGCACATCACTTCAGCGTCCCCTCTCAACTCCCTGCTGTCTACCTACCCAAGTCCCCTGTCTGCTCATCCCATCCCACAATAAGTGTTCCCTGTACATACTGGAAAAAACTGATGTACTCCACCCAGTTCAACCAGTCCCTTATCTATGTGGCTCCCCTTTGGAACAATCCTGTGTTTACCTTAGGGAAGGTTCCTATGTGGTGGCCCTCATGTGTGGTGAAAGGGCTTCACTCAGGTTACCATTTTCTCACCCTGGGCCATTGTTAAATCAATACTTTTGAAACCCTCAGAGATAGACACAGTCTTACAGCTAAAGACTTCTAGAGACACCTCCAACTCAGGGTGGCCTTACTCCCACACCACAAATGCCCTAACGCCTTCCAAAACAAACCTTCAATAACTAAATTGCATCACACTAATGGGGGAGAGTAGTCCTATTATACAAATTTCTCTGTGATTGTAAACATTCTTCTGCTGTGCCCCAGTGCCAGCACTGGGAAAAATAACTCAATTATCTTCATCTCAGAGCAGAACAGGACCCTATGTTGGTGCAGAGCTCATATCTCCTGCAGGGATATTAAAGCCCAGCTAATATAACTCAAAATATTGCATTACTGGTACAAGACCCCTCTTACTCTTCAGTCTTGATGCCTTCTGTCTCACTACCAATGTTGGAGGTGTAACTCTGAAGAGGGCTCCCTGTACCACTTGTTATGGGACTGTTCAATGCCGTCCATTCTGCGATGGAGTCCTAACGTTTTGCACTAAGGTGCTACCCTTGCATATCCATTTAGAAATCCCCTTAGCTCTTATTAGTCACCATCTTTCTGATCTCCATAAAAACTACACTGGAGTGCTGTCGGCCATTACCACAATGCTTATTGCCAAATGATTATTATTGGGGCATTGCAGATCTATGGACATCCCTACCTTGACTGAGTGCATATGGTGTTAGGGCACTTGGTAACCCTGGAGCACCTGTCTCACCTAGCTCTCAACATCTACACTAGGTTCTTAGAACTATGGGCCCCCTATCTTTGTCTACCCTCCTCAACCCCAACCCACCTACCGAGATTGACTTCTATATAAGGGGCCTTTGATTGGTACTCCTTTTCAGATCCCTTGCCTCACTATGCTATCCTGGGGGATTCATCTGACCTTGTCATGCCTATGGTTTAAAGGCTTCCTGACTATTATGTCACTGAGCTCATACCCTGTCAGAGAGGTTGTTATATTCTATCCTTCATTAGTAACCCATGTTTCCTTTTTCAGGCTTACAGTAGGACTGTACAGTTTACTGGTTTGATGTTCACATTGTATTCCTTCTTTGTTCATTGTTGTTTTTTATTTGTTGTTTCTTGTTTGTAATTCATTTGTTGTTCTCTTTTTTCTTCCAATAAATAAAATTAATGTAAAAAAAAAATAGTGACCTGACACTTGGCACCACTATACTTTTACTATAGAGCCTCCTATGAATCCTACCTTACTGGCACTTTACCCAACCTTTACCTTCAGCTACAATGGCAGCTCAAGTATATAACTGTGCAAAATGTGCATACATGGCTTCAACCAAAGTATCACAACGTTCCACAATTTCACAAGAGCTCATGAAATTCAACTTTAATTACAGATATTATTTTGGAATCTTTGGTTGTTTATAACTTGGCCAGCATTTGAGCAAGAGATTAGAGAGCTGACACACACAGCGTCTTTTTATTAAACATTGTTTGTTCTACCAGCTGGCATCTCATCTCTTAGGGATATACCCTGTTCACAGGGATATATCCTGATCAGGATGAACCCAACCATCATTCAGTTGGCTACCAGGTTTTTCTTCCACATTGTTTCCCCTATCAACTACCCTGGTAGGGGTGTTGCTTCTGTCAGCCTCGAACAGTCACAATTTCCCCTGCAGAAGGAGTAAACTTCCTGGCCCAGCTGCAGGGATTGCTGTGTTGGTGGAACCCACTGCCAGCCCTTCCCGGCTGAGATGCAGTGCCAAGCAGCAGCTGTCTTGGCCGTGGCTTGCCTCCCAATGTGACTTCCTGAGTTTGTTTCTGATCCCAGCTCATAAGCATGGCAGCATAAAGCTCTGCTGCCAGGCCATGAGGCTGGCCTCAAAGCCTAATATTTAAGGTCATTGTGCCTAAAAAATTGATGCTATTCTGTTCTCTAGTTTTTAAGTTATTGAGGTTTAAAATTCTGCAGTCTACATAACTGTGAAATGTAATTTTAAAATTTCGGAATGTTTGAAGGCTTATAACTCAACTACCTTTAAAGACAGAGATGTGAAACTTGTAACACTTTTGTAATGCCTTGTGTAACGTTGGCATACCAAAGTATGTGCAACTGGGACATATGCATTTAATATTAGATGGAAATAATGGAAATCACAATTTTGGCAACATTTTTAAAACTTTTCATGGAAATATTTTGAAATTTCATAGAAGTGAAATCAGAATTTCACTGGTGGAAGATAAAGTTCATCCAGCCCTATTAGTCACTGCAGTGATTCTGGTGGAGCAATGAAGCTTTTTTAATATGATAGAACTCCTACTTCTTGCTGATGACCTTAGAGAAGCAGTGCTAGCTGTACCAGTAGCACATGTCATGGGTGGAGGAGGTCCCCTTCTGCAACCATGGCACAACTCAAATTGGTAGGTCTGCTTCAAACATTGTTTGTACCAGGTACAGACCTATTATGTGCCCATAACTTCTGCACAACATTTCATGGTGAAATATTTTACATGCACATTGCCATGCCCAAAACAAAGCTGCTGTGATGCTCCTGGGCAAATTTCCCTCCCAGTTAGATGTGTCCTGTTCCCTATAAAAACAAGTTTTCATGGGCCCTTGTGTTCTAGTGGTTCACAACTCCACAGGCCATGTTCAAAGACACCACATGGTCCAGTAAACCCCCACTGATCCTCATAGGTTAAATGCTCTGGTATCCACTGTTCCCTCCTTGACCTAGCTTTCTTCGTTGACTCTCCACAAACACTGATCAACTTCCAGGCCACTGGATGCCTATTGCTTCTGATTGCAGTGCTCCACCCCTGTTGCTGATTTCCTCTGGTCATGATATACAGATGGTTTACAGGTGCATGTGCCTATCCCTGTAATGGTTACCATGTGTGTGATGGTCCTATGACCTGTTTGCATGCTGTCCCTTCCCCTTTCCTAACATGTAATGGCTCCTTTGGTTGCTCAGGAAGTGATTCCATGCCCCTTCAAGCATGCACAACTGGGTTACAAAGTACATGTTGATTGAAAATGGTAATTATAACCACTAACCCATGATAATCCCAGGATGTAGATGGTACCTATTCAAGTGTAATATTAGAGTTGGCAGGAATTCTAAGTGGGTCTTTGCAGATCTCTTTCCAGACTCTTCAGGTAGGGATAGGACCAGCAGACTAGATAACCAATGTAGCTGTCCTATCCAAGAAGCAGGCAAGATCAAAGCCAGGTATCTACAAACCTGTGAGTTTTACATCAGTGCATGGGAAAGTATTTCAGTCAATGATAACTGTTGTGGTGGTTCAGCACATGGAATAGAATGGGCTGTTCTCTAACACACAATATGGTATCACAAAAGAAAGATCCAACTAAACCAATCTGATTACCTTCTTCCAGGAGTTATCTATGTAACTCGATAATGGCCATGCAGTAGATGCAGTATATCTTAACTTCAGCAAGACCTTTGACACTGTACTGTATGTGAAATATATAGAGAAAGTAGCACATTGGAGTCCAAAGAGAGTACAGGAAGTGGATATCCATTTATCTGACAAGTAGGAAGCATAGAGTGGTGGATGGCTACCATTCATGGTGGAGGGGTCTGCTGAGTGGACTACCTCTGGGGTCTGTTTTTTGTTTCTTACTCTCATTTAACAATGTATTGGAGGAAGGGTTAGTAGCAAGCTGCTGAAGTTTGTGGACACTACTAATTTAGCAAGAAGAGTTGGAACAATGGAGTGTACTAATATGGTTTCTGCACACATTGGTAATATGGGCCTAGAAATGGGCAATTAAATGTGGAGATGTGCAGGGTACTATGCCTACGGGTGAGGAATCAAAGTTACACTTACATCCTTTGTGGTACAACAGTATGCTGTACAACTGAATATCTGGTTATGGACAATATGCAGATGTAAGGTAGGCAACGTACTGCTGCAGGCAGGAGGACAGACACAAAATTTGAAGTGTGGTATGGAGCAGGTCAGTGGAGGTGATCATCTCCTTGTATTTGGCTTGGTTAGACTACACACAGAGTACTACACCCAGTTTTGGCCACTGCAGTACAGAATACAAATTGAAGATATTGAGAGAACCCAGCGCATTCCTATCAAGCTGATTAGCAGTTGAGGGATCATAAGCTTTGAGGAGTGATTGAATATAGAATGTATCTAGACTGCACTAGGGATCATGATAGATGTCTGGAATACAAAGGGGTGTTGATAGGGTGCAGTATAAACAGATGTTTAAGCTGGTGAATGTCAGTAGAACTAGAAGACATGCACAGCAGTACAGGGCATGATAAGGGAAACATTACCTGTAGACAAGTTGTGGAAGCTAGCAGTCTTCAGGGTTTCAATGGAGAATTATATTGATTTCTTAGGGATAATGCCATTGAGGTTTAAACAGCATGTGCATGGGTAACATTATGGATGATAAGTATGGATATACTTTCCATAGCCAAATTCGATATAGCCACAGCTGTGAGTTTGGAGGGGTAAACATAAGTCCCATCCATCACTACAATACTGTGTTAAAGTGTTACTGTGCCTCAGTACCGAGCTGGGCATCCAAGAGTAGTGATGATCCAATACCAAATTTTCATTTGTTGCATGTACCAAAATCCAGCGTTTTGGCCTCTGGTGAAGCAGGTTCAGAGGAGCTTGTTTTCCCTTCAGCAAGTTCTGAACTTCACAATCATGATGCAGTACTCATTTTTATAAGGGACACTTATTGAGTATTTCTGAGATGTTGGCAAGTCACATGACCTGCAGCATTTTATTTATTTAGCTTTTGTTGACCAGGTAAGTGCACTAGACAAATCCTGCCTATTTTCAGGCACGACCCGGGGGAAGGGGATACAGATGAATGCCAACTGACCTTGACCCAGATTAAGCTGTTGGTGGTATTTTAGTGAATGAGGGAAATTTGGCCAGGACACCAGGGAAATTCCCCTACTCTTTTCAATAAGTGCCATGGGATCTTTAACATCCACCTGAACTACCACCAATCCAGGCAGATGGGACCTCAGCTTAACGTCTCATCCGAAAGACGGCACCTCAGAAATGCAGCACCCCTCTCATGCTGCATTACAGTGTCAGTACTGGGATATTAACCCAAGTGCCAGATGTGGGAACTGAACCCACATCCCTCTGATCTCCCGGCCTCAGAGGCGAGTGTGCTACCTACTGAGCCACTGACACTGCTAGCATGATCAAGAACTCCTCACACTTCACACATCTCCATGGCACTCCAGCTCTTTTTCATAGAGGAAGGACCTCAGGCAGAAAGGAGCTGCTTTTGTGTGAAAAGGAGTGACTTTTGATCAGAAAACATTTGAAATAATTTCAGAACAGTGCATTATTATTCTAGTTAGCTAAAGTTCAGTACATTTAATTATAATTTCAGCAGGCAGACTAGTGAAACTGTGCTGCACAGGAGAGAGGCAAAGTGTAAGCCTGCTCTGGCAGCTGCAGGCTTTGAAGCAGGAGAAGAGCAGAGTGAATTTAGTACTCTGCGAAAGGTGCAGGGGGACTTTTGCAAGATTTGTTTTACAGATGGTTTTCTACTGAGTGGTACAGCATAGGGGACAGAAATCCATATTTATTCATGTTATTTAATTTTAATCCCCCTGCAGTGGGAGGAGGGCAGATTGAATGTAGCACACTGGAAAAGGTGCTATGGAATTGTGAAGAATTTATTTGAGAACTAATTTTTTACTGATTACTGGTGGTGCAGCAAGGCACAAAAATCCATCTTTTTAGTGTATGTGTGTAGCCTGCCAGACAGTCAGTGAATGAAAAGTTAAGTAGACTGCTGTGTGAGACACAAGGTCACAAGTCTCTCAGTGGGCAGTGTGTTATCTATCAGTGATGGGATGTGTGACCCAGTGGTGTTGGTCATTCCTATCACCCCTACAAGTCGTAGGGCACTACTTATCTATGTGCTGGGTATGCAACGTGTATGTCACATGGGCACATAAAGAATCAATGGCAAGATTTGTGCATCATCATTGTTAGCATTCAGTGGTGGCTGCATTGTGTCTTCATCTGCTGTGCATGTGTTGTTGATGCATGAAGAAAACAGGAAGAGAAGAACAGGAGGAGCAGTGTTGTGGGGGGAGGAAAGGAGCAGATAAATGTTACACAGTGCTGTGCCAGTTCCAATATTCAAGTGCTGCAAGAAGGGACGGTGAAGACTGGAGCCGTTCCTGATGGAATATGGACTGGGAGCCATGGTCATGACTCATGGGACTGAGGACAAAGTCTGCCAGGTGTATGATAGTCAAGAACCCTGGTTTTCAGTTTTTTATGGTAAAACCAGTAAGAATCACAGAACCGTGCTTTGTTTGTGGATTTGAAATTCTTCCACCGGTGCCTTACAGAAATCACAAGTCACTGCATGGAATCCCCAAGATTTCAGCATCTTAACATGAATGTTACTCTGCTGTGCATTTTTTCTGATTTGCTAATTACAGAGGACATAAATACAGGTACTCCCAAACTTCCAAACCTCTGGTGATACCAGCACCTTGTTAGTTGCAAGATAGTCCTAGGCTATCATACTGAAAATCATATGCATTTGCCATCTAGAAATACATTCCAATAAGTAAAAAACAGATCGCAGACTCAAGCCTCAGTTTTTAACTTAAGGGGCCAGATATTCAAAAGGGTTGTGCCATGCACAATAGGGTTGCGCCTGCATAAGTCTGAACTTGCTCCGTTCTGCGATATTCAGTAGGAGGCAGTTGCGCCACTGAAAACAGACTGAGCAACAGCGCAATGCAAATGAATGCATGCTGAACTGGAGGGGGAGGAACCATGCGTAAAGTGCACAGCCCGATATTCAGCTGGGCTGTGCAGAGTTGTGCAGGCGCAACCCCCAACCTGCACCTGCACAACTTTGAGCCCAAAAAAAAAGGCTTAAGTAGATGGCCACCCACAGGTGAGCTGCTGTCTTGCAGGGTGCAACACAGCAGCTGCCACCTGTGGCTGGCCCCCAACCCACTCCCAGTGCCCCCTGCAGCCTGATCATGGGCAAAACAGTGATAAAATCCCCACAACCACCCCACTGGCCCGATCAGCTGGCATAGTGTAATTCCCCCACCAGCCCGATCGCGGGCAGCAATGTGTTCTCGAACGTATCCCTGGTGGTCCAATGGACCGTGAATCCATCGTGGATGGACATAATAAAACACCCCCCTGAACACATCCCTGGTGGTCCAGTGGACCGTAAATCCCGATCGCGGGGTGGACGTAATAAAACACCCCCCCGAACACATCCCTGGTGGTCCAGTGGACCATAAATCCCGATCGTGGGATGGACATAATAAAACACCCCCCCGAACACATCCCTGGTGGTTCAGTGGACCGTAAATCCTGATCGCGGGATGGTATAATGAAAACACCCCCAACACATCCCTGGTGCCTAGTGTCCCCACCCCACCCACCCACGAAGCCTCACACTCTGCTCCCGTGGCGGCAGCATCCCACCCACCTGCCGCACTTTCGCTTGTCGACTGACTGTTTAGTAGGGCTGCACGCCATTGGTGCAGAGGAGGAGCCAATGGGCGTCCAGCCCATACCGTACAAGACAGTCCAGTTTTGTGATTGAATGTATGTATTCATTTGTCTGTACAGTGTGGCAAAACTGCTAAAAGTTATAACAAATTACCCTTTGAAACTACCAGTCCATTGAACTACATTCAGATTTTTCTGCACATACGATGTGTTATGTCTAAAATACTGACACATTTGAGAACATAGTTGGGGATCATAAAAAGTCTATGAAGCTTAAAGATAAATATTTAAAAAACTCAACCAATCCTTACCCCCCCATCAGAATGGCAATCCCTCCACACCATCCTACACTACTGTACCAATTTTGAAAATTTAAACTCACTTAAACGAGTCATACACAGTAAGTATGAACATTTGCAGTAACTATACAGTATCAGAATACTGAAGTAGAGGCACCACATTATTATAAGTCTCATTATTAAACACATTGAATAATAATAATATACTTTATATTTTCTGCACACCAGAATGGCCTCATATAGGTATGATACTTGTTTTCCAAGAAGGTCTTGGGAGTATATATCAGCAGGAGAAAAGTTACACAGTAGAAAATTTAATTGCAATGTACAAATCAATAGAATGAATAAATAAATACATATGCATACCATAATAGTGACATACAACGCAATCTGTATGCATCTCTGGGTTGCAACAAGCATTAACATAGAAACACAGAAACAGAACATGGCAGCAGAAAAGGACTTATAGACCCATCTTATCTGCACTATTTTTTCCCTGCTTATTACTACAGTATACCCTGAACCCTACTTGTTCTCCGCTGTCCCACCCTCCTCACTCTCTTCTACTTATTATGCTCATGTGCCTATTTCAAGCATGCTTGACTCTTCCCACTGTCTTCACCCCCCCTCCACCTTCTCTGGAAGGCTGTCACTGACATCCACCATCCTTTCTGTGAGGAAATATTTCCTCACATCCCTCTTACCCCCCCAAGCTTCAGTGCACCCCGTGTATTAGTGCTTCTCCTCCTCTGAACGGGACTCCCCTTCTGCACTTTGTTTACTCCTGTGAGGTACTTATGGGTTTCAGTCATGTCCTTTCTTGCTCTCACTTTCTCGAGGGGGTATATGTTGAGCACCTGCAGCCTCTCCAGGTATGGTTTCCTATGCATCCCTCGTACCATTTTAGTAGCCTTCCTCTGGACTACAGTACTTCCATCTTGTCAATGTTCTTGTGGAGATACATCCTCCAGAACTGGAGACTACTCCAGGTGGGGTTTCACCAGTGAGGGATACAGCAGTAAAACCACCTTCCTTCTCCTGCTAGAAATCCCCATCCCTATGCACCCCAGCATCCTACTAGTCATGCCTACTGCCTTATCACACTGCCCTGCCACCTTGAGATAACCAGATATGATTACTCCAAGGTCCCTCTCTTTCTGTTCCCCCCATGTAGAACCCCAGTCCCTGATGTAGACAAAATCCCCCTCCCTGCACCATGCCTTCAACCAGTTGTTGAAGGCCCTGCTGTGGTGTTCCCTGGTCTCCCCCTGCCTGTACACAGGTAGCACCTCAGTGAAGGCCACTGTGCAAACTACCTGCTTCAGGCTCCTCTCCAGCCTTTAAACCTTTCCTGAACCATCCTTGCTGTGTCCCTCACTAGGTAATTTGTCCGCAGATGAACAAGGACATCCAGCATCCAGCTCCTCTTCCTGCACTACCACCCTAGCAATCCTAAGGATCCACTCTCCATCCCACCATGCAAATGCACCAGATAGGCACCTCACCTACCTCTTCCCCTCCCACCCTGTTCCCAAATCTACCTCCCCACCAATGATTGAGTTTCCCACCAGAAATTGCTTCTTCTTCTTCTGCTGGGATACTCTGCCACCCACCTTGGAGCCTCCTCTTTGCTGTACATATTACGCAAATAAAATAATAAGTAAATACATTGCAGAATAGTGGCTTTCAGTGACCTATCATACAGCAATTCTTTGAAATGGATGCACACTGTAAGAACTGCTACTTAACAAACAGCAGCTCCTATAATTTGCATTCATGTCAATGAGTCATTAAAGCATGTGGCTAAAATGAGTAACCAAACCTAATTTGGATGGATGTAAATGGATAAAGCTGCACACTTTAGGGCCATTTGTCTTGTCGTTGACTTTATCTTGTTGTTTTACCTCTCTCTGCCATACAAAACACCTGGAAATAAATACTGGCTCAGTGTGGTTTCCTGGTCAAAACTCATAAATAAATAAAAATAGTTGGAGAACAATGAGATATGGTATGGTATCATCTGCATACAGATGAAAGAATGGCTTGCTAAGTGCCAAGAATATATTGTGACTGTAGACAGAAAACAGAATTGCATCAAGCCTAGACCCTTGAGGTATGCCCTTGGAAATGAAGCTCAGTTAGAAAGAAGAACCATCCCCACTAATATATTATGAGTGCGACTAACGCTGGAGGTAGCCCTGGAACAATATCAAGAAATCAATGCTAAGGGAAATCTCAGTGAGTCTGTTTAATAAGATAGAATGACCCATTCTTCCAAAAAACTGTTGGCAAGCCAATAAAGACAGAACACTTAGGTATCTAATATCAAGGTCACTGATGATTTCATCTATGATTACTTTTGTTGTAGAAGTAACAGTTCTGTGACATGCTTAACAGCCAGATTGATTCTCAAAGAGACTATAGCACATGTCCTGATAATAGCTCTCCCCTTTGCACACTAGCATTGCTATACTCTTGATAAACCCACTGGTAGAATAGAGATTAGATTGTACAATTCAAAACATGATGGTTACCTCCTTCACATGGCAACAAAACAATTGTCAATATCCATTCTGAGCAATCTAGAGTAATCTGAAAGCATAGATAAAACTGATGGAACATTATAGCTAGCTAAAGTAAGACCAGAAAAACCATTTGAGTATTCCTCCAAATGGTGAAAGTTTGACAAGTCTACATTTTGGAAGATACGTATTTAAAACAATGCTTTCAGGGAGATACTATTGTATCATATAACACAATACAATAATGGCATATCCTGTCACATTTTCTGTCAGTTAACAAAGGGCTTCAAATTATGGAGAGGATTCATCAACCTCTGTTTTTGTCTGGAGGCTATAACTGAAAAAAATGTAAATTGGCATGGATTTCAACCATAAAGAACAGAGTCTAAGTATGAGAAAGGCAGGTACTGTATAGTTGTCAGCAATTTGGGAGGAAAGATGGAGAACATGGGATATGGTGAAGCCTGATGAATAGCCTGTAGATGATTAGTGATAAGTGTAAATACTCTCTTGTATTTTAGGTTTCTGACTGAATGTTATAAAGCAGAGCATGGAAATAATTTAACTGATAACAGAAAGGAGGCTGACTACTCCTGTCATATCAGGTAAGATGAAATCAGACTTATCTATAGCCAGAAAAACAGACCAGAACAGAGGTGCCTGTATGTCTACATTTTTAAAGTAGTGGAATTTATTTCAGTCCAAGAACAAAATTCATTTGAATAATAAAGCTAGAGTTACTGCCTTCAAAAATACATTTAGTCCAGTCTTCTATCAAGTTACAGTATATGTAAGTAAATCAAGTAACCAAATTCATCCCCTAAATATTGTAATGTTATTCATAAAAATGGAATTTTGTTCACAGCATTATTATGCATTATAAAATGGACAGGAGTATTTGACAACTATAACTGGTCCTTAGTGATAATAAATCATGCAATAAATGCATAGCAAAATTAAGAGGCAACCTTATTACCCCTAATAAAATACTTTCACCCTACATCTCAGAATTTTCTACACCCTCTTAAAATATTTCAAATGGCAGTAATTTTCCCCCCTCACTAAAATATTCAACAAGGTCTTAAAAAAATTCCCTTAAATTAAAAAATAGATATTCAAATGTTGTTATCCATCATCATCCTCCTCTCACTATACACATACACAAATATAAAAAAACTGAAGTGCTACTGATAGCTTTGTTTCTAGAATCTCTTGGCTTGCCATGAAAAAAATCAATTTCCTATCCTTAGCTGCATAGCAGGGAAATCCTAATCTAAATAATTAATAAAAACATGGCCAGAGAAGTTGTTGTGGCAGACAAAAACTTCACAAAGCTTTGCAAAGTGCAAAGTTCTTCATTTCATGTACCCTTCCCTTGAAAGATTTCTTTTCATTGCATCTCTCGTCTTGCCCCATTGATTTCCAATGATATAATACTACCTCCAAAAATAGCAAGTTATGCATCAAAACATTTTAAAAAAGATGAACTGACATTTAATCCAGTGCACTACATTGCCCATGATACCCCTTCTTTAAGTGATACCTACTTTCTGTGCTCTGTGCTCTCAGTGGCATGCCTGATCATATTCAGCTTGTTGGTGACGACAGTGTAAAAGTTCTTATAGGTGCCATCAGGAGGAGGTGTTGTGCTGCTACTACTGGGAGTGGTGAGCCAGACTGTGGTGCCAGTGCCAATGGAAAGAATCCAGGGAGACATGCCATCAAGTGTAGGAGTGGGAAAAGTAGTAGATGTCACTTGTTGGACATGTGAATAATCACATTTATAAAATGGATAGAGACAGTAATGGAAGCTGATTGGCTGAGATGATGTTCACTTGGACATGTGACTAATCAAATTTATAAAATGGGTAGAGACAGTAATAGAAGCTGATTGGCTGAGACAATGTTCTAGCCATGCTTTTTACTTTTACTATAGCAAACTAAGTAACAAGACCCACTAGATGTGACCTGTTAACTTACTGGAATCTGAGAGCCAAGGATCCAATGCAGTAACATAGCCACAATTGTTTTCTGTAGCGAGTGGAACACTCCTTTCTTCAACAAATGAAACTTATACCATGAACAAGCATATAACAAACACAAAAGAAAAAGAAAAAAAAGAGGGTAACTTAGTACACAGAAACTAATGCCTTATCTCACGTCCGGACAGATCTCTTCTCACCCGAGTCACTGGCAGGCTCTTGCTCTCAGTTCTGAATGGTAGAGAGTGAGATCACCAGTAGTTTTGTAAAGCACACTATTGCAGATGGAAGCATGCTGCTGGCAAGGCCACAGGGAGATGTCAGTCTTGCCAGAGGGTTAAAGACCTGCCACAATTGTGCTTTACAGCAGTCACAAAAGTTACTGGGTGCCAGCCAAATGAATCAAGAATGAAAGGGAATGGTGGGTGGGAGAGAAAACACTGCTCAGATTAAATAGAGAAGATGTGTCAGAACTCAGAAAGTCCTCTTGCTCTCCTCTCCTCTCAGCTCTCTAATGCAGCACAGCAATGCTCGCCAAAAGGGTCCTGAGGGCTGAATCATCTTTGAGGGAGCCCTCTTCCCACACAACCAACCTCCTATCTCTCTGCACAGCATCAACCTCCTAGGACAAGGAACCAGCTCTCAGCTCCCTAACACAGCACAGCACTGCTCACCGATGGGGTCCCAAGGGCAGAACCACCTTCGAGGGAACCCTCCCCCCTCATAACTGACCTCCTATCTCCCTGCACAGAAGCCACCTCCTAGGACAATGAACCAGCTCTCAGTTCCCTAACACAGCACAGCGCTGCTCACTGATGGGGTACTGAGGACTGAACCACCTTTGAGGGAGCCCTCCCACTGCACAACTGACCTCCTATCTCCCTGCACAGCAGCTGCCTCCTAGGACAAGGAACCAGGTAACTAGAAGCGCCACATACCTGAACAGCGGCATACATGGCACATTGTCATCTTGCCCAGCACTGTTACAACTGCACCACAAAACATGGCCACCCTAAGGGTCAGAGGACAGTGACGGATTGAACTTTTCACCACTTGCAATATGGAAAAATAGCCACTTTTCACATTGGGCAATGAGTGGTTTAATTCATTTTAGCAGAGTTACAGTACTTGGCTCTGTGTACTTTAACTGTGCTTCTGTAATTATACTGCAGTTTAGTGTTTGATCTGGGTGCTTTTTCATTCATTTATGTAAGGAAGATCAATGCTCAACCTGGGATCTCAAATAGTATTGTTACCATTTTGGAGCCCAAGGATTTCAGTTGTTTTCCTTCTAAGTATAATCACGTGCCTTATGTACTGTCCCTAATTTTTCTTACACTATTGTTGCACTGCATTCCTAGCACTAGAATCTAGTTATTTACTGTTGCTGATTTTACTGATGGTAACACTAGTCACAGGGTGCGCCCACTAGGCAGCATGTCTGTTTGTTCTTGCCTCAGTCTAGGGGGTTTAGTGTGCTAGCTTGTGTTGGTATTAGAGCCACCAGACTAGCCCTGTAGGTGTTTCTTGTGGCTGCCTATAACCCAAGATATTTCTCCATCCCCACAACCTCACTTTCCCCACCCCTCAGTACTCCTGTATTTATTCAAGTTTAGTTTCTCTCCCAAGCTCTCAGTTCCCTAACGCAGCATGGTGCTGCTCACTGACGGAGTCCCGAGGGCTGACCACCTTTGGGGGAGCCCTCCCCCAGCACAATTGACCTCCTATCTCCCTGCACAGCTGCTGCCTCCTGGGACAAGGATTCAGGTAACTAGAAGCTCCACATTCCTGAACAGTAGCATACCTGGCTATTGATTTAGCCACCCTCCCTAGCCACCCACCCTAAGATAGTTTAATTATATCGCTGTCTCAACCAATCAGTGGAATCTACACCCCCACTTTATTTATGGAATTTGGTACATTCATCTCCCCCTAGCACACAGGACTCTTGGTTGCTTCCAGTCTCATCCTCCCTAAGCTATCTTAGCTGTCCTGCTGTGCAGGGGCAGAACTAGCAGTGTGTCCTGGATTAGCTAGCTTTTCTACAATTCTCCCCCCCCATCATAACAAATAACATAAAAAAATAATAAAATGCTCCTCCTTCTCTACTTCATCCTTCCACTTCTCATTTCACCCACAACACTGCCCCCTTCTTCCCTCCCCTCACATCTTACGAGTTATTCTGCCCCTGCCCTGCCCCATTACCCTCCTCAACTTTCACCTTTCCCCACTGCGTATCTGCTGCACCACACTACCCATGGCCATCTAACTCCTCCCTCCTGCCCTCCCCCTCCTTCCACATCATCCTCATCAGACCCCATCTCTACCGTATGTTCCACTTCCCCCTACACCTGCCTTCCAACTTCATGCTTCGCTACCCTAAATTTTGCAAATACACCACAATCTCCTTCTGCTTTTTCCTAATCCTGCTTCTATCAGGTGATGCAGAACTTAATCATGGACAAGCCCAATACACAAACTCCCCCTCCCCCAAAGGTCTCCAGATTTTCCATTTAAATGCCAGAAGGCTACTACCAAAAATTGACAGTCTTAAAGTCTGGATGTTCCAACACTCTCCATACATCCTTTGCATTTTGGAAACCTGGCTGTCCTCTAGGATCCCTGATTCATTACTTGCCATCCCTGACTTCTTACTACATCACCAGGACCAGGAAAAGCATGGTGGAGGAGTTGCCACGTACATCCACGACTCCCTCACCTGTTCCACCACCTCACAAAAATCCAACCCCAGCACCCCTGAATATCTTATTTCACATCAAATCTTCCCCTCCTCCCTTCCTGTGTATGTTGCAGTCTTCTATGCCTCACCCACAATCACCAGAGATGCACCCATAGAGTGCATCTCCTCTATCACCTCCCTCACTAATGATGATGGGAGTACATTAATGGGTTTACCAATGTAAGAATGAAACCCCATTGGTGAAATCTCCCATAGCGACATTTTCAACAAGTTTTGAAAATGTCGCTGTGGGGGACCCGGCCTTTTGCAGACTTTCACCCAACTTCAAGTTATCTCTGACTCGGAGTTAACAATCTATAGAAGTTGGTGCAGGGCGCAGCCCCTCACATGGGGGGATTCAGGGGGTGCAGCCTCCTGATAGAAAAACAGACCAATGTCTGACAGGTGAAATTTTACCTGTCAACATCAGCGATGTCACTATGCTGAACATCGACAACATTGTTGTTGCATCAGCATAGTTAAATCATATTAATGGGTGACTTTAACCTGGACTGGCTTGCTCCCTCGTGTAGGACCTCCACCTTGAAAATCGAATCCCTGAACCTCTCACAACTAATAACAGAACCCACCAGATACAACTCCCATATGCCTAACACCCTCCTTGATTGGATCCTCTCATCACACCCTCACCGTATCTCTACAGCTGGCATCCTCCCAGATGCACTGAGTGACCCCTGCATAACTTACTGTGTCAGAAAAATCCAGCTTCCCCACTTTGTCCCCAAATATATCAGTATCCATCTGTCAGGCGGTCTAAACCCTCACTCTCAGGTTCTTGGCAATAATGGGAATGCAAGGAATTATAAACACGTTGCATAAGAATAATACATCTTGTTTATTACTACCAAAAGGAAAATTACAGTTGCCCTAAGCAGTTCTTACCATTAGGAACTGGGAGCCAATGCCATGCGTTCCCTATACCTTGAGGAGTATAGAAATCTCTGGGTCTCCAAGGTAGAAGACATAATGTCTTACATTATGTACCTAAGAAAGTTACTATAGCTACTGTAAGATAGAAACATTTCTAGTTACAGAGATGAGCCCCATTGGCTAAATTAGAGGTGGCTCCACAGTCCTAGATAACATTATACAATTTTGCTATAGTCATCACTTTGTGGAAACAAAGAAAGTACAGTTTGGCCCAGATATTCAAACTGTGCCAGGCTGTAGCGCAAGCTTGGGTGCAGCTAAACTTGGCTACGCAGGGGTGTGGACTGGGTGATATTCAACGGAGCTGCGCCATGGCTCAGCAGCATTGAATATCACACCCTGGCCACCCGTAGTGTGCATGGCGCAGTGGCACTGTGCCAGCGTAAGTGGCCAGAGTGGAGCATGGGGATGCACTAGCGCAAGTTCCATTGCACTATGTACAGCAACCGTGATATTCAAAGCTTGACATGCAAATGGAGCCATAATGTATGCAAGGCACACATGGGGCCATTTGCATGTCATTATGGCCCCATTTGCATGCAGGTGCACCCATCCTCGATGACTTGCTCCTTCACATATCTGGAATGTGTAGTGCGGTATGGGCTGCATGCCCATTGGCTCACACTGTGGACCAATGGGCATACAGCCCTACCGATGACATCAGTCAGTGGGTGGTGGGGTGGTGGGTGGGTGGCTGCCACCCGCCCGGCTGACCGGGGAGAGTGGGGCAGTGGGGCTCTGTGGGCGGGTGGGGTGGGGGTTCTGCTAGACCACCAGGGATATTGGAAATATATTTTTTTTTACAAGTGCCCTCAATCGGACAGTCAGTGGTCCCCTGGACCACCAGGGATATTGGAAGCACTTCTTCTGTTTGTTTACAAATGCCTGCAATCGGGCAGATAGCGGTACACTGGACCACCAGGGATATTGGAAGCACTTCTTCTATTTTTTTACAAATGCCCGCGATCGGGCAAATGGCAGTCCACCGGACCACCAGGGATATTGATAATTCTTATTTATGTACTTAGCCCGTGATCGGGCTGGCAGATCCACTGGACCACCAGGGATATTGGACAGATTTATTTTTTTTTTTTTACAAATACCCATGATCGGGCATGGGGGGGTGCCGCCAGGTGCAGCCGGAGCTCAGGTAGCCACCCACAGGTGGCAGCTGCCGTGTTGTGCCCTGCAATGCGGCAGCTCACCTGTGAGTGGCCATCAGTTGTTCCTTTTTTTTTGGGATCAGCTTTGTGCTTGCGCAGGTAGGGGTTGTGCATGCATGGCTCTGCACATCCCGGGCTGAATATCGGACTGTGCAGGGTATGCATGGGCACGCCCCCCCACACCTGCGCCTGCATACATTACTGATGCACTCCGGTGCATCAGGATTTGTGCCGTGCACTTTTCCCTTTTGAATATCGTGCCGGGGCGCATCAGTGGGTTGCGCATGGCACAACACTGTTGCACCATGCGCAACCCTTTTTAATATCTGGGCCTTGTGTACATAGTCGTGTAGTAATACAAATCATAAGAAGATGGCAATGCCAACTCATATATCATAACACCACAAGGACAGAAGTGTCCTAACATCTTGTAAGTAAGAAATACCTGTGTATATTAGAAAGTAAAGCATATAAAAATCATGTGCATACATATCCTGACATCTGCTCTTGTACGATAGATGCCCTTAGCCCTATGTGTTAATATAACATATACGTGAATGCTAGCTGTCTGTTGTGTACCTCTGGGGTATCAATTAGGGTGCAGGGACCTCATGTAACATTCCTTCCTTGTTGCCTCAGAAGGGGCAACACAAACAAAAGTAGGGAAGTGGAGAAAGAGCAGGTGTCATTTACAGACCCGACGCATGGGCCTTGTAAAGGAACTCCAGCAGCTCACAGTTTTGGTGGAGTGTGCGCTGGAGGCAGCAAAGCATAATAATAAGAAAAAATATCAAAAATGCTTGTATAATAACAAAACCTTTAAAGGTAATCTCTAACCAAGTATTAGTAAGTGCACTATTGAAATCATCATCATTAATAAGATCATATATAGCTTTCTTTGCTTTGGTCATGTTATTGCTGATGTGAATGAGGTGTGTATCTTTCCTGTCTAACAGTGACTTCGGTGTTAAAGTCAGTGGATCAATATGTACATTAAAGTAAGGTAAATACTCTGAAAGAGTAAGGAGATAATAAGGGTCACCATCAATGATATCTGGTTCCACACGGGGAATAGGGGTGATAACTGTGTGCCCAATAATAGTTGTTTGGTGAGGTACAAAACAGAAATTGGGTTGAGTAATAACACATAACTGTTTTCCATAAGTAAATTGCTTAAAATTAGTTACCACACAAAATTTGCCATCTGAATTATATTACGTTTTCACAGTAGGTAGTCTCCATTTTTGTAATTGTACTGGGCAAGTGTAAGTCTGGTTAGAAATCTGTGTTGACAGCTGATGAACCTCCTTCCGGTAAGACTGGTACAATTGAGAAGTGTCTGGAGCAGATGTTGAGTACTGGTATTCTGTGCCATTCATGGTGATGTCATCTTCCATGGAAAAGGACCAATCGATACTTTCTGGGGAATATCCACATACGGGTTTAATAACATCAAATACATCACATCAATACAAATAAATATACCTTTTCTTAGCACAATAGTCCATATGCGGTGAGACCTATGCA
Source organism: Neoceratodus forsteri (assembly GCA_016271365.2). Taxonomy (NCBI): domain Eukaryota; kingdom Metazoa; phylum Chordata; order Ceratodontiformes; family Ceratodontidae; genus Neoceratodus; species Neoceratodus forsteri. The sequence continues at coordinate 731,936,004 of CM057453.1, forward strand.
TCCAGAAGAGGATGAAAAACCAGAAGAGGTGGCAAGTCAAGGCATTCTGTGTAGATGTCTTCATCAAGGTGCCCAATGGAGTGTACGGATGCTAGTTCATCAAATATAGCTGTATTGGGATCAAAATGTGGTAAAGAAACAGTAAAAGACACAAACATAGTATCCTTAATAGAACATTTAATAGAAGTAAAGCAAGGACCAGTATTAGGGCACCTGGTCACAAATCCTAAATTCCTAGCAGAAATAGGAATAGAAACAGATTGTAACATACACATGGCAACACAGGGGATTTGCAATGAGGGCAGTACTATTTAGAAATATGTCTGTCATGTATGATATCAGGGATTCTTCCAGATTCCAGATCATGGAAGAGGTTGTTGATGGTAGTGATAATATATGACCCATAGGAAGAGCATAATATTTCACTGGCAATGTATTGCTTATCTGCCTCCTTATTGTTCTGTGCAATAAGGGTGTTAATCTTTTCTTTAGAATCTGTAAATGCCTTAGCAATGTTATGCATATTATATACTGTGTATCTTTCTTCCTAAGACCATCCACACCATGCAATAATGGGGGTATGATGTCATTGATCATACCAGCTTCAAACTTCGGTGAATGTGCTTTGATAGTAGCAATGTTGGCTTTATTCCAGATAGACATTGTAGTACCAAAGAAACCAGTAAGGGTGTCTGTGGTGCCAGTGACATCCGAAGTGTCACATGCGTTTCTTTTATGACTTTGTGAATCATTGTTTTGAGAAGTAGGTTTTCTCCTAAAATTGCCTCTATGCTTGGTGGTATGTACCCCAGCAATAGGGTCTTAATTACAAATTTGAAAAGCTGCTAAGCTATCGAGTAACAAAGTACTATAAAATAACAATGTGTTAATAGTATGACACATACCAAATTCTTTCATATTCCAGTAAGTCAAATTAAACAAAACAGGTATATGCATATACTGTAAGTTGCTAATAAGTGTGCCAGGTAAAGCAGTGGCAGTGAGACCACTACGAGGACCAGGGTTTTGTTTTGGACATTTCAAAAGTTGTTTCTCAGTGGGGAGTAACACAGATAAATACATGGCAGCTGAGGCCATGTTATGTATGGCACAAAATTTCCTGGCAGAATCCTTAGAAAGTGTATTACAATATGAAGGGTCAATTAAGGCAGTAATGTATTTATTTGAGTCTAGGATTACAAAGTACCTTTGAGCCTGGGCTCTTTTACAAAGGTTCCATGTCAGTGAGTACAGGCATACAGTTTCAATTACAGTATAGAATAATCAGTAACACTGATGGTTGTAACATGTTATTACAAGGATTACTACATGAAACACAGTGAAGTGTACACAAACAGGGGAAAAGGAGAAATGAGAAGTGGGGAAAGGAGAAGGTGGGGGGTGAGACAGGGGCAGGGGTATAGCAGCCTAGGGTGCTTTGTCAAGGATGGACAGGGGTAAGTGCATCAGATAGGCTGTGGTGGAGGCAAGTGCTAGGTGGAAGGGCAACAACAGGCAGCAGAAAAAAAGAGCAGCTAGGTGGGAGTACTGATTAGTCATGGCAGTCACAGGTGCTGGAGGCAAGAAGAGTGAGGTGAAACTTGGACTTGAATGCACTCAGCGTTGGTGAGGCAGACATGTCACTACTGAGACTATTTAGCCAGCTGAGTGCCCTATATGCAAAGGACCTTTGGCCTTGGCATGTGCGATAGCAGGGGATTTGCAGGAGTTGAGGTTTAGACCTCCTGGTGTTGCAGTTGTTGTTTCTGAGTTTAAGGAGAGAGCAGACACCAGGAGGAGGAGGAGCACTGCCCATCATTATTTTCTTTGCTGTGATGCAGGTTTGATATTTTATTCGGCTGTTGAGTTGTAGCCACCCAGTTAGAAGGTAGAGGTCGCAGGTATGGGTGGGACGGTGAGATCCGGTGATGAGTCTACAGGCTTTATTGAGAGGTATAAACACGTTTGAGAGAGGAGGCAGTGGCGAAGCCATAAATGATGAGTCCGTAGTCAATTATGCTAACAATGGAGCTCTGGACGGCAACTGATAATGCTTCAGGGGTTAGATGTTTCCTGTGATGGAACAGTAGGCCTAGCCTAATGTTAGCAGCTTTCAACACAGTATTAATGTGGGCAGCATAGGAGAGGTGGGAGTCAAAGGTGATGCCAAGGTATTTGAAGGATTGAACTTGTTCAAAAGTGACTCCATGCTTAGTTTTGATGGAGAGGTGATACTGCTTATTTTTGTTGTGAGAGCTGCTGAAGATCATGGTCTTTGTTTTTTTTCTGGTTTAGAATCAGTTTGTGCTTGAATAACCAGTTTTCAACTGATGTGAAGCCACGGTGGAGGTTTTCTTGCAGTTGTTTTTGATCATGGTGGGAGGCTAGGATTACAGCATCATCTGCGTAGAGTATGATTTGCACTGGTCAGGAATCTGGTAGTGAGTTCAGGAACAGGCTAAAGAGGAATGGGCCCAAAATAGAGCCCTGGGGGACACCAGAGCAGACCGGTCTGGCATCTGAGACCGTGTCAGCAATTTTCACTCTTTGAGACCAGTTGTCTAGGTAACTTTTGAACCAGTTTACAGAGTTGAGTGAGAGACCTGCTTTCTGGAGGTGGACAAGCAGGAGGCCGCGGTGGATGGTATCAAAGGCCTTTGTTAAATTGATGAAGGTAGAACCAGTTTGCTGCCCATTATCCAATAAGTAGTGGATGGCGCCGATGAATTCAAGTAGTGCTGTGGAGGTACTATGATTCTTCCTAAAACCGTGTTGTTGTCTGCGCAGTTTGTGCTTGTCTAAGAAGTCAGTTAACTGGTCTGTGACAATACGTTCTAGTGCCTTTGAGAGGGGAAGTAGGATGGAAATTGGACGGAAATTCTCAATGGGCAGTTTTGACACCACTTTTGTGCATAGGGGTTACAGTGGCAGATTTCCATTTGTCAGGGTACTGGCTAAGTCTGAGGGAGAGGTTAAAAATCCTGGTTAATGGCCTGAGTACTTCTTCAAGAGTGAGGGATAGAAGTTTGAGGTTTAGTGAATCATTTCTGGTTCTGGACTTGCTGTAATATTATATAAACTTGAATGTCTAAGAGAGGTTTGGTGCAAGGACAAAGTACCATTTGAGGATAATTTTGCATTGGGCCATCCATGGAAAGTTCCCTCGGAGAGTTTAGCCACAGGGAGTATTTGTCCTTGAGACTTGGTTTGCCACTCAATTTGTAGGGTAGATTTATCAGGAGCAACAACCGAGGTAGTGAGGCAGGCATCTGAACCTTCCTGAACTGTAATCAAATTGTCGGGGATATTGATGGAGACTCCCTCTGAGGTAGTTGCAGGTGGATCAAGATGAGGAAGGATGTGCTTTACCATGCCTTAGATGCAGGGGATTACTCCTGAGATAAGGAGAAAATGGAACAAGATAGCCATCTTGTCAGTGTATCTGAAAAGGAAAATCAGTCATTGGCAAGGTTAATACTATTCCACTCAATGGGGTGAGGAAAAGTAATTATACTCCTTTATACAGTTTAAACTGGCTTGCATGTAACCATTTTTCAGTCAATTTGTTGTTTTGCATGAGTCTAATTTGACAGACTGCTGGACTGAGCTTATTGACAATTGGGTAGGGTCCTTCCCACATGTTGGAGAAAGAGTGTGTTGGATGCACGAATCTGAGAACCATTACCTGATCTCCAACTTGCCGATCCACTTCTTGTGTGTGTTTGTCAAACTGAATTTTGGACTGTTGCTGGGCCTTGCCCATGCAGTTTGCAGCATACAAATGAGTGTGTATTAGGTATTTTCTCAACTTTTCAACATATTGATCCACAGAGACATGATCTGTGGTGGGAGTGTGCAGGTCAAACAACAGGTGTTCAGGTAATCTCATACTTTTGCCAGTCATCACCTCAAAGGATGTCAACTGAGTGGTGGCTGAGGGTGTGCCCCTAATTGCCATAAGGAGTAATGGCAGTAGGGAATCCCAATCCTTGGGATTGTCCTCAATAAACTTGGAAAGCATTTGCTTAATCTGTCTGTTGGCCCTCTCTACTTGACCTGACGATTGTGGGTGGTATGGTGTGTGGAACTTTTGGTGAACTCCAAGGAGTTCAAGGGCTTCTTTCATCAACTCACCTGTAAAACTGGTTCCTTTGTCAGAGTCTTTCTTAAGAGGTAGGCCCCACCTGGAGAAAATCTGTTCCACCAGGATTTTAGCAGTGGCTTTTGCAGTACATGTCTTGGTGGGGAAAGCCTCAACCCACTTATAAAAGAGATCAATTACCACAAGGGCATATTTGTTATTTCTACTGGTATTGGAAGGTGACTAATGAAATCGATCTGTAAAGCATGCCAAGGGCCAGAATGCCTTTGTGGTAGTAATTTGGCATTTCTCTTGCTAGGGATGGGGTTGTTTTGTGCACAAACAAGACAATTATCTATGTACTGTTTGACATCCTTGGTGACACCAGGCCACCATGCAGTGGTCTTGAGAATCTGAAGTGTGTTTTACACTCCCTGGTGTCCACCAGTGGTGGTGTCATGTACTTGGTGCAAAAATTCAGACCTAAGATGATGAGGGACCACCCACAATTTTGTGGTGGTGTCATCTGGTTGGTACCAAATGAGCTTGTCATCCGGGGACAAGTGTAACTTACCTTCATGCCTTCAATATGGGTTATGGGTAGGTAGATTCTTCTCGGTGCCTTTGTCCAGAAGTCTGAACACATCCTTGAGTTCAGAGACAGCATGCTGGGCTTCTGACAAACCCAAGGGGAGAAGGGTTCAGATTTCTTCCTGATGGCTGCAAAGTGCACAGCTGCTCTGGCTTCTGGATGGTCCATCATCCAGATGTCCCCCCCAGGCCCCTTCCTTAGCAAGGGTGTTAGCAGTAGCATTGAAGGCATGGTAGGGGTCATGTATGGAGTGGGCCTTAACCTTGTGTACATAGAGTTTGTGTGTAAATTTCTGTGCCAGCGAATGAATGTATATTACCAGTTCCTTGTGTTTCACTGGGGTACCATCAGAAGAGGTAAAGGAGTGCTTCTTCCAGAAAGGGAGAAATTCTGTAAGAGCTGTAATAGCTGGTAGGGATGAGGTTGTTTTGTGCACAAACAAGACAGTTATCTATGTATTGTTTGACATCCTTGGTGACACCAGGCCACCATACAGTGGTCTTGAGCCTCTGAAGTGTGTTTTCTAGTCCCTGGTGTCAACCAGTCGGGGTGTCATGTACTTGGTGCAAAAATTTGGACCTAAGATGATGAGAGACCACCCACAATTTTGTGGTGGTGTCATCTGGTTGGTACCAAATGAGCTTGTCATCCGGGGACAAGTGTAACTTACTTTCATGTCTTCAATATGGATTATGGGTAGGTAGAGTCTTCTCGGTGGTTTGTCCAGAAGTTTAAACACATCCTTAAGTTCAGAGTCTGCATGCTGGGCTTCTGACAAATCAAAAAGGGAGAAGGGTTCAGGTTTCTTCCTGATGGCTGCAATGTGCACAGCTGCTCTGGCTTCTGGATGGTGCATCATCCAGATGTCCCCCCTTGGGCCCCTTCCTTAGCAAGGGTGTTAGCAGTGTCATTGAAGGCATGCTAGGGGTCATGTATGGAGTGGGCCTTAACCTTGTGTACATAGAGTTTGTGTGCAAATTTCTGTGCCAGTGAATGAATGTACATTACTAGTTCCTTGTGTTTCACTGGGGTGCCATCAGAAGAGGTAAAGGAGTTCTTCTTCCAGAAAGGGAGAAATTCTGTAAGAGGACAACAAACCGAGTTAGAGTCTATAAAAATGATGGAATCCCTAGGTTTCATGCTAGATGAACTCAAGGACACAGGCCACTGCTGCCATTTCTGTATACTGTGATGATGCTACACTGCAACATTTGGAAATTTTAAGTGTTACCAAAAGGGTAAACCATGAATATTCCCATTCCTGCTATCTGTTCTCCCCGATAATAGGAGACTGATCCATCTGTAAAAATGTGACACAATGAGGTGTTCTCAAGTAATTGTGGTGTAGCAGGAAGAAAAGGGCCTGGATCTGGTAGATCAGGTGGCTGCAGTATACAGTCGTAAGGTTTTACTTGGGAAAGGAGGCCATCTGCCAGCAAGGATGGCATTTTGGTTGGGCGAACCTTGATGTCCCTATCCTGGAAAAGGAGGGACCAATGTGTCAGTCTGGTATTAGAGACTGATCCATCTTTTACTCTGTCTGAGAGTAGGAAGGTTGTTTGGGTGCGGTTTGTATTGATGATCAGAGGGGAATGCCCAATGATATACAAAAAGTGCTTGACAGCCCAGTAGGTAGCCAGAAGGCTCCTTTCACAAAGGCTGTACTTCTGTTCCACTGGGTCAAGAGCTGTGATGCATATGCCATGGGTCACAGGGTGCCATAAACCTTCTGGGCCAACATTGCAGATATTGCAATGTCAGAGGTGGAAGATTCCAGATGTAGTAGTAGTAAAATTTATTCATACAGTATGTCACCATTAGGACAATTTATGCCCTACTTGCAAGGTGTACCCGTGATGGAATGGCAGGCCTGGATTGGGGTTGACCAAAGCTTGAGCTGAGGCCAGAGCTTGCTTCAGTGACATCACAGCTTGGGTATGCATGGGGCCCCAAGTCCACGGAACATCTTGTTTCAGTAGTTCATACAGAAGGATGGCCTTCTGAGCAAAATCACAAATCAAATCTCTGAAATAATTTACCATACCTAGAAATCTTCTAAGGGTGTCCACTCTAGTGGGGATTGGCAAGTCCTGTAATCCCTGTATCTTCTTCCAGGTAGGGCTTCTGCCTTTGTCTGTTATCCTCAGACCAAGAAAGAGTACCTCTTTCTGGCACAGTTGTGCTTTTGCTGGGTTACATTTGAGGCCTGTCCTCTGAATGAGGGTCAGCAATTAACCAAGAGGTCCAGATGTTGCTCCTGTGTGGCTGTTGCCAACAGGTCATGCACATACTGCCAGATGCACCAGGGTGTAGAGAAACCCTCAAAAGTGTCCATCATGTGCAGATGGAATAGGGAGGGGCTGTTATGGAACCCCTGTGGTAAGCAGGTCCACATGTACTACCTACCTTCAAAGGTGAAGGCAAACTTATATTGACTCTTGGGGGCCAGTGGCAATGACCAGAAACCATTGGAAATATCCAGGGCACTAAACTATTGTTTGTCAGGGGTCAGTAGTTGTAGCACATCTGGTGCTGATGCCACCATTGGGGCACAACTAGGGGTGACCTGATTTAGTCTCCTGTAGTCAATTGTAAGTCTCCATGCACCTGTGGGTTTTTTCACAGGCCACACTGGGGAATTTGCAGTGGAAACACATGTCCTGATTACACCTTGTTTGATATGTGATTTGATTGTTTCCCTTAAAGAAGGCAAGACCTTGGATGGAAAAGGGTATTGCCTTTGCCTCTCATGGGCTGGGCCTTTCACCTCAATGATGGTATGCATCTTGCCACAATCATGCTTGTTGGTGGTAAATGCCTCCAGATGCCTTTGCAGGATGGGAAGGAGCTTTGGGAAAAGCTCATGGTTTTTAAACAAATCTATGATGTCATACTCTTCATCATTGGTGGCTATTGTTGCAACCACATGTGAGTCAGAAATCATGACAGTATGGTAATGTCCCTGAATCTGTATCAACAACATGTTGCCCAGGTCTACCACACAGCTGTGTGGTGCTAAGAAGTCAATTCCGATAATACTAGGGTGATCATGCAGTACCATTAGCTGAAAGGTATGATACGCCTTCAGGTGTCCCAGTGTCACAGGTAGTGGCAGGGAGTGGTACGCAGGTAGCCTAGTTCTGTCTACACCAGACATATTGGTCTTCCATCCAGTGGACCAAGGTGATGTGGCTGGGTTGTCATCATGCAGTACAGACACTGCCGCGCCTGTATCCAACAATACTGTAAGTAGGTGGCCCCCGACCTCGGTCTCTGTACAGGATCTTCCATTTGTATCCAAGACTAGCTTGTTTACAATATGGACTGGGGCCTGTAATTGTCAATCCATACTAGTAGAGGCATGGGGTAGCTCTTGGGCCTGGTTCCTGTGAACTGTTTCACCATGCTGTACTGATGCTAAATAGGGTTCCGCTTCTGGGTTCAGGCCTGTAGGGGACTGAGAGCCAGGATTTCCAGTATCCCCATGGCCTGTGGAGGTCTGTCCTCACGGTTGTACTGCAGCAAGGGCCTGAACTGGGACAGCGTCCGCTACAGAGCGCACCTGCCCCAGAAGGTCTAGGAGGCTTCAGTTCTCATCAGCTATTTCCCTATATGAAGGGCCTGGTCTCTGTTGTTTACCCTTATTATTTTTCTGGTGTTTCTTGTTTTTGTGGTAGTTCTGGTTCCCAACCCAGGATTGTTGTTGGGCCTGCTGGGGTTGTTGGTTATCTGTGGGAAGGGTCTGTTTCTCTTGGGCCTGCCTCTCCACCGTGTAGTGCATCGTGGCTTCCTGGATGGATTCCACGGCGGCTACCTTCTTGGAGCTGGAGCTTGAATCATGGATGTAGAGTTGATAAACTCTCTCCATTTTCTGAAGAATATCAGCAAACTTCTCCATGGTGGGATAGGTGTTTGGATCTATCTTCTCTCACACTGCAGGGATCATGTTCTGAAGGAACAGGGTTTTGTACTCAATAAGGTCCGCATCCGTGGCCTCTCCTGCAAGGTTCTTTCCCACTCGGTAGACCATCCAAAGCCTCTGGTGCAAGGTCGCTGGACTTTCCTTCACATTCTGTTTCATAGGGTATGTGAGCATCGCTCCTACCACACCTGGGTTATGTGCAGTAATGAGCTCAGCTGCAACTTCATCAAAGGTGGCATAACTATCCTGTCAGATAGCATCAGGGAGTTTCACCCATAGGCCAGGATTAGTGGTCTGGTGTAGGATCTGGACTTGGTAGTCTGCTGTGAGACTAAGCATTCTGCATTTAGAATGCACCTTTTCCAAGTGGCAACTGAGGTTATCGGATGGGCTCATTTGACCAATGCTGTCAGCTATCTGCTGAACAGAGTGGGCCATTTGTAGGGGATTGCTGGGACGATCATTCAGAGGTAGATTGTCTCGGGTGCCCTACGGGGCTTCATGAGCTGCGGATTCAGCCACAGTCTGGACCATTCCTTCTTGAGAAGCAGTGTCCTGTAGCAGCTGCTTAATCTGCATTCGGAGGGTCCGTTTGCTTCTCTTGGGAAGGGTCACAGTGCCTAAGGCATTATAAATTATTTGTTCTATCTCTTCCCTATCATCCACAGAAATAACGGCCATCAGTGGTGCCATTGGGACTAGGCCTGGGCCTGCTCCCCCCCATCATGGGGGTCACCATATTGGCATCTCCCATGATGGTCGTCATACCATCGATGATGTAGGGACATGGTGTCATGTGACGGGGGTCCGCCATGTTGTGGATGGCGGGGTGTGGTCACTGGGCCATAGTAGGGGTGTGACTGGATGTTGTACTGAGAAATGTTGTCATCTGACTCCTCCTCAGATGACGTCATCAGGACAGGGGCTATGCCACCCATTGCCTTGATGTGACCAGCCAGTACCTCTCGCTGATGGCACAGTTTTGCCATTTTACATTCACATTCATCATGACTAACCTTTGAAACATTCTGATCCACATCATCCTGTAACTGCTTCTGTAACACTGTATACACATCACTTAATTTGCGATTGTCCCTAGTAGCTACACCTAAATCATTACATACCTGGTTTATCTCATCCTGGAGCTCTCCCAACTCATCATGGATCTGGCCATTAGTTCTACTTAATAGATCATTCATTTGCAATGCTTGGCTCTTATCCTGTCTCAAACTTTCACGTTCCTGCATCAACATATAAAGTTCCTGCTCATTCTCCTGAGCAGAATGATGTAAAAGTGAATCCTTTTTATGCCACAGAGTTTGGAGCAAAGACCAAATCCTGCTCTCTTTTCAAACATTCAGTTTTCCACAGTCCCATCTCCTGCATGAGAGATGAGACTTGCAGATCAAGGTTTCGAAACCTCGCTTCGGAGGCTAGTAGAACAGCGTAGAGAGCCGCAACCAACAGCCCTTTAGCTTCATGCTTTCTGGCTGTTTGTCTCATCTCTGTGTACTGGGTTGAAATCCCCAGCACGGGGTTGTCATATTGACTTGCATCCAGTGTGAAGTCAGCCAATCCTCCATGGGAGACAAGGAAGTTTGAGACATCGAGTCTTAAGTCTGAGCAGATATTTGATACGGTGGCAATTTAGAGGGAGGGAACATAAAATCAAACTGTGAAAAGGTGCAGTGCTGTGTATCGATCCACAATGGGTGCACTAATTCACAGGCTGGCTACTGTGCACTTGTAAGCTTGCAATTCAAAACTGCCGTGGGGTGAGGTGAGTCAGCATTGACCACACCCAGTAAGCAGCAAACTTTGCAAGTAGTTACAAAGTGGGTGAAACACAGGAGAGGTGATGCGGGTGTGCACACCTTCTCTCCCCCTTGGGAAGGGAAAGTAGTAGCAATGAGTGAAAACTTTGCAAACACCAAATATTACCTGCATGCGGTCGCCAATGTCAGGAGGTCTAAACCCTCACTCTCAGGTTCTTGGCAATAATGGGAATACAAAGAATTACAAACACATTGCATAAGAGTAATAAATCTTGTTTATTACTACCAAAAGGAAAATTACAGTTGCCCTAAGCAGTTCTTACCATTAGGAACTGGGAGCCAATGCCATACATTCCCTATACCTCGAGGAGCATAGAAATCTCTGGGTCTCCAGGTCTCCAAGGTAGAAGACGTAATGTCTTACATTATCTACCTAAGATAATTATCATAGCTACTATAAGATAAAAACATTTCTAGTTACAGAGATGAGCCCTATTGGCTAAATTAGAGGTGGCTCCACAGTCCTAGATAACAATATACAATTTTGTTATAGTCATCACTTTGTGGAAGCAAAGAAAGTACAGTTTGTGTACATAGCCGTGTAGTAATGCAAATCATCAGAAGATGGCAATGCCAACTCATATATCATAACACTACAAGGACACAAGTGTCCTAACATCTTGTAAGCAAGACATACATGTGTATATTAGAAAGCAAAGTGTATAGCAATCATGTGCATGCATATCCTGACATCTTCTCTTGTACAGTAGATGTCCTTAGCCCTATGTGTTAGTATAACATATACATATATGTTAGCTGTCTGCGGTGTACCTCTGGGGTATCAATTAGGGTGCAGGGACCTCATGTAACATGTCAAACCAAGTCCCTCTGCACTAGTACACTTCTACATGACTTCATCTTTGCTGACTGGTCCCCCATTTACTCCTCCTCAAACATAGATACCACCCTCAATATTTTTTTTTACTACATTTAAACAAGTTTGGGACCTCCATGCCTGACAAAAAAATTCTGAGTCAAGAAATCTCACCACCCATGGATTTCTACCCAACAAATTACCCTTTGCAAATCTCATGACCAGGCCTGGTCTATTTACAAGCCTTCCCAAACACATACAAATCTCCTTGCCTATAAAACCATCAGAAACAAATGCACCAAGGCAACACATCTAGCTAAATCCATCTATTTTAAAAAACACACACAAAATCTAACAATCCTTCTTCCTTCTGGAAGACTGTACACTCTCTTATCAATCCAAGCACCCCCCTTCCCTTATGGTCGATGATAACCATACTTCTGACCCATCTTCAGTTGCAGAAATCTTCAATCAGTTCTTCACAACCTGTGCCCTACCTGAACACTCCTGGCCAAATTGCCCTCTGGTCTCCCCCTTCATCTAACAACAGTTTCCTCTTCCCCCAATTCACCTCACAGGAAGTTCTGAAGGCCTAATGCTCACTCAACCCAAATAAATCCAGCCCAGACAGGGTACATCCTAAATTATATAAGACATTAGGTTGCCAGCACCAGCTTAGCACTGCCTCACTCCACACTGTACAGTCAATCTGGATTAGCCATAAGTGGAAAAAGGAAGCACATACAACTGCATAAAGTGCTAAAAGTGCTTGATTTTATTCCTGCACATAAATGCACCCTGCTTCCATCCACGCTGTCTCCAAATGAAACATATGCAGTCCCTAACGCGTTTCACACCCCCTGGTGCTTAATCATAGGAATAGCAAGTTAACCATATAGTGCCATTTATATAACAAAAACCTCTTAAAGTGCTAGTACACAAATACATCATTTAAAAACATTTCCTAATATTATCAAAACACTGTCAAAACTTATCAAAAGACACATCCAGGCTTATCAGAACTTTTGAAAAAAACATGCGTTAGTGCAAAGCTTATTTATCCTAAATCCAATGAATTTTTTATTAGTTAAAAACATCATTCTTTAACCTTAAACATTACCACTATTATATACCAGTGTCCTCCTCCAATTTCTTGGGGATCCACTTTGTATTCAAGTGTTAGCTGTAAAAAAGATAAATAAAATATTTTTTGTTAGCATATTCTCACATTTTCAAAAAATGTTTTATTTATCTTTTTTACAGCTAACACTTGAATACAAAGTGGATCCCCAAGAAATTGGAGGAGGACACTGGTATATAATAGTGGTAATGTTTAAGGTTAAAGAATGATGTTTTTAAATAATAAAAAATTAATTGGATTTAGGATAAATAAGCTTTGAACTAACGCATGTTTTTTTCAAAAGTTCTGATAAGTCTGGATGTGTCTTTTGATAAGTTTTGACAGTGTTTTGATAATATTAGGAAATGTTTTTAAATGACGTAATTGTGTACTAGCCCTTTAAGAGGTTTTCGTTATATAAATGGCACTATATGGTTAACTTGCTATTCCTATGATTAAGCACCAGGGGGCGTGAAATGCGTTAGGGACTGCATTTGTTTCATTTGGAGACAGCGTGGATGGAAGCAGGGTGCATTTATGTGCAGGAATAAAATCAAGCACTTTTAGCACTTTATGCAGTTGTATGTGTTTCCTTTTCCACTTATGGCTAATCCAGATTGACTCTACAGTGTGGAGTGAGGCAGTGCTAAGCTGGTGCTGGCAACCTAATGTCTTATATATATTACTTGTTTTACACCGAGCACAGCTCCGAGGTGCAGGTCTGAGTAATTTTATTTGTTTTTGACTGTTTTACATTTTGGAGACCGTTTTGCACAGGAACTTTAATAAATTAATACAGGCTCTGAAAAGTGCCATTATTAAGAGTTATACGGTATTCTTTACTGTGATTTGTTGAAAACATAGACCGAGGATTAAACTAATCAAGGAGCGAGTGCACTACTCATTTGGTTTGAGCTGCCTTACATGTGAATACAGCTATTAAGTGCTACCAGTTGCAGGTTTTAATTAATTAATTTGCCACATGAAAATTACTCTGTATTGAAAGAAAAACACAAGGAGCGAGAGTGGTATTCATCTGGTGTTAGCGCTTCATGTTGACTACGGCTACCAGGTGTTATAAACTGCAGGTTTGAACTAATTCATTTTGGAAATTTCTCTGCATTGAAAGAAAAATGCAAGGAGCAAGAGTGTCATCCGTCTGGTGTTAATGTTTCATGTTGAATATGGTTACCAGGTATTACAAACTGCAGGTTTGAATGAACAAGTCAGTTATGTGAAGGTGTCTCTGCACTGAAAAAAAAGGAAAAACTACAAGGGACGAGTAAATTACCTGCTTTGTTTGAATAGCTTCATGTTTAATACAGATTTTTGGGTATTACGAGTTGCAGAACTGTATGAAGATCATTTTTTGCACCAAAAGAAAAACTGCTCAGCTAAAATAAAGAACTACTGAAGAAAATTGGCTGAAAGTAAGGGAACTAATAGTTTAAGTGAAATGGCTTTGGGAAATGAGAAAGTTGTGTCAGAAAGAACAGAAAGTGCACATACGCAAAGGTCCAGAGTGAATCCCTCTTTTAAGGATTTAATTTTTAGAAATGCTGAAATGGAAATGGATACCTTTGCAGAGCTGCTGAAAAAAACGTAGAATCCTGAGGTAAAGCCTTCTAATATAAAACAAGCTTTTCAACAGTTTGAAAGGGCAGCATTCAGGGCAAAAAGACTATATTGGGAAAAGATTTCATTAAAAACTTATTTAGAAGTGGACCGAGTTCCATGTGGTTTAAGAATATTAAAAAGACCCTCATTTAGTCTGCAAAGGAAAGGATTTTTAGAGAATTGGCAGAAAATAAGCCATGATAGTAGTAAACAGTACATGGAATTAATTTTGAAAGAAAACGCAGTGTTAACAGCAGAAACAGAAGAAGAGATCAAAATAAAAGAAGAAGCATTGTGCAAATACAGTGATCATCCACTTTATTTATTTATTTAGCTTTTGTTAACCAGGTAAGTACACTAGACAAGACAATTGCCTATTTTCAGGTACAACCTGGGAGAGTACAGGAATTACAGATGAAGATACATAGGACGACATGGTACAGATTAAGAACAGCTTACAAGTCATGAGAGAGCAACATAATACAGAATTAGACATTTTACAAGTCAAGGGCAACATAACACAGATTAAGGCAATTTACAAGACATCATGTGGCCTAGTTTTGTTCAATACGAACACAACAGAGTAAGACATGTTGCCACTAAGAGCAGTACAGAAGGCACAGTTGCGATGCAGCAGCTACACACTATATACAGCATACACCCCTTTTGTCCAGGGAATATGTCCAGGGGAGAGGAGCATAATGTTAGATCACAGGAGTTTTGGGCACCCACAGGCTGAAGCGAGTTTAAGGTGATTTCATAGGGAGGAGCGAAGGCAGCCCTGTGAGGGGGCAGCACGGATCTGGGCAGGGAAAGCATTCCACAGTCTAGGGGCACATGCTGCAAAATCCCTACCTCCCATTTGAGTCCAGGTGGTGGGTACCTTAAGCAAGGCAGACCCCTGAGACCTGAGAGGATAGGATGATGAGGCAGCCAGGACAAGGAATTTTGCCAGCCCCAAGGGGGTGCCAGTGCCAAGGACCTTTCCCATGAAGCACCCTAGAACATAGTCAATGTGGTTTGAAGGGGAGAGCCAGTTTAGTTTGCTGTAGAGGTCACAATGGTGGGTGAGATAGGGGGCAACCAGAGCAAAGTGGCAGACATTGTTGTAGGCAGTAGACCACCTAGAGAGATGGGCTTTGGTGGAGCGGGAATATTGCCAGAGTTTTAGACAAAATATAATGAAGTATGATAAGAAAATTCAGGATATTAAAAAATCAAAGTTTGAAAGAGACACAAATGACTATTTGACTGGCAATATATTTGAATCTGGCAAGGAAGTGAAATTTAATACTAGTCCTACAGTACATGAAGCCACACCCACTAAACCAATTTTCATTTCTAAATCTAATGAAAGGCAAAGGGAAGTGCTGAGTAGCCGAGAAGATGCATATCTAGGAGAAAAGGATTGTACTGATGAATTGTTCCATGAGAGAACACCAGAAGGCCCAAGACGGAGACAACGTCTAAATTATAGTCAAGTGCCAAAAACTGATCAGGAGAGGGGGTAAGAAGAGGAAGAGGCAACAATTATTGAAATAGAGGGAGAAGAGGATGGAATTTGAGAGGCAACTTGTAACAGGGACTGAAATGAATAATGTTATTAATATTTCTTCAAATGAACTGACTGTTACAGAAATTGGACTTTTACATAAAGGTTTATCTTTTGTTCCTAAGCAAAGATTTGACCTATTTGAAACAATAGTGGATTGTCACAAGTTAACGAGAAATCTTGGGCTGTGTTCTTTTTTTAAAAGTAGAGAAGAAGATATTACCGCAGACCCAAGGGTAAATGTAACTGGTAGTTTGGAAAATACTGATGATGGGGTATTTATAAATTTAAACCTCCTTCAACTTTTTGTCCATCATTAACTCCAGTCCTGCAGACTTTTGTTAAGAGCTGTAAGAGGGATTTATTAGATCTGGACAAAGGTCTGCAAAAAAGAAGTAAAAATGATTTGGATAATCTAGATGCAGCTGAAAAAAATGCACTTGCTGAATTGAGAAAAGGATAAAAACATTACTATTAAAAAAACAGGCAAGGGAGGTTCCATTGTTGTAATGGATACAGACAAATGCCTAACGGAAATAAATAGACAACTAAGTAATACTGTATTTTACAGAAAAGTAACAACAGATCGCGTTATGAAAAATAAAGAGGAAATTGACAATTACCTTAAGGAGGTTAAAGAAAAAGGGTGGATATCAGAAGATATTTATTCATTCTTGAGTGTACAGAACCCTATGAGAGCTGCCTTTTATGTACTTCCAAAAATATACAAATGTCTTATTAACCCTCCAGGTCATCCCATTGTATCAGGGAATGGCTCCTTAACAGAACAATTATCCCAGTATGTGGATTATTACATTAAGCCCTTGGCCCAGAAAATACCATCTTATATAAGAGATACAAGAGATATACTTTCTGTATTGGAAGAAATTGAGATTGAAGAAAAGAGTTTGCTTGTTACACTTGATGTTGAGTCCCTGTATTCTAATATCCCTCATGATGGGGGCCTTAAGGCAGTAGAATATTATTTGAATATGAGAGAAGAGAAAAATCCACCTACAGAAATGCTAGTAAATATGGTAAGACATGTTTTAACATCTAACACTTTTTTCCTTTTGGAGGAACAATATATACCAGTCAAAGGAACTGCAATGGGGGCTACTTTTGCTCCCAATTATGCAAACCTGTATTTAGGCAAATGAGAGGAAGATTTATTGATGATATTTTCATCATCTGGACAGGCACAGATAATGAACTTTTTGAGTTTGTTAGATTTTTGGAACAAAGTAACACAAACTTGAGATTTGCATTGTCATTTAGTTCCATACAGATACATTTTTTGGATCTAACAATTAAGAAAGGTGGGTCAGGAGGGATCAGTACAGATCTGTATAGAAAAAATACAGGTGAAATACAATTTTGCAAGCCAATAGCAGCCACCCGTACCACACTATAGTTGGTATACCTAAGGGACACTTTTTGAGACTGAAAAGGAATTGTAGTACTAGAGAAAATTATGAAAAAAGAGTGAATGAGTTAGAAAGTAGATTATATGATAGAAAATACCCCATTAATACCATTCTAGAGGCCAGAGAAGAAGTTGATAAGTTAAATAGATGGGATATTTTAGTGAAAAAAATAGATGAAAAAAAGGAAAATGATCACAGACTAAATTCTGTAAGCACATATAATGCACAGTCCAAAGAAATAGGATGAATAATCAATAAGCATTGGTACCTTGTAAGTTTAGATCCTGGTTTGAAAGATCTTAAAAATATGGAACCTAGAATGGTACATAGGAAGGGGAAAAGCTTGAAAGACAGACTAGTACATTCTGTTCAACCGAAACCAGAACAAGCAAAGATGTGGTTACCAAGGCAACAGAATGGCTGTTTTAAATGTGGTAACTGTAAGTTTTGTAAGTCCCTTATACAAACTAAGATTTTTACTAATCCTAAAACAGAAAGAATAACTAAAGTGAGAGGATGTATTACTTGTGGCACAGAGGGAGTCATTTATATGGCTTTCTGCAGCTATGGATGTTTTTATATAGGAAAAACAAAAAGGAAACTAAAAAAAGAATGGGTGAACATTTGAGAGCAATAAAAAATAACGATCAAAAGAATGCACTTGCCATACATTTAGTTCAAGTGACAAATCCAGAGGAACACATTTGGTCATTCATGGGCATTGAGAAACCCATAAAAAGCTCAAGAGGGGGTGAACATAATAATGTCCTTTTAAAGCATGAGCAGTATTGGATATTTGCCACTGGAGGGTCAGAGACACCTGGTTTAAATGAGAGAATCGACCTAAAACCATTCTTAAAGAAGTAAAGATTAATGATATATATTTCAGTTGGATGACTATTGTATGTCAGTATAGATTTGTTACTGATATGGAAAATGTGAGAATATGCTAACAAAAAATGTTTATTTTTTTTTTTTTTACAGCTAACACTTGAATACAAAGTGGATCCCCAAGAAATTGGAGGAGGACACTGGTATATAATAGTGGTAATGTTTAAGGTTAAAGAATAATGTTTTTAAATAATGAAAAATTAATTGGATTCAGGATAAATAAGCTTTGCACTAACGCATGTTTTTTTCAAAAGTTCTGATAAGCCTGGATGTGTCTTTTGATAAGTTTTGACAGTGTTTTGATAATATTAGGAAATGTTTTTAAATGACGTAGTTGTGTACTAGCACTTTAAGAGGTTTTTGTTATATAAATGGCACTATATGGTTAACTTGCTATTCCTATGATTAAGCACCGGGGGCCTGAAATGCGTTAGAGACTGCATATGTTTCATTTGGAGACAGCGTGGATGGAAGCAGGGTGCATTTATGTGCAGGAATAAAATCAAGCACTTTTAGCACTTTATGCAGTTGTATGTGCTTCCTTTTTCCACTTATGGCTAATCCAGATTGACTCTACAGTGTGGAGAGAGGCAGTGTTAAGCTGGTGCTGGCAACCTAATGTCTTATATATATTACTTGTTTTATGCCCAACACAGCTTCCAGGTGCAGGTCTGAGTAATTTTACTTGTTTTTGACTGTTTTACATCCTAAATTACTATGTCTGTCAGCAACTGCCATTGCCACACCCCTTGCATACATCCTGACTCTATCTGTCACTACCAGTACTTTTCCCATCCCATGGAAAGTGGCCTGTTAGATAACACTCCACAAAGGAGGTGATCCACTGGTTCCTAGAAACTACCATCCCATCTCCCTTCTCCCCTCATTTGCCAAGGTTCAGGAATCCCTAATTTACTCTAAATTATTAGACTTCATCACCTCATCAAACACTCTCTCCCCTTACCAGTCATGATTTCACAAACATCATTCCACAGTCACTTCCTTAATGCGTGTCACAAACGCTATCCACTTGGCCATGGATAAAGGCCATATTACAGCAGCCATTTATATAGACCTTGTCAAGGCCTTCCATTCAGTCTTGCACACAGTCTTATTGGACACTCTTCACTCCATAGGTATAGCACCAACCTCCATCTCTTCGTTCAACTCATATCTAATCAGTAGACAGCAATCAGTACTTATCAGCAACTCCACCTCCCCCCCTACCCATTTTGGTAGGTGTCCCCCAAGGATAGATTCTCGGACCAGTTCTTTTCTCTATATTTATTAATGCTTTCCCCACCATCTGCAACCACTCCCATATCCACATGTATGCTGACAACACCATCATTTTCACCTCCAGACCCTCCACAACAGAAGTACAACCTCTCCTCCAACAAGGTCCAAACAATGTATTGGCCTTGTTCAAAGCCAATGATCCCAAAGTAAACCAGAAGAAGACAGTCTCAATGATGTTTGGCTCAGCTCTGAAGCTATCCAGGCTCTTGTCCTTACATGTATTCTACTCTCAGGACAACACTTCCTTAGAAATGGTACAGGCTTACAAATACCTGGGAGTATGGCTGGATCAGTACCTTACATTTTCTACCCTTATTAACATGCTAGTCTCACAGCTTAGTCTAAAGCTGGGCTTCCTCTATTGTAACAAGGACTCCCTCTCACTCCCAGTTTGGCAAGAGCTTGTCTCAATGATGATTCTTCCCTCCCTTGACTATGCTTGCACATACAAGGTGCAGGTGGGGGAGCTTTTCCAATGTAGAAAAATTACTAGAACAAGGGGGCACAATATGAAATTGAAAGGGGTAGATTAAGAGGTAATGTGAGGAAGTTTTTCTACACAGAAATGGTAGTCGACACATGGAATAGTCTGCCACAGGAGGTAGTAGGGGCAAGCACAGAGGAGGGGTTTAACCATGCTTGGGATAGGCACAAGGGAATTGTAAGAGGGAAGGGATGACAAGCCATTGATCACAAAGGTTCAGTGGTCACATACAACGTATAGGGCCTACGGGCAGACTGGATGGCCTAGCGGTCCTTATCTGCTGAAATGCTGAAAATTTCTATGTTTCTATGTATACGGCTCTGCCCCTGCAACTTCCCTCTCAAAACTAGACACCTTACTAAATTGTTTCTGCAGATTTGCCTCTAACTCTCCTCCTCATACACAAGTCAGTGTTCTTCATAGCCAAATTCTGGTTCAGCCTCCTTCCCCCCCCTCCTCTTGCCTCAGCCCTGCTGCCCCCCCCTTATACTCTCACTGATCCTGCTATCCCCATACTTTCTCTAACCCTCACTCCCATACAACAGCTGGGCAAAGTGCCTTATCCTGTCACCCACCCCTCTCATGGAATCATTTCTCCACTGAATTTCATAACTCCTCTACCAACATCTCGCTCAAAAAACTTTTACACCTCCTCCAAGCTCCTCCCTGCACCTGTCTCCCCTCTACCTGATGGCACCCCACATACTCCATACTATATCTCTCAGGCTGAACTGTTGTTAGCATAGCAATAAAGCACTTTTTACCCCTCTTGTGTGCACTTTATTTAATGTCATGTTTTTAGTCATTTTCAGTGCTGCCAATTTTAGTCCCATAAACTCTATCAGTCCAAGCAGCCAAGGCTGAACAGCAACCCCCCCCCCCCATTCCTTGGCTCCTCTCCCAAATGGAGCAATTGCAGTCCATGCAGCTGTCAAGGTATTTCCTGCCAGCAAGTGGCAATCAAACAGCTGTGTGTAGGGGCGTGTGTAGCCCATCGATGCTGTACATCAACTGCCCTGCCCACCCATGCGCCCACTGCCCACATCCCTAGCTATATTGGGTGATGTTGGTCATGTGACCCTCACTGCTAAAGTATTAAGTCCCATTTGCTTTTTATCTTTCCTGTCCAGTAGGGGTCAGTATTCTATCCATGTAATTCTCACCTTTACCTACTGTTTTCCTAATATCTTCTGTTCCTCTCCTACTCGCTCCCCCTGTCTCCCATTGCTTCTCTGCTCCCTCCCTTGTATCTCACTACCTTCCATCTCCTGGTCTTGAACCTTGCACCCTCTACATTGAAGATGGCTACCCTACCAATATACTATTCTGTCCCTATCTTTCTCTTTGTGTCTTCCTGTCTACCTACATCTCTCACTGCCCTAGTTACCCTTTTGCTGTTGCTCTACCACACTATGGCTATGTTTTCTGCTGTTAAGCATACCATACCCTTTCTCTTTTTTCTGTGCACTATCCCCTGTACCATCACCCATACCCCATCACTACAGTCCACTCTCCTACTCTGTAATTTCACCACTAATGTGGCCTCTGGGACAGCGGTCACTGCTCCCTATCTCTCACCCAATCCATCTGGCCTGGTTGCCCACTCCATCTATCACTTCTCTCCTTTCTCCCTACTTCATCCTTGGCTTTCTCTTTCATTGCCTTTAACCAAACCCTGTGCTGGGCTCTCCAGGAGAAAATCAATATCTCTCCCTAAGTTATTGAAGCATGTTCTCTTTCAGTATGGTCTGCTTCTACTGCTTCTCTCCAGGAACATCCACCCTAACCCAAAACCTGGCTCACTACCCACCCCTTCTACCCAGGTCTCTGGTGGTATTAGGATTGCTTCATTGAACATCTGCAGTCTCCTACTAAAGCTTGACCTTCTTCAAGCATGGTCTATTCAACATCAACCCAACATCCTTGCTGTGGGCGAAACCTGGCTGTCCCCCAATATACCCAACTCTGCCATCTCTCTCTCTTAATGGCTATACAGTCTTCAGGGAAGACAGGCTGGGTAAAAGGGGTGGGGGTGTGTACCATTTATCTGGCAGACTCCCTGCTAGAGTATACTCTCCCCCACTCAATTCCCCACACCATCACCCAAGCACTTGCCATAAAAATTGCAATTGGTAATAAGGGTAAGTCACTCATAATATTATCCACCTATGTCCCTCCACATAACTCTAAGTTGGGCTCTGATGCTATTCTTGACTTCATATCTAAGCTGCCAAACCAGTTGGCGATGATATTATTAGGTGACGTCAACATAAATTGGCTGGATCCTGATTCAGCCCCCTTTAGAGATACAGCTACTGCTCTGAACCTCACACAGGTTGTCTCCTCTCCCACTAGGATCAATTACAGAACAGGTTAGAGCACTCTTATTGACCTCGTATTCACCAACTGCCAGGAGAAACTCTCAAATATTCTGGGCCTATCAGACTGTCTGAGTGACCACTCCCCTACTGTTTGCCATTGGTCAGATCACTCTGTAAAAACCCCCTGCCAAAACAACCTATTAGTGCATCCTAAAAAAGGGTATGTTTGGGAGGTTCCAGGACTACCTTTGTGCACATGACTGTTCTCCATTAGACTCTGCCACTAATATAGATAGTGCTTTAACTTACTTCATCTCTACTTTCAATGGTGCCTGTAACACCTTTGCCCGCTATTCAAAGCTTAAGGTCAAAAATCGGAGTGATCCCTGGATCACAGCCTCTCTTCTAAGTCTTTTGGCAGTCAGGGACAATCTCTGGCATAAGGTGCTTGCCACCAGTCTCCAGGTTGACAGGCAAAAATATCAAGCAGCCAGGAACATCTGTACGCTTGAAATCTGCCTTGCCAAGGCTGAATACTTTAAAGCCAGCCTTGCCTCCTCTTGTGGAAATTGGCAGGATTTCTGGTTTAATATTAAGGAACTTCTCTACTGAATATCAATGTAGTCACCACCCAAGACCCTCAGTTAATTGCCTACATTTTTAACACAGCCTTTACTGACCTCACTGGAGTACTCCCTTTGGATTTCTTCAACAATGTCCCTAGCCCCTCAATACTCGCCACTTCCACTAATACCCCCTCTTTCCATTTCAGGGAGATTTTCACTAGAGAAGTTAGAACTTACCTCATGAGGGTCCTTGGCAAGTCAAGGTCTAGTGGCGACTCCCTGGATCTGAAATTACTACAAATTGCCCTCGATGCTGTCCTCCTTCCACTCACCAAGATTTTTAATCTCTCACTCTGTTTAAGCCTATTCCCCTACCAGTGGAAATCTGCAGTTGTCATTCTGATCCACAAGAGTGGTGATAGAACCTCCCACAGTAACTACTGCCCCATCTATTTCCTTCCCCCTATCTCTAAAGCCCTCAAACGAATAGAATCAGATCAATTATCTGACTATCTCTCCAAATACAATCTCCAGTGCCACCAACAGCATGTTTTTTGGAAGGGCCACAGTACTACCACTGCCCTCCTGGAGTTTACTAGCTATGCCCATAAGGCCCTGGACAGTGGTCAACTTGTAGGGTCTATGTACATAGATTTTACAAAAGCATTTGACACAGTCAACTACAGGCTCCTCATCACATCCCTCAAGACTCTTGGGCTCTCACATGAAGCCACCTCATGGTTTGCCAGTTACCTTAGTGACCGCTCACAGAGAGTAAAAAATCCTCAACAGTCTCTCCACTAATCTGCTTGTTCATTCTGAGGTCCCACAAGGATCTATTCTTGGACCGCTCCTCTTCAGCCTTTTCCTTAATACCCTCCCCCTTGCCTGTTCAGGAAATGTGCTCCTTTATGCTGATGATGTGGTCATTTTTGCAAATCACCCAAACTTGGTTCAGTTAGAACATAGTCTACAAATGAACTTTGCTGAACTAGAATCCTAGTTCTTTCAAAGCAAACTTATTTTAAATTACAAAAAGACCAAAACCATGTTGTTTGCCAACCTCCAGAACAAGCATAAAGATGTACCCCTAATAATCCTCAATAATCTGCTCCCACCCTTAGAGCGGATAAGCAGTTTCAAATACCTTGGTATTATACTAGATTCCTCCCTTTCCTACCTTGATCATGTCAACCTAGCTTGCAAAGCTGTGAATTCCAGAATTGGACTCTTGTACAGGCACAGAAACTGTATGATGAATGATGCCCTCCGCCTAACTGTCACAAACTCAGTCCTCTCCATAGGTGACTGTGGTATTGTCATATATGGCTCCATGACTGACACAGTTCTAATCAGAGTCATGATCTCCCTTGACAAAGCCTGTCACTTGGTACTTGGCGCACAAAAGCTCACCCTCACCTGTGACCTATACAAACAGGTGAACTGATTAAACCTCAAGGGTCAACTTACCTACCAAACCTGCTTGCTGGCAAAAAAGGTTACTGCCAGTCGGTCTCCTCCTTCAGTCCTGAAACTACCACCCCCATCCCTACTACCAGAGCTACTAGAAGCTCCATTAAGGTCTCTTTCCTTGTTCCTTTCTGCAGAACCATTCTAGTGCAGCATTCCTTCTCGTATAGGGCTCCTGCTTAGTTAAATGGTTTGCCTCCAGATGTTCTTTCCACTGTCAAGCTTGGCCCTTTTAAAGCTAGACTCTGGCAGCATCTCCTCTCTTTAAACTGCTGTGACTGTTCATAGCCCTACCCTTTTACCTTGCTGACCCTCATTGCCCTCCTCTCGCTTCGCTGTTATGAATCTACTATCCCCCGTGGTCTTACTATCTCCTGACCTGCCAGTCTCCTTCCTCCCCCCATCTCCCTCTGACCCCTGCTCCCTACCACCTCCTTCCTTTCCTTCTCCTTGACCTTTTCCCTAAACCTTGGTAATTTCCCGCTACACTGTACTGGCTCTTTTCCCATACTCCAGGCTCATAACAAGATCCCTTGGACTGCCATCTCTTCTTGCAATTACTGTTCTTTTCCTGGCCTTCACCAACTCTGTGCCTTTAGGTCCCTTCCTGTGTTCTCTTTCTCTCCCTTCCTCCCCCAGCACTGTCTTTTGTCCTTGTATTTTGCCCAGTATATGAATTATCCTCCCTCAATTTTCTCAATTCTTATAACCACTCTATACCCTTTATTCCTTATTTTTTTTCTGCTTTTAGGTAGCCTACTGTTTCTGCTTGTTACAATGGAATTGTTCTCTATTGTAAATTGCATTACACTGTTGGTACATACTTGCTGTTAGTTTACTATTCCTTTTTTTTTTGCATCTACTGATGTTTTGTCCTCCTGTCACTGGTGGCAATTCTCTCACGATCCCCCAGCCCAATTCTCCACTTGGCATCACTCACCGCCCCATGACAGCCCCCATAGCAGGGCAGTAGAAATCCCAATCTGCCATCTCACACATTCAGTGCTGAGGTTACTGCCCATCATGGAGGAGGCACCTGCAGGGCTCAGATCATTCTGCCCACCAGTGCCTGCTTTTCTCCATTTTCTTTCACCCTGAGATGCAGCATGCAATCATGCCACAAGGAGCGAATGCACACGCTACTGCATGTACTCCTCTGAGCGTCTGCTGTATCTTCTCCTCTTCCTGAGCCTTGGCGCACCAGCCCCCAGCCTCTGCTAGGGGCCAGTCATGCACTGAAAGCTGGTGTACCTCCCTCCCTGGAGAAAGAGAGCAGTCCTCAGACACTCAATCCTTCTCCTCCCCCCCTGCTGAACCCTGGTGGCCAATGCTCATTCCCAAACACAGATCGCTGGTGTAGTTTGAGGTAAGGGGTCCAGTGCCTCAGCCCTCAGCACCACTGGGCTGGCCAGCTTACTATTCCTGATTGTTCAAATTGTATTGTTTTCTATTGTAAATTTTCACGTCTGTGTTTGTACATACTCGCACTGTTTGATGTGGAGCCTTTGTAAAAGAGTCTCTGACTCAAACGTTGTAATTCCGAAACATCAGTAAATAAATAAATAAAATGTTTGACTTGTCTTAATTTTCTGTAATTGCTTTGTTCCCTCATTTCTGTATTCATGTTATTGTCTTGTATCCCCGGGTCGCACCTGGAAATGAGCCTTGGCTCAGTGTGCTTTTCCTGGTTACCAAAAGTTTAAATAAAGTTAAAAAAATAAATGACAATTACATGGAGGGACTGTTTTACTTAAAAAAAAAATCTTTTGGCACTTTTTTTTACAATATTTCTCAACATATACCCATTTTATAAGTGCAATAACACACTGCAGGGTGTGGTTTATTCTATATAAATGAACTTCTTGGGGCAGTGAGGCACTCAGCCTGCAGCCTTGTGCCTCACTAGGCTGCAGGCATGCATTTATCCAGAATAAACCAAACTCTGTCATGTGTTATTGCTTACTTATAGTAAAAGCTGATCCTTCATAAAGGGTAAGCAAATGGCCATTCCAAAACAAAGAGTACAATAGAAAACAGAATAAATACAAAACAAAAAAACAGACCTCACACTCACAAGCCAAAATTAAACATAAAGAAAAGAGCTTGGATAAATTTAAATGAAAAATGTATTTTGTTTGTTTATATTTGCTGATCAGGTGGGTGCACTGGTTGAAAAAAACAGTTTTATGGCACAAACCAAAAAAGTATCTTTTTGTTCAGTTTAAGGTACAAAGTAGTGTAGTACAAAAAATTCTGGTGCTTACACAAATACCCATCGTTTCGCTCCCAGAACTAAGCTTTGTCTAAAGTAACACATCCCTCTGCTAGACACATTTATATAGTTACCACTTAAAGAAAAAGTGTGTCACAGAGATTTTATGAGGAGATTACTTATAATTTGTTCACTTTCAAAACAGTGTTAACACATTAAAAAAAAACATGCAAATTAGTAATCAGACATTAAATCCAGCTCCAAAGATGTAAAAAGTAGGCAACAGAAGTTTACACATTAATAAAACATAGAATAATAGATACATTCTGGTGTATTACAAGGCAGTAACTCATTGAGAGGATCTGGGGGCACAGTAAACCTTGAGAGCGAAGCTCGAGAGGTTTTAAGTGCCCTCAGATCCTCAAGATGAATTACCACCTTGTAACACCCGAATGTATTTGATATTTTTTGTAATATATGGACGCAAGAGAATTGTAGTTTCTTACCTTTGCCATAGAGCCAGGAATGTTCGGTTGGGTTGGTGGTGAGGTAATTTTGTTATGAAAAAGCCAATGATTGCGGCAACTTGGAGAACTTTTTAACAGTTGAAAAAGTAAAACCGAGCAGTGTTAAACAAACTGCAAACAAAACAGTCGTAATTTTGTTTTTCTTGTGGAATGAGCGACAGTTAGTGTGGCGAGCTAGTCAGACTCGGAGTCTGTGTACATCACATAAAGTCTTTTTTTCGCTGCCTGAGGAGATTTTCGAGTGCTTATTGCTACATTGCCAAAGAAGTTGCAGTGCGATCCAAAGATATTTCCTGTTGTGGTAGAAAATTGAGCACTTTTGCTGGGTGGCTGCTTTGAAAGAGACATTTTTCCTCAGAGTGTTACCGCAACGTGAATGTGTAGTCGGCTTTTACTGTATGTGACAGTTACAGTAAAAGCCGGCTCGCAGTCAGTGAAAGCTGCTCGAGCTGTCCGGTGGCGCTTGCGTTATCGTTAGTTTGTAATAATACTATCGTTGAGATCTTCCATCGATAGTATTATGAGATCTCAACGATAGTATTATTGAGTTCCATCTATGGTATTATTGAGTTTTGGACTATGTATTACATGAGATTTTTTGTATGTATTTTGGGGGTATTATTTTAATTATCCATATATTACTATTAGATATACAACTAGATTGCAAAGTGAGTTAAGGCTCAAGAATCCATGTGATTCACTGGGTGGAGTCCGAGTATCTGCATCAGAGGAGGAGAAGGACCTGGGAGTGATGATCACTAGTGACCTGAAGCACTCCATGCAGTGCAAGAAAGCAGCAGCAAAGGCAAGCGAGATGCTGGGATGTATAGCTAGAGGGGTCAGTAGTAAGAGAGAGGAGGTTATATTGCCCTTGTACAGGTCACTGGTAAGGCCACATCTAGAGTATGGAGTTCAGTACTGGTGCCCACACCTCAAAAAGGACATCAACCTGCTGGAGAAGGTACAGAGGAGGTCTACAAAGATGATAGTCAGTCAGCAGGGCAAGGCATATGAGGAGAGGTTGAAGGCACTGAACATGTTCTCTCTGGAAGACAGGACAAGGGGGGGCACAGTCTTAAGCTGGAGGGTGGGAGGTTTAGGAGGGAGGTCAGGAAGCACTTCTTCACAGAGGGGGTGGTAGACACTTGGAATGCGCTGCTGTACGAGTCATCTCATTGAAGACAGTGGGCAGCTTTAAGAAAGGCTGGGATAGGCATGGGGAGGTAAGAATCATGGGTAGGGAGGATGGGAGGAGTGGGGAGGGAGGGCAGGAACATTAGCTCAAGCTGTGTACCCTGCAATATGAGCAGACTTGATAGACCAAATGGCCTTCTTCTGCTGGCCTCTTCATATGTTCATATGTATGTTCATATATGGAACCCTCAGAGTGCATCAAACTGAGACCCATTCATAATCTCACAGGAATTCTGCAAAGAAAAATTTAAGATATTATCTGAAAGGTATCAGCATATAATAAATCAGCATACAAAAACCCTACCAAAATGGGGGAAAAATCAAATTTATCATTTAGCCCAAGCTAGGAGTGTGCCACCAGATACAAAATCCAGAATGCCTTTCTCCTGGTGACTGTCTTCTGTGGGTCACCACCCATCGTAAAAAAACCCATCTTCTCAACACCTTTGCAAACCAGATTATATTCCACTGGGTTTGTTGCTGAGAGGATGTGAACAGCCAATGCATTTTTCAGGTTATTATTTGAAATTGCTCTGACATGTTCACCAACCCTATACTTCAACCTCCTTTTAGTTTGTCAAGCATAAAACAGCAAAAGCTGCAGGAAGCCAGATACACCACATTGGTCACATCACAATTCATGAGTCTGAGAATGTCATCAGTTTTACCACTTTTTTAGGATTCAAGAAAGAAGTACCTTTATTAATAACATTGTACATTTTGCAATGCCCATATTAATGACTACTAGGTGGAGAAAGGGGAGGAAAGTGCAATCAGTGTCAACTGGTTGAAGACTATTGGCAATCTTCTCTTCAAAATTTGGACCTCTCCTGTAAACCATGCATGACTTATGTCCTACAAAAGGTGATAATGTAGGCTCAGGTTCTAAACTTCTCCAATTTTTGCACACTATGGACCCAATTCATGAAACAGATAGCACATGGTGAGGGTGTGCTACTGAAGGTAGCATGCAGTACATGCCATGCAGGAAGCACCTCCAGGAACATCAGGCATGGCAAGAGCAGGAAAACAGTGGCACTCTCGTACAGTTTAGGAAAAGAAGCACATGGTACTGGATGGAACCACACAGTTGATGGACACTAGGGAAAGACACCAGTGCAATGGAACACGAAAACATAGGCAGCAATGCTTGTATAGAAACAGAACATTCTGGTTAAGTGCATTGCACTGCAGATGCGGACACCCACAACCTGAACATAACATTTCCTACAGTATAGTAGCATGGCCATGATTAGCATATCAGCCATGTCAAGGAATGTCTACTGTCACAATCAGGAAGTGGTACATGCAAATAGTGAAATACAACTGCCATGTTAAATAAAGGGACAAGCAGAGTTTCCTTACATAGCACAGTGTTGCAGCAGGGAGGTTAAAGTGGCCTGGTATGGATTTCTACAGCTGCCTACATACTACCAGCAGCTGATGGGGAGGAAAGGATGATAGATGTTCAGGCAACATGCAAATAGTGTCATCCCAGGGTGGCAAGGGAATAAACTACCAGTCTATACATTGATGCTGATGACATATGTGCCCTTCCCAGTAGCACAGCATGCCAGTAGACAGCAACACTCATTCGCAGGAAGCACATAGTGTGCCCCTACAATGTGGCAAGGCACTTACACCCTACTTTCAAGTGGATAATATGCCAGGCACTTACCTTGGCCCTGGAGGGAGGGCAGTGTCCATACCTTAAATCCCATGGTTTGCAATAGGGTCTACACAGGACTACTCACTTGTCAGCTTGGGTGAGGTTTGCCCTGGCTATGCACCCACCACTTGCCATTGTGCATGTGCGCTTGTGCCTTGCAGCCTTCTTTCTTACACTTAGCATGGTGCAACACCATCTGTTCTGTATGGCAGCAATACCACAGGGGATGACATATATGTGGCTCAACCTCTTGCCACTGTCCATTCTTACTGCCTGTCTCCACTTTGCAGACTGTGCCTTATGACTCGATAGGGATGGAAAGTGCAAGGTGCCATTGTCCAATAGGAGATAATTTTTCATCTTACAAGTTCATGGCATGTTCTGCCTCTCAGGCCAGCCCTTTCCATTAAGCAGCCCCTGCAGGTAGCATGTTGTGCATGACCACTGTAAATCATGTGCTCCTACTCGTCTTCTATGCAGTAAAGACTGCGACATCATCACACACTGACCAGAATAATATATATATTATATATATATATATATATTATTATTATATATATATTAACAGCTTAATCTGGTTCAAGGTCAGTTGGCATTCATCTGTATCCCCCTACTCCCAGGTCGTGCCTGAAAATAGGCAGGATTTGTCTAGTGCACTTACCCGATCAACAAAAACTAAATAAATAAATATATATATATATATTTTACGCAAAAAATGTCATTGTTTAGGGTTAAAACACAAAAAGTAGGGAAATTAGACCTTTAGGGTTGCCCCCTCCCTCCCTCCTCATGTACCCCCTCCTCCTGAGATTGACAGATGACGGAGTGTGTCATTGGGGTTATGAGGCCTAAATATCACCCCATTCCATGTGTAATCATATTCACAAGCCACAGTAAAAAAGAATGGGGTGACATTTAGGCCTCACAATTCCAATGACACACCCCATCGTCTGTCAATCTCAGGTGGAGTGGGGTACATGAGGGGGGAGGGGCAACCCTGAAGGTCTCATTTCCTTACTTTTTGTGTTTTAACCCTAAATGATGCATTAACTAAGTTTTATGCATAGAATTTCCTTACTTTTTAAAAGCATAGAAAAGTAGAAAGTGCGACAGGTTGGTGGAGAGTGGGGCCCTTTGGGCCCCACGCTTTCCACCAACTTGCACATTTCTGCCTAACATAACAGTGCAAGTACTGAATATAATATGTATTGGTGGGAGCGCATATGGGTGGGACCAGAAGGCCCCACGTTCCCACCACCTTGAAACAAAACAAAGTTTCATTCATCTGAGTAGCATAATTCCACACCTGTTTACATGTCAGAGATCTAACCACTGAAAATTACCTCCATGGCAATAAGGCTAGGTACCCTATAAATGTGAAGCCACTACCTCAATGCAAAATGCTATACGCATAACATAAAGTGTGTCATGTAATATCTCTGCAGAAAATTTATTTTCCAACACCTAGATACCACAATTCACACGTACAGGACATCCTCTCAACACCCTCCAAATTTCAATTTAAAAGACCAAACCGTTTCCGAGATATAACATTTGAAAATTTGAGATTTTCATTCATCGGAGTGGCAGAATTCCGCACCTGTTTACATTTTACACACCTAATGACTGAAAAGTACATCCATGGCAGTAAGGCTAGCTACCCTATAAATTTCAAGCCACTACCACAATGGAAAACGATGTCCGAAAAATGTAAACTGTGTCATGCAATATCTCTGCAACAAATGTATTGTATGGGACCTAAATACCATAGTTCACATCTATAGGACATCCCATCAACACCCTCCAAATTTCAAGTTAAAAGACTAAACCGTTTCTGAGATATTTAATTTTACAAATTGTTAAAATTGGGCTATCTGGTCCCTCCAAATCTGGCCATCTAGTCCCTCCATCGCGATCAAAGATCGCAATCAAAGAATCTCACAATCAAAGAATTTGCAGGCTTGAAACCTAAGAATTAGCAGGCTCATGATCAAAGAATAAAAAATGGTAAAAGTCAATTTTTACACAAAAATACATGAAATCACAGCCATGACTCAATAGAACGAATCCCCCTGAGCAAAACCCATCCTAGATTGGCTTTATAATTCACCCCTGTGCTGAGAAAATTTATTTTGTCATCTGGCCATCTAGTCATACCCTCACGATCAAAGATTGCAGTCAAAGAACCTCACGACCAAAGAATTTGCAGGCTCACGATCAAAGAATAAAAAATGTTAAAAGTCAAGTTTTACACAAAAATACATGAAGCCACATCCATGACTCAATACAGCAAAGTTCCCTGAGCAAAACCCATCCTCATTTGTCTTAATAAGTCATCCCTGAGCTGAAAAAATAGATTTTTAAATCTGGCCATCTAGTCGTGCCTTCGCAATCAAGGATCACGGTCAAAGAATCTCGCGATCAAAGAATTTGCAGGCTTGCGATCCAAGATCATTAGTGAGCTGCAATCAAAGAATTAAAAACTGAAAAACTCTATTTTTGACCAATTTAAAAGAAACCACAGGCATGGCTCAATAGAGGGAAGACCCCTGAGCAAAACCCAACATAGTTTTACTCCAGAAGTCCCCCCCCCCGAGTCGAGATATTTGAATTTTTTCGACTGCAAACTGAAAACAAGATGGCGGCCATTGCAATCAAAGAATTCCTCATGATCAAAGATTCTTTGATCATGAGCCTGCAAATTCTTTGATCGTGAGGAGTGACCAGATGGCCAAAACCCCATTCTTCTTTGGCAAAATAACCATATAAATGTTCCCATGGACTTATAATGGGAACTTAAAATTTAAATAACTTTTGAATGAATTAATATTTTTTCACCAAATGAAAAGCAGCATGTTCCTTGACCCAAGCTTCTTCAGACAAGCTAAGTCACAGAGTGGCACACCACACAACAGCCACACAGCACCACGGACAAAATCCGAAAAACTGCCCACGTAACTGGTGAAAAGTGCATTTTTCAGTGTTTTGGTGAGCAAAAAATGTAAGTCCGACCAAAACATTTGGCAAATCAAGATATCTACCATGTCCCACTGTGCATACCAAATTTCATGCACATCTGTTGAATAGGTCCAAAGTTATTAATGTGCATAATTTCATGTTTAACATAAAAGTGTCTTCATAACCCTAAATATAGGGGCATGACCGTGCCCCTATAATATATATATTTATATTCCGCACTAATGCACTTAGGCATTAGCATGACCACAGTATGGAATTCTCATGTACCATCATGAATCCCATGGTACAGCAGCAATGTTTAGGATACCAACATGTACACCACAATACCTAGAGTTTAATGAACAGAGCCAAATATCCTGAACACCGTTAACATGTATAGAGAAGGTGGAGATAAAATTAAGAACATTATTAGAGCTGTGCAGTATGGAAAAATTCTGAATCCATGGAATTTTGATGACATTTTTCAAAATTCTGTGAAATTTCACAGAATTTCATTGGAATTATGTGGAATTTTTACAATTTAGTAATTTGATTATAATACAGCTGTCATTCAAGCTAGAGCTCTGACATTTGGAAACTGTACTTATTGGCTCAATTACCACTAATGTGCTGAACAACATGAAATTCAGATGGATAGTTTCAAAATTATAGGTGCTCAAATGTTGTCATTTTATTGTTTGTGCAACATTTAATGAGCATTTTTATCTGCATATACCTTAACCACCTATTGGGTCAGGGATCTTAAATTTGTTATGATTTCTTGATGGCAGGTGTTCTAACAGTGTGTCAGATTTCATGACAATATGATACATTGTCTCAAAATTATATGTGCTCAAAATCTGTCATTTTATTTTTTTTCAGGAAATTTCATGAAAATATTTAATCTGCATATAACTCAGGCACCCGTGGAGCTAGACATGTGAACATTTGTATGAATAATCTTTTTGTAATGCTTATGGAATGAGCTAAATATGAAGATAATTAGATAAGAGATTTTTTAAGTTACAGGGGTTCAAAACTTTGTGAAAACTATCAAAAATGTGGATATTTATAACTTCTCTGCTCTTGCATGCATAGAGTTAACATTTGACATGCATATCCATAGTCAGTGTATCCTGGTGTCTAACACAACTGGATAAATTGGTTAAGCAGTTTTCATTTTGCAGCAGAAAAAAAATGATTAGTAACATTTTCTCACATATTTATGATAGCATATGCTGTAGAATTTTTTGGTGGAATTTAATATTAACAATGCATATATCATTACTTCATGTGATGAGCCAGACTAAGCTTTTTGCAGTCCTGCTGTTCCGCTCTGGGTGACTGTCCCCCCCCCCTTCTCTTTTGGCATAGCCAGATTGACTCAGTAGAACTACTGATCCCACTGACATCCTCTTTGTTCTTTACAGTGACAAACTCCCATAAAAAGTGAGTCACCTACTCCTTTTTCCTAACGACTTACCGTGTTTGAATAGCCTGAATTCTTTTTTCCTGTTGCCCAAGACATTGTCTTCCCTCACTACATCTTTTTGAGTACCTCTAAGTCCTAGACTTGCATGTACACCAGGCTCCCTGGATCATAAATTTATAGAATGTGATCCTTAAATATCCTGCATTCAGGATGGAATTGTTGAGACTCTGTGTTTTCTTGTTCCAACCTGGAAGTCTACCACTGTTGTGCTACCAAGCTCAGCTGTCCATTTCTTGGTGAAACTGTGCATCTAACTCCAGAACCTGGTGACCCCCTGTGCTACCTGCCTCTTATACCCCTATCCTTTAATTAGAATCCCCCAGATAAAGCTGAGTGTAATTCAAAAATTCCAGTTTTATGCAATGTTTCATGAAATTCTACAATTTTCACAAAGACTCATGGGATCTGACTTTAAGTATGGATGTTATTTTGCAATTTCTCACAGCAAGCAATTCATAAAATTTGTACACACAGTCTCCTTCTAAGGTCTAAGAACCTGTCAAATTAATGCCAAATTACATTTTTAAATGTTGTGAAAGTTTGACTACTTTTAATTCAATCCCATTTAAAGCTGCAAATATGAACTTTTTCGGAAATGACCATGTGGTATAGTAGTTTAAATGTTTCAACTCTGGTTAAATGTGGATATGTAGTTTTAAAATTAGAGGGAACTAACTGAAATTTAAATTTTGGCAACATGTTTGGCAGGCTATAAATCAGTCCCATTTAAAGCTAGGATTCTGAAACTACGTGAACATATAAATGTAGTGATAGCTTGTTATACCTATCATTTTTTTTTTGTAACATTTCAATGAATACTATCAAAATTATACTAAAAATTACAGAAATCCAAATTTTGGCAAAATATTTGGCTACCTATAACTCAGCTCCCATTGAAGTTTGAGACTTAAAGCATGGTGCATATATGCACTCTAGGCACTTCTCTAAATCCTGATATTGTGGAGAAATTTGGATAAGAAATTTTTAAATTATCTCAAAATAACTGAAAATTAAATTGTGATTAAATGTTTGGCCACCAATAACTCTGCCCCCTTTCAATCTACAACTCTGAAATTTGGAACATGTATGTAAGCCATTGGTTACTGTTTACATTCCAAATTTGGTATTGTTTGGACATGTATGTATAGAAATTATAGAAAAATAACTAAAATTAAAAAGTTTTGCAAAATTCCACAGAATTTTCGTGAAAAATTATGTGAAATTCTGTGGAATCAGAACGCTCATTCTGCAAGCATTCCATTGGTGGAATTTTATATTCCACACTGCTCTAAACATTGTCCATATGTTGCTTAATTCTAGCCCTGGGGACAGGAAGATTCTGCCTAGATATAGCCAAATCATCTTCTTCTGCTACTAGATCAACCCTTTTACTATATCCTAGGGCCTGAAACCTCCTGGCCAACCCTGCTGCCTGTTCAGAATAGGCCTCCAATGTGCTGCAGTTTTGGTGAGCCCCGAAATATTTCTTCAAATTAGGTTAGGGGAAAAGGCCAGTGAGGGAGGCTGGCAGAGCCTATAATCAGCATGAAAAATAAAAATTAAAGTAACTAGCAAAGAATAAGGTAGAAGGAGAAAGAGAACGCAAGAGAGGATCAGGAGAAAGATGCAAAGGGATGAGCCTAAAAGATCTAGTGTACTGCATAGAATTAATAGTAATTTTCAGATGCAGTCAGCTATTACTTCCAATATCTAAAGTATTTTTTTTTCTTTTCTGTTTGCTAATTAGAAGATTTTTCACCTGGCACTTCTGGGCTGATGTGTGGAGCAGCACTCTTTTTAGAGGCAAAAAAAGTCAGTTCTGTTCATCCTACTACATTATCAGGAATGTGACCAAACACATTGAGGCACTACAAACCTTGCAGTCTGAGCAGTGACTTTCACAAGTAACTAATCAAAATGGAGGAACTTGTGACATTATTAGTAACCAAGAAGAGCCAATCCCTGCTACTTCATGTGAAAGAGAATAATCTAGAAGTGAGAAATGGTTTTCCCTGGTTACTAGTGATGTCGCAGTGAGTGTGGTCTCAGTGGTGATGTGGGAGGAACAGAACTGACTTTTTTTAGCCTTCAGACGTAGTGCTGCTCCACACATCACCCCAGTACTGCCAGGTGGAAAATCTTCTAATTAGCAAACAGAAAAGAAAAAAATACTTGAGATGTAAGAAGTGATAGTTGACTACATCTGAAAGTTACAATTAATTCTGGGCAGTTTCCAGGCAGTACACTAGATATTTAATGTCAGAATTCTGGGAAATAAAATTAGTGAGCTCCAGAAATGGTGGCAGACATTGTGATGGACCTAGTAGTCATCAGAGAATTGTGGGCTACAGAGAATAATGATTGGAATCTGACAGTCCCAGGCTACACCATGTTTAAATGGGATAGAAGAAAATGTAAAGGAGGAGCTGTAGTCATGTTTGTTAGAGAAAACATAGAGGTATTGGAGGATGGAAACATCCGGGTACTTAATGGGGAAACAAAATTGCTGTGGGTTCAGCTCACATCCCCCTCAGGCAAGAAACTATGAAGGGGAGTGATATAAAGAACTCCAGGACAAGGGAAAGAGAGAGAAAAGGAGCTAGGGGCAGAACTAGAAAGGTAGGTGGTAAAGGGGGAGGTGGTGGTGGTGGGACATGTAAACCTGCCAGATATTGACTGGGTCATTCCAGCAGCCAGGATCACCAGAAGTCAGGCCCTTCTGGATACATTGCTGGATAGCCTGCTAGTGCAGCTAGCTAAGGAACCCAGTAGACAGCTTGCCATTCTCGATGTGGGGGTCACCAACTTGGAAGTGGTAGGAGGAGTGAGAGTAGGGGAGTCACAAGGGTCCAGCCACCATAACTCTGTATGGTTTTATCTGGCCTTAGGGATAAACAAGCAATCAGCAAAGGCTGAAGTCCTAGATTTCAGAAGGGCACACTTCAACCAATATTCTATCCCAGTTTACCATCCATTCAAGCATCTCCAACTGTCTCGAGTGATTACTAGTTTATGGGGTTCTTTGGTCATCAACTCGCAATCACACCCTCTCCTAACAAATTTTTTGTCTCTGATGGTGCAGTCACATCCTACTTACACATTTTATTCTAGTTTCTAGTCTAATGACAAAGGCAGCCCACAGGGGATCTATTTTTACTGGCAGCAATCTCTTACTTTGAATTTAGATCCCAAGGAATGGCAGTCAGCTATATCAATTTTTCAAGCAAGATAAATACCATCTTACACAATTTTGTACATTACATAATGTCTATTACAATCCTCAGAAGTTATGCAAGATAGGACTTAGGCCCTCAGCGGAATGTACCTGATGTGGCACTAGGGAAGGCTCCCTTACACATATTCTTTGGGATTGTCCCGAGGTTGTCCCTTTTTGGGCATCCATTCTTGGTTCTCTTGACCCATGGTTGGGGCTGGATTCCTTTTATACTCCACAGATTTGCCTCTTGTGTATCCTTCCACAGGCATTGTTTGGTCCCCGTAAAGCCTATATGGCGTTAATCTCGATAACTACCAAGCTTGTCATTCTTTATCACTGGATGGACGATATCATACCAATGCTCCGTGAATGGCATCAAGAGCTTTCACAGGCCTTGGCAGTCAAAAAACATGTAACATACTGACAGAACAAACTGGAACTATAAAAGGGACCATTGGCAGCCCCTTGAGGCCCTAATATCTAGATAGTGGTTATCGAAGGATTGCATACCTGGGAAGATTGTCTAATCCATTTTGTTTTCTATACTGCTACTTGCTGTGCTCCGTGGGGAGAGCATGTGTGGGGGCTGTTGATTGGGATGTTTGTGTTCCTCTGTTCTAGTTCCTCTCTTTAATGATTACTACATCGTCATGGTAGTCTTGAATGTTCACTTGTTAAAAATTCAATAAAGTATATTATCTTGAAAAAAAAAAGAAGGGCAGACTTCAACTGAATGAGGAAGTTAGTCCAGGACAAGTTAGTCAGAGTGTACAACATCAGGAATGTGGAGGAAAGATAGGGGGGAAATCAAGGGACCCATTCTCAAGACAACAAAGTTTTCCATGAGAATGATAATCATAAGTAAAAGGTACAATAGATCAATATGATTCCCTGGAAAGGTCAGGGAAGTAGTGAGATCCAAAAAGAAGTCATTCATCAGGTACAAGTAAAAGCAAGGGCAGGAAGAATGGGGAAAGCACCAAAATGCTAACAAGAAAAACA
This sequence comes from Neoceratodus forsteri, assembly GCA_016271365.2. Classification (NCBI taxonomy): domain Eukaryota; kingdom Metazoa; phylum Chordata; order Ceratodontiformes; family Ceratodontidae; genus Neoceratodus; species Neoceratodus forsteri. The sequence goes on from CM057453.1 coordinate 731,974,266, forward strand.
AAAGGGCAATCAGAAAAGCAAAAAAAGACACCAAGCTGCATATTGAAGAGGGGGTCAGGGATGAGGAAAACAGTTCTTTAGATATATTAGAGAAAAAAGAAAGAAGGAAAAGGAGGAATTGCTAGGCTAGTAGAGGGAGGTAGGGTAATTGAGTGAGACAGGCAGAAAGCAGCCATTCTTAATGACTACTTTTGCTGTGTATTCACAAAGGCAGACAGCTGGCCCCCACCAGACACTGACATTAAGGCAGCTGTAATTGGGATGAGGCAGCAAGTATTTACCAGTGAAAGAGTTTGGAAAGGGCTAGCAGCTCTTAAGATAGATAAGACCCTGGGGCCAGATGGGATGCATCCAAGGGTGCTCAAGGAATTGGCAACGGAACTAACTGAACCCTTGGTGGAACTATTCAATAGCTCATTTCAGACAGGGGTAGTTCCAAAAGACTGGAAGATAGCAAACATAGTCCTGTTCCATAAGGGGAGGGCAAGAAGCAACCGGGTATCTACAGACCTGTCAGTCTTACCTGTTTTGTGGGTAAACTGATGGAAACACTAGACATAGGGCCTCATAAACTACCTGGTGAGCAATGGACTCCAAGATAGTAAACAACATGGCTTTGTAGCAGGAAGGTCTTGTCAGACCAACCTGAATGTATTCTTTGACTGGGTAACCAGTGTAGTGGATAAGGGGCATGCAGTGGATTTACTCTACTTTGATTTCAGACAAAGTTTTTGACTCAGTGCCTCACAGAAGGTTACTAAAGAAGCTAGAGGATCTGGGTACATTGAAAGACACATTCAGATGGATGATACAATGGTTGGAAGGGAGATAGTGGAGGGTTGTGATTAATGGAGTCACATCAGAAGAGAAGTCGACAGTAGGGTCCCACAAGGATCAGTCCTGAGTACAGTCCTTTTCAATATGTTCATTAGTGAAATGGGAGAAGGAATCCAGGGCAAGATGTGTTTCTTTGCATATGACACTAACCTCTGTGGCATGGTAGACAGCAAGGAGGGGATTGGGAAGATACAGAGAGACTTGCAAAACTAGAGAAGTGGTCAAAGTCTTGACAATTGAAATTCAATGCCAAAAAGTGCAAGATGATGAACATAGGGAACAAGGCTCCATAAAACAATCAGGCTAGTTTAACAAGGCTCACAGTGAGGCAAACAGAAAAGGTGGTGGACCATGAAACAATCTGCCAACTGATGTGGGCAGAAAAACTATCAATGGTTTCAAACACAGCTGGGACAGAGGAAAGAGCTAAGTGGTTGCTCAGGGTGATGGCAGTAGGACAGGGAGCATGAAAATGGATAGTGTGGGTTAGAACCCTGTATGGACAATAAGTCCCTGGTTTGTTATGGTTTATGGGCCACCTGGATGGGCCAGTGATCTTTTTATGCCATCATTGTCTACGTTTATATGCTTCTAATTATGGCTTTTGGAGACATTGTTGATGGTGTGGAAGGGATGTCAACTAACCTCTAAACGGACCCTATTTCTCTTTACTGAGGCAAGTAGGAGCAGAGAAGGCTGTAAACCCCTAAGGGCTCCAAAATACCTATTGTACATAGTAAGATAGGATATTATCCCCTAACAAATAGAAGTCCAGTTTATTTTTGGATTCAGATTTGTCCCTACTAATGATAACCTCCATGGGGTAGCTTATTCCAGTGGTTTACAGTTTTTCTATTTGTTGCCTTCTAAAAAAGATTGATGTTCACAACCCATTTGCAGTTCTTCATGAGGATGTCAAGAAATGAAGTCTCAATGTTGCTGCCTGATACTGCAGTTTCAAGGTTTGGATCACTATTTCCCTAAAACTTAACAAAATCTGCAAGTTCTTGTAGACCTTCCCACCATGCTATCAAAATGTTATCAACATACAGTAACACTGCCATAGTTCTGTTTTAGAAAAAAAGGCATAACAGCAGTCATATACCCCCCTCTCTTCCCACTGGCAAACGGACACATGGGTAATGTTTGGGGAAAAATTGCCCCATAGCTGTGCCACTGACCTGCAGGCTGTAACAGTTACATTCTAACACAAATTTAAACATTTCAACTAAACTCTCTGTTAATGGCATAGCATCAGGTCTCTGGTATCAAGATAACAGGCCAGAGCAGAATTGCCAGTGTTGTGTGTAATGTTAGCTTACAGAGACTCAACATCAAAAGTCACCAAAAGAGATGCCTTCTTGATGTGGATCTCATTCATGCCACATAAAGTGTCACCCATGTCCCTTACAAAAAGAGGTCAATTAGAACACAAATCACATAATATGCAGATCAATCAGTTTGGAGAGGTGTTCTGTAAGAGGCACCACACCTGGAATAATATGTCTGCCAGGTGGGTTGACCAATGATTTATGGACCTTGTGCACTGCATACTGTATATAATTGCCCAGAGAGGATAACCAGTGATTAAAAATCCATCTTGGATTTAGAAAAGATGTTGCTGGAAAATTTATTCTACTGCTTCCAGAAGACCTGCACAGTGAGACATGACACAGTGACATGTTATCACTGACACCAGCTTTATCACCAACATTTACATCCTATGATGGGGCAGCCTTTTTTGCACCGCTGTGTTGTGTTGCATGCAGCAAATTATTAAGGTGCAGCATGCCTTCCCAATTGACAGCAGTTCCACCCAGTTAGTCCATGCATCTAAAATGCATTTTCAGCATGCCAAACATGCATTCTAAGATGCCTATGGTCTGTCCATAGACTTTGTTGCAGCTCTCCTGTTCTGTTGTGGCAGAATTAAGGAAGGATATTATCAGGTATGCCCTCTGTTGCCCACACGATGCAATGCATGAAAAATGCTGCGTCTGTCTTCAGCAATCAGCATTCACAGTGCTGACATCAGTGCATACAGCTTTGGCACATGCTGTGCCTCTTTAAAGTTGTAGACATCATGTGGTGACCCAGGAAACTTGGCACACATGTGCGATGATTCATGTGTCATCCCAATAATATCTGATATTGATGCTGTGAAATGCCTTCTGAATACAGTATACATCGTCTCACGTGAAGGTACCAGTATACCCACATGCATACAGTCCACTGTACCCACTACACTAAGCATGACAACTGCATGGAATGTCCCCTTGGTAACCCTGATGCCTGACTTTGTTGCAAAGAGATGTAAAAGTCCTACATATGATGTAGCACTGGTTCCATGAAATGTGTCAGTCATTTGAACATGGAAGATTGAGTCTGGTGACTAAACATGGAAGACTGAGGCTGATGACATCCCTTGGGAGACAGGCTGGTGACATCCCATGTTAAACATCTGAAGAAGTCAGTTGTACAGACTGCTAATACAGTCAGTATCCAAGTGCAGATGACCAGGGCAATGTTCCTTGGGGTCCTTGTTTGTAGATGTGGGCCCAGTGGAGTGGCCAACTTGTCTGTGTTAGCAGAGTTAAACTGGAACCAACCATGGTGCTGCAGTTCAGTGAGTATTGCTTGATCCATTCTAAGCATGTATACACTTGAATGCTGCTGCCGGTGCCTTTCCAGCTCCATCTCAGTCAAGAAGACATTCATTGGGAATCCAAAACACACATTAAAGCATTGTGACAACAACTGATTTCAGAAATTTGCATGTTGGTAAGGGTAACTATGAGCAGGCTTACAGTTCACAGATGCTAGCCTGTATTGTGAACCTTCAGGCATCTATATAGTGACTAGCTCTTTTAGCCCAAGCCATGATGGTTGCATGGGCCCCATGCAAGAAAGGTCTTGACTCTTCTCTGAGAATGTGGCCACATACACTAGAGTGACACAGACTGTCTCAGAGATGGGGTGAATAAAGAAAATTATGTACAAATCCATGCCACCATCAGCTACTGTAGCTGTTTTATCCCAGATACCCAGACCCATGCAGGTTATGGGTATTAAGATTAAGAAGATGTTTTTGGAGAGGAGCCATCCCTGACAGGATACTGTATGTATGCACATGTATATGCCTTTGTGCATTTGGGATTGTGATGTTACTGTGCTGCTCTACTGATTCTGCTTAACCATGTTAATACAAAGGACCATCAGACATGTTGGGGCCCTGGAGTTCCACAAGGGATTGTCTAGGTAGCCAGAGGAAAAGGAGGAGGGATCAGTGAACTAGGTCATGGAGGATGAGGAGGATACAGCATTACCCTGTTATTATGATGTCATCTCAAGGCCACTGGATATTGAAGATGGTGCCTAAGTGGGTAAGGCAGTAGTGGCAGCTAGGACTAGGGCTCAGCCCAGTCATGATGGATCCAGGGCATTCTGGCTGCACAAATGATTTACCATGGGGGAATATAATGTAGTGGGACTGTGTGATACATCTGCCACTGGAGCAAATGAAATCAACCTGCCAGGCAGCACAGATGGAAAGTACCATGGTGTTAATGTTGCTTTCACCATTAAAATATTGTTTGTACTCTAGTTCTGTGTCTGTGCAACCCTTAGTATGATATGTCCCTATTTAATATTCTGTTTGTAATGTATTCCAGTTATTCTTTTGTGATTGATAATATGTGTGCAAACACAACCACCTTCTAAATTGGGCTGTGCAGCCCTAATGGTGTTTTTAATCAACCTTTACCTATATACAAATCAAATAAAAATACTACTACTACTACAGTATGTCCTTATGTGTGCTTTTGTGTGCTACATGACATGCTGCAGTCCAGATGGAGTGCATGGACTGTTGTGGTGGGAAAGCACTTGATATTATGTGACTATGTAATCGTGGTGCATGAGTTTTTGTTCATGGTCTTCATGTCAGTCACAACTTGATTGATGTGTTCGGAATATCATTATGGCTAGCGGAGGCTTGTGGACTGATGTGTTCTGAACATCATTATGAAATTGGTAGTAAGAATTGCTGCTCCTGATTGGTCGGGAGCTGCTTTCAGCCAGGTCAATATGCCAGCACAACGGCCTGGCTGAAAGTACTCCCAGGCCAACAGACTGACCACTCACTTTTGGAGTGGTCCCCTCTGACTAAGAATTGCCTGCTGCCTGCCACACAGACAACGAATCGTGCCATAGCTTTTCTCAATTATCAAGCACCCACTCTTTTATTGGTGGGGGGGAACTACACAAATAGAAACTGCAGAGATTTGTTTGTTACCTTTGCTGCCAAATGCGGCTCACAGTAGTAATGGCTCCCACAGTTCCCTCAAACTAGCAATCAAGTTCAAATGCTCTCCGGTGTCGCATATCTTGTGACTCCAGCTCACCAAACACCTTTTTTTTTAAGTTTAACTCGCTTTCCATGAAGTGTATGTGGCTCCATCTTGATCAAGCTGCAAGTCTTGCACATGCTGCTGCACCAAAATGAGGCACTGACTACTTTTTCAGACAAATGGCATAACTCCCAAACTGCACAGTGCTGCCTCCTAAAACACTAACAGAAGCGGACCGTGGTCTACTCAGTGGTGATGCCACACAGTAGTTACCACCGCTTTCCCAGTCCCACCAATAGTGCAGACGAATGCAAACTCCTCTGGCAGGACACAGTAGGCTGCTTAACCCACAAATACAACATTGCCGCTGCCTGCAGGCATTAGAAAAAAGGCAAAGTTAAACTTGGACTGTTTTTTTCTTTTAAACTCTTATTTTACATTTTTTCTGATAAATGTATTAAACAAAAAACAATTTTTAAAATACTGTGTACACTTCACTAATAGGGATCCATTTCATAATCACAATAAGGCACTCTGGGGGGCCTTATAGTGTGATAACAGACCTTTTTGCATGGTAGAAGCACTCGGCTTTGCCTTGTGCTTCAACCCACGTGGAGTGGGTCATTTTCTCACCATAACACCCCCCATCATGCCTTATTGCTTAATCATGGCTGGCAGAGGCCATGTGCTGATTGATAACTTGCATTCTGTGTGACTCTGAGCAAGTCACTTAACCAAACCCAGTGCTCCCAGGTCTCCCTTGAAAACAGGCACTTGTGTCTAGTGGACTTACCCAGGTACCAAAATAATAAAATAAAAAGAAAAAGAAATAAAACTGTCCTTTGGTGGTTGCAACGTAATTTGTTATGTAGCTCTGTGGTCACTACTGCTGATCCCAGGGTGTCATAGTTTCTTGGCCTGAGATTCCCTACATGGAAATTCCTATCTTGTGCTGTGGATTGCTGCTTGAATGCATGGACTTTGGGAATGTCTGTCCATGAGCCCAGATGGCACACCGGAGATTGTCTGTGCAGACATATGCAAGAGCCACATCTACATGCTCTGCACCTACACTGTGGATGAGTGTCCAGCAGAGTTACGTGGCTGTCACATGGACAACCCTCCACAATCTCACTGCATGAGTCTCATACAATACCACATCAGTGGATCAGATATGGATTTATGGATCACATCTCACATAATGTGACTCCTTATTCAGCTGATATCGTCCTTTTGTAGGATGGCCAACATTTTGGTCATTTGTCGTAATTTGTAAGCATTGTTGCTGATTCATGAGGCTGGGGGTAAGTGTTGGTGTGATGTCGTTGAGAGGTACCCTACATCATCATTGGTAAGATCAATTCATGCATAATCACACAGTAGTATGCAAATTAAACTATATATATATATATATATATATTATAGTGGCACGCTGGTGACACTATGGTTAGGGTTGCGTAGGCATTTCTATGTTAAACCTCAAATTTTGAACTTTAATAACTTTTGAACCATTTGTCCAATTTGCCTGAAATTCAGAATGTAGAACCATTTATCATAGATCTCTGGATCTGGAAATGTTTGTGTCTATCAGAGGTAAGGCTGCAGAATCGTAGCACACTCAAAAAGTGAAAAATCCCCAACATTCCATTTTTTGTCCACCCATAATGCGCAGAAGAATACATTTGAGAGGGTTCAAATTGAGTTGGCTGCATGGGTCCTGGATAGCAGTGGTGACGTTTGAAGATTTTGTGAAAAATCTTGTTCCGTTCAAAAGTTATGCCATTTTTTGTCTCCCATTATAGTCAATGGGAAAATTTATATGTGCACTGCGAAAACAATTGCTATCACATCTTTTGATCAAGCTTGCCAAAACTGCTCTCGAGCTGCCGCTATCTTGTTTTCAGTTAGCGACAGAGAAAAAATGTTATAACTCAAAATATACTGCATTTCTGAACACAGGGATCAATGGGTTTACTGAAATGGGCCCCGAGGAACATGCCTATGGCATTAGTTTGTGGCTAGCTAACCTGGAAACATATTTCCGAATGTTTTTTATTTTTGACTGTGACAACATTTTTTGTACCTCAAAAACAATCACAGTACCTTTAAACATGATCATGGTCACATTTTTTTGATCATGATCACATCCCCATTATAAAGATAGGAGATTTTTGCTATCTGTTCCTTTTCTTTGTCAATTGATTGTGGCAAGGTGGATTGTGCCATTGGCATGGAATCTTCAGGGTAAGAAGCCCGAGAGTCACAGATGTGCCTTTCAGTGGTTTGGTGTGGAAGGCTTCAAGATGCCTATAGTTACAGCATTCCGAGGTTTAGAAATTTCCCCATAGAATAACATTGCTGCCATTGTTTTGCTTTGTCTGTTCATTGTGTGAATGTGGATTGCAGTATTGGCCTGAACTTTTCTGAGTGGAAAGGCTTAGTCCCACAGGTGTGCCTTTTGGTGGTTTGGTACAGAACTATTGAAGATGCCCATAATTACAGCATTCTGAAGTTCAGAAATGTTCTCATATTTTCCCATATTTTCACATTGCAGTGCCCGTGACACCTTTCAGAGCCCGTATCTCGAAAACTGTTTGAGATGCAGACTTTTTGTCACAAAATTTCTTAGTCCCCCCAAAGGGGGACCAACTAGAGAACTAGGTAACAAAGCTATGAAAACCCTGAAATTTGATTTTTTTTCTACCTTGTATAGTTCCTGAGATATTTGCAAATTAGTCTTCCAATTGCTCATTTTCATGGCTCTAGGCCACAATTATGACCTCAGGCTTACCAGTCACATTGCGTTTTGGTGCCCGTATCTCTGAAATGTTGTATGATACAAGTTCAGCTGATTATTGTCACATGAGCTACTCACTCTCACGATTGCAGCCACACTTGAATTTTTTTTCTAGCTGCTACAGTTCCCGAAATATGGGCAAATTACTGTTACAAGGCCTCCTTGCCTTATATGACTGCTGTATGGCTCCATGCTTACCTGTAAGTGGGAGCACAGAGCCCGGAGGGCCCGCACTCCCACAGACACATATCATTATGCACAACTGCTCAGCTTGGTGGGGGCCCCGTGCTCCCAACAACACATTCCATTTACTACTTATATCACACTTTTAAAAAAAGAAAGGAAATTCTTTGCAAAAACTTTGTTAATGCATCACTTAGAGTTGTTTCCACACTGATGAAAGTGTGGAAATTCTATGTTAGGGTTACCACCCCATCACCCCACCACCACCACCCCACCCTCCACAAACCACCAGGCATCGGGCTGTGTGTTGGGGTGGTTGTGCCTAACTCTCACCCTGTTTTCCTATACTGCACCACCACAGCTTCTTTACACATGCAATGGGGTGAGAGTTAAGCCAACAACCCCAATGCACACCCCGATGCCTGGTGGTGTGTGGAGGGTGGGTGGTAATGGAAGGGTAGTGGGGTGGTAACCCTAATGTGGAATTTCCACACTTTTGTCAGTGTGGAAACAGCCCAAAGTGATGCATTAACAAAGTTTTTGCAAAGAAAATATATATATATATATATATATATATATATATATATATATATATAGTTATAAAATGGGTAGGAAACATTATGTCTGCTGATTGGTTGAAACACATCACATGACCGTGCATATATCAAAGTGCACCACACACCTTAGAGTGGGTTATCTATTATACATATATATATATATATATATATAAATATATATATATATATATATATATATATATATTGCTGTGTGGACAGTATTCGAAAGACAAAGTGTGACATTCATACACTCAAAAAAAGTTTTCTAATTAGGCATGACTCAACCTTAATTTTAGTGGGAATGTGTGGTAGTTGCATAATACAAAATATAAAGATAGTTCTGTACTTCTAAGTTTGGAAAAATGGCACAGTTATTTATGACATGTAAACTACTTTCGTGGGTAACTCGGTGTCCATTATTCATTATTTCCCATTTCTAGTAATAAATGCAATTTTCAAATGCAGTGTCTCTGTCGTCTATTTAAGTGTATTCGTTTACAACATTTAATGATTTGATGTTCTCCCCTACCTATGTGTTGCTATCTATCTTCCAATGTAGACAGCTCTAAAAATACAAACAGGTTACCAAAGTTTCATTACTTCATGCTTATACTGTTTATGCCCAGTCTACATGCCTTTCACAATTAAACTGGACATTAAGAAGAAAGATAAACATGAACAAATCACTTAGTTGCACTTGATTTATTATGTGACCATCTATGTCACATATTACTACGGTGGGTAATGTGGACACCACAGTAGTAGCAATGCAACATGCAAAATACAAGGTACAACTTTTATCAGTGGCTTATTATCAACCAAACAGCCAATACACACTGATAAGTACCATGCCACATCAGGGGCCATTTTGACATAACTGTAGCTCTGTAGAGCAAGACTGAGAGGCCCAACCACAGTTAACAACCAGAAAACACCCAGGCAAGCTGTTTGGTACTGATAACTATAGATGAAGGTGCCACATGATGCTCCCTGGTAATCCCATGCTGGCCTTTGAGGGGAAAATTGATGCCAAAATATCACACAGACCCACCCTAGGCTCACCACCATGTGCATCACAGGGATGCCGCTGCAGCCGGGTTCTTGTTCTGCACGTGGAATGCCACATCCAAACTGCTCTACAAGTCAAAACAATACACCAAAGTTCCCCATGAACAAATAAAGGCAAGGCAAGAGACAGCTGGATGTTACATGGCCGGCCTGAACCACATCAGGGTCATTTAGACATCACTGTACCTCCGCAGAGTCAAAGTGAGGGCAGGCCCAACCACAGTTAGCAACCAGAAAGCACCCAGGCAAGCTGTGTGGTGTTGATAACTGTAGCTGCAGGCACTGCATGGTGTCCACTAGCAGCCCTGTGCCAGCCATTATGGGGCAAATGATGCCAAAATATCACACAGGTCCACCCTGTCCTCACCACCATATGCATCACAGGGACACCACTGCTGTCGGGTTCTTGTACTGCACATGGAATGCTATATCCAAACTGCTTAAGTCAGGCCCAGGTAATGTATTTTTTATTTTTAAACAGTTCCAAGATATTATGCCAACACTTGACATTTAATTTATAAGTAGTCTCATTATAAATAAATCTGCTAAAAGTTTTTGCCAGATGACTCCAAACCACTGATGTTGCCCAACAGGCACTAGTATACCTAGGCAATGGCCAGATTACAGTACTACACATGGTATCCCTCCCATACCCCTGAATGTACTAATGAATGCCATGAGCAGCCTTTCTGAAGTAAGCCCAAGTGCTGTATTTTTTTAATTTTAAATAGTTCCAACATATTATGCCATCACTTGACATCTAATTTAGAACAGTCTTATTATAAATGAATTAGGAAAATGTTTTTACCAGATGAATCTGAAACAATGATGTTCCCCTACAGGCACTAGTACACCCAGGCAATGACCCAATTATTACACATGATACCCCCCATACCATGAGCAGCAATTTTGAAGTAGGCCCAAGTGCTGTATTCTTTTATTTTTAAACAGTTACAACATATTATGCCACCACTTGATGTCTAGTTTAAAAACAGTCTCATTCCTACATGTGGTAGTCCCCCATAACCTTGAATGAACTGACCAGTGCCATGAGAAGCATTTTTGAGGTAGGCCCCATTGCTGTAGTTTTTATTTATTTCAAACAGTTCCAGTACATTATGCCACCACCAACACCTGATCCCCTAGTTCAGTATGCCAATCCAATGCTGCTTCTTTATAATCGTACTTCAAGAAAGGCAACTTTTTAAGTCTAAAATTACTCCAAACACACACAAACACCCCTAGCTTAACTGGAGCCAGCATCACCCCTTCTTCCCAAAAATTACAAGCATCTCTCACAAATTGCATTTTTTTATTTAAAACATTTCAAAAGTGCAGCTTTTATATTCATTCCATATACACACTTCTAAAATAGAGTAATCATCACATCAACAGGTGCAGCATTCATTCGACATTCTCAGAATTTACCAGTAGGAACCCCACAGGTGTTGTTTTTTCCCCCTTTAAACATGATTAAAGTCATCACTAGGGGAAAAGTTCACCAATGTTAACAATATTCTGAAAAGATCAAATTATGTAATGAAAACCCACTGAATGGCTTGTAAACAAAATACTATAAATCAGAAACAAAACTTTATTTGTTTAGACTGGTCACATATATGCACAGCCCCATTTTGAATAGGGGCCCTTCACAAACAGCTGGGCCATGCAAGAACACACACATTTAACTTTTCTGCCCCCAAAAATGATAGAACACAACTGCTGCACTATAGCCAGATAGTATTTAATATGCCCCATTTAAACAGTGCCAGCACCAGAAGAAAGTTCAGCTGCTATACTTCCCAAACACAGATTTAAAATATACTATTTAATATGCCCCATTTAAATGGTGCCAGCATCAGAGGAAAGTTCTGCTGATATACTTCCCAAACAAAACTTTTAAATATACTATTTAATATGCCCCATTTAAACACAAACAGCACCAGAAGAAAGTTCTGCTGATATACTTCCCAAACACAACTTTAAACTGTACTATTTGATATGCCCCATTTGCACAGTGCTAGAACCAGAGGAAAGTTCTGCTGATATACTTGCCAAACAAATCTTTAAAATATACTCATTATGCTGCACAGCCCACTAATCCAATCATCCTCTATTTTGAAGAGGAGCCCTTCACAAACAGCAGGACCATAGCGTCTTAAGGTGAAAACTTTACTTTTTCTGTCCACAAAATGACACAGAATAACAGCTGCACTTTAACCAGTCACTATTTAATATGCCTCCCAGAATTCTAACTTGCTGTTTTGTAGCAAATGCTGAAGATCATGTTTCCTAGTGACTGGAGACCTTTGAGATCCATCCAAACTCCTGTGCAGCACACCAGATTTAAAATGGATGATGCTTCAGTCTACCTGTTTTCAAGAATGGTAAATGGGAGAAGCAGCGGGAAGAGAACAGTTTTGTTTAGAGCCAGAGTAACAAAACTGAATGACTAATGTCACCTTTGGGGTCCAGCTATTTGTACCAATAGCAGCATCATCATCATACACGTGGGTAACATGGACACGAGAGCAAGAGCCACAGCTTTTGATGCTACTGCTCCTAGCAGGATATATGTACCACTGCATTAAGATTGCAGACGTGTGCAGGGGAAACACATTAAGCAATGTGAACTGACACTGAAAAAACCCCTCAAAACATAAAGGCAGAATACACAAAAGAAATTATGCTGCTATATAAGACACCACAGTAATGCATGAAAGTAATAAATTACATGTGGTGTCATGTAAATGTAATTACATCTGCATAAAATCAATAATCATTGGGGGACAGTTACAGATCCACTCTGTCCACTAAAAAAGAAAACTTTAGTATTGTGCTTTAAATACAGTAAATTTAATGGTCACGAAGATGTGTAGTACAGCCATGTCACAAAATGTTTGCCTTTTAAGGCTATTTCCATTATTAAAATGTTGCCACAATAAAATAAAAACACATACACCATTTAGTTTATGCACACTATCTCTTGCCCATATTGGCAACCGTACAGAGCACACATTCTGTATTTTTAATAAATTAGGAGTAAAATACAGGCCTTATTTTAAGTGCACTCCCAAGTCTCTCAAATACTGTTCATGCATACACACACATATATATATATATATATATATATATATATATATATACACATATACATACAATGGGGTGAGTAAAATGAGTAGTGGATAAAACGATGTATTCAGCACACAGTGATATAAATCTGGCTGAAATATCCCACTGTGATAATATGTGCCATTTATACACATTGGGCCAGATATATCAAAAGGGCTGCACCATGCACAACAGAGATGTGCCAGTGCAAGTCCAAAAATGCGCCATTGTGCGATATTCAGTGGGAGACAGCTGCGCCACTCAAGTTGCAATGCGTAAGAGCAGAATGGTAATGAATGCATGCTCAACCATAGGGGGAGGAACCATGAATAAATGGCGCAGTGCCATAGTCAACGACATGCGCCATGCGCAATAGGGGAGGTAGTGGAAGTCGCACGATAGCGGAAGTGAGCCAAAATAAAAAGGAGCAAGACAGAGGTGCAAGAACACTACAGGAAGACCTGCAGTGGGGGTGAGCTGGCAGCTACAGGAGAGAGAGGACCAGAGAGAGGGACAGAGAAGGAGCAGGACAGGGCACACCTGTGCCATGGAGGACAGGTGTGGAGAGATAGTGAAAGAGAGCAGGGCTAACAGGGCAGTGCTGCAGAGCGGTCAGGGCAGTGGCAGAAGGCAGGACAGCAGAAGGCCGGAGGTGTACCCGGTGCAGGGGGAGTAGCACAGAGGACAGCGGGGGGAATGGGACAACATCTGACGGGGATGGAACAACAGCCAGGGACATGGCCAGTGCCACCATAGAGATGGAGGCTGCAATGAGGGCTGTGAGAAGGCAGGCAGCGGGGGGGCATGCCTGTCGAAGGGCCCATCGGTGGTATACCCCCAGCAGGCGTTACCGAGCCCGCATCACCTTCGAGCAGTATAGTGATACAGAGATTGTGGTCCAGTACCGCCTGAACCGGGCGATCCTGAGGCAGCTCAGTGAACTGTGCAGTGATGAGAGGCAGGCACCCACACGATGGAGCCATGCTCTGTCAGTGGAGACTAAGGTGACAGCTGTCATGTGCCTGCTCACCACGGGCACCTTCCAAAGACCAACAGGGGACACAACAGGTATAACTCAGTCTGCCGCGTCACGCCTTCTCACACAATTCCTCAGTGCACTGCTGCCACATGCTGCGGAGTACATCCATTTCCCCAGCACACAGGCGGAGCACACAGAATGCATACAACAGTTCCACAGGGTAGTACATATGCCTGGTGTGCTCGGGGCCATTGACTGCACCCATGTGGCCATCCACACGCCACCTGGCTCAGAAGGCATTGCCTATAGGAACCACAAGGGATACTCCAGCATCAACTGCCAGGTGGTGTGCGATGCCAGGGGGTGCATAACCAAGTGGGGGGGCACATGATGCCTTCATCTGGCACCAGTCTGCACTGTGCCACAGGTTCAAGAGTGGAGATATCCCCACTGGCCACCTAATGGATGAGTATGCACAACATGCAGGATGACATGGGCAGCTGTGGGAGGGGAGGCATAGTCGGAGGTGCCATGGGTACTGGCCTTGATGGCCCATAGCAGAGTGATGCAGACCACCATACTAATGTACACCATCTATACACAGGTGACAGTGGATACACACTCTGCCCCTGGCTGCTCACACCATACCGGAGCCCCTCGACCCCATCACAGCAAAGATAGAATAAGGCACATGCCACCACACATAATATCATTGAGCGTGTGTTTGGGATGCTGAGGTCATGGTTCCAGTGCCTGGACATATCTGGTGGTGCCCTACAATACAGCCCCTTGAAGGCCTGTGGGCTATTCCTGGCCTGTTGCATCCTGCACAACATTGCCAATGACTGTGGGATAGCCAAAGAGGTCGAAGAGGGGGACAGCGATGGGGATTCTGAGGATGCCGGTCCAGATGGTGATGTACAGCCCCCCTGGGCAAAGGGGCCCCTGCCTGTTCAGGATGGCTCAGCTGCACTGGGACACCATCACAGAGGAGCATTTCGGTCAACCCAGGGTAGGTCACGGGGCCATGTGCAACCACCAATGGCAAGGGCACAACCCACACACAGGCATGGATGAACCCCAGGAGTGGATGGCAGCAAGTTAATGGGACTGATCGTGGATCCGCACATGCCATCAGAGATGGGCATGACCAAACACGACACGTGCACACACGCACACACACACACACACACACACACACACACACACACACACACACACATACACACATGTACACACACCCACCCTCACACCACAAAACATGCACAAGGGGTAGAAGGCACGCCGACCATGACTGCAACACCTAGCCACACACAGACTCACACATGGCAATGCCCAGTGGCCATCACTGTGCGTGTGTCAGATGCTGGGCACCATTGCACACTGGCAGACAGCGCAATGCAGCTATCATCATGCACACACCACAGTGACCAGCAGCTGGGAGGGTGTGCACATGGACTGTGTGTGTGCAGGGGCCGGTACCCCACCCGGGCATCTTACGGTGCACAACACACTGCACACAGGGCAGTGGCAAACAGTGGCCATGGTGGGAGACAGGTCAGTCATGTGGCACAGTGCCATGGCCACCACGGATGCATGGGTGGCTCCGTCGAGACCTACCAGCCATGCCAGGCTGACCATTGGCCTCATGGGGTGGCACAGCTGTACCACCAGGGGTGATGCTGCGGGAACATGACCGTGTTCGCGCAGGGGTCTGCAGCTCACTGAACATGCCTGCGCCTGGCGTGCTCAGTATGCCCACAGCCAAACCCGATGTCAACATGGGAGCTGTGTCGTACAATGCTGGGAATGGGGGGTGGACATGGCACTGCGTGGTGTCTGCAGCGCATTAGCAAATAACTGGGTGCCCATTGTGGCCATGACAGCTGTGAATGCCTGTGTCTGCCTGTCAATGCCAGTGGTCACATCTTCCTGCAGCTGGTCCATCCCTGCTAAGAGCAGACCGGTGTCCCTGCTGCACTGCTCCTCTGCCTGGAGCAGGACTGTACTGAGTGTATCCACCGCTGTCAAAAGCCACTACTGCTGATCCACTGAATCCTGGAGTATGCTCATCTAAGAGGTTAGCCGCCTGATTGGCATGCTGTCCCTCATGGTGTTGGTGGCCATGCTGGGCAGCACCCCTTAAAGTTGGGGGCTGCACACCAGGGCCATGCCTGGAAACATCCACACATGGTGCATTGATGCCGCCCTCTGACACTGTCCCCCCATCTCCATTGTCCAACTGCTGGCACTGCCCCTCTGGCCACCGATCGCCAGGGCTCGCCAGTGCTGACGCATTGGCCGCAACAGCCCCACCAGCCTGGATGCACACCAGTGCTGCCCCACTGGGGCATACAGGCACAGGCTGGACTGTGATGTCACGCAGGCCTCCACGGCAGCACCACCCATGGCTACGCCCATGCCGTTCCCTGCTGTGGGACCATCCTGTGTCCCACAAGTATCACTGTCTGGGATGTGTGATCCATCATCATCATCATCGGTGCCTGATCCAGCACCAGTCCATGTCCCAGCATGCTGGATTCCGTGGCCGCTGTCATGCTGGGTCACAGGCAGGGCCTTGTCCGCAGCAGCACCACCATCTTCAGTCCAGACAGACAGGCAGGTATGCGGTGGTACTGACCCTCGGACATCTGTGGAGGTGGATGAGAGCTCCTCCATGTCCAGGGCCTCACCCACAGTGGACACACCCACCACCACTGACCCACGTAGATGCTCAGGAGCTGTAAGGGAACACAGTAGCATTAATGTCTCCACCCTACCCTGTGGCACTCCCCTCGCCTCCCACACAGTGATAGCACAGGACCTACCATGCAGTGATGGGCTGCCACCTGTCTGGAAGCCACCACCTGGAACGCCCTCTATGGCACAACACCGCATGCTGCTGGCCATCTGCTCCTCCTGTGGCATCAGGTGAGGCACATCTGGCTGCCCACCACCAGTTGCAGCACATGTAGCCCTGATGGCAGCCACCTTGTCCTTAATCCTCCTCCTGTCCGTGCCGACCTTCTTTTTACATTCCTGCATGAACCGCTGGTGGCTGCCATGCTGGTTCACAGCATGTGCAACCTCACCCCATGCTGCAACACGGGCCTGTAGTGTTCCCCGCTGTCCGCTGAGTAGCGGTTCCCTGTCGAGGTATGCCTCGCACAGGGCATCTGTTTCTGCCCATGTGAAGTATGGCCTCCTCTTCCTCCAACATTCCTGTTCCACCTCTTCCTCACGTTCGGTCATTATAGAGCCTGTGGGAATTACAGGTGTTACCTTTCACTGTGCTGTCCCATGCACCTCCCACACACGACAGTCCATACTGCCAAACAGCATGCAACCCAGCACAATAGACTGCAATACCAGACTATGGCCTCTGCAGCCTCATGTCGCATTTACATAGCGCAAGGCATGCACATGAGGTGAGGCTCAAATTTAAGTGGATGCTAATACAGTAGCTGCACCTTGGAATTGCTGATGAGCAGATTTGCATATGCTGGCTGAATATCGCGCTGTTGCGCCTTGCGCAAGTGTGTTGATCGTGCTCAGTCACAGGTGCAGCTCTGTGACATATGCAGTAGGCACTGCACGGTGCATGCCCGGGGTGCTGACGCTGACGCCTGCTGTGCTGCTGATGTGCTGAGTGCAGGAGGCAGTGCAGGGCTTGGCCACCGCTGTGCCAGTGGCACTAGTGCACTGTTCACATGTATGGCTCTCTTGACCTGGAGCACGGTAGGCCACTACAGGGCATCTCACACAGGCACCCAACCACGCTACACGCAGGGAGTACCAATCACGCTGTGGCGGTCCATGCGCGAGAGATCCTTGGCCCTGTGCCCAACTTTTGCCCCAGGCACCATGCGTCTGCATGGGTGCACTCCTATCACACTGTTCAGTGACAGTGCGATGGGGAATGGCAGCGCTGTACCGCGCAGCATCTGCACGTGGTGGACGTGTGCTACAGAGCACCATTTTTACTACAACCAGAATTGGAGATGGCAAGATGGAGGGCTGCTGTTTGGAGCCAGGTGGAGCTGGCCAATTTGGTGGCCATAGTGGAGCCCCCATGCTGGGGCACTGTTTGGCAATGCACACCTGGACAGGGCCAGGAGTGCCATATGAGAGGAGGTGGCGGTGGCACTTGAGGAGACCACAGAACTGGATCGTACTGCGGAGCAGTGTCGCCACAGATACAGGGACCTCCAGCAGGGGGACCGAGACAGGCTTGCTCACCTGTGGGCATGTGTCAGGAGAGGTGCAATGCCACGACCAGGTAGGTGCCGATGACCCCAACACACACCCCGATGCCAGTTGGGGGGTGGGCTGGAGGGGTGCAAGGGGGGGGTTCAACCCTAACATCGAATTTCCTCACTTTTGTCACTGTGGAACAACCCCAACTGATGCATTAAATGGAGATTTTTTGCCTCTAATATATATATATATTATGGTAGCACGGTAATGCTACCATAGTTAGGGTTGAGGAGCCATTTACATGTTAAACCTAAAATTTTGCACCTTAATAACTTTGCAATTCAACAGATTTGCCTGAAATTTGGAATGCTTGATCAAGAACCATACATCTTGGGATCTGCCAACTTTCGTACTGTTCGGATATACGGCTGCGGAGTTATTAAGCATGATCTGCGCACATGTTTGCGCTTTTTTGGAATTCTTTGCTCGTCTCAACAGGTTGCACGGTTTGTGCGACTGGTCCTAAATCTTCAGAGAACATGTGGCTGGGGTCCCTGATGTGCCTTTTGAAGATTTTGTGAAAAAATATTAAACGGTTCAAACATTATTCAAAAAACAATTTCACATTAGAGGTCAATGGGAAAAGCTAACAAAAAGTTTGACAGTGTTGCAAATGCAGCTTTTACTTTCGCAAATGGCCCTTTTACTGTCTCAAATCCGCCATTTTGTTTTCAGTTGGTCATCAGAAAAATGCTTGGCATTTAAATTTGGGCCCCTCTAGCAACCTAATTTTTTTTGTATTCACCTAGTTGGACCTTGAGGATGCTAGGCATGTCTTTATTTTGGGGTAAAACACCCCCGAAATATGTTTTCAAATTTCTGGAAAAAGTACTTTTGCAAAGTACTTTCACATTGGTGACAAGTGTCGCATGAAATTGCGAAAGCTTTCACAAAGTTCGACAGTACTTTTCCAGGCTGTGGGAAAATGACAGCAATTCTTTGCCATCCTGGTGCAAAAGAACGGTTTAGTCTTTTGAGATGAAATTTGGAGGGAAAGCAGCCAACATCTCACAGATGTGCCTTTCTATGTTTCAGTGAAAAAATATTACAGGGCGGCAAAGTTACGGCACTCCAAAATTGATGCTTTTTCCAATAGGATAACATTATAGCGTCCGCCGCATTACAGGAATCCTTTGCTGCCCTGCTGCAAAATAAAGGTTTGGTCTTTTGGGCTGAAATTTGGAAGGAAGAAAGCCAACATCCCACAGATGTGCCTTTTAGTGGTTTGTTGAAAAAATATTACAGGGAGCCAAAATTATGGTACTCCAAACTTCTCTTTTTTCCCATAGGATAACATTACGGCATTCGCCGCGCCTTTCAGGGCCCATATCTCAGAAACGGTGCGATATATGGACTTTTTGATGGAAAAGTGCTTAGCCCCCTACAGAGGGCTAGGTGCAAAACTAGCCAGGAAAGTCATAAATCATATGACTTTCAAATTTGTTTTCTACATCGTACGGTTCCTGAGATATAAGCAATTTAGTATTCCAACTCCTCATTTTCTGCTCTATGACCCATTATCTTGCATACATTCTTTGTACTCACTGTCTTTCTCTATGCAGCTTTTGGGGAAAACCAGCCTGTGCGCTTACATTACTGTTACCCTTACTGCTTCTGCTTGCGGTTCCGTACCCGTTTCACTTACTGTTCCCATCTACAGCACCATGTGCGTTACCCTTTGTGTTTTCATTTGCGCTTGCGTTTGCATTATTTTAACCATTTGTGTCTACAGTACTGTTTATCTTTGTGTTTCACTTTGCATTACCATGCACATTACCATTTGCTTTTGTGTGCATGGGCCCCGTGCTCCTGCCGCCGCATTAGATGCACTATTTCTCAATGTCATTCTCAAAAAGAAGGGAAATTAGATGAAAAAAGCTCCATTTAATGCATTAGTTAGGGTTGTTCCACAGTGACAAAGTGAGAAATTCGGTGTTGGTTGGCCTGCTTGCACCACGCCCACCACCTCGGCATGAGCACATTGGGGTTGTCGGTCCTAACTCCTCACCCAATTCTTCTACACCTCTGTTTCTTCACACATCTGATGGGTGTGAGTTAGGTCCGCAACCCCAATGTGCACTCTGATGCCAGTTGGTGTGGGCTGGGGTCCAAAGGGGCTTTCAACCCTAACACCAAATTTCTCTTTGTCACTGTGGTACAACCCTAACTAATCCATTAAACTGAGTTTTTGCCTCATATATATATATATATATATATATATATATATATAAAAAAACAAGGTTAGGTTCTAGACATAGCTCTTCAACCAAAGTGATACAGGTCAGGAAATTGGATGTTAGGATTTGCAACTGTTATACCTCTCCCCCATCAAACCCTACCATTGAAACCACACACCCCCAACCTCCACACACCAACAAGCATTGGGGTGTGCCTTAGGACATGGGCCCTCCCCTATCTCTCACCCCATTCTCCTATACTGCACCATGAACTGTTCCTTAAAGATGGAATGGGGTGAGAGTTAAGGCCTATAACCCTAAGGCACACCCAGACACTTGTTGGTGTGTGGCGGGTGGGTGTGGTGTTGCGATTATAGGGTTGTGGGGAGCGGGGTGGTGCCTGTGATCCTAAGGCTCACCCCAATGCTTGTTGGTGTGTGGAGAGTGGGGGTGGTGTTGTGATGATAGGGTTGGGTAGGACGTGTGGTGGGACCCACAACCCTAAGTCACACCCTGATGCTTCTTGGTGTGTGGAGGGTGGAGGTTGCAGTTTTAATGGCAGGGTTTGGTGGGGGAGGGGTAAAACAGTTGTATAGCTTAACATCCAATTTCCTGACCTATATCACTTTGGTTGAAGACCTATGTCTAGAAACCTAACTTTGTTTTAAACAAAGTTTTCGTTAATCAATTTCCTTGCTTTTGGAGGTAGTATAATAGTATCCCAGTTTTGTGATTTTTTTATGGTATTTTTGCTGCAAATTTTAAACATGGCATTTTTGGGAACCCACCTCATGAACACTGACACTTTTATTTTGTTACTTAGTCCCAAAAGGTGATTTCGAGCAGCAAGTGCACCATTTCACACCACTGCTGCATAAACACATTTTGGGCAGGATGTGAGAAATGAAAGGTGTATTGTTCATGAGGTGGTGTGAAAAACTGGCAATGGTGACTATTTGGAGTGAAAATATTAAAATTTGTAAAAGTTACACATGTGCATAGTGAAATTTCAATGACTGTGGGCTGGCCCGGTGGCACTGAGAGTTGAGGTGCTGGACGCCACACCTCGTGCCACGCCAATGACCTAAGTTCGGGTGCGAGCTCGGGTGCAGGGGGTTGGCAGGGACGGGGTGAGGGCTGAGCACCTGCAGGGCTGCTCTCCTCTCCCGGGGGGGTGGATAAAGGATAGCTCAGCATGCCAGTGGATCCCGGTGGTGATCAGGGGTACTGCAGTGCATCAGCTGCATGTCATGCAGCGTGGATGATACTGGCCGGGTTGCCTTGCGCCGGAGTGTTATGGGTGCAGCACACAGGGGGAGAGGCTCCAAGAAGAAGGAAAAACCCATCTCCGAAGGGAAGGCAACAGCACCTGACCCCCATGCCTACCACCAGATCCACCCTGCCTGGCCTTCCAGGTAGTTTGCCCAGGGCCCACTCCTTCAGTCAGAGTCTATGTGTATGAGAGCACCCAATAAGGAGGGGCAGCCCCACCCCAGAGGGGTTGAGCTAGAAGTGCTGGCTGTGGGAGGGGTGGGGGAGAGAGGAGGCACAGGTTCAGAGGGATCTCAGGTGGGCAGGAACAGGCAGGATGCCTTAGTGCTGCCTCTTTTGGGCCATGACTGGAGGGAAAAAGAATCAACAAAAAAAAAAATTTCAATGACTGCGTGTAACTCGGGTGTTTTTGTGTATTTTTGTACCAAATTTTTAACATGTGCTTTTTTGGGACACCACCTAATGAACAGTGGCGCTGTGATTTCATTAGTACATCCCAAAAGTTGATTTAACACAGCGACTGTGCCATTCTGCACCACAGCTGTAAAAACACATTTTGGGCAGGATGCGAAAAATGACAACTGCACTGTTCATGAGGAGGTGTGAAGAAATCTCAATGTTGAAAATCTGGAGTGAAAATATAAAAAATGGGTGAAGTTATACTCTACGTACAAACTGTGCAATGTACACTCATAACGCAGTCATTTGGGGGAATGTTTCCACCAAGTTTTCAACATGGGCTTTTTGGGACCTCCCCTCATGAACACTGGCACTGTCATTTCATTAGACAGTCCAAAAAGGCAATTCCATGTAGTGCCTGCAAAATCACCTTTCAGGAGAGAATAACAAAATGACAGTGACAGTGTTCATGATGTGGGGTTCCAAGAACCTTGTGTTGAAAATTTGGGCTTAAAATTCCTAAAAATGGCTGAGATATCAACCTTAGTTGCAAACCTCATTGAGAGCTATAATACGAGCCTACCTTGATTCCTCAGTTTGAGGTTGGGCTTTGAAGAGTGCAGATGTGTCCCGGTCCAGAGAAGATTGCTTCTCCTGATTTCCAGAGGTAAGTATGGGTAGAAAGGGAGGTGGGTGCTCAGTGGGAGGGTGGGGGGTGGGGATGGGGATGGGAACTGGGAAGACGATGAGGGACCATTTTCTTAATTACAGGTTTTAAAAAAAGACATCGGGGATGGTTTTCTTTATTAACAGGAACATCAGAACAATGAAAGGTAAATGTGGGTACTCTGGGGTGGGCTCCCAGTGTGCCACATGAGTTGGGGGGATACATAATGCTGACAGGGGGGATTGGGCACCCCCATCAGCAATGGAAGTGGGCTTTGGGGAGACATCCAATACCGGAAGTTGGCATCCCAGTGCTGGAAAAATATTAATTTCATTATTTGGATACACTGGAGGTGGGCTCCCCATGTGCCACAGTAGTGGATCGGAGGATAAATGCCAACCTGGGGATTGGGCACCCCCATGTCAGCAAAAGGAGCATTTTGATGCAGGATTCTGCATTGAAAATGGCAGGATGCAGGATTCTGCATTGAATTAAAAAAATTACGTTGGGGGCTGTTTCTTTTTTTTTTTGTGAAAAAAACTGATTTTTGGGACACTGAGAGTGGGCTCCCCAGTATCCCACAGTCGTTTTGGGGGTGGGTGCTGACCTGCACCTGCACCCCTCAGCAGGAGGCTTTGGCATACAATCCTATGCCAGACAGCTGCTCCAACATAGAATCGTATGCCCATTACTAAACTTTGGCATAAAATCCTATGCTGGAGCGCTGCTCTGATATAGAATCCTATGCTGCCAGGGACATAAACTTTTTTCCCCTAGGAAATCATGGGTAAAACAACATTGAATAACTTTTGAACAGATTAATATGTTTTCACCAAACCGTAAAAGGCACATCTGTGAGGCAAAGTGTTCTACCCTGAAAATTTCTTGCCTGTAGCTATAGCTGATTGTGAGGTACAGGCTGACAAAGAAACAGCTTAAACCATAAAAATTTCTCTTCTTTACAACACTTAGTATCTCACAAACTACACAAGTGATTCAAACCAAATTTTGCTTTATCAATAGACTTATCCCTTCCAATGAGATGCATGCACAATTTCAAGCATATCTGTTGAACCTGGCCAAACTTACTACCCTGCCAAAATTGACCTTTAACATTACATGCTTGCTCTGACCCTAACTATAGCTGCACTACCATGCAGCTATTTATATATATATATATATATGAATATGGGTCTGTCCCTGAAAAGGTTACCAAAGTGTGACATGAAGGTCAAAATTTCAAACTACTTCTAGATTGCTTTTGTGATGCATTTTAAGATATCATGACCCAAGTATGACAAGAGAAACATATTGGGAGATAAAAGCCTCACAGGTTCCAGAGATAAAATAACTATATTATGGTGAGTGCAACAAGTGACACCACACACTGTGGTGAATGTAACACCTGACACAAGACATTTGTTTTAGTAGTAAAAACTTAAATGAACATATGTAATGAGTTATATTAAAACATGAGAAACAAATATTTACAAGGATGGTATAACCCCCTTATAAATTGGGGTTCCTAAAAAGCCTCTATGGCACTTGTCTAAGTGTTTCCCTGTCTGCTGGCATTCGGCGTTTAAGCTGTTAGATTGGCACTGTGAGTGCTGGTAGAGCCTCCACATACTGTCTCTTCAAGAGCCGTCTGCTTGCAGACACAGTTACTGCTTTTCTTGGGGGGGGGCAGGTGTTTCCCTGCTCGAAGCCCACCTGAACTGAGGGGCAATCGCTTCATTTTGTGGTCACTAGAGGCACAAAGGGAGCCCATCTGAATTATATGCTTGTTTTCCTATAAACAGTTAGAGCATTTGTAATATTGTAGTTTGTCTAACTTGCTTTTGTTATAGCTGGGACTCTGTGTGCATTGCCCCTCTATTTTGGACCCAAACTGCTATTCTGAGGGCCAATGGGATTTAGGGAGCTGTAAAATGGAGATTGTTTGGACCAACCAGAATTCGGACTTTCTTGGTAGCCGGTTTACAATGGGACGTATAGCTAGTAATTCTGGGAAGTGAAGTTCTGGACCTTAGCTCCTATTTGCACCAATGGAGAGAGTTTCTGAGTGATTGACAACTGAGTCCACCAACTGGACTGGGTGGCGCCTGAAGAGAATGCTCTGCCCTGCTACTGAGAGATCAGATCAGTTGTGACCGTGAGGAGAGAAGGAGTTCTGTGTTTCTGCATTGTGTAGGACTAGGGGATTTGACGTATGAGGACAGACTTGAGAAGCTCTGCCTGTTTTCATTGAAGGAGAGGAGAGACAGGGGGGACATGATTAAGGTCTTCAAGTACCTCAAGGGAATAAATAGGGTAAACATGGAGGGGATCTTTAGACTAAAGCAGAGAGGTATCACCAGAGGGCATGGTTTGAAGTTGGAAGGTGGAAGGTTGAGGGGGGAAAAGAGGAGGAGGTTTTTCACTGAGAGGGTGGTGGACCCTTGGAATGCACTGCCTGATGAACTGGTTCAGAGATCTACAGTGGAGGGCTTCAAGAGAGGGTGGACAGACACAGAAAGTGGATGTATCAGATGATGGCCTGGCCCAGGGGGGTGGGGATGGATGATAGGGGTTTCTGGAACACAAAGGGGGAGGGCCTCAGCACCCCATTAGGGATCTGAGGTTCGAGCAGACTCGATAGATCGTAAGGCCTAATCTGCTGGTAATTAGTATGTTAGTATGTTATAGTTTCATGTGGGAAGCACGTGAGAGGCCTAAAGTCGGGCCGTTGCCATTTCCAACTCGACTCAGACTGAATCCGAGAATACGGAGAGGTAGAAAGGCTGAAAGAGTGGAAACCAGTCTCACCCTGTAGAAGACTGGAGAAATTGCTGAATCACACTCGGTCTGTCAGGAACTGAAGCTGCAGTGTGAACTCCCGGGTGTTTGTAGTAAGTGCGATAGGGACCTGAAAGCAGCTGCCTGGTATAGTAATTTCCTTTACATATAAATGTGTGGAATGCTTGTGAGGAATAGCTAATCTGGTTCTCTTGCCACCGTGCGGTGTAAACTGAAAGTCGAGCTGAATGTATTCTGACTGAATCCATCTGCTGATCAAAGCAGTGTGGCCTGGCCTGTAGAATCTCATCTCCCTGCTTTGTGTGTCTGGCAATCCAGAACCACCATCTGCGCCAGGTTTTCAGCATGGGGTAATGTGAGTACCAATTAGGGCATCCCCCTGTGATCTGTTAACCATCACCAGTGTTTCATCTGATTTTCTTTCTTTCATTTCCTCAAGGACTGAGCCATCCAGCTCCGGATTACAATTGGGTATTGTGCATATCTCTCTTACAGGGCCCTTTCCATCTGCACCTACCAGCCAACCCCGGGCAATGGACCTGGCTAGCCCCTCAACCTGTGTACCCAGAGTGTGACTTTTATGACTTTGTATGAGTGCACAGTACTGTGATTTATTTCTGCTAATCAGCTTGATCTTCCCCTCCCTGTGTTTCACTCCCCTAAATAAACCAGATTGGATGTTATTGACTTTAACCTGTTTAGAGTGTCAGTATCTATATAGCAGGCATTGCATTATTTTGTGTAAATTGACCAACCTTATTTCAAGGGGGGATCCTCCGAGATGAACTGCAGAATTGGTCTCGAGGGTAAGTAGTACCTTATGATTAGATCCAGCATACATGTGGGGTATTGGCATTGCAATTCTTGTGTATCGTGTGGACCATTAGAGGGATCAAAAGGGGGTCTCAGTGTCCCAGAGGGCTGTGACCAAACTTGACCAACCATTACCAACCCTGACCTCTGGGTGGAGGCATCTGCCATAGAACATAGGCCCCTCAACCTGTTGGTGGTCCAGCAGGCAGGGGAAGTAGCCCTTAGGATAGCACCACTTGGGGGTTACAATTACATTACATTAATTGCAGATTTGATGTTTTGCACCATGTACCATGGTGAATGTAACAAGTGACACCACACTTGTGTTCCATTTACTAAAACTGTACTAAACATGCCTAACAACTAACATACTACTGCTACTGACTGACATTCTGCTATAAAACATGACAAAAATTGATAATAACATTACTGGCAAGTGTGATGCTTAACACCACATACAGTGATGAATGTAACAAGTGACACCACAAAGAAAATCTATTTTAATCCCCCACCCCATATACACAGTATAATTCCTTTTACAACTGATGCCCAGCACTTTCCCTAGACATGCAGTTGTCACTGGAATTTGCTCTCTGAAAATTTGCCCCACAGTCAGTGAATGATGGTAACTGAAGCCTACCTGTGCTGAATGTAACTGCAGTAACCATTGTTGCATGCAGTGCTTCTCTTCATGGAATGTAGCCCTACAAAATGGAGAAACCACATGTAAACAATGGGTTTTAAACTACAACTCAGTTCCTCCCTTTATGGCAGCTGTTTGGTTCTGAGGGGCAGATTATGACTTTGCAACTGTCACTGACTGATGGGTAAACATTGGGCCTGACGTGACTCCAAGTACAGTGAAGGTCAAAGGTTGCTCTCCCTTCCATGGGAGAGCTAGAACAGGCAGTAACACAGTTAATTATCACAAAGAGGCAAATGGGGAGAGCAGCCAGAAAATCATTTAAAGTGCTAATAGCACAGTTACAGATTTGAGGGCCATGCGTGTGAATGGTACATGCTGTGACATCAACTGTTACATTCATCACACTAAACACAAAGCTGCACAAATTAAAAATGGAGCAGTACAATGGACTAAAGAGTACAAATAATAAAAAAACACAATTCCAGATTAGTAAGCAGATTTACTTTATTAAGGGAAAACAGTAAATAAAGCTTGCAAAAACAATTAGTAAAACCTGTGTTTTTGCATGTCACACTTTTTCAGGTAAATAAAGCAGCAAAATGGAGCAGGACACACTTAAAAAATACATATGGATACCCTAGAATTCTATACTTATGTTATTTATCTCCACATATAGCCAGTTTTCAGATTTAGTCAAAAACATATGATTGACAATTCTTGATTTTTAAAAATGTGCTATGCACTGTATGGTGGACATTGGTATCCCTTTTTCATGAACAGAACCTAATATATATATATATATATAGTTTTGTTTTTTTAAGAAATCTAATTTTTCATAATGTATTGCAGAACTAACTGCATGTGCTGGCTTAATAGAACAGTGGCTGTGAGTCACTGACCACTGGTGATTGACGTTCCTGGTTTGCATTTTGAGCTTGGAAAATTAATATTTTTATACTTGGGAAATACAGTGTCCCTTTGAGATTTAAATCAGGTCAATGTTTTTACATAGCTAACATTCGTGATATTGGTCTTAAAAGTTGTTTTATTCAGAAGTTTGGGTTGGTAACATTTAAAGGGGAACAGTTAGCACTAAAAGCCCCACACCCAAGTGTAGCGATGGTCCAAATTTGCACTTTGTGTGTGAAAATGTATTTTTATTTATTGTTTTCTGCAATACAGTAGATTGTGTAAGGTAATTCTGTTGACTGGCAAGCTAACATTTTCTCTAACTACAAATCCCAGAAGTCCCTGCAGCTGACATGAGATGAGGACCGCAGCAGTAGGAGATTCCATAGCCTGCAATACATGTTTAAGTTTCTGTAAGGTTCAATCATTTGTTTGCTGATCCTGCTGTCCCCCAGGGTTGCGTACATTCACAGAGGACTGCACTTAGTGCTGGGAAAACATTGGTGCCAGTAAACATCTAATCTGAGTTTATGAAATCTCTAACATGCACTGCAAGCTACTGAGTCTCCCACTGCTGCTGCCCTCCTCTCATGTCAGATGCAGGGGATTCTCAGATTCGTAGTTAATTGGGACCAGGTCCACCCTTCTTGGGTGTAAAGCTTCTGGGCACTCACAGGCTCTTAGTGCTGAGTTTTCCACTTTAAAATAAGGAAGCATTAGTCAACAAGATGCTAGAAAATACAGGCCTTTCAGTTAATCTTTCCACCAATATATTAGTGGTATTAAAAAGTAAATAAAGTATAGATTTCACAGACGCATAAACACAGTATTCTACTGAATCATGCTCCAGCTAAACTGCCAGGGTTTGCATATTGTAATACTAATTTATTATGTTCTAACCCAACCTCAACTTTTCCTCTCATGATAAATCACATACTGTCAGTTCTAAATCTCTCCCAGCTATACATTTTTAAACGCTCTGCAACTGAATTATGCAAATCTACAAACACAGATCAGCCTTGCAGGAGCTGATTTGTGATCTTTTATGAAAGGGCTGTAGTTTTACACTGGTCTTTTGTCAGGAATTTATTGCTTCATTACAGTACTGATGACTAAGGGCTCTATTGTGAAGGCAGGAGCCGTAGCCAAAGCTACTAAATGGTGCACACAGTCCTCAACGTATTGCTGTTAGGATGAGGGTGTTTCTCTATATTCAGCAGTAAAATGTGGCCTAGCCTTTCTGTACAGGGATAAAAGTGAGGATAGAGGGAGTGTAAATCAATAATGCAAACCCATAGTGACACTTCAGTGCCAAGTTTTGTGCAGAGCTTCTAAATACCTGCAGCAGAACCAGTTTAATGTAGCAGAACTTATTTTGGAGGCAGATTTCTATCCTGTCTTTGGCTTAGATGCTGTGCAATATTTATTGATTTTAAAAATTTTAACTGGGAGAGGCACACTGAAGCAAAGCTCATTTCCAGGTACAACTCAGGGGAGAGGATACATGAAACACACACACACACACACACACACACACACAAAACACACAACACACATACACACACAATTGATTAGTACAAAATAAAGTAAAAACAGAGCACAATTTTTTGTGGTTAAAGATTTTTATTGTTTTCAAAATTATTACATCAGAAACATATAGGTCATATATGTATCAGTACAGCAGTATTTGTTACAGCAAAACAGATTTAACAGAATATAATCTCCTTTTGGAAGTACAAGTGTAAAAGAAGTGACCAACAGAACCCCCATGGGTTGGCTTACATCTTCCATTAAATCTTAGGTCTGAGGGAGGTCTTACCCAGGATTGCCATGCTATCTAAAGGGATTAATAAATGGACCTACCTGGTGCAGCACCTATAGACATCTCTAGGAGATGTCTTGAAGGTGGGTCCTTGGAAGACATCCTATAACTCTGAGGCGTGGCAAGTATAGGGCTGACCTGCACCAAAAACAAACAGAACACACACAAAGCATCTACAAACTTATGACAGGTTGCTTTAAACATAGTTATCAGTAGCTATAACAAGTAACTGGTACCTGGGGCCCCGGCACCACGGGAACCTACTGCTGTGTCTGACTCATGCAATCAAGGGGGTGAGAAAACAAAGTTGAAGTGTGGCAGTATCAGCCAATACCCTCTTTGGGCTTCAGGAAAGCTATGAAAGGTTGCCACAAAGTTACTTAGAGGGGGAAGGAGCTGGCCACTACATGAGTCATTCGGGACAGCTTAGCCACTTGTGTAAGGGCATTGAGCACTTTGTTGAGGGTTGGGACCTCCTGCGACTTCCATTTGTACAGCAGTAGTCTTTTGATCTGCAGACTTAACATGGCTATCCACTTCTGGTCCTGAAGGTTGAGATGGGGAAAAGAGGTGTAGATACATAATAGCAACACTTCTGGCACTAGGGGCACTGATTTCCATAGGGTTTCAGACCCCAGGGTGTAGACTTGCTGCCACAGAGGTTGGATTTCTCAGCACTGCCACAGAATATAAATTAAATTCCCTCACACAGTCTGTCATCTCCAGCAGAGGTCACCCTGGATCAATTTGTCCTTATATAGGACAACAGGGGTCCTATACCAGGAGTGGGAAGGGAGGGAGGGAGGGGCAGCTGCAAAATAAGGGGTGCTAGCTGCACATTCGAGCAGACTTGATAGACCTCTAGGCCTTTATCTGCTGGCAAATTTCTATGTTCGTATGAGTGAATGATCTTATTTTATTATTTTAGGAGATCCTTTCTGCCATCAAATTCTGTGATTCTGTACAAATAGGGTTACAGGGGAGCGAGGGGGGTACTTTGGGAGGGGGGTGGAAAAGTAAGTAACAAAAAGGGTAGACTGGATGGGCCAGGAGGTGCTTTACTGCTATCAAATTCTATGATTCTGTGATTTTGAATTAATATGCTCCTAGTATCCGAGTAGGCTGTGTGGGTCAACTTCAGACAAGATTTCCATTCCTAATCTGAGATCTGCAGCTTTAGAGCTAGTTCCCATTTATTTTTAGGCTCCAGGGCTTGGGAGGGGAGGTGTGCCCTCAGGGTGGAATATATACAACTGGTCTGGCCCTTCTTTAGGGACAGCCAATGCACTGCTGGTGGTGCAGGCGGATCAGGGAGGCGACTATGGGCATAGGCTACTATGGCACTATGAAGTTGAAGAAAGTCCCAAAAGTCCTTGAAAGGTATGTTACAGCTATCTCTCAGTCCCTTAAAAGAGTCTAGGGAGGTGGTGTCTCTGATATAGAGATTGCGGAGGGAGTACAGACCTGCATTTTCCCGTGTGGACCAGTAGATAGGGTTCTTATCAATTGTAATGTCAGCATTGCCCCACAGCAGGGTAAGGCTGAGAGGAACCAGGTTAGAAGACAGTTTCTTGTGGAGCAGGCCTCAGTAGTCTAGCATGGGGCTTATCATAGGGTGGGATCGGATCCCTTTGGGGGGGCAACTGTAAAACAACAAGGTTAGATGTGCCACTTTACTGGTTGCCCTCTTCATATCTAGCCATTGTGGGCTATTTTGGCCCTGATCAGTGAACCATTTGAGTGTCTGAGTGGCCTGAAAGGCCCACTTGTATCCCTCAAACCATGGGAGACCCCATCTCCCCTCCACCCAGTGGGACCTCAACTTCCTGCTACACCTTAGCATGTACATTATCTTGGGAACTGCGACCATTTTTATAGCTGAGATTTTGCTGGCTAGGGTGAGTTGGAGAACCCTCCATCTGTCCAACTCAGTTTGAATGGTAGCGAGTAGAGGTTTCAAATTTACCTCCCACAAATTTTTCAAGTCTGGAGTGATGCGTATTCCCAGGTAGGTGATGCCTTCAGGGGCCCGGAGAAGGCTGTGTGCTGAAGCCATATTAGGGGTGCACTTGACGTTGAGGGGGAGGACCTCAGTCTTAGTTTGGTTTGGTCACAGGCCTGAGAAGGTGGTGAAGTCAGAGAGGGTGCTTGGGGGGGTGGCAGTGGCGATGTCAGCTATCAGGAGCAGAAGGTCATCCACATACATAAGAGTGGTATACTCCTGACCCCCGATTGCCAACCCTGAATGAGGGAGTTTTGTCTAATAGCTGCAGTCAAGGGCTCCACAGCTAAGACAAACAAGAGCGGTGATAATGGGCGGCCCTGGTGCGTGCCTCTGCCCAAAGGGAAGGGGGACAACATCATGGAGTTGGTGAGGAGTTTGGCTGAGGGAGAGCAGTATATCACCCCAATCCATGATATAAATCCCTCGTCCATCTCCATCGTAGTCAGCACTTGTTGTATGAAATCCCACTCCAGTGAGTCAAAGGCCTTCTTGAAATCAATTGCTATGGCAGCAGCTGTGGTATGGAGAGTTATATTTATTTATTTATTTATCAAGTCTAGGATTACAAATACCTTTGAGCCTTGGCTCTTTTACAAAGGTTCCACATCAGAGAAATACAAATTATGGGGAATATCAAGACAGACATTACAACAGTGTGGATATTGAAAACAGAGTACAGAGTAATACAATTCAAGGGTAGCATTGTAACAAGGCAGCCAGCAGCATTTGACAGAGATCTGGCTTTGTGCATTAAGTTCACTAGTGATCTGATATGATCGGAGCTATAGCAATCTTTGATAAATCCCACCTGAGATGGGTGGACAAGGTTGGGTAGGAGAGGGTTGAGATGGTTAGCAAGTATTTTAGCCAAAATCTTGCTGTCCACTTTCAACAGGGAGATGGGTCTATAGCAGGCCACTTTTGGGGTTTTTTCCCCATTTTTGGGGAGGATGTTAATTACCACCTCCTGAAAGCATGAGATGAGGGCACCTACTTCGAGGGCTTCCACATACACCTGTTGGAGTATAGGAGAGACCATGGGCTGTAAGAGCTGCCATATTTCCAAAGTGAAATCATCCCCTCCCAGAGCCTTCCCCTTCTTTAAGAAAGAGTGGAGGATACATTCGTCATGGTTAGTGGGGCATCCAGGGCCTAACCTTGTTGTTCTGAAAATGCGGGGCGGTTGTGGGCCTGTAGGAAGGGGATAACACTCGTGGGATTGGGTTGTCTGGAGGATTTATAGAGAGTGACATAGAAGTCAGCCATGATATGGTTTACACGCTCTGTCTAGGTCTGGACTCTACCCTGTTTATCCACCAAAGCCGCAATGTGTCTTTAAGCTTGCTGCTTTTTCAACTGGTAAGTGAGGATCTTCCCCCCTTTTTCCCCACCCTCCCAGTACTTTGTTTCAGCCAAATGATTGAGACCGCAGCTTTCCTGGAGAGCAGTTTGTTTATCTCCATCCTTAAGGCAGCCAACCAGCAGCCAGACTGGGATTGGAGTGAC
Source organism: Neoceratodus forsteri (assembly GCA_016271365.2). NCBI lineage: Eukaryota > Metazoa > Chordata > Ceratodontiformes > Ceratodontidae > Neoceratodus > Neoceratodus forsteri. The sequence continues at coordinate 732,007,419 of CM057453.1, forward strand.
GGATTTGAAAGAGATTTAAACTGTCCTCCACTGCCGTAAGCTGTGACTCAAGGTCCTTGAGATGGATTTCTCTTCTCTTCCTTCTTCTATTAGCAAAACCCATGATTGCCCCATGCAGGGTGGCTTTAAAAGCCTCCCATGTATTACCAGTGAAGGTATCTTCAATCGGGTTATCCCAAAAGAACATACAGGCCTCCTGCTGGAGCCAAAGCACAATCTCTCGGGGTCCTGTAATAGCAGCGGATCCAGCCTCCAAGATGGGGAAGCTGGGGAAGGGGAGCCTCATGTGAAGATCAGCTGCACTGGGGCATGATCAGAGATGACTAGTGGGAAGATTGTAGTCTCCAATGTACCCTAAGTGACACCGGGAGAGGTGAGCCAGAAATCAGTTAATCTGTGGGAGCTGTGGACTTGGGAGTCAAAGGTGTACTCTTGCTCTGCTGGGCAAAAGATCCTCCAGATGTCAGAGAAGTCCATATTATCCTGCAGTTGAGCTAGGGCCTGTGCCCCTCTGGAGTGGGACTCTGTGTTGGAGGGGCATCTGTCCAGTTGAGTTCTCGTTAGGGTGATAGATGTTACCTAGCAGCAGGGCACCTTCAGCTATATCCATAAAGGTACCACCCACCTCCCACCCGGGTCACTGACCTTCCTCTTGACTGACCAGTATAGGTTTTTATGCAGGAATATTGCCACTCCTCTCTTCCTACTGGAAGCAGAGGCATGAATCATCTAACCCACCCAGTCCCATTCTCCTGCAGGAAGGTCACTCCTGCGCTCAGTCTCTTAAGATGCGATAGCTCCTGCTTCCTCTTACTGGTGGTGTTAAGACCCTCCAACATTCCAAGTAATACATGTTGTGTCACCTATTTAAAAAAGAAAGCAGATACGTACTGTAAGAATCTTGTAATTAGGGAGATGAGACTGGGAGCAGGAAAGAGACCACCCACAGAAGCAACAGAGTGCAGGACAGAGCATAGTATGCAGTGAGGTCAGAAAGAGGCATATCCCTTAAACAACAGAAGAAGGCATGAAACATATTGACAACTGTCTTTGTGTGTGTCCATATAATGCTAAGAAGCAAACCAACATACAAACTATATACATTAGGTAGAATCTTACAACACAGTGGGGGTGTAGAGCCATACTAATGGCCGCAGTACCCTGCTGGTGGTCTACCTCTATTCCCTGGGCACAAGCAATCATGGTTGCCCCCCCCAGGCACTCTAAGGCCAGCCTTAGGGTGGGATACCCCCGGGCCTGCAGGGGTGGTAACTGCATGGGTCTTACTGAAAGAGTCAGGAAAAAAAGCCTTAGTATGACTACCTATTGCCCATGAGGGGAGGTAACATGAGCAAATGCTAGCTGGTGGGCAGAACTGGAGGGGGGGAACCCCCTTTCCAAGTTGGGATTAGGTTCTGGGGAATGTAACGGCCAATGCAGCTGAGCTCCTCTCCCCGCTTGGTGGAGAGCTAGAATATTGGATCCTTCATCACATATATTGCCAGAAGGAGGGGGGTACATGAAATGTCAGTGGATTGGACAAAATGACCCTGTAGGGACTGGTGCTGGTGTTGAGCGAGACGGAAGCCAGAAGGGGTAAAATGGAAAGGGCCTGTCCAAAGTGCCCCCCAGCTGTCCCATAGGGGATGCTAGGGCTGATCCTCCACCACCGACAGAGGGAAACTAGCAGGACCTTCCCAAACCCCTAACTCCTTCTGTGATCCCTCAGGCAGGGCCCATCTGAACTCACAGTAACAGTGATGGGAGAGCAGCAAAAGAGCATTATATTTCATACAGAAACCATAGAACCACAATGACACAGACATGAAACCTTTGTTTTTCTTTGTTTTGAAACACAGGCAGCAGACAACTAGAGTGGGGAGGGGGTCACTGGTAGTCAGGAATACTGTTTGCTGATACAGCGATCCACCCCACAAACTGGTCCAGCTGACGAGCGATCACCCCAGACCAATCCCTCCCATTATGGGAGCAGGGCAGAAATTGCCAACTCTAACCACACACACAAAGCAGGCTAATGGGGGGGGGGGCAAGTGCACCCTTAAAACTGGAGAGTCCTGCCCTGGGCCTAGATGGTGATACAGGTAGGCTCTTCCTGTAGTCTCACTCAAACCCCCAAGACATGACCCCCCCACCACCCTGCTGGACCAACAAACTGCAAAAGATGGGATAAATGAGAGAGAATAAAACCCTTTTACTTATCTGACCCCAGAGCTCTGCCATCTGTCTGCGTAGGAGATCGGTGCTGGTTAGGAACTGTTAGGCCCAGGTTGGATTCTGAGCTGCAGGCTGCTGAGGTCAGCTTCGTCACAGCAGTAGATGAAGGCCTTTCTGGAGCACTGATGCTGGTAGCAACCAACTCTGGGAACATCGCAAAGGCTGGCAGGTATGCCGGCTGAAGCATCGGGGTGTGGTGGTCATCCTGAGGTGTACTGAGGTCTTTGGTTGCTGCTCTGGGGAGAGAGATCTCAGGGCTGCATACCGGTTTGGAGTAGAAAAACCTTGGAGCAGATTGGGGACTGATCTGACAGCTCTCTGCGGTCTCTGTGGGGGGTCTTTTGGATGGGTGGTCCCTCCTGGTACATTTCTTCAACAAATTCCTCTTTCGATTACTTTTTAGGAGGACTTCTCACTGTGAGTCTGGGGCCTTGGCACAGTCCTCCAGTCTGGATCTGTGGATGGGGACCTTCTGTTTAACCCCTCAGAGGTCTCTGTCTGGAATCATAACACTGGTGCCTTTTGTGATTGATTTCTGCAGGCTAGTTTCTCTTTAGGAAGTCATTCAGAGCGTCAGGAGAATCAAAATTTAAGAGGACACCATTGTGCTGTACTCGCATGGTGGCTGGGTAGCACAATGAAAATGAGAGCCCAGTTTTATGCATGGCATGTTGAGCCTCTCTGTAGGCCCTCCACTGATCTGATAAGTCCTTAGAATACTCCTCGAAAACACTTGTTCAGTGTGAACGTCAGAGCACTTGCTTCAGCTCCCTGGCTTTGGCTAGGATTAGCACTGTCTCCCTGAAGTTGATGAAAAGGGCAATGATGGGCCGGGATCTTTCTTGAGCCTACAGCATGGGCGCTAGGGGAAAGGTGGGCACATTCCACCTGGACCGGCCACATGGGATCCAGACTGAACATATCCACCAGGGCTTTTTGAAGAAAGCCTTCTCTGTCATTTGCTTCAGCCTATTCCGGGAAGCCCAGGTTGTTTCGGCAACCCCAATTTTCAAGGTTGTCAGTTTTGCTCCACATGAGCTGGATGGTGTGCTGTTGCTTACAAAGCATGCCAGCAATGTCTTGGACTTTTAGCTCGGTGGTGTTTACCCACCACTCCATTTGGAATAAGCAGGCTTCTAGGGTCTGGAGGACCTGAGTATTGTGGTTAGTAGCTAAGGTTACCTGGGACATTTGTTCTATGAGGTGAGCAAACATCTGCTGGTGCTGTGCCATGCTGCTGCAAGGGCCATCACGAACCTCCTCTCCTGTTCTGTTGCAGTGGCAGCGGTGAAATTGGATTCCCATATGAAATAAGGTGAAAACCAGAGCCCTTAGTCAATTCTGCTCCTTGTCTGCCATTTAATAAGGTGTTTTGCCATGGTTGTATTAAAGATACTGCAAGATTCATTCATCTAGGCTAGGGAGCCAGTGTCTATGCTGCCATCTTGTTAGGCGCCCCTAGTGGCTGTCAAAACAGAGTACAATTTAATATAGTAAAACACTTAGACAATATCACCAATGACATGAGATATTGACCATGGGGGAGGAATGCAAGGTATAACAAATAGAGAAAGAGAAGAATTATGGAAAACCATACTTTTAAATACAACTCACCAAAGCATGGTGGACTATGCAACAACACATGGCCCTGCAGCAGAATGAAAGTTCTGTGGCCAGTCCCATGCTTGCAACAGTGAAGAATTCCCTAGATTTGTACAGAGTTCTTAATGATAATATATTTACTGGTTACTGCCCATAATCAACTACTGGGAGAACCTCACAAACTCCATTATTAACATGTGTGAATAACTATGTTCTTTTTTTTTTATTTTCTGCCATTCCCTGCCCTGAGGAATCTATTACTCAGGCCTCTTCAGCTGGGTCCCAATGTAGCGATGATCCCAGCATCATTCTGCGCATGACAAGGAGATTTTTCACCTTTGGTTTTTCTCCTGGTCCCATCCCCCCCCCGAGGAGGGGGGGGCCAATGCAGAGGACTGATGTCCAGACACGTGGCATGCTTATGCACATCACTGTTATGCATTCACAGTGCCCTCCCCCACCCCAGCTCTGCTACAGAGAGCCATTTTATGCCCTATTGCCCATGCTTCCACTGCCACAATGCTTGTGGGCATCACTGCCCTGGAACCCGTCCCCCCCGGAGGAGGAGAGCATTCATGGGGATGCTCAATCCTACCTCAACTGACTGAGCTCTGGTGGCCCAAGTCCGTTCCTGAACCAGTGTTGCCGGCATAGCATGAGTTGTGGCATCCAGCGCCTCAACACTCAGTGCCACCAGGCTGGCCCAGGCCATGAATAACTAAGTTCTGTTAACCATCTTTTAAAAAAGTTCTAAAAATACCTCTCAGTCTAGCCCAGCACCTATGCCAGGGTCTGTTCTCACACTGGCAGGTCGCTAGTGCTTTCTCATGAAAACCACCAGCATAAATGACAGACTTCTTGTCAGTTCAAAGAAACAAAAGCAGTACACAGATTTGTAATAAAGCTGTCATAGAAAAACAGTAGAAAAATGTCTACTTCATCACAATTTGTACCAACTAATAATATGGAATGTCAAAAATTAATTGTTCAATAAGCGCTGCATACAGTTCCGCTTTACAGCATCACTCATTATTTCCTGTAACAGAATAACAAAGGCATAACCAAATGAACCAGTAAATATTAAAAATAAAACATGGGGACTGTGGTGGAGTTAGGCTACACCCTTGGCTGTGACTGATGGACCACTTTTCTATCTCCTTATTTCCTAGCTACCAGAACTTCTATTGCACAATAGTTAATGCTTTTCTCTTTCCTCTTCTTCTTTTTCCCACCTACCCAAGGTTGGCCACCTAGCGTAGCTCTTTACTGTCCCTAGTAAACTTCCTACTAGTTCTCTTTTTTCATTTCCATCCACTCAGTCCCCGAAATGATGCCAAACACCCAAAGAAGTATTGTGTAAAGTGCATAAGTGCATTTTGTGTACAAAAAGCATGAAGGCTATTTTAGATAGCAGGAATGAATAGAGTTAATAAAGCCTTTTTAAAGAAAAATGATTAGAAGTCATATAAAACAATAATAGTGTCAAGATTAGTACAGTTATAAGAAATCCTTAAGTTATTTTCATAAAGTCACACTATAAACCTGTTACTGTATAAAGATTCTATGTATAAAAGTGCTTAGTCACTGTGGAGCAGAGATAGAGCGTCAATATATGTGGAAATATACTCTGTAACTTGAACTGAACCAGGAAGTTCCCTGAAACAAACCCCTCCTCCCTTGGTTTTGAAACAACATGTTCAGACATGAAACAACATGTCCAGACTTGCAAATAGAAAGGGCTTAGTCAGGTGACTTTCCATCAAAATATATAAATACCTCTTCACAGAGTTTACTTCAGTTCAACCCAGTGGGGCTCAGCCCTAGGAGAGGGAGAAGAGAAGCAGACAAGCCATTGAATGCAGATGAGAAGGGCCTTAGGAGCTGTAAGATCCAGGACTGTATTTTGTGAGAAACTACTGATGTAAGTAGTGATTTTCTTTGCAATTTTTTTGTTTTCGTTTATTATTTTTCAAACTTTTGAAAAATAAATATCACACCAAGGTATGTTTTAAACCTGTTTATAAAATGGGTAAAATAAATCTCTTAATTTGATTGGCTGAAAGGACCTTCGAGCTGTGTCATTATCAACATGTTTCTATGCCAACCAGCAATTTTCTCACCTAAGCAACTTCACAACAAACAGCAATCACTAACCTGCCAAGCTACAAATTCATCCAAGCACCAACTAGGCACACAAGGAGCGACACCAAGCCGAAACTCCACAGACCTGAAACAGCAAGCAGCAAACAACACATAACCTGCCTGTGCCTCTGTAAACATAAAAAATAATTAAATTCATTCAAGCACCCCACTCCCGCTGCTCTCCTCACCCCCAAGCGGCTGCAACAGAAGTTTGTGACAGAACACAAGGCATCTAGTCTGGCAATGCCAACACAGGTAGCCCTCGGCAGTACTTCTCTAACAGGGAGGATTACAGCTGGGTTCCACCACCACATTAAAAATATCATGTAAAATCTTTCCCCCAAAACTACTAACCTGTGCTGCTTAGATGAAAAAATGACTATCGCATTCAAGCCGACTCATGAGCGTGCAACCTGGATGCCTTGGAAATTCACTTCACACACAAGCTCCTCCACTGGTTGTTTTCTTTTTCAAACGAACATAAATAAATAAAAAAAAATAGTTTCCTTATCTGAGTGAGCAAGTCCCCCATTGTAGAAATCCGCGATTCTGAAAGCAGGAAGTATGGCAGCTTGCACGGAACATGCTCGTTCTAAATGAGACACTTGCTCTCAAATCATTGGCCACTCAACATTTCTCAAAGGAGACACAGTATGTGAAAAAGAAATGTGTGTCAGTGGGACATACTGTATTTTTCATTTGTTAAAAAAAAAGAAACAAACATGTTCTACAGGTCTGTGTTGCTGGGGGGGGGGGAATACTAATCGCAGCACTATGTGTTTTCCATGAAGGAGAGCCCTCTACTGGCCAGCTAACCAGTCTCAAATATAGCACAATACAGTAATAGGGGACTATTTCTCCTATAACAAGTATTAAAAAAACTCTTTTTAAAAACATTTTGCACATTTTCTTTCTCCTTTTTTTTTATATTTAGTTACAGAAGCCATTTTATAAGTGCAATAACACACTCCGAGGTGTGGGTTATTTCCTGATAAGAGCACACCGAGGTGCATAAGGCACTTGGCACTAGCGTCTCATGCCTAACATGCACCTGGGCGTGTTCTTATCAGGAGATAATCCACACCTCGTCGTGTTACTGCTTGCATATTTGCCTCATCTGAAGTTTATTCCCTCACGCTGTGACAGGGACGTGTATAATCTCGGATTTTATGCACTCTTCTCTATGCATTATTCTATATATACTCCAGGTCCAGAAATATCCCATTTTCCACAACAAAAATAAACAACAGGGCAGAATTAGAACAGCATATTGTATGCACTATGTCAAGGAAATGGCACCCTATAATCATAAAACCACAGAAATGTCAGCGCACAATGGGCTTTGCTGAACATTTCATTGTAAGCATTGTGCATGAAAAGACTCAGTCAAATGATCCTCAGTAGAAAATCATCTCTATCTGATACTGTACTTATCCAGTTTCTAGATAACCCTATAACTGCCAGTCAGTTATATACATTTAGACCCCTTGTGGTTCGTGATTTGCTTGAATTTGGAATGCATATGTAAACCCCTGTATCTTTGCTTATGATATTCAGTCCACTAGCTTATTTCAGGTGTCATATTGTGGGTTTCCTGTAAAGGGAAAGTGAACAATACAATCTTGTATGTGTACCACAAAAATGTATTTCCAATTATGATATTTTTTTCTGTTCAGTCCACATTTTATGCACTGTTTGTTTAGAAAATAGGATTAATAATGATCAGATTACTTCCTTAATAGTCTGAAAATTTATGTAAGAAATGCTAGATACCTGTACAGTATGTCCGTATATTAGTTCTATATTTTGCATCACTTTACATCAATGCACTCTGAACAGTTGCTACAAAAAATTGGTCCACTTTCGGCCAGTTGTCATGATTTGTAATACATCCCTTTTCATCATGTGAAGACTATTGTAAGTGCAATAAAAGCATTGACTACCTTAATACATTTTAGAAAATGTCTTGTTTTCATTCATAAAAGGAAGTTTTATGAGCACACATCTTAAAACTTGAAATATGACAGGTGTTTATAAACATTGATGCAAACTTCAGAACTGGTGTAACACCCAAACTGAATCATTATTGTTTTCCCACTTTTCTGATAGTTCTTGCCATTGGCTTGCTAGTAATAAACAACATCTGTATTAGCTAAAGTTTTACTTTGGCAAATCAGATGTGCCTTAGATATGCATGAGAATAAGTTTGAAAGAGCAGGCCTGTGGCTTTTGGAATAGTCCAAATCTAGCCACACTGAATATAGCCAGCACATTTAGAGGAAGTATTTTAGTGATAGACATGAGTATTTGGATAACTGTGGTCAATAACCATAAAGCAAGAGATCTGAAAATGCATTCACATCATCCAGTCAAACTAATGTGCCTGCAATAGAGACAGGCAATTGAGAAAAAAGTCTCAAAACTCTCTAACACCTGGTAGTGCAGATTAAGACACAGTAAATATGGTCAAAACACTGCCAATTATAACATTTGACCACACTGGATAAGGACAAATCATTTAGAAAGCAGTATTTGTAGTTTATGATATAAGTTTCTTTGGTCTGAAGTCAAAAATGATGATTGTCTGGTTGTCCATAATCCTTTACTTTGTAATAGATTTGGAAGCACTGTCCCACACAAGGTGAAACTTTGCAGTCAGGAAAGTAGTATGAGTTTCAGAAGCTCCTCTCTGTGTTTCTCTATTATGTTTAGAGTCACTGGCTGTCACAGAACAGGAGGCCTTAGCAGACAAACCTTGCAAAGTCTGATAGGGTTCTTTTGCCTGGTAGCCCCCCAACCACATCTCCCTTTCCCAAATACAGATACATACATAAACAGATCTTGGAGAAAATCTGCAGCCATGGGTTTATTGATATTGTTAACACCATCTTGAGTAGCATGAGCTGTTGGGAGGATGCGTCCCTCAATACTGGGGGAGGTCATATGGCCAAGGCACCTGCAGCCACTCCACATCCGGTGCCGCTATCCTTGCAGTATCACCAGTTGAGGTTTGACTGCAACCCCCTAATTGGGTCATAATCTAATGCTTCTTTGACCTCAAGCCAACCGGAGACAGCAAGTCCTTCGGGAGAATTAATGTTGTCCCCCTGCTTCCGCAATATCTTCGGTCTATGCTCCTCTCAAGCAGCCACAGGCTGGATCCTGTCCAATCCCCCAAGATACCCACTCAAGACACTCCTCCAAGATACTCCTAAATGCTAGCAGCATCCTGTCCAAATCTGGAGCCTGCACTTGCCCATCCTACCCCACAAAAATGGGCCGGCGGGAGGCATAAATGTCCCTATGTCTCACTATTGCATCACCCACAGAAACTATAAAGGCTCTCATCTCTTGATTCACTCTCATGCATGCCAAATTTAAGGCTCCCTTGTCCTGAGCATACTTCCAGTGTGCTCTCTGGAGAATGTGCGACCAGATGAGAACTGTATGGGGTCACCAGTCTCTAATGGCATGAAAATCTTCCTTCATCACCAATAGAAGGTTCACAGTCTTCTGATGTCCAAAATCTTCTTCTCCTAAATGGACCAGCAAACTGTCTGGGATCTTATGATGGCCAACCTCCTCTCAAAGCAATGGGATCAAACTCCCCCCAGAGCATGCCTTCCCTTCCCATCTAGACAATCCATGCCATCTGTAGTGAAATGTTCAGGTTGCTCCCCCCAGGATGGGCAGCCACTTCCCTTGCTGCCCAGTAGATGAAGGAATGCCCACATACCCATATGCTCCTGGGACCATCTGAGGGACCTGCAATGGAAACAAAAGGTACACTATTGCAAGTGAGGTTGCACATACCGCAAGAATGCCTGGAACCTCCAGCATCCCAACCCCTGGATCTTTTGATCTGGCAATCCATGGCCCCGAGCATTCGTTGATGCTCCAATCCAAAAGGAATGGGTACTAAACCTGTGTGCCTCTAAATCAACCTGCTGCATGGCTGTTTTCAATATGTATCAGAATTGATAAGCCGATACAGACTTCCCACCCTTTTGCATAAAGAATGCCTCCCCCTTGGACAGGCGGGCCTGCACATAGGCCCAAACCTTATCCGCCACTGGCCACAAAAACCAAGGGGGAAGCTTCTGCACATACCAGCATCCAGACCCTCTCTGCTCCATCTTAGTCTACCTTAGATGGACATAGATACCTTCTGCTAAGGGCACCACATCTCCCACCAATAAGCCTGGTGACCCTCTTGTCTGCATGGCTGAGTCAATTCCAGCACCTTATTATGCGAGGTCCCTTAACCCTAATTGGCATCCCACTGTACACCTTAGACAAACCTTATGTTGCACATTCAATTCAATTCAATTCAAGTTTATTTTGCCAGGATAACACCATTGAGACAACTCATTTGTGAGGAGGTCCTGGGGGGACATAAGTACAATACAAAATACAGAACAGTTACAGTGGTACAATACAAATACAGCTGAGATATTATATTCAAGAAAAGCAAACAAAAGAAAGTTAACTAGGTACAATACTGTGTAGCAAAATGTTTCCAAGTCTAATACAGGTGCCTATACAGGTAAAGCTAGTTGAGTACAACAATTGTGAAAAATGATAGGTGTAAAAAGGTGAATTGGAACAATAGAAGATGACATAGAGTGTACGGTCAGGGGATTTTATAGCAATAGAGGATGGTCAAAGGAGGAAAAAGTGATACAGAGTTACAGAAATATAACAGGAGGGGGAGAGGACAGCAGGTGTAGGGGAAGGGAGGGGATGAAGAATGCATAAAACTAAGAAGCAGCGAAGGGGGGGACACGCAGGGGGGTGGATGATATGCAAGTGCTTGGTACTAGTGCTGGATGAGGGGAATAGAGGGGTTGGAAGCAAACTGGGCCAGAGGGGAAGTGGGGCAGTAGGGGAGGATTAAGTGCCAGGAGTCAGAGAAATATACATGACTACAGTAAGCAGGTTCAAGTATAGCAGTTACATTCATTCTTTCAACATATGTCCAATCAATGACCTGAACATACACAAGGTTACGTTTAAGTTTTTTTATAGTGTTCCATAAGGTCGGCAGGGCATAACTTAGGGGTGAAGAAGCAAACTGGGTTCTAATCTGTGGAGTATCAAATGTTATATATAAGAACTTCCTGAGAGTGTACACACTGGAGGTACATTTAAAGATGCAGCAGTTGTGGAGAGGGAGTTTCAGGGTTAGAGCTCTGTAAACCCAGATGGATGCATTGCAGCACCTCATGACACTAAGGGATGGCCAACCAACCTGCAGATAAAGGGAGCAATGGTGGATATTGAAAGGAGCATTTGTTATGAATCTTAAGGCCCTGTGATAGAGTGTGTCAAGGGTAATTAGGGCTGACTTCAGACTGTGGCTGTAGAGAAAGTCCACATAGTCAATAAATGGGAGAAAGGTTGTGTGGAATAACTTTAGTCTGGCATCCCAAGTAAGCAAGTGCTTTATGTGATAGAACAGAACAAGCCTTTGGTGAAGTTTTTTGGCATATTCTATACTAACATATATGGTACCGACACCTTCCGTACAAGAGTAAGTGTCAGGATAGATAATGATTGTAATACACTTTACTTTCCCTATGCATGAAATCTGCACATCATAAGCCAAGGCATTCATGTCTTTATCATCTTCTGATATTACATAGTCTGCACTGCCATCTTTTGGATTTATGTATAACTACACTACATTCTGCGTTTTTCACATACTATGCATACTCATTGTTTTCAGAGATAGCTGACTTAGCGAATATTGTATAATGTTAGCTACACTATGGAGCCACCTTACTTTTAGCCAATAGTGCTTATTGGATGTAACTAAGAATGTTTCTTCCTCCTGGTAACCATAGTAATTCTCATAGTATATAATGTAATGTATTACATTTTCCCTTGGAGACCTTTTTCACTCCCTGGGATACTTGGGAATGCTAAGCTCTGTCTCCAAGTGTCTTATGGTAAGAACTGATTAGGGCAACTGTGATATCCTTTTGCAGTAATAAACACGTTTATTAGTGATAAGCAACTTGTTTGTGATTCTTTTGCATCTCTAGTTATCAGCACATACCTGATCAGGGCTAAACATCCTAACAAACTGGCGACCATGTGCAGGTGATTTAAATGGTGCAAAGCTTCACTTGTTGCTTAAAAACGTCCCTCCCTGTGATTATAGTAAGTATGCACTCCCTCATCACCTCTCCCATTACTTTTAGCTCAGTAGCAGCTTGTAAAGTCTGGCTGCTTATTGGGCATGGTCAATGCCGACTCACCGTGCCCAATGGCAGTTTTAAATTACAAGACTACGTGAGTACAGTAGCCCACCTGTCTGCTGGTTTTGTCTGTCATAGATCAATACATAACATGGCAGCCTCTTGTTGCTGGGCCTTGCGCATGCAGTGTGCAGCATATAGATGAATCTTAACAATTTCTTCTTTCAGTTTGGCAACATACTTGTCTACAGACACTGTCTGCAGTGGGGCTGTTCAGGTCAAGCAATAAATGTTTAGGTAATCTCATTGATCTACCAGTCATCACTTTGAAGGGTGTCAGCTGGGTGGTGGTTGAAGGAGTACCTCTGATTGCCATACAGAGTAAAGGCAGCAGAATCCCAATCCTTGGGATTGTCCTTAATGAATTTGGAAAGCATTTGCTTAATCCATCTGTTAGCTCTTTCTACTTGACCTGAAGATTGGGGGTGGTAAGATATGTGGAATTTCTGGTGTTCCTCTAGAAGTTCAAGCACTTCTTTTGTTAACTCACCTGTAAAGTTGGTTCCTTTGCCAGAGTCTACCTTTAGAGGTAGGCCCCACCTGGAGAAAATCAGTTCCACCAGGGGTTTTACAGTAGCTTTCGATGTACAAGTTTTAGTGGGCAAAGCTTCAACCCACTTAGGGAAGAGATCAGTAACTACAAGTGCGTGCTTGTTGTTCCTGCTGATATTGTTCAATGGACCAATGAAGGCTAGCATGCCATGTATGGCATGCCAAAGGACTGAATGTTTCTGTGGCAGTAACTTGGCATTACATTTGGTTGGTATTGGGTTGTTTTGTGCGCAGATGAGACAGTTGTCAATATAGTACTGGACATCCTTGGTGATGCCAGGCCACCAGCCAAGAGTTTTGAGTCTCTGAAGTGTGTTTTCAACTCCTTGATGGCCACCATTAGGGGTGTCATGCACCTAGTGGAGAAATTCAGATCTCACTGCTTTAGGGACCACCCACAATGTATAGAGTAGCTCCTCTGGTTGATACCAGAGCAGTTTGTTTTCTGGTGACAAATGTAACCTACTTGTATGTCTCTTGTATGGACTATGGGTAGGCAGGTCTCGTTCAGTTCCTTTGTCAATGAACCAGAACACCTCTTTGAGTTGGGGATCTTCATGCTGTTCAGTGGACAGGTCTATTGGATCAAATGGTTTTGGTTTCTTCCTAATAGCTGCCACATGGACAGCTGCTAGGGCATCTGGGTGGTCCATCAACCATGTGTCCCCTTCTTGAACACCCTCTTTTGCAAGAGTATCTGCTTTGTCATTGAAGGAATGATAGGGGTCTGTTTTAGAGTGTGCTTTAACCTTGTGGATGAAAAGTGTATGCTGAAAGAGTTGGGCCATGTCATGAACATAAATCACAAGTGCTTTCTATTTCACTGGGGTGCCATCAGAAGATGCAAAGGAGTTATTTTGCCAGAATGGTAGGAATTCAATCAGGGAGCAGCAGACCCAGTTAGCGTCTACAAAAATGATGGTGTCTTCGATACCATGTTGTATGAACTCGAGGGCACAGACCACAGCTGCCAGTTCTGTATACTGTGATGATACCACACTGCAATGTTTGGATATTCCAACAGTGCTGCCATTGGGATACACGATAAGCACTCCAAGTCCAGCCATCTGTTCTCTTGATAATATGAGGCTGAGCCATCTGTGAAGACATGACACAGAAGTGTCTGCAAGAAGCTTTGGAGTAGCAGGGTGGAATGGGCCTGGGTCTGACAAGTCTGGTGGTTGCAGTGTGCAGTCATGTGGTTCTCCTTGGTGAAGGAGCCCATGGGCCAGAATGGAAGGCATTTTTTCAGGGTGGACCTGTATGCCACAGTCCTGGAGAAGATATGAACAGTGAATCAATCTGGTGTTGGATACTGATCCATTCTTCACTCTGTCTGACATCAGGAAAGTTGTTGGGGGTGGTTGGTGTTAATAATGACAGGTGAGTACCTGATGACATACAACAAATGTTTGACAGCCCAGTAGATGGACAGAAGGTTCCTTTCACAAAGGCTGTACTTCTGTTCTACTGGTGACAACATTTGAGATGCATATACAACAGGTCTTAAAGAATCACTAACTTTCCAAGCTAGGACTTCAGACATAGCAATGTCTGAGGTGGCTGATTCCAGACGTAAGGGCAATGCTGGATTTGAGTTTACTAAGGCTGGAGCAGAGGCTAAGGCTTCTTTCAGTGATGTCACAGCCTGGGTATGTATAGGACCCCAAGTCCAGGGGACGTCCTTTTTCAGCTCATACAGAGGGACAGCCTTTTTGGCAAAGTCACAGATAAAGTCCCTGGAATAATTGACCATTTCCAGAAAACATCTCAGTGCTGCCACACTGGTGAGTAGTGGCAAATTCTGTAGGTCTTGGATCTTTTTTCAGGCCAGGCTTCTGCCTTTGTCTGTTATGTGCAAATCAAGGCAGATGACTTCTGTTTTGCAAAGTTGTGCCTTTGCAGGGTTGCATTTGAGGCCTGCCTTCTGTTGGAGAGTCAGTAGTTCATCCAAGAGGTCAAAATATTGTTCTTTGGTGGCAGTTGCCAGCAATAGGTCATCCACATACTACACAACACATTGTGGGGCAGAGAAACTCTCCAGGGCACCCATCATGTGTAGATGGAAGAGGGAGGAGCTATTGTGGAAACCCTGGGATAAACAGGTCCACATGCCCTGTCGTCCTTCAAAGGTGAAGGCAAATTTGTACTGGCTTTTGAGTGCCAGTGGCAGTGATCAGAAACCACTGGAGATGTCAAAAGCTCTAAACCACTGATGGTCAGGGGTCAACAATTTGAGCACATCAGTTGCTGATGCTACTGTAAGTGAACAACTAGAAGTGACTTAGTTAAGTCTCCTGTAATCAATTGTGAGTCTCCAAGTTCCTGTCAGTTTCTTCACAGGCCAAATAGGTGAATTTACAGTAGAGACACAAGTCCTGTTCACACCTTGTTTGAGCGACAACTGACTGGTTTCTCTGAGTAATGGCAAAGCATCAGCAGGAAAAGGGTATTGTCTTTGCCTTTCATGGGCTGGGCCTGGAATTTCAATGATGGTTAGCATCCTACCACAATCATGCTTGTTTGTAGCAAATGTGTCCAAATGCTTCTGCAGAATGAGGAGGAGTCTTTTGAAGAACTCATGGTTCTGGAATAGAGCAATGATGTTATGTTCCTTGTCATTAGTGGTTATAGCTGCAACCACATGCAAATCCAAAATCATGACAGTATGGTATTGTCCTCTGTTTTGGATCAATAGCATCTTAGCCAGATTAACCACAAAGCCATGTGGTGTGAGAAAATCAATTCCCATGAAGCTGGGATGATCATGTAACATTATAAGCTGAAAGGTATGGTGTGCCTTCAGGTTGCCCATAGTCACTGATAGTATTATAGAATGATATGTAGATAGCTTTGCACCATCCACACTTGAGGTGTTGGTCCACCATCCGGTAGATCAATGAGAGTTTGCCGGGTCATCAACATGTAATACAGACACAGCCGCCCCTGTATCTAAGAGCATTGTCAGTTGGCGTCCCCTAACCATGGCCTTGGTGCAAAGCATTCCATGTGTGTCTAATGCCATCTTGTTCACAATGTGGACTCAGAACTGTACTTGTCAATCCATGGTGCCAACAGCAGAGTGCTCCTGGAAGAGTGGTTGGGCCTGTTCTTGTTGGACCTCATCCCTGTGCTGGATGACTGCTATGCAGGGAGTGGTGTCAGGATTCAGGCCTGCTGTGGCCTGGTGCCCTGCAGTTCCAGAATCCCTGTGGCCTGTTGAGGCCTGTTCTCCTGGGCCTACAGCTGTGAGGACCCATGCTGGGACTGCGTCTGCTATGGAGCGGACTTATCCAAGGAGGTTTCAGAGATTTCTGTTCTCCTCAGTGATCTCTCTGTATGAAGGGCCTGTTTGATTGTTTCGATTGCCCCGATTGGAATTGAAATTTCAATTGCATTTGTTTTTGTTGTAGATCCAGTTCCCACCCCAGACTGGTTATGCTGTCAGTTGTCTGTAGGTGCGTGTTTCTTCTCATGGGCCTTGCCCTCCACAGTATACTGGGTTGTGGGCTCAATGGTAGACTGTACTGTAACCATCTTTTTTGAACTGGAGTAGAGGTCTTGGATGTAGAGCTGTTAAACCAGCTCCATTTTCCGAAGGATGTTGGCAAAATTGTCCTTGGTAGAGAAAATTGTTGGTTCTGTCATAAACGCACTCCAGGGGTCAGGCCCTCTCCTCCCACAGTGGCAAACCTCGAAGTGCAACATGCGAACAGGAGACAAACAGGGTAACCCTCCTGTCTGTTTTGGGTCAGAACAACTACCAGTCTCGAGTTCTGGGGTCAAATATGAACCTTTTTCACTAGCACACCCAGTTAACAGGTTCAACTATCACACCCTCTTCAAGGAAATGCACTGCAGTACTTAACCCAGTGGGCATCCAACCTGGTTCACAATCCCCTATTTGACCCAGTTGAGACCTAGGTACTTTTCTTACTTTGGTGCATATGGTAACACACTGTAAGCGCGTAACAGTTCTGTCAGAATTATCAGTACTGCTCCAGCATTCACATTCAAAAATGAGGAAAAGACTCAGGCTGGATTTCAAGGAAAACAAAATTTACTGAAATCAAAAACAGTAAATGAAATACAAAATACAGAACATACAACATTGGGTGTACAGTCATTTACAGTAAATTAACTGGACAATTTAAATAAAACTGCCTTAAATACTGAATGTTTAATCCTACCCTAGTTTTCAGTAATAAATAGTGGTGGTTGATCACCTACTTCAGTAGCACTGCCTTTGAGAATGTGTACTGTCAGGAATCCAGAGATAAAAAGTACAATTTTCCCGGAACTTTGACCCTCTATAGAGAACAAGGGTACCACCCAGCTTGTGAGGTCACAGCTCAGTAGTGATGCTGGCTGTGAGGTCACTCAAACCTGGATACTGAATTGTAGTCACAAGCATCTGCATGTTGCTCAGTATCCCACAAAAAATATATATGTTTAATTAGTGAGCCTGCTTTATTGGCAGGTCAGAATAACCCCTTTTATCTTCAGGGAGATTTCCTAACAGGTATTTCTCCCAGTGGTGAGAAATGTAACAGGTATCTGTCAGAAGTTGCTTTCTTCCTAATAGGTCATAAAATGCAACATTTTATACAAGTGGCCGGTTTTACAACCTGTTACAACCCGGTGTAAAGGAAGCTCTTAATTAGATTTTCTACTGGGTCATGGAGAGTGCAATCTCTGCTTACCACACTTTTAAAATCCCAGCTCCCATGGTGCACTTCTGCCTGGACTGCCATATTTCCTAAGCAGACATTCAAAGAAACATACATTTCTATCACAAATATAATACAAATAATAAGCAGATTGCTATCATTGTCACACTCCTCCCTCCTAGACTGAATTTGGGGGAATCTATTCCTAGGCAGGGGATGAATTTCCCAAATTCAGTTTGCTGTGCTAACTGATGCGATAGTCCATCTGCATTTGCATTTTCCACCCCTGCCCTGTGAGTAACAGTCATGTCATACCCCTGCAAGGCAAGGCTCCATCTTAAAAGTCTACCAGTTGTTTTACCCATTTGTGCCAGCCAAAGCTGGAGGTTGTGATCTGTTTGTACCTTGAAGTGCCATCCGTATATGTATGGCTCTAACTTCTTTAGTGCCCACACCATTGCAAGGCATTCTTTCTCCACTGTAGAATATGCCTGCTCCCTGGGAAGTAACTTCTTACTGTGGTATACTATTGGGTGATCTTTCCCTTGGTTAGAGGTCTGGCTAAGTACTGCCCCAATACCCACATCTGAGGCATCTGTCTAGACTACAAAGGGTTTACTATAGTCTTGACTGGCTAATACAGGAACACTGCACAGTGCCTCCTTTAGCCATGTAAAGGCTTGCTCACAGGTTGGTTCCCAGTTAACCTTTTTAGGCATTCTTTTCTTTAACAGGCCAGATTGGGGAGCTGCCAGGGCACTGTAGTTTGATACAAATGTTATATAGTACCCTGCAGTCCCTAGAAAACTCCAAACTTGCATCTGTGTTTCAGGTCTGGGCCAAGCCTTGATTGCCTCAATTTTTGCTTGATTAGAATGGCACTGTCCCCGGCCTACTGCATGCCCGAGGTATGCCACCTCAGCCATGGCCATCTGGCACTTTTCAGCTTTTACAGTGAACCTGGCCTCTGTATCCTGCCCAGCACTTCCCGAAGGTGGGACAGGTGTTTCTTCCAGCTGGCACTGAAGATGGCAATATAATCCAGGTACGCTGTGGCATACTCTTCAAGACCATACAACACCTGGTACACCAACCTTTGGAAGGTGGCAAGGGTGTTCTTCATTCTGAAAGGCATTACTTTAAACTCAAATAACCTTATCAGAGTGATGAAGGCTGACCTCTCCCTAGCTCTGGCAGTTAGCTTCACCTGCCAATGCACCTTTGTCAGGTCAGTAGTGGTGAAGTATGTCACTTCTCCCAACTTGTCCAGTAGTTCATCCGTCTGTGGCATTGGTTGAGTGTCTGACTTCATGACTGTGATGAGTCCCGATAATCCACACAAAATGAGTAGAGCCATCTGGCTTGGGAACAAGGACTACGGGTGAGGCCAGGGGCTGTGGGATTTCTGGATTACTCCTAAATACAGCATTTCCTCCACCTCCCTCCTAATGTCCTTTTGGATGGCCTCTGACACCTGATAAGATGTCTGCCGTATGAGCGCTTGCATCCCTGTCTCTACATTGTGTGTTGTTAAGAGGGTTAGTCCAGGCTTGGTGCTAAACAATGGGGCAAAGTCTGCTAAAACCTCCCTTACTTCCTGAATTTGGTCTGGGGTCAACTGGAGCAACATTTTAATTGTCTCCACAGAGGACCCCCACTTGCTTTCTTCCAGCAAGTCCTAAAGGGGGTCTTCTTCATCAGTCCTGTCCCCAGGACTACACACTGCAAAGACCATGTCAGCCTTATTTGCGCACGGCTTCATCGTGTTGACATGCTACATTCTTTGGGTATGTCTCCTGTCAGGCAGTTCTATAATGTAATTTACATCATTCACCTGTCAGACTACTTTTTATGGTCCTGCCCACGTGGTCTGAAGCTTATCTTTCCAGACTGAGATTAGGACCATGACCTCCTGACCCACAGTGTAAGAAAGAGCTCTGGCTCTGCAGTCGTACCATACTTTTTGTTGCTGCTGGGCTGTTGCCAGGTTGCTCTGGGCTGTTCCCATAAGCTCCTTCAGCTTTTCCCTAAACTTAAGGACATAATCCTCTGTGGGAGTTCCCTGGGTGGTGTGCATGCCTTTCCAGTCCTCCCAGATCAAGTCTAGGGGTCCATGCATCCTGCATCCATATAAGAGCTCAAAGGGGGAAAACCCTGTCGACTCTTGGGGCACCTCCCTGTATGCGAACAACAGGTAGGGAAGGTATTACCCCTAGTCCCGCCAATGCTGTTCAGCAAACACTTGAAGCAACGATTTGAGGGTATCATTAAACCTTTCCACAAGCCCATTGGCTTGTGAGTGATAAGGTGTTGTGCATCTCTGAACCACCACAAACTTCTCCCAGAAACATTTCACCAGGTTCAATGTGAAGGAAACCCCTTGATTGGTGATAACCTCCTGCAGAAACCCAACAAGGGAGAAAATCCCTAACAAGTCATCAGCCACTTTGTCTGTCCTTAGTGAGGATAGGGTGACTGCATCTGGGTACTAGGTGGCATAATCCACCACTGTTAGGATAAACCTCTTCCCAGAGGAGCTGGGGGTATACAAGGTCACCACAATATCCATTCCTACCCTCTGGAATGGCTCCTCTACTATGGGCAAGGGAATTAGGAGGGATTTGCTTTTACCACTTGCCTTTCCTATTTCTTGACACTGGTGGCAAGACCAGCAATACTCCATTACCTGCTGGATGAAGTTGGGCCAATAGAAATTCTGGGTCAGTTGCTGCATAGTGCACTGTTCCCAGATGGCCAGACATTGGAATATCATGAGCAATCTTGAGCAACTGCTCACGGTACCCCTGGGGAATGACAAGCTGCCTGCCCAACACTACTCCTCTGTCCTTAAGTTCTACATATACAGCAGTCCATTGTCCCAGTAAACTCTATTTTTCCCATCACCGCCCTGTTCTTCATCAGAGTCTGCTCAAGACCTCAGCCTCTTTAAACTAGGGTCATTTTTCTGAGCAGCTGCAAAATCTTTACACATTCTCAAGGCATAGGACAGGTCCCCTTCAGTTTCTAAACTAGGGTTCCTAGCTCTTTGACAATTGGCTACCCCTCCCTCTTCAGAGTAACCTTCTGTAGCTGTTCTGTTAACTGCTACCTGGGGAATTTCTACCCTCCTTTCACTATTGTCCATATCAGGAGACACAGGCTGGGGAACCAGCCTCCCAGTGTTTTCCACAGGGGTTTCTATGGGGTCCAGGGAACCACAATTTGCCTTTGTTGCTTGACTGTGGGTAACTTCACACACCATTCCCTTTTGGAGATTGTTCCCAATAATCACATCCAGGGCAAGATTTTCTGCCACTGCAACTTTTTGCACAGTCTCTTCTGTCTCACCCCAGTCCAGCAGAACATAGCAAGTGGCAATGTTTTCTCCTTACCAGTGAATTCCCATACCGTAACAACGTGAGTGGGTATAAGCTGTTCAGGCTCAACCAAATCCCCTTTTACCAAAGTAAGGGAGGCCCCCATGTCCCTTAACCCATGGGTCTGCACCCCATTAATAGTAATTAGGTGTATGTGCTCCCTCATGTTTACTGGCATGCTTTCAGGGATACACAAAAAAAAACACTTCTTTCCCAGAACCACTTTGTGCACTCTCTGCCTTTTTAGAACACTGTCTTGTAAGATGCACAGGTTGTTTGCAAACCCAACATTAATTTCTTTTATCAGGCAAATTATTTTTTTCTAACCTGGGGCTGCCCACTTTCAGTAGAGGCAGTGAGGGTTTTAGCTGCTCTGAAGGAGTATTTTTCCCTTTCTATGCTGCCATTCCTGCCCTACTCCCTGTCAGAGCAGGTATGCTCCTGGCATAGGGGTCTGAGAGCTCGGCAGCCTTCTGCACTGTTTTCGGATCTCAGTCCTCTAGCCAGGTTTTCAGCTCTGCTGAGCAAGCCCAAAAGAACTGCCCCAAAAGTACAACATTCTCAATTTTCTCTACAGAATCTGCGTGTATCCCTTCGGACCAACGTTTTAAAAACTGACATTGTTTAGTGGCTAGCTCCTCATATCTTATGTCAGGGATTCTCCTGAGCTTACGGAACTTAACTCTGTATGCGTCAGCTGTTAAGTCATACTTTTTTTAAAAAGGCAGCTTTAAGTTTGCCATAAGCATTACTGTCCTGATTGTCCATTTGACCCAAGGAGTCATGAGCTTTCCTGGTAAGCAGTGGGGATAGCAGAAAGCTCCAGGACTCTCTGGGAATTTTTGCCTGAATGCATACTTTTTCAAATGAGTTTAAAAATGCGTCCATATCCCCCCCTTTAAATTCAGCTATCAATTTAGAATTTAATTTGTAATCCAGTCCTGGAGTACCAGGTTCACCCATACCACTTACCTGCTCTGGTGCTGGTATTTGGAGTTGTAGCTTCTCCAGTTCAAATCTCCTCTGACACTCTCTATCCTCTCAATTGGCCTCTCTCTGAAGCTGTCACTCTTTTTTCTCAGCTGCTCACTGCTGTCACTTGTCCTCTCTCCCTCTCTCTCTCTCTCTCTCCATCTCCATCTTCCTCTGTTCAAGCTCCCTTCACTGCTGGGCTTTGAACCTTTTCTGCTCAAATTCGAACTCCATTCTCCACAACTCCATCTGTAGCCTGATCCTTTCTGGTTCCAGCATGGTGGTGACCTTCCCCTGCTGTGGTTGCTCTCGGCTTACACTGGTCATGCTGTCCTCCTCCCTTGATCTGGACACTGTGATGGACACTGGCCCCTCCACACCCAAGGTTTGGTCCTTTCTAGTCACCATCTGTGTCTCGAGGTCTTGGGCATTGGATGCCACAAGAGCCGCCGCGAGGTACTGTTTGTTTCACCCCTCGCAATGAACTCTTCTCTTCTGGCACAACTGTCTCAGGTATTCTGCAGTGTATTCACTGTAGGAGGAAGTCATCTTCTTCCATACTCTACGGTTATGTTAGCACCCAAAAAATAAATAAAACAGGTAGGGAACTTTGACTGTAACCAAAATTATATATTTCTTCTCTCTTTAAATCACTGCCTTATTTTGTGTGTGAACTGTTACAGTTTATCAGTCTGACACACTGGGCTGCTAATGTTCATGTCACCAAATAATTTCACAGTATGCAAACAAATCTTTTTGATTGCAGCACTGCAAACCAAATCTTTTGGATCCTACCATTGCCACCAGTTCTGTCACAAACGCACTCTGGGGGTCAGGCCCTCTGCTCCCACAGTGCTAAACCTCAAAGTGCAATATGTGAACAGGAGACAAACAGGGTAACCCTCCTGTTTGTTTTGGGTCAGAACAACTACCAGTCTTGAGCCCTGGGGTCAAATATGAACCCTTTTTGCTAGCATACTCAGTTAGCAACTTCAATTATCACACCCTCTTTGGGGAACTGCAGTGCAATTCTTAATTCAGTGGGCATCCAACCTGGTTCACAATCTCCCTTTTGACTCAGTTTAGACCTAGGTGCTTTGTTTATCCTGTGTATATGGTAATACACTGTAAGCACTTAACAGTTCTGTTAGAATTATCAATACTGTCCCAGCGTTCACATTCAAAAGTGAGGAAAAGACAGGTAGGATTTCAAGGAAAACAAAATGTAATTAAATTAAAAAATAGTAAATGAAATACAAAACACAGAACATATAACATTAGGTGTACAGTCATTTAAATTAAATGGACAATGTAAACTGCCTTAATACTGAATGTTTAATCCTACCCTAGATTTCAGTAATAAATAGCGGTGGTTGATTACCTACTTCAGTAGAAGTGCCCTTGAGAGTGTGTACTGTCAGAAGTCCAGAGATAAAAAGCACAATTTTCCCTGAGCTTTGATCTTCTATAGAGAACAAGGGTATCACCCAGCTTGTGAGACCACAGCTCAGTAGTGATGCTGGTTGTGAGGTCATTCAAACCTGGACACTAAATTGTAGTCACAGGCATCTGCATGTTGCTCAGTATCCCACAAAAAATATATATTTTTAATTAGTGAGCCTGCTTTATTGGCAGGTCAGAATAACCCCTTTGATCTTCAGGGAAACTTCCTGACAGCAATTTCTCCCAGTGGTGAGAAATGTAACAGGTATCTGTCAGAAATTGGTTTCTTCCTAATAGGTCATAAAATGCAACATTTTATACAAGTGGCTGGTTTTACAACATGTTACAACCTGGTGCAAAGGAAGCTTGATTTTCCACTGTGTCATGGAGAGTGTAATGTCTCCTTACCATACTTTTAAAATCCCAGCTCCCATGGTGCTCTTCTGCCTGGACTGACATGTTTCCCAAGCAGACATTTTAAGAAACATACATTTCTATCACAAATATAATACAAATAATAAGCAGATTGCTATCATCGTCACAGGTTCCACCTTCTCATTGACAGCAGACAGCATGTTCCGAAGGAACAAATTCTTGTATTCTATGAGGTCTGCATCTGTGGCTTCTCCTGCAAGGTTTTAACCTGCACGGTAGGACATCCACAGTCTCTGATGGAAAGTTTCCGGACTTTCTTTTGTGTTTTGTTTTACAGGGTACGCTAGCATTACCCCAACCACAGCTGGGCTGTGTGCAGCTATAAGTTCAGCTGCGATTTGGTCAAAAGTAGCTTGGGTGTCCTGGCAAGCTAATTCTGGGAGTTTTGATCATAGGCCATGATCAATAGTCTGTCTGAGGATCTGTTATTGGTAGTCCGCCGCTAAGCTGAGCATTTTGAATTTGGAACATACCTTCTCCAAATTACAGCTGAGGTTCTCAGTGAGACTCATACAATCTATGCTGTCTGCGATCTGTTGAACAGAGTGGGCCATCTGTAGTGGATTACTAGGACAATCTGGGGAGGGAAGGATATCTCGTGCACCGCAAAGGGTGGCTTCCACTCTGGCATTGACCACAGTCTAGACCACAGACTCCTGAGTAGTGGTCTTCTTCAGAAGTTGTTTTATCTGTGTCTGGAGGGTTTGTTTGCATTTCTCAGGTAAATCTGAATCACACAAAGCACTTTCAATTATTTTCTCAATCTCCTGCCCGTCATCCACTGAAATAATGGCAGCAGGGGCCTTGAGAGGGTGGTGGTAGGCCCATACCTCTCCCCTATCATGGGGGTTGTCATGTTGGTGTCGCATATGATATTCATCTTTGCATTGATGACGTAGGGACATGCTGTCATAGCTAGGGGACCCACCATCTTGTGAGTGGCAGGGTGGGGTTACTGGACCATAGAAGGAGCATGACTATGGCATTGTTTTGGGAAATGTCGTCATCAGACTCATCATCTCCAGATGATATGAGGTCGAGGAGGGCATAGCCACCCATCGCCTTAATGTGACCAGCCAAATCCTCTCACTGAAGGCACAGTTTCACCATCTTGTCTTTACAGTCTTCATGACTAACTTTTGCAATGTTCTATTCTACACCCTTTGTAATCTGTTTTGGTATCACCTTATATGCGGCGCTCAATTTTCAGTTGTCCCTATGTTCCCTATCCAACTCATCACGTACCTGGTTCAAGTCATCTTGGAGTCTGCCCAAGTCCTCTCACAGTTCATCATAAGTTTTACTTAAATCATTAATTTCTAACACTTGTCTCTTATCTTGCTTCAAACTTTCACATTCATCTGTCAACATACGTATTTCTTGCTGAATGCTTTCTTCAGAACAGTGTAAAATAGTCTCTTTCTCATTTTGCAAGGACAGAAATTCTGTCTCCAGTTCTTGCTCTTTTCGCAAGCAATGTGAGAGGGCAGCAAGGAGGGCTGGGGGGATACTGAGATGCATAGGGAGGGGCATCACCAGTAGAAAATAGGAAGTTGTTCTCCCTCTGTACAGACAGCTGGTGAGACCTCATCAGGAGTACTGCATGCAGTTCTGGAGACCCAATCTCCACAAAGACATAGACAGGATGGAAGCTGTCTAGAGGAGGGCAACTAAAATGGTGCAGGGTCTGCACCGGAAGACATATGAAGAGACACTTAAGGAGCTTAATATGTATAGCCTCGAGGAAAGGAGGGAGAGGGGGGAAATGATAGAAACTTTCAAGTACCTCAAGGGAATCAACAAAGTCCAAGAGGGTAGCATCTTTCAAAAAAACAGGTGTGCAAGAACAAGGGGCACAATTTGAAGATGGGGGGTGGCTCAGAGGTAATTTAAGGAAGTATTTTTTCACAGAGAGGGTTGTGGATGCATGGAGCAGCCTTCCAGAGGAGGTTGTAGAGTCAAAAACAGTGGTGGAATTCAAGCACACATGGGACAGTCATAAGGCAATTCGGGGGGGTAGGAAGAAGTAGGCTGCTGGTTAACAAGGATCTGCAGCTTATCCACTAGTTAGGGAAATGGGCAGACTGGGTGGGCCAAGCGGTCCTTATCTGCTGTCAAATTCTATGTTTCTCAAACTTTCATTAGGGGAATTGTTTTGTGAGGTCCCTACACCCTAATTGGCATCCCACTGTACACGTTAGAGAAACCTTATGTGACACATAACATGCATATGCTATACTAACATATAGGGCACATACACCTACCATGCAAAAGTAGGTGTCAGAATAGATAATGATTATAATACACTTTACTTTCCCTATGCATGACAACTGCACATAGTAAGCCAAGACTTTCATGTCTTTATCATCTTCTATTATTACGTAGTCTGCACTTCCATCTTTTGTGTTTATGTATAACTGTACTTCATCCTGTATTTTCCACATGCTATGTATACTCTTATTGTTCTCAGAGATAGCTGACTTAGCGAATATTGTAAAATGTTATCTACACTGTGGAGCCACCTTATTTTTAGCCAATAGGGCTTATTGGATGTAACTAAGAATGTTTCTTTCTCCTGGTAGCTATAGTAATTCTCATAGTATATAATGTAATTTATTATGTTTTCCTCTTGGCGGCTTTCTTCAGTCCTTGGGGTACTTGGGAATGCTAAGCTCTGGCTCCTAGTGTCTCATGGCAAGAACTGATTAGGGCAACTGTGATATCCTTTTGTAGTAATAAACACGTTTATTACTGATATACAACTTGTTTGTGATTTTTTAACATCTCTAATAATCTCCAAGAACCTGATCAGGGCTATACAGCCTAAAAACCCTGAAAGCCCCACAAAATGCCACCAAGAACATTGTTTTAAATAAATTCACCTCATAAGCATTCCAACACACTTGAGGCAATGTTGTTCAGATCTGGGCCAAGAATGCTGGAGTAATAGGGCATCTGTTATCCATTTTTGCTACAGTTGATGTCTTCCAGCCCATCAACATCTTCTGGGCCTTAAAGGCCCTAGTGTTGTCAACAAATGCAATGACCCTAGCAAGCCAGGACAGCCCAGCAAGTTGATGACCCATGGTTCTAGATGACAAGCCACCCATCTTTGCCCTCACAACATAAACGCAGAGTAAGTACACTGGGATACACCAGGCATCTAGCCACCCAGCTGTTTTCTGAACCTGCATGTAGTGCTCTGTTCCCTGGTAGTAAGCTGCTCTTGTTCCTGGTGTGATAGAATTACCTATGCATCTCCATGTTTCATGGCCACCACCTCCCAAAGGAATGGAGGGACTGTCTGTGGCTGCTGTTCCACTGCAATTGCCAGCTCCCTGAATCTTTGCCACAGTGAATGAGATAAAGCATCCACAATTCCATTATCCACCCCAGGAACATGCCCTGCCTTAAACTGAATATTCAGCAGCACACATTTTAAAACAAAAATTTGCATCAAGTCTCCCAAGGGGTTCCTTGGTCCAAGCTGCTGGTTAATGGTGTGCACCACTCCCATATCATTTCATGGAAATAGAATTTTCCTGTCCCTCAGTCTTGGACCCCAGAAGCAAAGGTCTACCACCACCAGAAAGAACTCTAACAGGATTATCCATTTTCCCAGCCCAGACTCTAACCACTGCTGTGGCCACTAGCTGGCACACCACTCCACTTGGAAGTATGCCCAGAAACCGAGCCCCCTGGATGTATCTGTGAACATTTCCAAGGGCTAGCCTTTTCCCAGATCCTGCCACAGGGTTATCCCATTGAAGTGATCCACAAATGTTTTCCAGACCTATAAGTCTTCTGGAAACTTTGTCATTACCCTAACTCTGTGGTGTTGCTTTTTGTAACCCTTCCCCTTTTTTGCCAGCCATTTCATAAACATCCTCCTACATGGTATAACTCTGCATGCAAAATTCAGGTGCCCCACCAACTGCTGTATCTCCCACAGTGTGACCTTTTTGGCCTGCTCCACATTACCCAACAGTTCCCTCAGGGACTTCAGTTTGTTGGCTGGCAGTCTACACTGCTGTCTCTCACTATCGACCTTGATAGCCAAGAAGGTCATAACAGTCCCAAGTGGTTCCACCTTGCCCAGAGCCAGTGGAACTCCAAAATCCTGGCAGAGGCTCTCAAAGGCCACCAGTGTCATTTAACAAGTGCTAGCCCCAGCCGGACCCACAAACTGGAAGTCATCCAGGTAGTGAACAACAGCCTCATTGTCAGCCACCTGTGCCATCACCCAGTGCAAAAAAAACTGAATTGTTCAAAGACTGCACAGACCCATTGCACACCCCATTGGCATGCAATTTTTAAAATAAAATTCACCTGCAAACTTCATACCTAACAATACTCTATCATCAGGGTGCACTGGCAACAACTGAAATGCTGACTTAGTGTTGGCGTTGACCATCAGAGCTCCTGGGTCTGCTGCCCAAATCCCCTCAATGGCCCTGTTGAATGATTCATAGTGGACCGAGGTGTAGGCCATGTCAATGTGAGCATTCACCAAGTTCTCTTCCAGGTATGAGAGGTGATTAATCATGTAGAACTCTCCTGGCACCTTCTTGAGCACCAAGTCTATGGGCAACACTCTCAAATTCGGCCATGGGGGGACCTGAATGGACCGCTGACATGCCCCAACTGCCCTTCCTTCTCCAGTTCTTCCTGGACAACCTGTGGATGATCTTGCAGGGGCCTCAGATTCTCAGTCTCGTACCCCCACCTGGAACCTGAGTACTGTATCTTGAAGCCCGCTGTGAAACTATCCTCTAGCAAAATGGCGACTGCTTTGTCCGGGTACTGTTCCAACCAAGGCTTAAGAGTTCTCACTTGTACTGGAGTGGGAAGGCTTTCCATCTTGTGGCTTCTGCGGCTTCCCCTTGCCACCTCAAAAGACCCCTCATGCTGACTGGTATGAGGAACAGTGCACGAATAGACGTCGGTACATCATGGAGGTGTGGTGCATATAGTTAAACAATTCCACACCCTGCATCTCATCCCTCTGGAAAATAGTTGTGACCTGCACTGGGAAAGCCATGATCCAGTTCTCATATGACCGGAGGACTTTGACTTTCTCCAATTTATCCTTCTTACCCTCTTCCGGTTCAGACATCTGGTTCAAGAAGGGGAACATATCTACATACTCCCAGTTCCGGATCTGTTGCCAAACCTTGTCAGTCAAGTGTGTCCCAACTGGCATATCCAAACCAACATAGGGGTTGACTGCTGGCTGTGCAGGAAGGCCCTGATCCACTGCTTGTCATAGGTGCCACCAATGGTGCAGCTAGTGCCTATCTGTTCACTTTTGATACCAGCACCGCTACCACATCTGCAAGCTTGGCCAGCCTCTTATCTGTTGCTTCCCACAAGTCTACCTCTGGCTGTGCCACTGCAGAAGGAGCTGGTACCAGATGGGGTACAGCAGACACCCCCTCCTCCTTGGGGTCCCTACCCTTAATCACCTGGCCCACGGCCATTGCCTCCATTACCTCTATGTCCTCAGTCTCACTGTCAGAACTTTCTCCCCGTATCACTTTGAGCACCTCCCTAACCACCTGGACCCTTGCCTGAGGCCCCTCTGGCCATCCCTTATCTGTGGCCTGAAGCATCTTTATGGGAGGCAGCACCTTCTCCTTGGCTGGCCTCTTTTTCATGGCTGCCTCTCCTGAAGTAGATGGACCTTCCACTCCATTCAGGTATGTCTCAAGCCATGCCACTCCTTTACTCTTATACATCTAGCACAACTGCTCCTCAATAGTCACCTGGCTCTTGGCCAGTGGGGTCTTCTTGCATGTAGACATGTTCCCTGCAATGGCAACTAAGCCCCCCCCAAACATAATTAATACCAGTTATTTTTTTCTTGGAGTGGGGAGGATGGACTGGGGGGGTGGAGACTGAACAGGGCACTCACCCCCACTGTTCTGGGAGAAGAAAGAAGAAAACCAAATTCATCAGCAACCGGGCCCCCAAATCTACAGGGTTCACTGAATTTTAGGGATCTAAAGCCAGCTACAGGGAAACCTTCCCTAGGGTTAATAGAATCCACAAAACACAGAGAATAACCTTGGTGCTACAGGAAACTGGCCTGCACCAGGCAGGGAACTCCTAGTCTGGACATGCAGCACCATGGCAACCCCATGTCTAATTGAGTTAGGCACCCCCAATTCTAACTTGTGACCATATACAATACAAGGGAGGGCTATGAGATTTGAACCCAGGTGTTCAGGGTCCTATCACAACCAGAGCCTAGCATAAAATATTTTTATTTTGTGAAAGCAGCTGGAGGTTGTGGGAATAGAACCCCCATCTGCTGGACCACAAGCTCACCCACAGTGCACCAGTCCAACCTTAAAGTGATACTACTAGCCTCACCATTCCACACTTAAGATGGAAGCTTCCAATGGGTGGTGCCATGTTGCTTTCTTTGCTACCTTGATAACCAGCCCCAAAATCCTCACTGCCAGCCAGGCATATAGCCCTCCAGATATGAGAGGACTCCTGGACTATTTGCAACAATGTTTAAACCCAGCCTCCTCTCTCAAATTGGGAGTGCCTTGCCACCTGGATGTCTTTTCCTGATTATTATTATTATTTTTTTTAATATACAGCTGCCGACCAACGATGTGACTGATATGGCTGAGGTAAATCATGCCCCGTGTGAGATGTGGCTGCAAATCACCAGCCATCTGAACTCTCATGCAGAACAAAGCCACAGCCTCACAGCCTGCAAAATATGACAAAGGGGTAGGCCTGCAACATGGATACATGGACCATGCCGTGCTGCACCCCAGACATATCTGCACCCCAGAAAGGACATCAGCCAAAAACTGCTGGCCACTTAATGCTCCCCAGGAGTCACCGAGAGAGCAGTCGCTGACCAGCAGAATACCAAGCAGAGATGTGTTCTGGGCAGGGGAGAACCAACACAAAGCACAGCCAGAGCGGCTGTAACTGGATCCCCACCCAGGCTCCAATGAGAGTGGGAAGCCCAACTCACAGCAGACCCCCACAACACCAACCCACAGGCTGCTCAGCTCCAATCTGCCAGCACCTCCTCTGGCCCCATTCTGGAGCTCAGCTATAGCCTGACAGAAACTAGAGGATCCCCAGGGCTGCAGGAGGACACTCCAGCCTCCAGACTAGGAATATAAGGATCCACGCCACACGGGGAAAAGGAGGTCAGTACAGTTTTCTAGGCATTACCAAATAAATGAAACTCACATAGCTCAGGGCCATGCAGCATGCCCTCAAGGTAACTGCAATCAAACCCAGGATGCTGAATCATGATCACCAGCCTCACCTCTAGGCTATACTACAGGCCAGCTTTCCTGACAGAGACCTAGACACTTACCTCCTTACAGCATGGTGCACGATACACTGGACACAGTGGAGAGAGAGAGGGAGATCTGATGGCCACAGACTACTAAATATCTCCCCTGTCTCCTCCCTCCAGCTGATGCCTCCCTCCCTGAGAATAGCCTGTTGAGGCATCCTCCTGGGGCATTGCCAGGCCCTATGTCCACTCCAGGAGGTGGCTAATTCTCAGATGCAAATTCGGGGGGGGGGCGGGCCCAGGCAAATGGCCAGCTGCTGCTGTAGGTTGGCAGCTTTTCTATTCTGGTGTAGAAGGGATTTTAGCTGCAAAGTGCCGGGCAGAAAGCTGTTTTTCTGTCTGCACTTGACACACACTGTTGCTTGCAGCAGCATTGCAAAGGTAGGTTTCCAAAATCTTTCCCATGAACTAAGCAACATCGTGTCAATAAGTCTTTAGCACCTTTTCTCTTCCAAAGAATTGAACACAGCAATATCAATCAGTTAAAAGCAGTTTCATTTACAACTCACTGGTTTTCTAAATGTACTGGATAGTCTTGAGCATTTTAGTGCTGCCATCTACCCCACCCATCTTATTATTGTACTGCAGTACATCATCAGGTCTGATCCTTGGAGTTCTATCATGATTGTTACTGTATGCTACAATGTCCCCCTTATGTACAGTAGTTAGCATTAAAAAAACAGAAATGTTTACACAGACCAAAGTTACTATGGTGCTCCCATTAAAAATGAAACAAAAGCACAAAATCTGGTGTACCTGCTCCCATTTGAGCCAAATACTGTGCACGTTATCAAAAACTGTCTTGACCCATCACATGCATGTCCATAATAAATTTATTTCATTCAGGACAGAAAAGTAAAGTGCTAGCCAGTTGCAAAGTGCACAGACATCGTGTAAAGTGACAAAATTGTTTAATCCTATGACTGGTGGTCCTCACAAACAACCACCATAGCTGGTGGGTAGAAGGACAGGAACTGATGTTTTACAACATCACTGTGTGGCTTTGTTACAGATACTATAGTTCTCAAACAAATCACCAACCTTATATTCTCAACCCCATGTTGAGTGTGACCAAAATTTAAAACCTGAATATCCCAAATGAGAGGTGCGTACTTAAAAAGGAGGTTTATTCCGTCAGAACAGCATAAACATTGATGCACATTATACAGTATTTTTATACATAGCTGCATCATTTACTACCACATTGCGCAATAACTATATATATTTGAACATAAAGTTTTTGGAGTCTTTCTTCCAATTGTCTTCTATAAACTCAATGTTATCTGGATACTATTTCTTTTTAATATGGCAGTGTTCCCACATGACCACAGAGAAGAATCCTTTATTCTTCTCTGGTGGGAATTAATTTGTTGAAAAACCATATGACATTCCATCACAATTGTTATGTCAGGCAGAGGGTGAGAGCCAAAAGCAGTATCAGGGTCCAGAACATCTTTGATATTTACAGGTATGTTAAAACAGAAAAAAGGATAACATTTATAAAAAATATTTGTACCTTAGTATCTTATCAACTCAAATAACACATAAAGCAGCCTAGATAGCAGGAACATATATCAACTTGTGGCAATCACAAAAGAAAAATCACAAAATGTTTATTAATTTGATTGAGTCATTTAGACCTGGAAGTTTACAGGCACTTAACTTAATTATTCAGATGGTCTCCCTTCTGAATACCAGTCTCTTCAAATCACCCCCATCCCTGGTCCTAATTTAGATTTTTTCAAGCCCAAACATTTTAATGGCATGTTCAGTTAGTATCTTGTTCTGAACATGCTAGCCAACTGCATATTTCTGATTGCTGCGGAGTCTGGTTCTAACATGTTCTGCTATGCAGATCTTAAATTTACACACCATACAATCTATGTAAAAAGAGCCACAACCACACAGTAAAATGTAGAGCAGTCCCTCACTGTCACAGGTAATACAATATTCAGTAAAGCAATTACCTCCAGTGGTTGGACTTTGGATTGAAATACCAAACATGATATAAACAAAATATATACAGTTTCTGCACCATCTATTACCTTGGTTTAGAGGAGGTAACCATATCAACCCTGAATTTGTTCTGATTAATGCAAAGAGCTGACCACCCTATCACAGGGTAGGAAGAGATTCCAGAGTAGGGAGACAGCAGCTTTGCAGTGCTATAAAAGGGATGAAAGTCATCATGTTCCAAACATTAATAATACTGTATCTCAAAATATACTTTGAAAGAAAATAAGGTTAATGTTTTGGACAAAGTGTTATTGTTCGTACAGTCGGTGAACTTTGATTTTTGGCAGACGGTGAACTTAATCCTTCTGGTACATAAGCTAACTCTGAAAGTGATTTACAACAGTAGGAATGCATTGTCACCATAGCAACAGAGGACTAGAATAGCAGCTAGAGTGGAAGAACTGTCAAAAGGAGATAAGGTCAAACAATCCTTGTACTGCCAACCTTTTAGCCCAGGAGTTGTTGCTTTCATTAAGGCCTTTGAAAATGATTTGAAGGTGACACCAGAAGTTGCAGTGCCACAAGGGTAGCATTATTTTAACAACTTATGTGGCAATGAGAAGAAAGCTTTGAAATCCCAGAAGGAGAACTAGTGAATCACAATCAGGCCAATCGATAAAGGACGGTGCAGTGGTTGTGATGGACCAGAACAAATATGAGGATGAAATTTAAAGACAACTTAATGATCAAACATTTTATAGAAAACTCACAGGAAGTTTGTTACCACACATCATTAACAATTATCTGAACTAGTTTTGCCAATTGCCCAATTGAGCTATATAAAAAGAATTGAAAAACTGTTGCTTAAGGTCCAGCAACATAGCATGCTCCCAATTTATATCTTGACTAAAATCCACAAGGGTCTTAGTCACCCACATGATGGTCCAATTATTTCTGGCATTAGGTGGGTTATTGAGACCATTTTACAATATGTGAACTTATTTCTAGGGCCCCAATAGTAAATATTCTATCATATATCTGAGATACTGTGGATATTATGACAACAGTGCAAGACATTGATTACACAGAAAACTGCATTTTTGACCCCAATAGTAAATATTCCATCACATATTTGGGATATTGTGGATATTATAACAACAGTGCAGGATACTGATTTCACTGAAAACTGCATTTTTGTGATTCTTAATGTAGAATCATTATATGATTCTGTCCCTCATTTTGGAGGGTTGGAAACACTTGACTACCACCTGAATTTCAGACTTGAAGGGATCATGCCTCTGATACACTTTCTTGTGACTTTGTCAGAAATTATATTAAAGTTCAATGTATTCTACTTCCTGAATAGGTTTTATCCCCAAATTCATGGGACAGCAACTGGGGTTGCATTCGTTCCCTGTTAGTCAACCTTCACCTGGCCAAGTGGGAAGAGGAGTACATTTATGACGGTGCCACAAATCCATACCATGATAGGCTGGATTTGTGATGCCATTACCTTCTAATACAGAAAGGTATAGAGAGTGAACTTACAGATATTTGTGAGATATTTGGAAGTGACAAATCCTTCACTGAGGTTCAAACTTGCAATTGGTAGGAATGCCTCTTCTAAATGTTAGGCCTCTCCCCCTGTACGTGGAATCCCCCTACACTTTTGGTATCCTTTTCCTAAACCCCAGCTGTCTATCAAGACTAATTCCCTGTCATTTGAACAGTCCTGTACCCATACACTTATGAGTTTTGTTTTTCTTTTCACTACCTGTGCTTTCTTCTCTTTTGGTTAGTCTGTCAAAGATTGTTTCTGTTAAAGTCTGTGTAATGACAGTAGTAAAAAGAAATACGCTCAATAGACCCTTGTGGTTGTCAGCAAAATTTAGGGAAGCAGTCGGTGCCAAAAGAAAAGTCTTCTATAGGTGTAAAAAGACACAGGGTGAGGAAGAATGGGAGGAATACATTCATAAAAATAGGGAGGCAAAGAGAGCAATAAGGGAGGGAAAGACAGACACAGAGCTGTGAATTGCAGAAGGGATCAAATCTGGGGGAAAACATTTTTTCTGCTACATCAGGGAAAAAAGAAAAAAGAGAGGGGGAATCAGGTTGTCAGATAAGGATAAAGTAATTGAGGATGATGGACAGAAGGCTGCCATCCTTGACTACTTCTGCTCTGTTTTCACCAGGGAGGATGCTGGTCCCCTACCTGAAAGGGGCATCCAAGCAGCCACTAGGAGATCCCAGTAATGGAAACACTGGTATTCACCAGAGAAGGCCCCAGGTCCAGAAGGGATGTATCCGAGTGTGCTAAAGGAATTGGCAGAAGAACTGGCTAACCCTCTGGCAAATCTGTTCAATAGCTCACTGCAGATGGGGGTGATTCCTAGAGATTGGAGACTGGCCAACATGGTTCCACTACTTAAAAGGTGGGATAAGGAACAGGCAGGAAACTGCAGGCTCATTAGTCTCACATCAATTGCAGAAAGCTGATGGAGACTCAAATCAAGCAGGATCTCATTGACTGCATGGAAAAAAAAAACAGCCTTCATGACAGTAAACAGCATAGGTTCATGGCAGAGAGGTCCTGTAAGACCAACCTTATTGTCTTCTTTGACTGGGTAATGAGGAAGCTCGATAGGGGCCATGCAGTGGATCTACTCTACTTCGATATCAACAAGGCATCTGACTCACTGCTGCATAGATGCTTGCTAAATAAGATGGAGGATGAAAGATGGAGGATCCGGGGGCAGCAAGAGATAGATGGGTGGAAAATTGGCTCAAAGGTATGTTGCAGAGGATAATTGTCAATGGGGTTAAATCAGCAGTGGGGGAGGTCACAAGTGGGGTACCACAGTGATCGGTCCTGGGCCATGTCCTTTTTAATATGTTCATTAGTGATATTAGTAAAGGAATCCAGGAAAAGATTGCCCTGTTTGTAGATGACACTAAACTCTGCAGGAGGGTGGATAGCACTGAGGGAGTTAGGCAATTACAACATTAGCTACAAAGGCTGGAGAGATGGTCAAATGAGTGGCAACAAAAAGTTCAATGCCAAGACGTGCAAGGTAATGCACCTGTAGAAAAGGAACCCCAGGACAGAGTAATGGCTGAATAGGGTTAAACTTAGTACAACAACAGAGAAGTGGGACCTGGGAGTAATCAGTGACAAACTAAACCAGCCTAGCCAGTCCAATGAAGAATACAGCAAGGCAAATAGAATGCTGGGGTGTATAGCAAAGGGTATAGACAGTAAAACGAAAGAAGTAATACTCCCCCTTTATCAATCCTTTAATAAGGTGCACTTGGAATACTGCATCCAGTTCTGGAATCCTCACCTGAGAAAGGATAAGGACAGGCTAGAGGCAGTGCAACATAGGGTGACTAAGATGATTCAGGCCCCACCATCCGTAGGGGGATTCCTACGAGAAGTGTCTGGGAGCTCTGTACATGTATAGTATTCACTGGAGAACAGGAGGGAGGGGGGATATGATAGAGACCTTCAAGTTTCTGAAAGACATTAATAAAGTGAACCACATGGTGTTATTTAATAGGAGCACCAGCTCAATGACACATGGGCATGAATGGAAACTGAAATGGGTGAGCTTTAGGAGGGACTTGAGGAAGTATTATTTTACTGAAAGGGTGTTGGAGAAATGGCACCATCTACTTGATGTGGTGGAGGGTGCCAAAATCATGAAATGCTTCAAGCATGTGTGAGGCAGAGTAAGGGCACAAATAACAAGCTCTGCTCCAAGTGCAGAGAGGGGGAAGGATAAGCTGATGAGGTGGTGGACTAGGACCCTGGATAGACACTAGGTTGCAGGCTACTTTAGGCAGAATGGATGAACCTCTGGTCTTTTTCTGCCATCACTGTCTATGTTTCTATGTTTCTACTGTCTCTTGTTTACTTTCACTTGGCCTAATAGATCTACTTTGGTGGACGTGGATGAACCATTTTTACTTGTTGTTCATTGCCCCCTTCCATATGATGTGTCTTTCCCTCTATTATTATTTGCACTTCCTTGCCCTCTTCCACCTGTGATGCCTTTGTAATTCCCAAAAGTTGGGGGGGGGGGGCACAACAAAAAATTGGGACCCTTCTCCCAACATGTGGACTTCAAGTTTTTCCATGTTTTCCTCCATTTCCTCTTCCCCCCCCCCACCTGCTAGGTCCCCGAGACTCCACCCCAGTCTTTGTCCATTTCGTGCCTTTTGATGTGATGGGGGGGGCTGAGGGCAAGACACAGCCTCAGCCAGAGATCCTCTCTAGGCTTGGAAGGCCCAGTGCTCATGGGCACCAGGTAGGATCTCCCTGTCACAAGAAAAGGGCCTGTGGAGTGGATACATGGGCAGTCGGCAGCAAGGGAAGGAGGGTGGAGGATGTGGGGAGCACAGCTGAAAGACATACATTAGTGTGGATCCATGGCTCCTCTGGCATTGCTCCCCTCCAGCCAACTACCATCCACAGCAAAATCCATCAATTGCCTGGGAGGACAGCTTCCCAACACGATCTGGCCACCTCTCACTCTCTCTCTCCAGAGCAGTGGTGGGAGCTTGGGAGCTGTTCAGGGGCCAGAATAAAACGCACAGCAGTAAAATCAATCTAGGTTGAAAAATGTGCCCTGGACCAATTGGTGCCGCTCCTGCCACTCAGGAGGTAGCGTCAAACAGCTGGGTGGGAGCGTGGCTCTCCAGCCACCCCAAACCCCACCCAAGTAGCATAATAGACCAGGGCCACAGTGGTGAGTGGACCTTGTGCCCAATCCTGTTTACTTGTGCAACAGGCACTGAGGAGAGGGGAGAACAAAGAACAGGGGGGAACATGGAGACATGGGCTGTGAGTCCCATTTCAGACTACTTTGCACTGCAGGTGATATAGGGGGAAGACCACTTAAAGAGGACAGAGCACCCATGCAGGAACAAAGAGAGGGTGCCGTGATCTAGAAGCCCCTAAGGGAGACAGAGAAAAGTGGGCTGATAGCTCTTATATGAGGGGGAAGAGCAACCCAGGGACACAGTGGGCCTTGAAGCCCCTTTGTCTAAACTCACACCACCAGTGCTGAGCAGGGCCAGGGAACCAAGGTTGATATGGGAAGGCTTAGCACCCAGGGTCCCATCCCTCATACATATGAATTGGAGGGCAGGGCTGGACAGGGCCTTATACAAAGCAATGCTAATTTTAGGCCAAAAACTTACCTAAAGTGTTCAAAACACTGCAAAAGATACAAAAAAACGTGCATTATCAACATTATAAAAACTGAATTAAAAAGTAAAAATATTTTCCCCGAAAAAGCAAGAACTCCTTTGGAGGCAGAAATAGAATTAAAAATCTGGTTAACAACAGGTATGTGTGGTGCAGTACCGTACCTGACTGCAACCGTACGATAACACCCACTGGCAAGTGATTAAAATTTGACATGTTGGACATTAAGTCAGGCAGCAAGGCATGAGAGCTCCCTTATAACTGTAAGCCCCCCCCCCCATCTAGGAGTATCCAGATGATAATTTAGATAGAGAGGGGTGCTGTACAACCTCGAAAACACAGTCTAAGAAAAATAGATATGTGCTCATTACCTGGTTCTTCTGTTGTTGCGAAATTGCTTCACAGATAGAGGAGCAGGTTCACTTCTTTGCTTCGGCGGGTTACTACAGGGGACAATGTTCATTATCAGGCACACATACACAATTAAAGTCAATTAAATTCAATGCCCACTCCAGAATCAAAAGTGCAAAAAATGATTTAATAAACAAGAAGGTTGACTAACTACTCCATGGAGCATGGGGGTAGCAATTATGGTGGGGGTACTTCACTGGCCGAAAGCTGACAGTTGTCCTGCAACAATCTCTTTTTTCAACAGATTGATTTACAGCTTGCAGACATTCCCTCAAGCTGAAAAGACTACATTCCTGACAGCAGCAGCATTAAATGTGGGGGGAAGCAGGCTACACAGAGAGGTAGTTCAAACTCAGCAGCAGTCTCATTTCACATTCCTTCACTTTACTCTGTCTTCACCCAGGCACTTGCTTACTGTTCCTTTCTGTTAGTCTCAGCAATACTCAAACTGATGCAGCAATTGTGACAGCATGAGATGTTTCTACTGTCCCAAACCCTTTTCTTACTCTTGACCTTGCTTTAACCTTCTATTCAGGGGGTCACTTTAAAACATGGGGATGCCTTTAAACACAGGGAGCTACTTCTCTTTCTGAGAGGTCATTCACTTCCTCAATGGTGTCCTTTTTAGCAATAACTGAAACCACTAAAGACCTTCCAGATAATCAATCACTGATGTCATGCACTTGTAGCTGGGCTTTTCCAGGTGGTTATGCATACATCTGTCCAGTAACTCTAGGCACTATCCATTTATGCAGCGATTACAGTTTCTGGACTACCTTCACATGAGGGACTGTTAATTGTGCCACATGTAGCACCCAGATGACCTTCCACCTCACTGGGGGCCCAACCAACCACTCTCCGCATGGATCTTATCCTGCCTCCATAGGCTGTACTCCCTAAAAGCCCAAACACTGTAGCGGTCACTGGCCAGGGGAAAAGGGGTAGAGCTGCCACCACTACACCCTCAACAGTCCAGGCTGCAACCTCTGGACCATGCCCCTGGCCCCTTCTGCCAGAGCAGGCCCACCCACAGAAATGCCACTGGCTGTACAGGGTTCACTCACCCATGGGTGAGATTGCTGCAAAAAACAGGGGCCCCATCGGTGCCTTCCCTACCATGGTGGGCCTCCATCTCCATCTTCTCACAGGCTCTGGCTCTCAACAGCACCAATGGGACCCAGTCTTGTGCTCACTACTCCCTTCCCTCACCGTCTGAACCACTGCACTCTCATATGTTGGTCTTCAAGGGGAGGGCTGGGGTGGCATGCAGCCCTCGGCCCCACCACGGCCTTCCAGCTAAACTTGAGGGACCCCGACTCCTCTCTCTCCTTTTCCTTCCTAATCTCCCCCTCTAATTGGCACCAAACCCTTTCTTATACCCCTAGGAATATGGCATCCTGCCAGCTGCAAGCAAGCCCACCATCCCAGACT
Organism: Neoceratodus forsteri; assembly: GCA_016271365.2. Classification (NCBI taxonomy): domain Eukaryota; kingdom Metazoa; phylum Chordata; order Ceratodontiformes; family Ceratodontidae; genus Neoceratodus; species Neoceratodus forsteri. The sequence continues at coordinate 732,047,453 of CM057453.1, forward strand.
TACCGGCACCGTTGTTCTCTCTACCTAGCCCCAGCTACACAAATTTTTAACTAGTAAGTTCCCAGAGGGTGCTTACATAACTGTGCCTAGTATTCTTCTACATTTTCCTGGGAATCTGTGGTAAATGTAAAGTTGTGGAATGAGATATGACATAGTTTCAGTATCATTTTGAGTATTCCTTGAAAAAAACAAATTGCTGTAGTTACAAACATCTATTACTTCTGAGACAGAGTGGTTGCACTACTCCAAGGCCTGCATAGCAAGACTTGTCAGACAGGATATAAAGTACTTTTGCAGCTATGCATAGATAGGTCTCAGAAGTGGGGTGTGGGTTTTGCTACAGCACCCTCAACTTTATCAGCCCTTTTGAAGTTGCCACAGCCTGCCTTTAGTGCAGCTCAAGCACCAGTAATCAATCACACAGCTCTCCTTCCCCACCTCAGACTGGGTACTGGCCGAGTCAGGAAACATTTGAGAAGTGGAGCTCTTGTGGGGGAAGGGGTCAAGTGCCCCCTCCACCTCCACTGGCTTAAGTGCTCAATTGGTTTGGAGGTTGGAGGTGGAGGCTCTTGTATGCTTACTGGCTGGAGAGTCAGCTGGCAGGAGGTTTAAGTGCTAGACAGTCACTTAAGTGGGACACTGCTTTCAAGATGTGAAGCACAATGGCGTGGACTGTAATAACCATTCTCTGGGATGGCGGGATCCAGATTACTGGGGCTGCACCACTAGTACTCCATCTGACAGTCAAGCTGACTGTGTTCCAAGTAAGTGGCTCCCATTTGTTTATAGACAAAAAAGTACACATCAGTCCTACAGAGCAAGGCAGCCAGTCTAGCACAGACAGACTAAAAGAAAGCCCCACACTCCAGGAATGAAATGCTGCTTCAAAGTAGTAGTGTTAAAAAGTAATTTATTATCCCACCATTGGAGTCCCGTCCATGGGGCCCTTTGTGGACTGAAGCACTGGCACTTTGGTAGGAAACAGGACTCCACTATTGTTTACTGTAGAAGTTGTTTCCTTATAAAATTTGACATACTATGCCAATGATTTGGGCATGATTTTTGTTTTTCTGGGGTAAATGAGAGGAGGGTTTGCAGTGATTATGTGGTATTTTCTTTAAATACAGCCTTTTTCTGAGCTTGTTGTAGTTTATGTTCACTGTCTTCATTTGGGGAGGGATTGCTAGAGGTTGCCATGTGGCACAACAGGGCTGGCAGTTTTCCAGATGGAATGTTCAAGGAGGTAGTGTGTATGAAATGTGTGAAATCCATCTCCTCGATTTACCATCAGAATAGCACAAACTTAACGTAGTAGTGCACATTTAACTTCTCTAGTACAAATCTGAGCTGGATAATGGTCTTCCTTTTTTCAACTATTTCCAAAGAAAAGTCTTGGAAAATAAAACATTCGGGGCCCAATTCCAGAAGGTGTTACACCTGGTGCAAGACGATATACACCAAACCCAATGGCCAAAATCGCACCTTGCGACAGGCATAAATCAAGTCATGATTCCAAGTCATGGCTTGCACCATGCTGTATGCAGGTTGCACCAAAGGTAGGCTATGCCACCCACTATGCCCACAAACCAGAATGAATGGAACCCTGGAATACCCAGGTGTTCTATTTGATCACAATTTTAACTTTAAGGCTCATTTCTGAAACTCTGTTAAAATTACAAACAGCAAATGTGGTATGGCTTACAGTAAATGGAAAAACCTAACTGACATGTTTCATCCCTTCATTGTCCATGGAGTTTTGTTGCCAACACTTATGTAGGGATTACTCATCTATCATACCACCTGCACTGGTACACTTGCCAATAGGACATTATCTACAGCAGCATCACTTTCCCTTGATATGCATAACCCATCACTGTACTCTTTACACAAAACTTGGATGGTTGCCTCCCAGCACATCCAGATCGTAAGTGTGCTGAGTTGTTTTCTTCTCAAAATCTTAAAAACAGAGTCCAGTGTTCCTATGTGGATTAACACCCTGCTCTACCAGCATTTATCACTTGAGATGTAATTATAGTTACCTGCTTCAAGCAACAAAGATTAAAACTGATATGGTCCAAAAAGTCTTTTCCCATGCATCACCCAGATTTTAAAACTAGCTACCAGTGAACGACAAAGAGTCTCCTACTATTACCTGTTGTAAAACAAACCTCAGAAAACACTTGTTGCAAACCACATCATGTACCTGCAGTTGAACTTGTATTTAATTACAACCTAAACCTGCTAAGTATTATCACGGCTGTATGTAATGTGTGTTAAGTATTACAACCGTTGTATGTAATGTACCATACTTTCTAAATAGTATGCATGTTGAGCCTGATTAACAAAACTTAAAGAAATAGTATAGTTTAACCAGTCTGAATCAAGTGCTGTCTGATACAATTAGCAGTACTGGTCTCATCTGGAATGAACTTGAACATTATGCTGTGCTGGACTGCGATAAATAGACAGTATTTAGAAACCTGAAACATATGATAGTATTCATTTTTTTTGCAGTTGTTAAGTTTCATTGAACAATTAAAAACAATAACAACATACAATAGAGAAAAGAATGGCTCTACAGGGGTGATCTACTGAGCTCCATTGTGCATGACCGGGGAAAGAGTACTCCATGGATGGGAGGGGGGCTTAAAGGATAGGAGTGTGAGGTGACACAGGTCTGCTCCATCCTGTAAATGGAACTGAGGGTCTATCTGGCACACAAAAGAGATTATATACTGTTCCCAAGTGGTGTAAAAGGATGGCAATGAACCTCAAGCCACTGTTGATATCAGTGCCATTATAACCAAGTGGTTGATCATTCGGAGCCATTCTAAGATAAATGGAATTTCAGATGATCTCCAACAGTGATGGATAAGGCACTTAGCCTCCATTCCCACATCAGTTAACTGGAGGAGGGATGGATGACACGTAGACTCCCTGTGTGGGGTAGGGGCAGCAGGTATATGAATATATGAGCACACAAAGAAAGTCAGCAGAAGAAGGTCATTTGGTCTAGTCTGCTTGTAATGCAGGGTCCACAGCTTGAGCTGTCTATACAGATAGGGAGTATGTAAAACTGTGGTCCAGTACTGCAGCACAGTCCAGGTGTGCTTAGTTCCAGAAGGGTTCAATGAGTGAGCTGGGCCACAATATATGAGTAGAGTTGCCCTGTGGCTGATCGCAGTGCCAGCAACGACTGCGTGACAAAAGGCCTAAGGATTTCAGTTGAGCAGGAGCCTATACCAACAATGCAATACTTTTATTTTTATATCAAGAGGCTTTTGGTATCTGGACAAGCAGCCCAGGTCACTCTCCAACAATGTGACCAGTCTGCTGCTCTAAGAGTTAACAGGCTTTCATTGACTGGTCTGGTATGGCATCCCTTATACAGGCTTATATCTTTCCCACTGTACCATGCTTAACATTACACCAGTGGGAAAACGTTGAGCTTGGACACAAAAGGGGGATATTGGGATTCTGATGCAGGAAATGAGAAACAGAGCTGCAAATCCATAGGACCCACCACAATCAACCTAAGGGATCCTAAGACACTTCTTCAACTCTTAAAAAGAATCCGGGTGAACTGCCCCAGGGTTAAAAGATCTCTGATTAAATGGATACCAGTATTCTCCCACCTGCCCCAATGAGTGCTGCAACTATTAACTTGGATGGCTAGATTCCCAACGATAGGATCCATACTCTGGGGAGTCAGGGAAGCATTGACTAGACTAACATAGTTAAGGCAGCAATGCAGTGCAAGGTGTTCCTAATGTGGGAACTCATTTAAGTTGTGAAAGCAGGGAGGAGCAAAGAAAAGCTACAGGAGCAAAAGAATTACAGATGCCCAGCTTTATCTGGACCCAAAGGGGGGACGTTGGTGTTTGTGAGAGAAATCATCAGCAGGATTGTGCCCTAGGAAAGACAGATAGTACCCATAAAACCAGGGAAAATTCCAGCCCATTTTTGAAGCTAATGAGACTGAAGCTTGAACCAGCTGTAAGGAGGTGTCTTTTTCTCACAGCAAATAAAAAAAAAGAAAGCACCCAAGAGTGTATCTACCTTGAGAAACCATAGCATAGGTATCACAGTTGCTTGGTAGGAAAGGTAGTGCATCAGCTTCAAGGCCAGGATCATGTTGATTGATGTGATTTTCCTGATGGGGAAATGGACATTATTTTCCACCTCTCACAATCCTCTTGTACTTTATTGAGAAGGGGATGAGATTAACCAGACAGAGCTGCATGAAATCTGGGGTAACATGAATCCCCAGATGTTATGGGGAGCAGGAGGACCATTTGAGCCCTCAGCAGAAAAAAGAGTCTGGGGCACCTGGGGCACAAGGAAGGGATCTCCATCTAGGATGATTTACCTTAGGCCCTGAGAGACTCATTAGTTCCTGTTGTAGCTCCAGTTGGAGGTGTATGCCCACCAGGGCATCAGTGAGGAGAACCAGGAAGTCATGCACATGTAACATGGTAGAGTAGGTGGTTGGACCCACTGGCCACCCGCAAAGCTGGATGCTCCTGTATAGTTGCCAAGGAAGAGGAGAGACACACTTGAATTGAAACTACACCACACACTATTCAGCTTAGGCAAGAAATGAGCATTGCAATGCTAGAAATCGCAGAGTGAAGGGAAGTTTGGAACGGCAGCCCTGGGCAGTCTAAAATGAAACTAAGCACAGACTGCAAGTGGGTGTAACTTGTTTTAGTCAAAAAGGTTATAATCTGAGGCTGGAAACTAATAGACAATTTAATCCTAGTTGGTGTAATGCCAATAATGAAATAATTTATTTAGGAACACAAGATCCTAAGCCCCTGAGGAAGCCCAGAGTTAGGTGAAACAATGGGCGTACCTAGGGGATCATGGTGTTCTAAGAGAGTATTACAATAAAACTACATTTCTTATGATGAACTGAGTGGCTGGTCAACAGATACTTTTGTTCTTGTATAGTGACAAATAGTAGCCTAATTGCTAACATGAAAGCAGGGGTGACAATGGGCATGTTTGCCTGGTACTCTAATAGAGCTGAAAGGGCAAGAAAAGGAGATTGTGAGAAACACACAGGCTGCAGGGGATAAGTGATGAGTGTAGATCCAGCAATAGAAGTGTGGGCCAAAACCCATCTGCTGCAACACCTGAATGAGATACCCATATTCCATCAAGCCAAAAGCATTTTCAAAATTAATGGCCACCACTGTGGATGGAGTGGGGGATGTACAGATCACATGTGATATGTTTAGCAGTGACTAGTGGGGTTCAGAGGTAAGACAACCCTGAACAAATCCTGTTTGAGTGGGGTGGATCATGAAGGAAAGTATGGAGTCCAAGCAGTGGGCTAAGGCTTTCGTCAAAATGTTGGCATTTATATTTATCAGGAAGATTGGATGGTAGCTTGTCAGAGGAAAGGGGCCATTCCCATTCTTGGGGAGTACAGTAATGACTGCTGCTTTAAGAATGGGAGGAGTAAAGCTGCACCTACATCCTAGTAAGAAAAGGGGATACCACAGAGCACAGATGCTGACAAAAGCCTGTTGGAAGGCCATCCCTTCTGGGTGCCTTCCCTAGTGTGATGGAGGCCACAGCACTGTATCTTAGGAACTGTGAAAGGGGCCTCCAGTGCTATAATGTGAGCAGGGGATAATGTCAGCAAGAAGAAGCTAGAGAGTAAAGCATCTAGCTGAGGAACTGGCATCTGTCCTCAGGACAAGTATAAAGTTTTGTAGAACTCCTCCATAGCTAAGTTATCCTGCTTAAACAACTGCTTGCTTGTCTTTGAGGGCAGTGATATAGTGCTCCTATGCTGCTTTTGGAGGGTGTATGCAAGCAACTTCCTGGACTCTTTTTTTCCTCTCCCATTATTTGTGCTTGTTACAGATGGGGCAATGGGTAATACAGCTTACGAACATACAAACAATATGAAATTTGCCAGCAGAAAAAGGCCTTTTGGTCTATTGTGTCTGCTTGATTATTCAGCTAGCATCCCTATTCTGCAGCTGCACCTCCCTCCTCACCCCCTCTCCCTTTATCCTCCCTCCTGCCTTGTCTCAGAACCTTTTGAAGAAGTCCACCATTTTACATGCCACTACCTTTGCTGGTAATGCATTCTAGCCTGCCTCCACCATTTCTGTAAAAAAATGTCTCCTCATTTCCCACCTGAACCTTCCTTCCTCCAATCTGATATCATGGCCTTGTGTGCTCCTCCCTGCCCTTGCCCTGAATAGCCCCTCCATATCAGGCTTGTTTATTCCTCTCATGTACATGAATGTCTCAATCATACCCCCTCTGTCCCTCCTCTCCTCCAGCGAGTACACGTTTAACTCCTTTAGCCTACTCTCATATGGCAAGTTCCCCAGCCCCTGTATCATCTTGTTTGCTCTGTGTTGCACCCTTTCCAGTAATCTGATGTCCCTTTTCAGGTACAGGTGCCAGTACTGCATGCAGTATTCGAGGTGAGGTCTAACCAGTGATCTATACAGTGGCAGAATCACCGCCCCCCTCCTTGACGTTATTCTCCTGGCTATACAACACAACATTTTGTTGTCCTTTGCTGCTGCCTTTCTACACTGTGCTGAGTTGTTTATTGATCATGTGATGACCACCCCCAGATCCTTCTCCTCCTCAGTCTCTGCCAGCTGCACCCCCCTCCCCAGTTGGTAGTTCTTCCTTGGATTTTCTGCTCCAAAATGCAGTACCTTACATTTTTGGCTTTGAACCCCAGCTGCCAAGTGTCTGTCCAAGTCTTCAGCTTATTCAGATCTTCCTGCAGACCCCTCCACCCCTCTATGCCATCCACCACCACCCTTATCTTGGTGTCATCAGCAAACAGGCTGATCCTGTTCTTGATGCTCATTGAAATGTCTGCAATAAATATCCCAAATAACACTGGTCCCAGCACTGAGCCTTGTGGCACCCCACTCATTACTGTCATTGGGGATGAGAGTTCCCCTTTCACCATCACCCTCTTCTGCCTTCCCTTCAGCCAGTTTGTCACCCATCCCACCTTTTTTGGTCCCCACCCCTGTGCCTTCAAGTTTTATTCCAAGTCTCCCACATGGCACCAAATCAAATGCCTTGCTGAAGTCCAGGTACAGGACATCCACTGCATGGCCGTTCACCCAGTCATAGTACTCTACTCAGTTGGTTTGGCAGGATATGCCCATGACAAAGCCATGCTGTCTACTCTCCTGCAGCCCATTGTACTCCAGCAGGGACACCAGACTCTCCTTGAGGATCTTTTCCATTAGCTTCCCCACGATGGACATGAGGCTCACTGGTCTATAGTTCCCTGGTTCATTTTGGTGCACCTCTTATGCAGGGGAACCACATGAGCCAACTTCCAACCTGCATGGGCATCTAAGCATATATATTACTACTTCCGTAGAACAGTTTTTTAAATCCTTTTACTCTACACCATTTTCCTGATTGAGGGTGGTTAAACGTCTTAGTGTTCCTGGTGCTGCTGCACTGAGCCCAATTTCCACATTTGTAATTGCCCTCCTGTGCTGCAAGTATCCAGTCTGGTCTTAGATTCTGTTTTTGTCCACAGATAATGTTTTAACAAACATATCTTAAAACTTTTGGCCTCTTTTATATCCAAACATTAGTCCTTTTTCTACTATTCTTGCCAATCCAAGGTCGGTACTTAAACTTTTCCAGTGTTGATTGATAATGTGTTTTATTTCACATGGAGGGTGGGGATCATGGTGATGCAAGACATATGACCGGTGGCTAGGTAGCATGAGGAAGCTGCTCTGCTTCTCACACATGCACTACCAGAACTACACAAAATGAATAATAGTTTTGGTTAAAAGGAAGATTTGTTGGTGCTGGCTATACATTTTGATGTGACCCACTAATGCATGTTGGCTGTCTATCTGTGCAGCGTGACTGGTGGCCAGGAGCTGAAACAGCTGGATTTGGTCCAAAAGGATGGGTATTGTGTCTAAATGCCAAACGCAAAAACGCTGGTGCCTCAAAATTCATTTGGCAGTATATTAGGTAGTGACTTGTGTGGTGGATCAGCCATTTATCATGGCAGCAGCATTGGCAGTCCAGAAGTGAGGTTGCCAGATTTGGTCCGAAAGGGTGAGTCCTTGGTAAAAATGCCAACCTAAAACAAAATGCTGGTTTATGGAATAATGACATGCTGAAGAGTGGCTCTAGCAGTCTGAGAACTAGTTTCTTGGAACTGGTTTGAAAGGATGAAAAAGTAAGATAAAAGTCACTAGCCAATAGCCATGGAAAATAATTCTACATTAAAAGGTTTGACCAGGAGCAACACACTAAGATAACAAATGGAAGGCATGTGGCAAGAGTTCAGAATGGCACTCTGAAATAAAAGAAACATTTTTTGAAATCTCTCCAGCTGGACACTTTATGAATAAAAGTGCATGCCAGAGTTAAGTATAACATTTCCTTTCTTACTTTAAAGCTTTTTGCCTTTTAAAGATACAACTGATATATCTAGACTATAATGGTGGAATGAAAAGGGTAAGGCAGACCCCATTCTGAAGTGTTCAGAACCAGCAAACCTTATTTAAAAACAAGCATTTGTCAATGCCGAATGTTGGCTTGCTGCCATTGGCATTGGTAGTGCAGGAGTTAGAGAGATGCATAATAGGAATGGCAGTGAAGTAGTGAACTGATGCTGATAGCCCTTTTAAATTAATATAATTTGAAAGCTGAGATTTTGTTTTAAAAACACTGAATGCACCACCCTTGGGACAGGATATGATATACTCTTAATTTCAGATTTAAATCCCAGTCATTTTTGAGTTATAGGTGAGAACAAAAGTAGGGAGGGATACAAGGGCATCATCTGAGGCTGGAGGGGTAAATTCAGGAGGAAATCAGGAGACTTTTCACTCAACAGGTGGTAGAGCAAGTGGAACACTGTACCTGAGAAGGTGATATCCTGTAGGATGGTGGGCTGTTTCAAGAGGGGATGGGACAGAGTGAGGGGTTATGACTGTGGGGGAAGGGTGGGACAGCTGCAAGTTGAGAACTTTGAACTGAAACAGTGACTGACTGAAACAGTGCTGTGAAGTTACTGCTGTGGAATATTGGTGTTGGGAGACAGGCACAGCTGCTCTTGGTAATAATTCTAATTATGGGGATACCTGATGGGCCAATGGAGGTGCATCGCATTCCCATGTTGATGACCTGAGTTCAGGAGTGGACTTGGGCATCAGCACTCAAGTGGCCAGGCTAGGCTCTGCAGCAGCACATCCCAGTCGGGGGAGTAGTGACGGCACACTCCAGCACCATAGCAGCTTTGGCCGGTGGACCAGGGAAGCTTGCTCTCTGAGCAAAGTACGTGCTGCATGCATCTGAGGTGTATTCCCCCAGCATGCTGTGTGTGCCACTGGGAAAGGAGTATCATGGAAAACTGAAGCCCAGCCACAGCAGGATGACTGATTGATCCATTGCTGGTCACACACAACTGCCCTTGACACCGGCCTCTGTCTAAATCATCTGATCCCTGAAGGGGTGTGAGCCCCTACAAGTGCCTACTAGGGGGGCACTAGATGCAGCAGGAGAGGTGCAGGTTCAGTAAGTCTGGGATAAGGTCATTGATGTGGCTAAGTGGATCAGTCAAGATAGGGTGAGTCTGTGGCAAGAGGATAAAAAATCTCCATAAAAAAAGAATTCAAATTAAATCAGAAGCTGAAAGTGTGATAGTTCCTGCCCTATAATTAGAAAATGAGTCAAGCCAGTCCTTTCTGGTGGAATGTACATACATACATGGGTATAAACTATTTTTTGTTCTGCATGACTTACCTTAACATACTTGAGAATCAATGTTTATTTTTCATGCATGTCTACCTGCTGACCATAGTAACAGTATTAACGTGAGTATATTTAGTGTGTGTGTCTCTGGCTTGTTTCTCTCTATACTGGTATACATTTAAAAAGTATTCTTGAAGGCAGGGGATACATTCTTGTGGTCTCTCTGCATTTTTCTGTTGTAACTCCATGGGCGGTGAACAGTAGTCTGAAGTCAGAGAACAGCTCCTCTTGACAAGAAATATCCCAGAGGTGTCTTCTTTGGTTCCTCAGCTGACTTCGCAAGGCCTAAGCAATCCAAGGTGTTCAATCAGCAATGACCTGCGCTTCTCCCTTTCTTCAATCCCTACTGAAACAAGACTTGGTGAAGCTGGCACCTCCGAGGTGCCTGGCCATGTCCAAGGGCCAGTAGCAGTGCAGGAAGGACAGTGGATGCTCAGGAAAGGATTACAGATCAACTTCACCTAAGTGAGTTCCCGGAACTCACATTTACGCAAAACAGAAATCTCGGAATCTAGAAGCCAATCCCGTGCAACTTTGAGGATGTCAACAGACCAAAAACTGCAGTCTTCTGAACAAAATGCTACTTGAAATGAAATGTCTATTGTAACAAAAAAAAAGGAACGCAAACAAGCTGTGAGTTCCCAAGGCAAGTTTTCTCCCAGATGAACCAGGCTTAATGATGGAGGATTGGTTTGCCTTTGAAGCAAGACAAGCCCATCCTGTTGTTTCCTGGTTGACTGTGGTCCTTAGTTTGCACAGTACTTGCCAGGGGTCTGCATTTTGAGCAGTGGGAGTTATTGCATTCAACAATGAAGTTAAACAGTTGTGGTTTCTTTTCTTTTTTTTTTGGTGATAGGAAGCTTCGTCTGCTGAGCTCCTCCGATTCCCACATATGGTAGGATCAGCCTCTTTAGTCAATCATCATCAAATGTCTGAGAAGTGTGTGGGTTTGTTTTTGGTTTTTTTTGCAGATCAGAAAGGAGAGAGAGAGAGAGAGAAAAAGAAGTGCCTTCCCCTTTGGCTGAGTCACTGTATTTACTTATTTTTTATGGTAGGTGTGCATTTGTATAATCTGACACTTATAAAACATTAGAGCGCAGGTCAGGTGCACTTCTGTTTTTACTTCTCTGTGGGCTGTGAATGCAAGGCATTGATCATCAGATCTGAAGTTATTACTCCAGCAAGAAAAATAAAAAAAGAACTGTTGGGGCGTCTTTCTTGGAGAACTTGAAAGTTGGAGACAGGACACCCTTGAGCCAAGCTATCTGTTTGCATAGAAAACTGAGGGGGGGATGTGCTCTTTAATATTTTTTTTGCAAAAGAAAATCAATATGAAAAGTGGAAATGATGGGAAAAGTTCTGCAAACAAAAATATGGATGCGCAGAGGTTCAACACAATTTGTGGAACCTGAAAGAGGAGAATGAATACAATCTCGTATCAGTCAGAAAATTTGGTAAATTAAAAAAAAAAAGGTATTGGTTGCAAAGGAAGGGTTTAACTTAGAAACTAAACTCTAATGAAGAGAGAGGATAAAAAGGAAAAACACACGCTTCTGAAACAATTTTATAAAATTTTTGTGTGTGCGCGCGTGCGCATGTGTGTGTGTGGGGGGGTGTGCTATTAAATTAGGAAGCAATGGGTAATTTGAAAGGAAGTTCCTGGGATTAGGATGATGATGATGGTCATGATGCTGATGATGGTGTCCTGTATTTATTCAGTGAAACGATCCCATTGACATTAAAATCTCGTTTACAACAGTGCCCAGACATAAATGAAAGACTGAAAAAAGGACATTGAGTAACAGCCTAGTCATTCAATTGACTTGTAAGTTGCTAGATGAGTTTTAAAAACTGTAAAAGCTTGATGCCCCCTTTAAGAAAGTCAGACAGTGCTTTTGAAGTTTTGTGGACTGGGTTGTGCCTTACCAGACGCTATAGAAATGCAGAGTTTTTTTGCACTTTTGACTCTCACTGAATAATGTATTTTAAATGTAAGTGCTCCAGCTCGCTGAGATGAGTGCTCCAAAGAGAGGTGTGAAACAGGACAGGACAGCTTTCAGGTCCCCGCCAAGTGCCAATTACTCTTAACCTGCAGACGCACCCATCCAAGGAAGACAGAGGGGAAAAAAAACAGTGCACAAAACCCCCTGCTTGCAACTGAAGGAAAACATGTGGAGTAATGAAAAAAATAGCCAGACATGCTGACACAGGGATTGTGCTTGCAAGTGAAGGAAAACATGTGGGGTAAAGAAAAAAATAGTCGAACATACTGACATGGGGATTGTACCCCCGATGTTGGATTCCATTGAGATTTAGTGGCAGCGGCTACGGCACCATGTTTATTGAACTGTTTCACTAGGAAAGGCACGTACGGGAGGCGTGTCTTTATGCCGCTGCATGATGAACTTGTCTCTGATTGCAGCGGCACTTTGTTTACAAGTTATGTCCAATTTACATAATGTTGGTGTCAGTGCTAGCATGCTGGCTTATTGGGGAATGAGGGACGCACCTACTAAAGCTTGCCCTGTATTCGCCCACACTGACACACCTCTGAAATGTGCTACTACCACAAGATGTTGGCTTGCGCATGCGCGGCAAGCCAACATAATGAATGGAGCCTAATTAACTAAAGGAGACATTTATCACAGTACATGTCAGAAGGGGAAGGGAACATAGAAGGTGCCAGAAAAAGACTTTCTAAATTATTTCAAAGTTTAAGACTGAAACAAAACACTTCAGGGAGAAATACTCAAGAAGCTTGAGTACACAATAAAAAAGACACTCCAGAAGTAGTTAAAAGGAAACTTAGGCAATCAAAGTTACCATTTAAGAACTGCTGTGCCATATCAGGGGGGACTCAGATTAAAATGGGACAGAAAGCATATTCAGAGCCTGATTTAAAAAAAAAGGGAAAGCAACACCCAGCTCAAGCAAAATGGCACAAATTGGTCAAGGAGCAGAGGCCAACATTATAACATCAGAACCCCAGGTGGCTTCCATTGAAATTCTGCACCATTTAGATGAAGACATAAATTTAAGCAACAAAAAAAATGAAGAAATTGAAAACTCAGATGACAAAGATGGGACCGGCAGACAAGAACTAAATAAAGACACTCCACCTTCCTGGGCTCAACAAATAATTACATATTCCAACACACTGCAGAAGTCTTTGACAAATTGCAACAAATTCCAGAATCTTTACAAAATTTAACCCAGAGTATTTACAACCATGAGTGCTAAATTAGAGCAAAGTGTTAAAAAAAAATCAGTGAATTAGAGACAAGACATTAAAATTTAAAAGATTTGCTGACTCCAATGAAACAAAAAGTTACTACGCTATGGAAACAATATGTTTCTCTCAAAGGGCAATTAGATAAACAAGAAAACCACTTAAGGAGAAAAAACATACAGAATTTTGGCATACTACCTGAGTGGGAAAAAGATCGCACCTTGAAGGACATTATGAAAAATATTTTGTTGAAACTGAAGGGGGTGGAAAAGGATTTACCTATTGTAGACAGGATACTTTGGCTTGCACAAGGGAAATATGAAGTGAGGGAGAGGGCTAGACCTACAATCATGAAAATGTTAACATCTGTAGGGGAGAATAGCAAAATGCAAGCTTTTTATAGTACCAGTAACTTCAAATATAAAGTTCAGACTATATACTTGAAACATGAGTTTTAAAAATGTTGTCGGGACAGAGGAAGCAGTATGGTGAATTCAGCATAAGTTATGAAAAGAAGGGATTAAAGCTTATGTTGTTTTTCCTGCCAGACTTAAAGTGTTGTTGAATAATCAGCATCTGTTTTACAATACGGTATCAGAAGCAATACAGGATTTAAAAATACGTTTGCCAGGAATTTTTTTAATTTTCGAATAAACTAAGGAAAAGGTGAACCTGGCTGGAAAAAAGAAAACAGAAGACTATGGAAGATAAAGGACAATTAAGAATAATAATATAGACTTGTGTTAAAAGAATTTCAATATCAAAATGATGTATGGTGGTGATGGGGTTGGGGTGGGGGTTAACCATGGTCACACAATTGTTTCCAAGTAAAAAGGAATGCCAGACCAGGATCAATGGCATAAATGGAAGAGGGGGAGGGTAGGGAAGGGACATTGGGAAAAACAGCAATATTGGAAAAAAGCAGGAGGGGATCACTCCAATTAAATTAAACACATGCATGGTGATGCAATGTGGTAAAGGGGCAGACATAAACATGTTACCAAAAATGAGTATATTAAAATGAGTAACATGGAATGTTAGTGGAATAAATTCTCCAATCAAAAGAAAGAATTATATCTATGATCAAAAAGCTAAACCTTGATGTAGTTCTGCAGAGACCTTTATAAATGATAAAGAGATTGAAAGATTCAAAAAAAGATGGCCAGGGATATTAAATCATTCACAAAGCTTAAACAAAAATAAGTTTGGGAGTAGCCTTATTATATAGTAAGAGTTTTAAAGGTAAGGTTGTTGATTCAGTAACAGATAAATTGAGGAGAATAGTGTTGGTCAGAACTGGTTCTGAGGGAAGTGGAATAATATTTGCTTCAATCTCTGCACTTTTCAAAGGGTGCAGTATTGTTTTTGGCTGAAATAAGTAAACTGTCATATATTTTGAACTGTGAAAATACAATTTTGAGGGAGACCTTAATTTCATATTAAACAGTAATTTAGATAAAACCTCTGCTGAATCAAAATGGGATATGTACAAGGCAAGGCTTTTACAAGGCTTTTTGGAGACACACAATTTGGTGGACTTATGGAGAGTTTGTAATAGTAAGGAAAAATAATTTACATTTTATTCAGCAAGACATCAAATGTATTCAAGGCTGGACTATATTTTTATGTCTAGGGACTGGGCCCCTCATGAACCGTCTTGATTGCATTTCCATTGCGGGTATCCTTCCTGATGCTATTAGTGATCACTCCCCAATTTTCTGTATCTGGAGTGCCTCTAGACAACAATCCCTGCCTCCTAAACTTATCACCTTCTGTAATCTGGCCAGCTTTAATCAGGCCCAGTTTATGCATGACCTCTCATTAATTGACTGATCTCCTATCCTTACCACCACCAATGCCCAGTCTGCCATTGACTACTTCCTCATGGCATTTGGGTCTACAGGACCTCCATGCTCCTCGTGTCACCCGACGCATATGTGGCACTCAAACTAAGTGGCTCACCAAAGATCTCCTTACACAATTCAGAGCAAGGGACAAAAGCTGGCTGTGTTTTAAGGCTTCTGGTAAATTGGTAGATTACAATGACTATAGGGCTAGGAGAAATGCCTGTAAAAGGAGCACTCACTTAGCCAAAAGCTCCTTCTGTAAAGGTCTATTAACAAAAGCTGCAGGGGACTCCAAGAAATTCTGGTCTGCTATTAAAACTCTCCTTGGAGTGAACCATACGACCAATAATAATGGCATGCTACTAAATGGAGTGCACTGTAACAACCCGGTAACCATTGCTAACTCTTTCAATAGCCACTTCCCAGACTTATCGAGCTACTGTACCTCCTTCTCCCACCCTACCATCCCCTCAGTGGATATGGAATCCTTGTTCTGTCACCCATCCTTCCAGTTTCAATCTATCCCGAGAGCTGAAGTCCTAAAATTGTTTCTTATCATCTCTGACTCCACCAACACTGGTGCTGATGGGTTGGAGCCCCATCTTCTCTCTTATAGCCTCCCCCTTAGCCAAAATTTTTAACCTGTCGCTCTGCTTCAGCGCTGTTCCTGACATCGGGAAAGTAGCCCGAATCACCACAATTCTCAAAAAAGGTGATACTAAGGTCATGTCAAACTATCGACCCATAGCCATTCTATCTGTGCTAAGTAAAATCCTAGAAAAATGAATGGCTACCCAGACTATAGGATACCTACTGAAACATAACCTCCTCTCTGATTCCCAGCATGGCTTCCACAAAGGCCATAGTACCTCTACTGCCCTTCTAAAACTAACTAACGACATCTATACTGTCATGGATACAGGTCTCTTGACAGGTGCTATATTCATTGATCTAACTAAGGCCTTTGGCATGGTTAGCCATTCCCTTCCTCTTACAAAACTCAGCTCCCTTGGTTTCTCTGCATAAACAGTTGCTGGTTTAGCTGTTATCTTTCTGACAGAAATCAGACTGTAGTGTTCAACTCAGACATGTCTGATCTAACATCCATACATATAGGTGTTCCTCAGGGTTCCATACTAGGCCCTCTGCTCTTCACTATTTTCATAAATAACCTTCCATCACAAGCATCTACTTGCTCTTCCCTGCTTTATGCAGATGATCTAGTCATCTACCATAGTGTGAGAGATGTTTCAGACCTAAATAACTTCCTAGCCTCTGATTTCCAAAGTATTCAAACCTGGCTCAACATTAACAACCTTGTGCTCAATATAAGCAAAACCCATTGTATGCTCTTTGGCTCTCCAGTTAGACTAAAAGGGATTAGCAACCCCCTTATAATATCTTGTGCAGATGGCCACCCGGTAGCTAACACCAACTCCTTCAAATATCTGGGCGTTTTTCTTGACCACTCTTTAGATTTCGACTTTCATATTACCGCTACCTGCAAATCTATCAATGCAAAAATTGGGGGGGCATGCCGCTCTAGTTATGCCCTCACCCCATCAACTAGGCTTGCTGTGGCACAAGGCCTCCTACTCCTGTCACTGGCCTATTGCTCAGCTATCTACCTAGGCACCACTAAGACCTCTCTCAATAAGTGGGACACTACTTATAATAACATCTGCGGCTATGCCTCTGCCTCACCAAGATAAAAACACCACCGTCAGCTCTATGCTGATCTAAAGTGGCCCAGCCCTGCTGTTCACCAACTCCGGTCCTATGGCTCTCTCATCGATGGTATAACAAGAACAGGCCTCCCCCAATTCCTTGCCTCCATGCTACACTCTCAAACCCCCTCGCTTGGACTCAGATCAAATGAACAGGCTCCTCTCTATATCCCTCGATGAAAAACTGCTATGGGTGCACATGCTTTCTCTTACGCCACCCCCAGGTATTGGAAATCTATCCCTCAAGCCATAGGCTCAGCTTCTATCCATGTGGATTTTAAGAACCTCCACCATAAACGTATACAAGCATCAAATCCCTGCGTATGCTTCCAGCCATCTGAGTTTTTATATCTCCCCTAGCTATTATCCTCGCTATACTACTCTCCACCTTCTACCTTTCCTCCTCCTGCTCTCATCCTCTCCCTCCCATCTTGTAACCTCTCACCTTCTCCCCTCCTACTCCCCTTCCTCCTCCTCCTCCTCCTACTCTCTACTCTCTCTCTCTAGGTGTATAGTCCTTGCAACAGCACTTACAGTCAAGCAGTACTTTACAACCCTGTATTTTCTGCACTTGTTTTCCTCTAAAATCCTAATGTAATGTTTAAATATAGACTTGTTCCAACTATGTACTTCACTGAATCACTATTGTATTTCTGACTCCTCCACTTTGTATTCACCTATATTACGTGCTGTGTCATATTGTTGTTGTTAATTGTATTCAATTTGTATCCTCCCCGGTCGTGCCTGAAAATAGGCATCCTTATGCTTAGTGCACTCACCCGGTTACCAAAAGCAAATAAATAAATAAATTTAATAATTAACAGTCCAAGTATTACAGCCATAAGAGAACCACAAACTTCACACCATAGTCCAGTAAGTTATAGCAGTTTCTTAAGAGTAGAAAATAAAAAGAGGACTATTTGGAGTTTTAACAATAACCTACTAAAGGATCCAATATTTAAAGAACAGATTACTAGTATAATATGGAATTTTATAGTAGACAATGCAATTACAGAACATAATATAATAGCTTCCTGGGATGCTCTGAAAGCAACAATAAGGGGAGGGATAATCTCAGAGGTGACTTGGAGGAACAAACTAAGACTACAGACTGATAAAAAGGTAGAAAGTCAACTTAATAATTAGAGTGGGCAGTTCAGAAAGGAGATACCTCTAAAGAACACAAACTTACTGAACTAAAAAAACTGATAACCAATACAGATATAAAAGGTAAAATATAATTGGGCAAGATACAGCAACAATTGGAAAACTAATAGTGAGGGGGTGAGGAAAATATTAGCAAAGAGGATACAGGCAGCAGAACAAGAAAAAAAAGAGGTAACTTTAATAATTAACAAGGAGGGAAAACATTGATCCAGCAAAAGGAAATATCAGGAGAGTTCGTAGTTTTTTACTCTGACTTATATATGTCAGAATGTAGTCCCATGGAAGATGAGATCAGGCACTATGAAAAAGAAGGTTTACATAGGTTAATGGATTCAGAGGTGGAAAATTTGCTTCAGCCTATTTCAGACTCAGAAATTGTGGATTCCCTACATAAAGTGGCAAAATCTAAATGTCCAGAATTAGATGGATATACTTTAGAATTGTATATTGCATTTGAATCTATTCTGATACCCTTGTTGGAGAATGTATTTAATCAGATACAGAGAACAAACAAGATGCCAGATTCTCTTTTCAAAGCCTACATATCACTTATACCAGAGCAGGGAAAGGAAGAAAATAGAGGACTACATGCCAGTAGCAATCTTAAACACAGATTATAAAATATATACAAAAATCCTAAATAATAGAATTTTCCTATTACTAACTAATATTATACATCATAATCAGACAGGATTCATTCTCAACAGAAACATACAGTCAAGATTACATAAAATCCAGTTTATCATTGAATATTTAATGAAATCCCTAATACACGGCAATTTTTTTGGGGGGGTGGGGGGCAGGCTTTAGACACCACCAAAGCCTTTGATATGTTAGAATGGGTGTACCCTTATGGAGCCTTCAGAATTTTTTGTTTTCCTGATAGGTTTATTGAACATCAAAGGCATTAACAAGATACAGGCACACAAACTTTTTCACTTCAAGAAGGGCTCTTGGACCAGGGGACATGACCACAGGCTGCAAGGAGGGAGGTTCTGTACCAACACCAGGAAGTTTTTCTTCACAGAAAGAGTGGTGGACACCTGGAACAGCCTGTCCCAAGAAGCTGTGGGGGTCAACACTGTTGGGAGATTCAAGAATACATGGGATAGACACAATGGAGCCTTGACTACAAAGGGCAATTAGAGTGTCAAAATAGGTCTAAAACAAATGGGCAGACTAGATGGACCTAGTAGTCTCCTTCTACCATCAACTTCTATATTTCTATGTTTCTAACATATCAAAACCCTCTACAGCAAACCTTCAGCACAAATAAAAGTTAATAATTTGTTTTCAGAACATATAGAATGTTATAGAGGGGTAAGACAATGGTGCTCTTTATCCCTGACCCTATTTAGTATTGGTTTAGAACTGTTATTTAATGAAATAAGAATGCATGACAAAATAAAAGGTGTGCAGATAGCCTCTTTTGAAACCAAACTAAATGCATACACTGACGATGAGTTACTGATGTTACAAGATCCAGAAATATGCCTAAAAGAACTAAAAATAGCAATTAATATTTTTTTCAGAATTGCTGGCTATAAAATAAATGAAAGGAAATTAGTAATGTTGAAGCACTTAAAAAAAATTATATCAGCAAATATACAGGAAAGATTCAGATATTTGGGAGTCAGCATTAGAAAGAAAATCTTTATGATTTAAACCATAAACAAGCATATAATTATTTAAAAGACATATGTAATGGGTGGAGCAAAATCTCTCTTTCTTTATGGGGCAAGATACAGATTATTAAAATGGTGGCAATTTTCCTCTTGTCTTACCGGATGCAAACAATTCTCACACCTATTCCTTCTAAATGGTTTAAACAGATTAATGGTTTGTTCATTAGATTTATTTGGAATGACAAGCCTGCAAGGACTGTCTGGGATAAGCTGTGTTTATGTAAAAAAAGAAGATATGGCTTGTCCACATAGTGAGGTTTGCTATCAGGCCTATCTGGCAAAACTGACAAATAAATGGGCTTTACTGGAAGAAGATGATCCAGAGATTGAAATGATTAATGCAACAATAAAAGACATCTACAATGAAATAATAGATATTAAACAAATAATATTTACTGCAAAAAACTTTATTAAATCAAAGAGCCCTTTAGTTAAAAAGTTGATAGAGATGACTGTCAGGTTTACTAATAGGATTAAATGCATAACACAAGTATCACCACTAAATAGAATATGGCAAAAGCCAAATTTTAGGATTAATGAAAAAATACTTAAAAGTAAGGTTTGGCAAACCAAAGCAATAAAAAAAAACTGGCAGGATTTGTATGAAGAAGGAGTCAAATTAAATTGGGAAAACCTGAAAGAGAAATATCAACTTAATAACTACCATTTTCTATACTTCAAAGAACTTACCAGTAGATACTAGAAGGATTATAGCTGTTGGGAAAGAGCACCCAATAACAGAAATTTAGAGAAGGAATTGATTAGTATTCTGAAGAACAACCCCCCCCCACCCCCCAAATTTTTGCTTGGATAACTAATTTGTTACAAAAATCTTTCAGTACCCTATACAAAAAAAGTTTTTCTGAAATGGGAAAATTAACTTAATTACCAGTGTACTATACAACAATGGCAGCTGGCCTGTAGTTCAACTGAAAAATATAAACTTAGTAGGGATAAAGATATCCAATGTAAAATACTCAATAAAGTGTATTATTCACCGCAAAAAGACTGCACAAGATGAACCCAGAAATACCAGATACATGCTGGTACTGTGGGGCCAGCAAGGCAGACATGCTGCAGCTACTCTGGGAATATAGACCCAATCCTTTAAAATTTTAGAAGGCATAGGCGTTGTCTTCCCACAGTGGGAAGATTCTAAATTTGTGATATTAGAAATGTTCAGTGAGCAACAAATTAAATTAGAATATAGATTAATTTTGAACACTAATATAATGACAGATAAGAGATTACTCCTTAAAAACTGGAACTGCGATTCAGCCCAAAGGCTATTTCCAAAAATGGAATGGAAACAAATATTCTTAAGCACTTTATATAACTATAACCACTTTAAAGATTTAAAAAATATGGAAAATATAGAATAAAGAATTGGAGGATTGGGTCTTGCACGATTTTTTGGATTAGCAACCTTTGTATGGAATATTTAAGATATCTTTTTTTATGTACACGATGATTCAAACTGTTTTTATAGTTTACCAGCAACATGCAACTTAAAGAATGTGTTTTATTTTGTATTCATTTTTTAAAAAAACAAACAAATGGAATGTATCCCTGGAATTACCTGTTATGTAATAAAGTATGCTGTAAACAAAAATAATGAAACCATTATTTGCAAAAAAAAAAAATAATATGTATTATTTCACCATAGGCTTCATTATAGGTAGTACAAAAACATATTTGCTCAGACTTTTCTTTCTCTTCATGGTTCCTTTTTAACAATTCTGATCTGTTCCTGTCATTTACTTTTTTCATTGCTTGTAATAGCATCCCCTGGTTCATATCCTCTGTTCAACAGCCTTTTTGACACATTTGCTGTCTCATTTAATCTGATGTCCTCCTCACTGCAATTTCTTTTAATTCTTAATTGTTGCCCATACAGGATGTTGTGTTTTGTGTGTTTCAGGTGTTTTGACATGCATACTTTCTGAACAGCTTAGTTTCCTGTTTCCCATTTGTACAGTAAATAGTCAAATCTAAACAATTCACACCTTTCTTTATTAAATTCATCTGTGAATCTTAGGTTTGGATCACTTTGATTCATGAATTTCATGAATTTTTCCAACTCCACATGAGTCCCTTCCCAGATGAAGAAAATATCGTCTGAAAACCTTACCTACTTTGGTATATTGTTATGCCACAAATTTGCATCCTTATTTCAATTGAACATATCTTCCCAATCTCCTACATACATAGTAGCTAGGGATGGTGCATATGCGGTCCCCATTGCCATGCCATGCACCTGTTCATAAAACCTTTGGCCAAAAGTAAAATAATTACTAGATAGTGTTATGTCTGCCAGTCTTATGATAAAATCTGTAGGTGTCCCTTGGATGTGTCATCAGTCTTCTGTTGATTGCTTTGATACCTGCCTTATGGGGGATGTTATTGTAAAGGCTCTCCATGTCACATGTGACCAGGGTGGTATTTTCATTAATACCAATGTCTTTCAACATATTTAGAACATCTTTTGTATCCATAATGTGTGACTTTACTTGTGCTAAGGGGTGGAGGAAAAAGTCAACAAATTTTGACAGAGGTTTAGTTACAGGATTTATGCTGCTTACTGTAGCTCTTCCTGGTGGTACATCTTTGTTTCTGTGTACTTTAGGTAGCATGTAAATGGTGAGTATAACAGGGTTTTCCATTAATAAATAATTATTTTCTTTTCACTGATACAATGTTTTTACAATCCATCTACAATTACCTATTTTAGTTTTGTGTTTATTATTTCTGTTGGATCCATTTTCAGTTTCTTATAGTATTTTGTATTATTCAATTGTGTTTCCATCTTATTCACATCCGCATTGTGTAATCAAACATGGTCATTCACCCATGTTTGATTAAGCGTCTGCTCGAATAAGCACCTGGTGCAAAAGTGGCACGAAATAAATAAGTGCCCAGTCTCTCATTTGAGCAGATACAGTACATATTTTTATCCCATAGTACTACTGCACCACCCTTGTCAGCTTTCTTAACCACTGTGTCTGGTAGATTTTGTATCTCTCTTAGTGCTTGTCTCTCCTTTTTAGTCATATTGGGCCCTATGCACTAATGGGTGGGAAATATGAGCCAAAGGTGTGTATCTTGCCTGCATAGCTCCACACCTGTGGACAGGTGCGCACATACCGGTATGCACAACTGGTGGCCACCTGTCTGCGTCCCCACCCACATAGCATGCAGGACTCTACAGGTCAGCCAGGGGCAGAGTAGTGGTCACAGGTGGGCATCCAATTGAATTCCCATACTGGGCCAATAGTGGATGCCCTGCATGGTGTGGCACAGGTCTGGGTGTGTGAATGCCTACTGCAAGCACCCAGACCCATGCAGCATGGATCCAACATCTGGTGTACCCCCTGGCCCAGCCTGTAATGCATGGCACCCTCCTGGCCCACTGCAGGAACCCCAGCAAGTGGACCCCGACCCTGTTCCACCATACATTTGTGCCCACTCCTATGTGGCAACACATACACACACACACCACTAACCCTGGTCCCAGCACCCCCAGTGGTAGCAGTGCCACCCCTCATGGCACCAACCCCCTATACCTGCAGCATCAGTGCCATGGTTGGAGACATCCTTCCACACAGCCCTCCGCACACCTCCATGGCCATCTGACTTACATGGGCATGTATTGGCAGTGCACCCCTGCAAATGTCAGGTGGCCTGCAGCTGTGGAGGTGCACAGAGGGCTGAGTCACTAGTTGTCTCCAGCTGTGCCATAGACACTGCAGGTATGGGGCGGTGCTGCAGGGTGGACCTCAGGCAACAGGGGGGCAGTACAGGGTCAGTGGTGGGACATGGGCACTGTTGCCTATCTGGGGTTGGGGGGCTGCTGAGTGCTACTCAGGACAAGTGACCCCATGTGGGCTATGGTACATGGATAGGTGCTGCAAGGTGGGGGGCATCCATGTCTCAGTGGGTGCCATGCTGACACTGTGTCCCAATGGAATGCGTGGGTATGGCTGCACAGTCCTGGGATGGGGGTGCAGCATCATGGGTGCAGACCACACTGTTGTGTGTGCAGGGGTGTCTACCATGGAGGTACAGGGTCAGGGCTGGCCCAAGCTGTGTTTGGGGGGACTGCCTGCTGGTCCCAGGGCTGTTCCATTGTTCAGTGTGTGCTGGGGCTGGTTGCATAGGGCACTTATGGCAGGGCTGTTCCTGGCTTACCAGCTGGCCCCCTATGCACCCTGGTGTGCAGCACTACTCACCATGGTCCAGTGTAGTGCTGGCATGCCCACAGCACACCCCCTACCCTCCCCCAGTGCATTGCTGTTCATGCAGCTGGGGGAACAGGTGCATACCAGCTGTGTGCCACAGTCATGAATGCTGTGTGACCACCACTGTGTGGCATTCTGACTTAGCTAGGCCAATGCACCCGGTTTACGCAGCATGTTGGGGTAGTGCATAGGGCCCATTGACTTTTCCTGCCATGAGTTCATATCTCAGTAGCACTTTGTCTACATCAGTATCCTCCAGTTTACTAAATGTATTTATTGAGGCATTGAGTGACTTGTTGGGAATGAACTTGGATTTTTTTTAAAATGGAGTTTTATCTCTTGCACGTTCTATCTCTTCTTCTTCTGCATTTATTATCACCAGGCTGTTAACTTTTGTTACTGTGGGAACTGTAGCCTGAATTGCTTGTTGCCTCAAAAACATATGCTTTTAAATGTGTAATTGTCTATAAATTTTAAATAAATAAATTTTCACGTTGAAAGCATTTACTTTTTGTTTTGGAACAAAACAGTGACCTTTCTTGAGGACCTCTTCCTGTGCTGTTGTTAATCTGTTTTCTGTAAGGTTTATTAATTCTGTCTCTTTGTCCTCTGGAATATTCAGGGGCCTTGTTCTTCCCAATATCCTCCATAGTTCCCTCTCTGTCCTCTTCCTCTCTCTCTCTCTTCTTCTTCTCCATGGAGACGCTCCACAGAGACGTGGCTAGGATCTAAGTTTTCTCAATGCAAAGAATGAGAAATTAATGTTTTTTAACATTTCAAGAAACTGGATACTGAGGTCTGAAACTTGATTACTGATACAGGTATAATTAAATAGATAAAGAGTTGATATTTAGAGTTTAGTGACAATGAAAATAAGGAATGATCAATCAGAAATTATAAGCATGAAAAAGGTATATGGCCCCATATTCAAAAGTGGCAAGGTGCGCTACCCAAGTGAATGCTCCATACATCCAAATGCACCAGCACAAAACAATGGGCTATTCAGAAGATGTGCCATCAAATGTGACTGCACATGTCCAACTGAATATTTTGAACATGCGTGACTGCACAGCTGAAGATGTGCAGTGCAGCAGGCCATGTCTGAATATAGGGGAACCATGCACAAAAGGCAGGGATTGATGCACAAACAGTGCCAGGAGCACAATGCACAGGTGCATGTGAGACAGGTGGTGGTGCAACAGTGCAGCAGCCCAGGGGACAGAGGAGGCACAGTGGTACACGACAGTGGCAAAAAGGGCCTGATGCAGGGCCAGAAAGTGGCCAGCTCCATGCTCCATATAGACATGGCCAGGCATGTGGAAAGCAATGCACACCGGCCAGGTTTGACATACACACAGCTGTGGGTAGGGGACCACAGCAATGTCCATGATCAATGGACAGTGCTGAAGGCCAATGCTGAGCAACACGCCTTTGTGATAGACAGCCCAGACTGTTGACAGCACACCACCACAATGGCATGTTTCTGGAGCCCACACTGACACCATGACATGGCCGTTGATAAGGTAGGACACAGGTACATGGGCACACAGGCTGCAGCCAATGCCACACCAACAGAACATCACAGTGCCACCACAGGGAACCAGCAGGATGGAACACAAGAATGAACATGCAAAAGGAACACCATGCAACCTGCACAGGGGATCACAGGGACACACAGTGTGGGCCCCCCCAAAGGACAGGGAGCGGTGGGTGATGCAAAGGCCTGCACCCACTTGTGCACCTGTGGACATGTGGATGGGTGGCGCATGTGCCACACACCTGGCAACTATTTCTATGGGAGAACACACTGCAAACAGTCATGTGAAAAAGTAAATGCAAATATTTAATTAACAGTAGCAAAACAGGGGTAAACAGCAAGGGACAAAAACAGGATGATACAAACAAGAATAAATATAAAAAAGAATAGTCACCCAGTAATTTACAACTATTTACAACTATGTACAGGGATGTATGTGGGGAAAGGGAGGACAAGGGAGGTAGGGGCACAGCTATATACAATAGATGGGAGCCTGGGTGGGAGTGTGGGGTGGGAAGGGGAAAGTGCCACCTAGTGGGCCACAGGGGCATGGCACTGTGCCTGCCTGTGGTGCAGTGTGTCTAGACATAGCTGTATGGCCATCACTGTCTGGCCAATGCTACAAATTTATTTATTTATTTATTTAGCTTTTGTTGACCAGGTAGGTACACTAGACAAGTTATATGCCTATTTTCATACCAGGGTGCAGGGCAATGTTATGGAGTATCACATGGCCTTGTGACAGCTGCACAGTGGCCTTCACCACGGCACACCATCCAGATGCAGAGGAGTGTGTAAGATGGACACAGCTTGCTGACCCCTAGCACAGGTGTACTGGAGGCACCACCACAGATGTACGAGACTGTCCTCTGTGGGCCTCACATGCAGGCAAGGATGGATGGCATGCAGCGTGAACCCAGGTGTGGACATAGCAACACCCCCACTGTCCAGGACAACACCCAGAGAGATGCAGACTTGGGCACAGCTGTGCAGATATCCATGCAGGAGTGGACAACGGCACCAGCATGCCAGTCAAATAATGCTGGTTGCAGCACAGTCATGGGGGGACAGCCATACACATGTCCACTGGACATGCATTGGACAGGGACGCGACCCATCAGGCACAGTGGCAGGGCCATGGTAATTGGCATGGGCATGTATCCAATCACTCTCCCTGATGTGCCATGGAGGCATGCCAAACCCACAGACCACCCCAATGGAACCATGTGTAGCACCACAGAGCAACACCTATGCACAGACCACATGGGGCAGAAGGGCCCGTATGTGAGCAAGACACATGCCCACATCCCCACCACAGATGGGGTGCTGTGTAGCTGACACCCATCACTGGGCACAGCCAGCACGCAGGGTGCCACAACAGTCTGGCACACATTGTGAATGCAGGTGGCCAATGGAAAAGCCAAATGCTTTGCCAGTGAGTACGGCTGCATGGCACAACATTCAGGGTCAGACTGGAGTACAGGGGGCCCACCTGGACAGTTGGCAAAGAGGCCCACCTGGCAAAACTATTTTGGACTGCCCAGAATAACATACACAGAACACTATGATATACAAATGTAATACCACAGCACTATGCCTGCAGCACACATATACTGGCAGGGCCCTACACACACAGTCACATGATCTGTAAAGAGATGATACATTCACAGAGTCCATGTGGTGGACATATACCAACAGAGATGGCCCACATGGATATATCCAGGCATCCTGGTGGGCTGTCCTGACTCTGCCTACATTCTGCACAATTGATGGTGGCATGTGCACAGATGGCCACATGTGGGGTGTTGCCAATGAGGGACAGGGGGTTGTCACACCCCCTGCTATTCGGCACACACAGATTGCACAATGATACAGTGGTGTAGGCTAATAGGAGGCTGGCAGGCAACAGCCAATGGCAAACTTTGGACAACATCAACACACAGCCACAGGGCCATTGGTGTGTGGTGTGGCAACACTGCACACAGTGTCCAATGTGCGACCACCATGGCTGCCCACTGCCACCATGTTCATGCCACATTCCACACTGGGCAGGGATAGACCCTGTACAGCACACAGGGGATGACCATGGCAATACCAATACCCTCTAATGACACAACCAGGCACAACACAATAACATACTGGAAACCCAACACACCACAGTGGAATAGTATAAAGGAACATCACCGGAGCAATGTGTGACATTCAGTATGTGAGGGCGACAGGGGGTGGGAATGTCCACTGTATGACAGCAGCATACCATGACCATATGGTGCACAGCACAGGGGCAGGTTGAGCGGTGAAGGGGCACACACATGCCAGTGCCCACACAACAGGGGGACATGCTGCACTGGTTGTGGCATGTGCATGGTTGCATGGTGTACATTGTGCAGGTGGTGCTAGTCTGTGTCTGTTCAGACACACTAGACATTGCAGTGTCCCCTGAGGCTGGCAACTGCACAGTAACAGGCAACAGCAGACCACTGCCACCACATGTGTGTGATGTGGCCATCACCTGGACATGCCCAAACTGCACTCTACAGACCACAGTGGTCTGAGCAGTTCTCCCATGACCCCAACACCTACACTACAAGGGACAGGTGTGTACATGACCCCAGTGCAGTCCACATGTGGCATGAATGGGACACATTGTGTGGCACATGGCCTATGCAGTGTGTCTGCATGCATTGTGTGCAGTGGAACTGTGCAGGAGATGGTGGGTCAACATGACTATTGGCCACACAGCCACAGTGGTCATGCCATGTGGCACAGGTCTGAACAGACGTGTACACAGTGCTGGTGGCATGGTAGTACAAATGGGCCATCATGGTGGACATCAGGGTGTGGAAGGCCACGATGTACAGAGTTGTTGCACCCCTATGTATGTGTGTGCCATGTGCACACACATGTGTTGTACCAATGGCCTCAGTGGTTGACCCTTGTTGGCTTTGCTGGACACAGTGGGCATGGAACATTCAGTAACACCTGCATACTCATGTGATGGCCCTTGCGGCAGAACCCTGGCCATGCTGCACTGTCTGTCCCAGCTCACTCTCTCCTCCTTATGCCTGCAGGCTTCCCTCCATGCCTGATGGATGGCCTCCCTCTCTGCAATGGAAACACAATGATAAAGGAACAATTAGCACCAAGCTGTAACATACCTGTCCCCCCCAGTACACCCATATACAAGGCAGGTTTGTGAACATTGACTGGACACACCTGAGCAAGTGAACATAGAAATACCCACCTGTAGACAACATTCAGTGTACCACCGCAGAGGCATGATATACTGTAGGGCTGTACATTCCCCCCATCTCACCAAGGGCCAAAACACTACAGTGAAGGGTGATGGTATATGTTGTACATGGGTGCACCATGTTAGGCATGCAAAACCCTACATTGTCCCCCCGGCCTTGTGCCATGCTTGCATAGTACACAGCAGGCGTCCTGTGGACCACAGCCCATGGGGACAGGGAACATAGCCAGCAACTGGCACAGGGTGCAGCACAGGCAACCAACACACACAGGACAGACATCATTCCAAATGGGTGTCCCCGTGCAGCCTGCAATGGATACCCACATCTGCACAGTGGCATCCACATGCTCATCCCACACTGGACTGAGTGGCACAAATGTACATGGCTATGTTCACCAGTGTTGGGCCATGGTCGTCACACAGCCCTATCCGGGCCAATGTCATGGCCATGTATCCACAGGGATCATCGACCTCTAATGATCGGCATGCCATGGATGGACACAGACCCACATAGCTGTGGCAGGGGGCTGCCCATAAGCCCCATGATGCCCAATGCCCTATATGGTCATGTCAGCCACCCACAAGTGTGCGGCTCCCAACCGTGGCATGCCAGGATCGGACAGAGCACAGCGGGACTGTGCCTGTCACCACTGTGTCCCAGGACTGCAACACATACTATGGCACAGATACATGGAAGCTTTGGCACTGACACCATGACGGTCCTGGGAATGGGTTCAGGCTACACTATGGACACCAGTCGGACACATATGTCATCCAGGAACCTGCAATCCTGCAGCTGTGCCATGCCAAATGGCACATGGACCATGGAGATGCACTACAAGCAACCACAATGACACACTGTGCTGTGCCTTGTCCACTGGCATGCATGGCCACATGGTGGACCATGATGTACAGGCACATGTGGTACTCTGCAGGTGGACTGTAGTACACAGCCATGCTGGGTTGCACCATATCCTTGTACCATGTCCTGTTCTGAGTCCTGTGACACATGGCAGGCCACATGCATGGACTTACATGGGCAATGATGGTGAGTGTCATACATGTAATGACACAATGCATGACAGCCATGCCACATAGGCTATGGCCACACATTGTGCCATGCCCATGATTGGCACAGGTGTACTGCACAGGTCATGTGGGCTGTACAGCATCACTCATTGTGTGCCCTGAATCCAAAAGCACCATTTCCTGACTGGATGCCCATTTACAGGTATTGCACAGTATCATGTCAGCCTCTGTTGGTAGGTGGTGTCCACAGTGGTACAGACATGGGACTGTGCTGCTGTACACATGCACCATATAGAAGATGGGCCCAGTCTGTGACAACCACAACAGACCATAATGCAGCATGGTGTACCACATCCAGTGTCCGATATGAATGGCATGCCACCATCCACACTGGATAATATCAGGCACAGCCACACCCCTGACATTTAACAACAACCATATTGGCAAAGATTCACATGGTGTACATGCCTGGGTGTGACACCATGCTGTACTGCACCATAGCATGGAGGCCAGCCAGGTGGGCCCTGTCCCATCATCTGAGATCCCCGTACCAGTGACAACACTGCTCCGTCATCCACTGTATGCCAGTCTGCCTGCTGAGGCAGTTGGTAATCTCAGTCCACAGTGCAGAACTTGCAACCTCCAGCTCCTCCTGGTCATAGAGCTGTCCCTCCATGGGGACCACCAGGTCCACCAGGTTTCAAGCTCCACCTTTTCCCACTTCTGGAAACCCTGCATGTAACACATGCCATCTTGATGCTTGCAGCATCTGGGCATGTACTCAGGCCATGTTTCTGTAGGCCACTCTCCCACATCCGTAGCATAATAGGGCACACATGGTCATCCGCATGCTGCTGGTGTGTGCACCATTGCAATGCGCGAAAGGGTTTCAATTGTGCATTACCAGGCATGCACATTAGCATCTTTCTGCATGGCAAACTAATGTCATGCCCCCTGAAACCATGCATGCGTGGCCACCATGCAACACCATCTAGTGAAGGGAGCCCACTGCCCCGACCCCAGCCATCCGTACCATGCATGTCAAAGCCCATGCACTACAGACACCTGTTGTGCATGTGCACCACACGGTTGTGTCTTTGTGATACAACACCGCTTTCATCACAGATGTACACCATGTGCATCCCACATGATGCAGTGACGTATGGTGTCTATTTTGCATCCGCCTGTGGAAATGTGCCATGGCGTTCTGTGGAGCACATGAAAATGTGCTATACAAGATAAGATGAGCACGGTGCATCTTTACAATATTAAGCCAGGATATGTAAATAGCCTCATTGCAAAGTCTGTTCCCAATCTGCACATTTGCATCCCATTACTGGAATGTATTCAGCACATTTTATGCACAGTGCTATAAGTGCAGACCTGCACCACTGCTATGCACAGGTAACCTAAAGGTACTGCAGCACTGAAGGTAGGATCTCTATTATTTTTCTGTGTGTCTGTCCTTGTTTTGTGCATGGGAATTTATCACGTCACTGTTTTTGTAACTGGGCCTGCCCTATCCCTATCTGTTCCACAAGCACTAGTATAGCATCTGGAAGACGATGACGTCCTAACTTTATGAAGGATGAGCTTAAGGCCCTCACTGAGGCCTATGTGCTGCAGAAGAACCTCCTCAGTTGGAGGTGTGGGACACTACAGGAATGGGAACAGGGCTGGAGGGAGGTTGCGGAGCCTGTGAATGCACAGGGGGAATACAACTGCACACCTCAGGAGTGTATTAAATGGATAGGTGGCATCTGTCAGTGTTACAAACAGCTACTGGCTGAAGCCCATGCTTCCAGTTAGGCAACCAGTGGCGGACACTTCACTGCTCCTGTCATGACACTGCAGGAGGCACTTTTTGCCACAACCCTCAGCCATGTGGCTGTGAAGGGTGTTCCCAGTGGGGATTTGAAACTGGTGGTCATATGCCAGCCCAGTGGCAATGATGGTTGAGGCGCTGGGTGCCACTCCTCATGCTATGCTAGCAACCCGGGTTCAGAAATAAGCCTGGGTCATCGGGAGTCAATGGGGGGGAGAGAGGAGTGGGATCGAGCTGCCATTGGCAGCTCTCCTCTCCTGGGAAGAGTCAGGCACTGTCCCGACTAGAAGGTGGTGGTGGGAAAGGAGGATGCCATTAAGTGCTTGGAAGCTGTGTCTCCACATGGCTTCCTGCCTGGACTTTGGTCTTATATGCCAGTGTCCTCAGGGGTGGGGGTAGAGGGATTCATGCAACTACAGCTTAACCAAGCAAAATCCCAACCCTCCCACGGCTGTGCAGTGTGTTCCCCCACAAGTGGGGATGGGCGCTACAGATTGGCATTATGACTTATCACCGAGCCTGAGCCAGCCACAGAGGCAAAAATATGATATATATAAAAAAAAGAAGCTGCTGGTCAGCCGTCACTGCACTGTAAGTATGCATGTCACAGGTCATGTCCGGTCCTGCATGTGGCATTGAATGTCTGCGTGTGGCATGTCATCCGTTCTGTGTAGCACTGTGAGGCCACAGAGCAGTGGACACTGTATGGGTGTGCATGGCACACCCTCTGTGTGCATCCTAGCATGTCTGCCATGAGTCCTTCTCATATTGTCATGCCTGTGTGTATTTTAACCAGCACTCCTGTTACATGCATGTGCACCTACCTGTGTCTGTCATGGCTATGTTGCCATGACCATGTACCCCTAACCATGCTCTTCACTTTTATTTCTGCAGTACCATCATATTTTCGGACAGGTGCAGCTCCACGGGTACAGCTGCATACATAGCTGGGCAATGTACCTGTGGCCACAGTGGCAGCCAGTGTGGTGTGCACCACTGTGGACCCACACACATTGGGGGTGGATGGTGATGATAATGATGATGAGACCGTCTCCCTGTCAGCTGAGGCACTCCTCACGGCTCTGGATGTGCTTGCCTCAGACACTAAAGATGATGACATCACCCAGATCGACAGAGTCATCCCCAACATGGCCTCCCCTTGTGGCCTGGATGGATTCCCCACATGCTGCACATGCCACCAGCAGCCATCCAAGGCTGACTCATGCACAGCAGGTGGGCCACTGCTTGCAGTCAGCCACAATACAGGTTGAAAGCATCATGTTGCAGCCAGCTGAAGTGTAGCCGAGGAACATTGCTGCCCAGAGACAGAACTGGTGACCAGCTACAGCCTGACAAGCCGTGTGTTCAAACAGCCCCATTGCACATTATAAATGCACATGCCACATCCCCAGATCACCATCAGCCAGCCGTGGGGCAGCCTCACTATGTGGTGGTCACACACCAAGCCACCCCCCCCCACCGGTCGGCAGCCTCCACCCACAGAACACCACATGGCCCCAGATAATGAGCTGCCAGAACACACAAGGCTACTGAGGGCCTCTGTGGAGAGCCAGGAGGCACTCCATGTAGCTGTGCAGGGGTTGCAGGTGCAGTTACGCCTCCATAAGGAGGAGGCATCTGTCTGCCACGTGGAAATCATGCGACTATTTTCCTGTTACACACTGACATTACTGCAGGCTTCTCCAGTGTTGTGCAGGCTATGTTGGAGGGCACCGCAGCATTGGCTACCCATGGTCACCATACCAAACACTGCACAGCATATAGCAACACCAGCACCCCCGAACACTACACAGTGTCCGTAGTGCCTTTGACACCCCATCCCCTGCCCTTGGACCTCCAGCCACCCCTGGCTACAGTGCTTGGTTCTCCACACCCACCTCAACTCGTAGCCATTCTTTCTCTTGTGGTTCAACCCCCCTCAGGGGTGGAGGCCTCACTCCATCTGGCCTGGGAATCACCATTGGAGTCACCCATGCCTCTGGTGTGAGGCCATGCACATGTCCATGGCAGCCACATGTGCACAATCTGAGGTGTCTGGGGCCCTGTTGGCCTGCCTGTGATGCCTCATAGCAACTGGTGGGGTGACATCTGCCCTGTGGTGCCTATGGCTGTGCAATGTCCACACCCTGTGACCACAGTGCCCCACCTGCACACCCCTGTGGCATTGTCACACTGTTTGGATAGCATCTGGGACATTGATGTAGGCCATGGTGTTGTGGGAGTGGCATGGGTGTGATGAGTGCACATGTGGCTTACCACTGTGGGTATGTGTCAGTGGTCTCTCTCTGACCAATGCCATTGCACCACAGCTACCTCTATGCATCCTTGACATTGTTGCCCCTCCTGTGGATGTGTGCATGTGACCTGAGCACACCTGTCTGCATGTCACAACAGGGCCAATGGTTCATACTGCACACACTGTGTGGTACACTGTGCCTGTGTGCATGACTGCAATGGCATGGCTGACAGCATTACTCACCTTCTAGGTCCAACGTGCTCCTGCTCAATGGTGTCCCTGTGCCACCGTCCCCTCAGGGCCAATCATGGGTCTCTCTGGTCTTACTGTAGATGCTAACCCTCAGCTGGTGGCTCTGCATCCTCCACACTATCACTCTCTGGGACCAGGACAATCATTCCATGGTCTATGGCCATGTTGTGTAGCATGCAACAGGCCAGGAATATACAATAGGCCTCATCCAGACTATACTGTAGGCCACCACCGGAACTGTCCAGGCATCTGAAGCACATCGTCAGCATGGCAAACACACAATCTATGTTGTAACATGTAGCCATGTGTATCTCATTGTACCTCACATCTGCATAGGACATGGGACGCAGTATTGAGGTGAGTATCTATGGTCAGATGGGGTATGTGATGTCTCCTTTGTGGAGGAAGGTGATATATTAGTATACAGTACACATCCATGGCATTCTGCCCTCTACACTGTCCTTTTCCATCTGGTCAGCTCCATCAGCACATTTCCCTGGTCACAGTGTCAGAGTTGCATTTTCCCACACCCCCTCTGTGGCACTTTCCCTGCTGTTGTATGTCCACTATCACTGCCACTGTGGACTGCATGGCGTCTGGTCTGTGGGCCACAGCACATCCTCAGCCTGGTTGTACCACAAAGCACTGTTCTATTCCAGTTCATCACAGTGCACCAGCCCTCATGCATTGTAACAAGCACCTACTGGCTGGCACCTCCCCTGTAGCCTCTGCCTGTTGCACACCATCTCATGTAGTCCCTTCCATGCTGACATTCTGCATCTGTTTAGTGTGAGTCCTTTTCTGGTCCCATCTGTGCCTCCCTTCCCCCCTCCTGAGTGTCACATGGCTGTCAATCATTGCAGCAGCACCATCCTACTGGGCAGCACCTGTACTGTCACCATCACTGCACCGTGTGGCCATATGGGCACCCTGTTTTTGGCTTTTGTCCACTCACCCACAAGATGGTCACTGGGTATCCCTCCAGACTTGAATGGTGGCACAAGGATGACTGATGCCAGATTGTATGCATCATGTGTTCTCCCAGGGTAGTGGGCACAGGCATTTCATACTAGTACTAAGGTTCATACTAAGGTTAGGTGCAAGAGCAAGAAGGCAGAAGCCCATGAAGCTCTTATACTAATCCAGTACATAATAGGAGAGGTCATACCCGTTACATATAAGACTATCCAATCTATTTTTAAAAATACTTTTAGCTTCACTGATAACAACATTTAGTGGTAGCCTGTTCCAAGGGCCAACAACTCTGACAGTAAAAAAAATATTTACGGCGAGACTTAACAAAAGGTTTTCTTACCAATTGTAAGGTATGTCCCCTGATGTTATGACCACAGTTTTTAAATTCTAGACCCAGTTCACACAATAAATAAGGGTCTTGAATAATATTATACAATAACATAAGATCACCACGAAGTCGACGTGTAGATAAGGGCATAAGTTTTAAAATATCTAATCTGTTCTCATAAGGAACTGCGAGTAGCCCAGAAACTTTTCTTGTATATTTTCTTTGAACTCTTTCCAGTAACAGACATTCAGATTTTTTGTAAGGATTCCAAAGCTGTGAGGCATATTCTAAATGTGATCTAACGTATGCACGAAACAAGGGCAACAATACTTCCTGTTTTCTATATCTACTATTACGTAATATAGACCATATCACTTTATTAGATTTGTTAATAATATTGTGTACATGATTATTGTAATTAAAATTATCTGAAATATTGACATCCAAATCCCTTTCATCAGATGTGGTCTCAAGTAGTATGCCATCCAAATAATAGGGACTTTGTAAATTACTAGAACACAAATGCATTACTTTGCATTTGGAGATATTCAAATTCATACCCCCATTTCTTAACGCATGTTGTGATATGGTCTAGGTCCTTTTGAATGGCAACAACCTGATGATCAGAGGCACAAGGGCCACCTATTTTTAATGCGTCTGCATATTTAATAGTAAATGAGGAACAGCCAGAAGTAAGGTCAGCAATAAATGCCTGGAACAGACAAGGCCCAAGACTGAACCCTGTGGCACCCACTAGTCACACTACCCCTAGCTGAAATGCTCCCATTAATGGTCACTTGCTGAGAGTGATTATAAAGCCAGCTAATTATCCAATTGACTAGAAACTTATTTATATTGAGCTTGTGAAGTTTAGTAATTAAGGCCCAATGTGGCATGATGTCAAAAGCCTTACTGAAATCGATATAAATAATATCGCATGGAACATTTCTGTCTAATAATAAGCTGATATGTTCATAGAAACATATTAAATTTGTCAGACAACTTTTACCTTTTTTGAAGCCATGTTGTTCTGCATCATGACAATCCAGGACTGGGGAAATTAAATCTTTAATTAAACTCTCTAATTATTTACAAATAGAAGAAGTTAGACTTATAGACCTATAATTATCCCACTTATTTTTCTGGCCCTTTTTGTAAATAGGGATGCCATGG
Organism: Neoceratodus forsteri; assembly: GCA_016271365.2. NCBI lineage: Eukaryota > Metazoa > Chordata > Ceratodontiformes > Ceratodontidae > Neoceratodus > Neoceratodus forsteri. The sequence goes on from CM057453.1 coordinate 732,083,767, forward strand.
GCTTCTTTCCAGTCATGGGGAACAAAATTGGTGGCCAAAAAATATTCGAACATCAATTTTAAAGGAACTGTAATGACATCAACTAATAAAAATAATAAATGACCTGCTATATTATCTGGACCAGGACTATATTTTCCTTTCAATTTCAATATTTTATTTCTCATGGTGTCCAAAGAAAATTTAACTGGTGAAACATTGGCGGTGTCTAGTAAGGTATAATCATGAGTTTGATTAGTGGATCCGGAAACATTTTTACAGAACTTTGCATTAAACAAATCGGCCATTTTTTTAGGCTCATATATTAAATGGTCACAGTCCAATAATGGACCTACTTGACATGTAGGTTTCCTTAGAGAATTGATATATGAATAAAATTGTTTGCTATTAGATTTGTGGGCGCTGAATGCTAAGTTTTGTTCCTAGTTAGATTTAGCCTTCCTAATCAATCTTTTGCATGTTCTTTGTATACTGTATGTTTATAGGAAATCCAGTCAGATGACATTTTAGTCTTTTGAAATGTAATATATTTTTTCTGCTTTTGTCTAATACATTTCTTGATAGATTGATTCATCCATTTAGGAGCTTTAATATTAGTCTCATTTTTAAATTTGGATGGAATATATAGTTCTTTAAGTTGAAATATAATATTCTTAAAATATTCACAGTAATCTTCCGGGGTCTGACAATATGAGTTCCCAATTATTGTTTCCCATAATATGTCTCATGGTATCCAAGTCAGCTTTGTCATACACATAGATTTTAGTACAGTTGGGATTATATACAAAAGTTTGTACAGTATTAAAAGTGATAGTATTATGATCACTATTCCCTATAGGATCGCTAACTAACATATTTTCTAATTCAAGGTCATCATCACAAAGGACCAAATCTAAGATCATTTTTCCTCTGGTTGGGCAAAATACATTTTGCCGAAGTCCCAACTGAGTACAAGTATACAATAACTTCTTCCCGTTGCAGGTATTTGCGCGTAAATTATGCCAGTCAATCGAGCCAGTGTTAAAGTCCCCAGTGATGACAATTTTACCTAATGATTTTGCCTGTTCAAATTCGGATAAAAGTGCATCTAATATGTCAATTGATAAATTCGGAGGATAGTAACAAGAACCCAATATAAGGGCCTCAGAAGTAGATAAGTTTATCTTAATCCAGATAGACTCTGTTTGTATGTTATGAATTTTAATATACTTTGTTATATCTATAGAGTTAATTTGATTCCTAATAAATAATGCCACTCCTCCACCTTTCCTGTTAGGTCTATTGAAAGTATAGGTTGTGAAACCAGGTATGTTAGTTCCCCATGATGTTTTTGCATCCCCTCAAGTTTCACTGATGGAAATAATGTCGACATCCCCATTATTAGTTCAACATTTTAATTCGTCCAATTTTTGAGTTAAACATCTAGCATTAAAATATAGAAAATGTAATTTATGGCATTTTACAGAGCTACTGACTGGAGTTTTTAGAGATGGCGGCCTGTCCACCATCTCACCCCCAATTTTTAGTTTAAAAGATGGTGAATGGATGTCAAAAATTGTTTACCCAAAGTGGCATTACCCCGGCTGCTTAAGTGTAATCCATTGTAGCTGAATAATTCTGGATGGAGATCAAATTCCTCCCAATGTGTTAAGCATGTCAAATTTTGGTTTAAACACCATTTTCTTAACCATTCATTCACATCTTTGATTTTATGATTTAGAAAAGATGAGAAATGAGGGATAGGTAAAATTTCTGATATACAAATCGTGCAGCCCATATCAACAAGTTTATTTGTTAAAGCTACAAAATCCTTTTTAATTGATTGAACAAAGTCTTTATAAATGTTATTGTGCCAACATGTATCAATGCAATGGGTTGCTGCCACAGTCCTTCATAATCTCAGGTAACATAAGTGTGAGGTCAGATATTTTGCATCCACTAAAACTAGAGCAGGTTCTGTTAGCTTTGTCCGGGTTGCAGATAGTCTTATCCAGATGTTTAGTCAATGAATCACCAAATACATAAATTTGTTGGTGCAAGGGAATGTTAGGCACGGAATGTGAGTCATTAATAGGTGGTAATGTAGGTTCAGAGGACAAATCAATGAGCGGGATGTCATCGGTATGCCGATTATTAACTAGTGGTAAATTAGAAATGCCACAGTCAATTGACTCATTAAGATTATCTGGGGTCACATTATTGACCTTTGACCTTTGAAACAGGAGAAGATAAGAGGGTCAAATTTGTTAAATTGCTCAATGCAAAAATGTTGGGCCTTTCTACCTTTTTTAGTAACTCTTGAATTTTGTGTAACAAACCAGCTGTCATCAGTGTCCTGATTGTGACCAATTAAACCTTCATCTTCCCTAGCTCTTTTTCTAATACCTTCCTTATATCGCTGGAGATTATTAATAACTGCTGACATGGGAATTACAGAAGGATGGGAGGTGCTTGGTGTGACATCTGTGATGCCAACATTGCTGGTACTGATTTCTGGATTCAATGATAAAATATTTGTTTTGAAATGGTTTTGCATATCAATTTGACTATTTTCAAGTGTAATTAATCTTACATTGAATTGCTCAATCATTTGGTATAAATCCGCAATTTCAAGACATTTGCTACAGGTATAGGGTTGATTGTTGCTCACCCACCACTAAAGTATACATATTACAAGCTGAGCATTTAATGCCTGTGGATCCGTAGTGGTTGTGATTGTGAAACCACTACAATCTGCCATGACTTTACTCTAATTTCTAAATCCGAAGAAAAGTTAAAACAACAGTGTATCACACTTGTTGATAAACATAAATAACCAGACCGCAAAATTGTGAGGAATAACTCCTAAAATTAAATCGAACTAATCGGACTATTGTACCATCCAGCAGACTGAAATGACCAATCCCTAAAAGACAGCTAGGTTAGTTAAATAAAGAGTAAATTCCCCTACTAACAATCAAAGTCCTGAAACATATAAACTACAGATCAGTTAAGTACCCCAAGTTACAAAAGGCACAGGAAGTGAAGTACAAGTTCGTTGGCACTACTATTGAACACCACAAGTTAAACTAGATAGATCAAAATAAAGCTTAGAGATCAGAGGACTCACAATTTCTTCAGCCCTTACACTTCCCACACCAAGCACATGCAGCAGCGTGATGATCGCGTGTCTTTGCGCTCATCTGTGCGAGCAAGGCCTCGCCCTGCTCGCTGCAGGGCTGACTTAAATAGCAGGTGTAACCTGCAAGTATGAGCTCACAGGTCCAATTAATCCCCTAGACAACCTGTCCTGCATCTGCCCACAACACACACACACACAAGTATGTTTTAAAATTAAAAGGTGCAGAGCACCATAAAACGGACAGACAAGTGCTGGAATTAGGTTCTTGGACTGATCGTCCCTCTGCCTGTCAAAAAGACAGGGCTCCTTTGTGAATATCAAAATAGCAAGCAATAAATGGTATATATGGCGCTTTACTGCAGAGCAAGGTCTCAAGTACCCTTTCTGCTATGCAAAAAGAGCTCACTGCAGGGCTGACTTAAATAGCTGGTGTAACCTGCAAGTATAAGCTCACAGGTCCAATTAATCCCCTAGACAACCTGTCCTGCATCTGCTCACAACACACACACACACCCACAAGTTTGTTTTAAAATTAAAAGGTGCAGAGCACCATAAAATGAACAGACAGACAAGTGCTGGAATTAGGTTCTTGGACTGATCATCCCTCTGCCTGTCAAAAAGACAGGGATCCTTTGTGAATATCAAAATAGCAAGCAATAAATGGTATATATGGTGATTTACTGCAGAGCAAGGTCTCAAGTACCCTTTCTGCTATGCATTTGTGATGCACCCTGTGGCATCGCACAAACCTGGCAGTTTATGGAGTGGTCACCTATCCTGGGGTCATAGTTACTCTGAAACGTCAGCCGTAATACGTGAGCTGACTTGGCAATGGTGGACAAAGTGCTGGCAAGATGGAAAGATGCCCCTAGCCTGGGGATCTATGGAGTCTTTATTTCTACAAACACGCTAGAGGTTCGTTCTTACAGACTGGAATCAGCCACAGTTCATTTTGGCACAGGTTAGCCTTTTCAGAAGCTCTGGGTGAGGAGGCAATATAAAGCTGCCAGAAAATGAAAAGTTGGCAAGGTTTGTTCACTTCATGATTGGACTAGGCAATTGAGCTGAGAAAATTTCATCTGACTGGAAAGCTGCATGGGATTCTGGTATTGTGACTTTTTGCCATTGACTATACATGTGACTGGCAGCTCATGAATTATTTGTCTACACTGAGCACATTTATTTGTTATGTGAAATCTGCTTCAATAAATTTGTTAGTTTTGCAATGAAATTGCTAGAAAGCCATTTTCTTAAAATGTGTGCAGATAGAATTATCCAATTTTGGGTAGCCATATTTCATTCTAAGGTACAGTATGTTAAAAATGTATTGAGTTATATACTTATTTACTTAATTTTAAAATGAGTAAATGGTGAATAAATACGTCTCTTCTAAATGATTGAGAATTTATCTACAATTAAAATAAAAAGATAGAGCAATTTATCTGATTAAATTGTGGGAAATAAGTTTCTCTGGTACCTCTTTAACTTTATGTGTGTAACCACCCAGTCTCCTGGGGTTACTAGATTCCCATTAGTACTAGTGATAGGCAGGTAGAAAAGGCATCGGGTAAGGAGCTCATTTAGGGGCTTCTTACACAGTGACATCATTGTTTACTCAGCAAGCCTGAGCAGGAATGATTATGTAATTTAGAACCCTCGAAGAAGCATAACTATTTTCGGTGTCAGCTGATCAGGGAACTTTAGAATGGTTAGTTAGTCTGAGTTTGGAAGTCAGAGTGGCAGGAGGTCTGCCAGTTGGGGCTCTGTCCCTGAGAGCCCCGTGTTTCTCACCCTAGTTTCAATTAAATCTTCAGCTCCCAATGAAGTGGTGGAGACCTTTCTTCAGCAGGATTCCTTGATTTTCACTCCAGGAGAAGTGAGAGGGAGTGCCAGTTCAGTCGATCCAAGGGGCAATTTCCTGAGGGTCCTAATGTGTACAGCTGCATGAGAATTTCTGACAAGCTACCATGGAAAAGGGTGCTTTCTGGGTTGTTTCCATGCCTAGAGGAAGGAGCAACTAATCTGCAAGCACAGAATGGGAGACACATTTTCTATTTAGGAGGTTATCTGGGATGTGTGAGCTCAAGATAACACTAGATCACACCAACCAGGACCCCTGTTCACCTAAGTGTGTTAATCTGAAGTAAAGTTTGGAGTCTTTAACAATTCAGTGGGGACTGAAGGCTTCCATGAGTAACTCTGAAGGAATGGTAGAGACTGTCAGTTGGGGCAAAGGGTGGGAGGAATGCCATCTGAAGTCTACGAAGCAGGGCTAACTGGTTGATTGAAGGGTGCCATGTTTCCCTGGGCAATGGCCATTGCCACAGGTGGCTGTTCTGAGTATGTGGTTCAATCTACAAAAGTACTCTCTTTGGGAAATAGATGTTCTAAGTGTATGGCAACAGTCCATGAGCATAAACTCTTGGGAAATGGAAATGTTCGGGGGTGTAGTTCAATCTACGTGCATGCACTATAGGAAAGAGAAAGAAATTGTTTCTGTGGGAAAATGTACTGCCTGGCAAAGAGTGCCTGGAAAAGGAATGTACTTGTTTGCCTTGACCAACCATTGGGGGTCCACATGTGCTTTACTGACATCTGTGAATAAAGCCATACTGCAAAATCTCAGCTACTGCACTGGACAATCTGACCATTGCTTCTGTGTAGAATTAATGGAGCCACCTCAGAAGTTAGGTCTAGCATATGCCTAGCATTCTCTCCCCTGGACCTGGCTGTTTTTACACAGGTTCATTTTGGTAATTGTACCCCACCCCCTTACTTTAGACAATGAGCCCGGTATACACTCTACAGCTCGGAATGGTACCAATCTGAGTAATTCTGACGAAAGTAAATGGTATGCCATATATGGGTACTAGTTCTGTTTTATGGGGAGTGCCAACTAGCCAAAAGTGGTGTAGGGGTTACAAAAAAATGTGGTGGCTCAGCCAAGGGATATGTTTTTGGGTGAGAGGTAAATGCTGAGGGTATGTTTAGGATCTTCCTGTCTTGTTGCTCTGCTCCCAAACAGAAGATCATTGCAAGAAAAGCAAAGTCTGTGCTAAGAAAATGCCACCTGAGAACATTTTGTTGCCTGTTTTTCTGTGAAAGAAAGTGGAAAAAATGTGCTGCCTGTGTGTTTAAACTGGAAAAAATAACTGTTGAGTTGAGCAATGATTGCCCTTGCTTTACCGTTTTAAGTGCTTGAAAAACTGTTAAAAGTTGCAAATTTCCAAGAAAAATTATTTGTGGACTTTGATAACAGTCTCTTCTAAGTGCCCAGAAAGTTTGATGTGTGTACTGTGAAAATTGGGGTGTCACTAAGGAAAATGCACCAAGAACTGTGCCAAAATGCCATAAAAGTGCTTTACCCTGCTGAAATTGTCAGCCGAGAAAAAAAGAGACAGTGTGCTTTTTAAATTTGCCTGTGCAATAATTGCCATGCAGGAGTATGACTGAGAGAAAGAAAGAGTTCATTTGCATGGCGTCATGTGATTGGTTCAGTGAACCTAAGCCCCACCCTTTGAATGAGTCTCAGTGTTCTGGAGCATTCGAGGAGCAGCAAGCAGTGTGCGAGCATCATGCTAGTTCATGCAGCAGCAGCAGGAGGAATCGCAGAGAGAGAGGAGAGTTCCTAAAACAGCATTTTTTTGAACTTTCACAGGACAACCTGGCTCAACCCATTTTCTGATCACAAGTAGCAGTGATTGCAATGTGTTTTACTACTGATTCGCTAGTCTGCCAGCCTGATCACTGGAAAGGCCCAACAAATCGGCAACAGGCTGTTACCACTAGCTGAGGGATTCAGCTACTGCCTGAGTAAGTACATAGAAACATAGAAACATAGAAGTTGGTGGCAGATAAGGACCGCAAGGCCCATCCAGTCTGCCCATTTCTTTTTCTACCTTATAAATGTGCCATCGGCCTTTGCTCCGTCAGTGGCCTATCTATTCATACTCATCTGTATTGCTCCCTTATGCCTATCCCATGTCTGTTTGAAGTGCTGCACTGTATTCATAGCCACCACTTCCTGAGGTAGGCCATTCCATGCATCCACCACCCTTTCTGTGAAAAATAATTTCCTCACATTCCCCCTTAATTGGCTTCCCTCTGATCTCATGCTGTGTCCTCAAGTCCTCAGTTCAAGTGCAAAGCAAAATGAACTGTGGTACAGAAAAGTTGGAGAACAGTAGTGCAATGCAGCCAAGTATCAGAGAAAGAGTTTGTTAACTTTTAAAATTGGACTGTGTGTGTAGTGACTGTTTCGAGAGAGAGAGAGAGAGAGAGAGTGAGAGCTCCAGGGCAGTATTGATCCAACAGGTCCAAAGACGTGCGGAGAAAGTATGAATGTACTGAACTGTGCTAAAAGTAAAATTGAAGTTGTGCCTTAAGTAAAACAGTTAAATGCAAGATCGGACAAGTGTTCTAGCAATTCTGAACTGTGTGTGTGATGGAGAAAAATGTAAACAATGCAGTGCCATCTCGGACAGTGTCTCAAATGCAGAAAAGTTTCAAGTGGTTGTGCTAAAGTTGTGGAACAAAATGCAAAAGCCAGGCAGCCTGTTAAAGAAGTGTTGCACTGTGTTTAGAGCCAAATATCAGTTTGATTGCAAAGTAGAAACTTGGGACTTGTGTGTTTATTTACAGAAAATGGCACATCAGCACCCCCACTGCATGCCAGGGTGTGGGTTGCACAGCAAGAAAAAGAGTTAGCTCATTTTGAACAACTGTACAAGAATAAATCAGCACCATCCGATGTGGCTTTACTGAACTTTCTGGTCAATGTATGCATTGTTTGTTTGAAGCCAGGGAGGAATGTTCTGCTAGTCCCCCATTGCACAGACTGTTGCAAGCAGTTCGGGATGTGTGAAGCAGGTGGTACAGTAGTAGCAAAAGCAAAAACATCCACTTAGCCCCAACATGGTCACTGGCAGGGGACCCTGCTGGATCAGAACAGCAGCAGGCTGGGTGTAGTCAGAGGGACTCCACAAGTTTGTCAAGGAGTCCTTGGAAGATGTTTGTGACAGTACTTTGCAAGGCCAGGAAGAAATGGAGTTTTCTACACCACAGAGAATGGATTTGGATTCTGCAGATGCGGGTTTTGTGGATCCATGGGTCAAAGGCCCAAGCCACAGTCCCTTGGGTGAAGATGAGATGAATGAAGCTTTGTGTTGGGAGGTCAATGCCTCCATGTGCAGTGAGGAATGAAAAATTTCAGGAACTGGTGCAACTGTCAGCTCCTGAGCAGAGCTTGCAGAACAGGAATAAGTTGCAATGGCTATGGTGGGACCCTGTGAGTCACCATTAGCACTGGCTTCAGTGGAACCTCCTGAGACAGAAATGGAGGAAGGCTCTAGTAACATGTCATCGAATGCAGAAGTGGACTGCTTTTATTCTGCACTGTGTGCTCGAAGCTGGCTCAACCAGGAATGGCCACTCCCAGACCATGCCTCTGGGTTGGACCTAGTCAAAAGTAGCAAGGAAGAACTGATAATTCGAAGATGGGCTATGGCTGAATATGGACAGGCAGACCCTTTCTTCCCTCAAACCATTTGGGAGGAAATAGAGGAGAACAGACATGCCTGGTTGTGGGAGGAAGTTAGTACCAGCCTGCATCCAAATGTTAACAAATTTGTGATGATAAAAGTATGCAATGAGAGACTTCAGTTTTCGGAGCATGGCAGAACTTTGCTAGTTGATGCTGTGTAAATTGCGGACAAGGCTGGCCAAGAGACATTTTGCAATGTTTCTGTGGATTGTTCTGATGGATAAAAAGTCTTTGCCCCACACCCCAATTAGTACTACCTATGAATGGTGCCACTCATCAGAAAATGTACCCGCATGCCAAGTTAAATGCAGCAAGGCCAGAGCAGCAATCTGCCTCTAAAGCAGCAGCAGCAACCAAGGGAGGAGGTGCCTTTCTTCTGGTGTTCCAGGTTCGTCTGCCGCAGCATCCAGGGTTGGCTCCAGTAGCATCAAGGTTCATCTGCTGAAGCATCCAGGCTCATCATCCCAGCAGTAGGAGAAGATTTCCTATCCAGGTCCAGTAGGAGGTCATGGAAGAAGCTGATTCGAAGATTTTGTCTGTCCAGTAGTGGAAGATCAGCAGGCCACAGGTCCAGAGAGGTAATGTAGACATCCGTCACCTAGAATGTGGTAAGATGCATTTTACATTTTAATTTGACTGTTTTGCCTACAATTGAGGATGTCCCAGGAGCTTTGTTTCACCAATAGACACTCTTGAACTGGACTGCAGTGCTAGCAGGCCTCGTGCCTGCCCAAGAACTGCGTTTCATCAGGTTTCAGCCTAGGAGAGACTCTATATATAGTACCTTGGCAGTCTGAACTTTCTCCTTAGTACATCAGACTTGTAGGGTTTCCCTTCCCTAAAATGTTTTTGTAAATGTTTTGATGTTTTCTATTTTTGTACTTTTATAGAAAAATCCCTTTAAAATACATTTTTGGGATTGTGTAGTATCTGCAGTGGGAGGTTTGGTCACTGTGTGGTTTACAGGTTGTGTCTGTTTGCAGAATGTGTTTTGCAATGTTTTCTTTCGCAGGTGTTCCTGAAAGAAGATAAGAATAAGATTTTTTGGGGACCATCAGAGTCCTCTTGCTTAAAGTTGCTATGCTTTGTGTAACTGTGTATTACAATGCTAACCATTTCTTCTGCTTTGAAGGTGTAGAATTTTTGTAGTTCTTGGATTTAGGAAATGTACTGGTTAATGCATGTTTCTAAAGTGGGCTACAGTTCTTTTGGTTTAAAATGTTTTTTTGGTATGGGTGCCTGGTAGGTAGCATAGGTCAGATAGCTTTCCCTAGAGGGCTAGGGGGGAAGGCAGGTTGGTGGTCCTGAGTCTGGATAGGGGTCATTAATGCTGTCTGTTAGGACATGCTTCAGGCAGTTTCTTGGAACCACTCAGAATCCATAGATAACAAAGTAGTAGGGTAGGAGCTGAAGATTCTTCAGCAGGCCTCTATCCTTTAATGTTACTTCCCTGTGCCTGGCACATGGTAGGGGAGGACCTGATCAACCCTCTCCATAGGGAACATGAGGTAGGATGGCCTGGTACTAGGCTGTAAACTGGCTGCAGACAGCTAGTGGTCTGGTTATAGTGAGTGTAACCACCAAGTCCCCTGGGGTTAGTAGAATCTCATTAGTACTAGTGTAAGGCAGGTGGAAAAGGCAGCTGGTTAGGAGCTCATTTAGGGGCTTCTTACACAATGACATCACTGTTTACTCAGCTAGCCTGAGCGGGAATGATTATGTCATTTAGAACTCTTGCAGCAGTATAACCATTTTCTGAGTCAGGTGCTCAGGGGAAGTTTAGAATGTTCAGTTAGTCTGAGTCTGGAAGTCAGAGTGGCAGGAGGTCTGCCAGTTGGGGCTCTGTCCCTTAGTACCCTGTGTTTCTCAATCAAGTTTGGATTAAATCTCCAGCTCCCAGTGAAGTGGTGGAGATCTTTCTTCAGCAAGATTCCTTGATGTTCACTCCAGGGGAAGTGAGAGGGACTGCTAGTTCAGTGGATCCATGGGACAATCCCCTGAAGGTCCTAGCGTGTACAGCTGCCTTTGAGTAGGACTTTGTGTGAGAATTTCTGACAAGCTACCATGGAAAAGGGTGCTTTCTGGGTAGTTTCCTTGCCTAGAGGAAGGAGCAACTAATCTGCGAGGACAGAATGAGATACAAGTTCTCTATTTAGGAGGTTGTCTGGGGTGTGTGTGCCCAAGATCTAGATCACACCAGCCAGGACCCTTGTTCAGCTAAGCGTGTTAATCTGAATTAAAGTTTGGCGTCTTTAGCAATTCAGTGGGGACTGAAGACTTCTGTGGTGTAACCTTGAAGGAATGGCAGAGAATGTCACTTAGGGCAAAGGGTGGGAGGAATGCCATCTGGAGTCCACAAAGCAGGGCTAACTGATTCATTGAAGGGTGCCAAGTATCCCTGGACAAAGGCCATTGCCCAGGAGGATGTTCTGAGTGTGTGGTTCAATCCACAAAAGTACACGCATTGGGAAATAGAAGATGTTCTGAGTGTGTGGCAACAGTCCACTCTTGGGGAATGGAAATGTTCAGGTGTGCAGTTCAATTCATTTCCCAACATGGGCAAGAGAAAGGAATTGTTTCTGTGGAAAATTGTACTGCCTAGCAAAGAGTGCCTGGAAAAAGAATGTATTTGTTTGCCTTGACCAATCGTTGGGGGTCCACATGTGCTTGAGTAACATCTGTGAATAAAGCTATACTGCAAAATCCCAGCTGCTGCATTGGACAACCTGATTATTGCTTCTGTGTGGAATTAATGGGGCTCCCTTAGCAGTTAGGTCTAGTATATGCCTAGCATCCTCTCTCCTGGACCAGGTTGTCTTTACAAAGGTTCATTTTGGTAATTGTACCCCACTTCCTTCCTTTAGACAATAAGCCTGGTATACACGCTACAGCTAGGAGTTGTACCAATCTGAGTAATTCTGACAAAAGTAAATGGTAGGCCATATGTGGGTACTAGTTCTGTTTTATGGGGATTCCCAACTAGCCAAACGTTGTGTGGGGGTCACATGTGCATCCCACAAGAACAGAGACAGAGCAAAGCCAGAAACATGGTTAGAAACTGAACTAAAATGTCTAGAGCTACAAAAGTAAATTACAGTCTGGTTTCCCTGAGGTTTATTGAGGGAGTTAGGGCCAAGCTAAAAAACTCACCCAAAGATAAAATGAAAAATATAAAATAAGGACACTATGCCTCCAGTCTAATGCATGAGCATAGACAGCTTAAAGTACAGGTGGTCAAGTAAATAAGGGAAACACTAAACATAATAAGTCATGGTCTAGGGGCTGCATAAAGCACCAGAGGTTAATGGTTTTTAGATGCATTTTGGTGCATCGTAGGGGTCTGCTCGTAAACATTTGACTGCTTGTACAATTGTACTTTCTTAGTTAAACATTGTAGCTTTTGTTTTTACAGTTTTCATGTTTCCTTTCTTTTTCCTTGTTGTTGCAAATTAGAAACATAAGCAATGATGGCAGAAAAAGACCAAAGTCTAGTCTGCCCAGAGTTCCGTATCTGCCCTGAGACCTATTGTCTGTAGGAGGTTTAGCAACCAACAAACCCTTCACTCTGTCCCAGCCATGCCTGAAACCATTTAGGGTCTGGGTTCCTACCACGTTCACTGGCAGACTGTTCCATAGCTCCACCATCTTTCCCATGAAGTTGAACTTCCTCACATCCCTCTGAAACCTTCTCGCTGCCAGTTTCCATTCATGACCTTGGAATCTTGGCTGTGTACCCATGCTAAATAGTTCCCTACAATTCACTTTGTTTATTCTCTTCATGAACTTGAAGGTCTCTATCATATCCCCATCTCTCACTGTGTTTCCAGTGAGTATATTTTAAGTGCCTTGAGACAATCTTGATAAGATCTGTCCTCTCGGCACTGAATCATCTTGGTCACCCTGCATTTCATGGTCTCTAGCCTGTCCATGTCCTTCCTTAGGTAAGGACTCCAGTACTGAGCCTGGTATTCCATTTATGGCCTCATCAGTGACCTGTATAGAGGTAGTAGTACTTCCTTTTTCCTGCTGGTAATACCCCTTCCGATACACCCCAGCATTCTATTAGCCTTAATATAGACCTTGTTACACTGGCTTGATTATTTGGAGGAGTTACTAATGATGATTCCCAGAGAGATTCCTTTCCTCTGCTGTAGTGCTCAGTTTAATCCTTCCCATCCAGTAATCTCTCCTGGAATTTTTCCCCCTAGGTGCATAACCTTGAATTTTTGGGTGTTGAATTTCAACTGCCAAATTTTAGACCATCTCACTAGCATTTGTAGATCCTTCTGCATCTCCCTGATCCCTTTGTCCCTTTGTCACTACCTACCCTACAGCAGAGCTTCACGTCCTCTGCAAAAAGTCACACAACATGCCTCAGATGCACTCTCCAGTGTCGCTAGTGAACATACACATAAGGACAGGACACACGACAGATACCTGTGGCTCCCCACTCATGACCTCCCTCTCCTCTGATTTGACTCCATTTATCACCACCCTCTGCTGTCTCTCCTTCAACCAGTTTTGTAACCATCTAACTATGTCCCTATCATGCCTAGGTCATCCAGCTACTTCAGCAATCTTCTGTGTGGCACTGAGTCAATTGCCTTGTTGAAACTGAAGTAAAGCAAGTCCACAGTGTGGCCCTTATCAACTATTTTTTTTTACTCAGTCACAAAAAATATCTGGATGGTATAACAAGACCTCCCTGCCACAAACATATGCTGTTTACTACCCTGTAGACCATTGATCTCTTGTTAGCCCACAATGTCCTCTTTGATCAGTGACTCCATCATTTTACCAGCTACAGAGGAAAGGCTGATAGGTCTGCAATTCCCTAGTTGCTCCTTGTCCTCCCCCAGTGTAGCAGGAGTACATCTACTACCCTCCATTGATTCCAACAACCCCTGGCTGAATTGAGCTACTGAATAGCCCTGCTAGGGGTTTAGCCAGTTCCGCAGCTAATTCATTGAACACCATTGGGAGCATCCCAACTGGCCCCAGGGCTTCATCTTCCTTTTGGGATTCAAACATCTCCTGGACTCTTCCTCTGGTAAATACTGGCTGCCTTATTTCAGGAATGCTGCTGACAGCTGCCTTTATTCCACTTTCAGGCAGGGTCCCACTGTCTTCCTTTGTGAAGCTAGAGCAGAAGTAATCATTAAGGACAGATGCATTTTGTTCATCTTCTTCTAGTACACTTTCCTCCTTGTAGCCAACAATACCCTGTCCCTGCTTCCTTTTTTCCTTTATATATCTGAGGAATTGTTTTCCCCACCCTTGACTCCCTCCACAATATGCAGCTCTGTGTCTGAATTTGTATCCCTGATGATCCTCTTGGTTCTATAGTATTTATTGGGTACTCTTCCATTACTCCTCCCCCACTTTTCCTTATACCTGGAGAAAACCTTTTCTTTTCCCTCACTGCTTCTCTGACCCTTTCTGAGAACCATATTGGTCTTTTGTGCCTGTTTCATTTCTTAACAATTTTTGTGCATGATTTTGTTCCCTGATTGCCAGCCCCATCTTTCCTCAACATCTCCAATGTTGTCCAGCTCCCTCATCTGGTTGAAATCTGCTCTTCTGAAATCTAGGCTTTCAGTTTTTCATAGAGGCATTATTGTCCCAAGGGCCAGACTGAACCAAATGGAGTTATGGTCACTGGACCCCATTGCTCACCTACCCTTTTTCCAAGCACCAAATTGAGAATGGACACCTATCTAGTGGGTTCCTTAACTGACTGCACCAGCAGGCAGTCCTGCAATGTATCCAACAAGGCCCGACTTCTTGTGCAGTGGGACACAGGGATTGTTGATATAGTTGATATCCAGCAGGTTCAGATCACCCACCACCACCACATCCCCCTTTTTCACTCCCCTTGCCAACTCTTCCATGAGCTCCCTAGCTCACTGTTTCCCTTGTGTTGATTGTCTACACATCACCCCCTGTATTTTTTTGCCTGAGTGCACCATGCAGTGAACCCACAGCAACTCTGTTTCCCCTTTATTTCCCCTCATAGCCTCTGTGCCCTCCCTGACATATAGGACTAAGCTCCCCTTTGCCTTTCCCTCTATCCTTTCTAAACATTGCACACACTGGGACTGACAAGTCCCAGTCATTATTCTTCGTGGTCCAAGTTTCTGTAATACTATGAGATCCACCTTAGTGTTTGCCACCAATGCCTGTAGCTCACCGATTTTATTACCTAGACTCCTGACATTAAGACAGACCCCATTCCAACAAGCTCTGGATCCTCTTGCTGTTTTGTGATCCTTCACCTGCATTCCTTCCCATTCTCCTTACCTGCTTATTTTTATGGCTGCAGTAGGCGTAGCCCTACAAACCTTTTGCTTCAGAAAAGTACTCACTGCATAAATTACCTTTCAAACAACATGATAGAGTGTTAAAAACAGTTTCCTCCACTGAAGCCTCATTATTGTGCTGCCTGTATGTGTATGGGATCTGAAGAGCACTATTTTTCCTCTGGCCTGAGAAATTAATTTCCCTCCTTGCAAGGCATCAAGAGAGGTAGGGATGTGCCCGGCCTGGTGGCACTGAGGGTTGAGGCACTGGATGCCACACCTCACACCACGCCGGTGACCCAGGTTTGGGATAGGACTCAGGCCACTGGGAGTTGGCTGGGGGGGAGAAGGATCGAGTGCCCAACGGTTTGCTCTCCTTCTCCGGGAAGGGTTGGGAAGTTAGCCTCGCTGCTGTACCGCCACCTCCTAGGGAACTCAGAGGTGCCAGTGCAGTCAGGGACAACATAAGGGTTGATGCTGGCAGAGGAGAGGAGAGGATGCATGTCTCAGTATGCATTGAGCTCGATGGTCCTCATTGCAAGCCAATGTCAAGGGGACGAGAACAGTGGAAAATACCCCCGGACAGTCCTGGCAATGATCTCCCACTCCACTCCACAATGTGAGGGCAGACTTCACTGTGTGTGCATGTGCTCCACTGAGGTACGAGGAGAGTAAGTCTGGGGCCTTCCTTGTCCCACCCAGGGGGTTAACTGGGGGCTTAAATGACAAATTAATATCACGGATGCGCACTATAGGGGCAGACTCCACTACGGCTGGTGTGGAGACTTGGAGATCTGAGAGATAGGTGGGTCCAGAGGCCATAGGTGGATAAACAGAGAGTAAAAAAAAAAGAGAGGCAAGGATTTGTCTAGGGGCTTGACCAGGACACCTGGATGGACAGGTTTGGTGGAGGAGGGCAAGCAGGTGCCACCCACTGGGGCAGGCAGGTGTTCTCGGGGGGGGGGAGGAACTTGCAGCCAGGGATAGAGAGAAGATACCTCCTTATTTCTTCCTTTCTTAGGTTGCAAGAACAGCCTTAAAGAAAACATCAAGGTTTTGGCAAAGAAGATACCTTAATGCAACAGCAGAAAGCAGACCTAGTGAATCCTGAAACAGTCTGGTAAGTGCTGAGTTTTGATGCTCTGACATTTATAAAAATAAATGAATATGGTCTGCATTCAAATTACAGTATATTTTGTGATACACTTTACTCCCTCCACTGACACTGCAACATTTCAAACTGCAACACTGGGGCTGGTAGTATGGCATTATTGCCTGGAGGTTATAGTAAGAGCTGTGAATGAGCCTTGTACATCCAGCAGACAGGGTCTGACTCCAGCAACCTTTACTTGCATACTGTGTGACTCTGCCTTTGCCCTACTTCAGTTTCCCTAATAAAATATGTTTTTAAATAAATACTGTTTTTGCTTTTAAACTTCAGCTGGCATAACAGAATGAAGGAGTCTTCCTGTACTGCACCTGCCTGCATCATACTCCGATATAAAAATAAGTCTGGTGTTCACTGTAACCAGTATAATGTTCCCCTTTCAATAACGCTATACAAAATAATCACCTTACTTTGTCATTTATGAATTTCTGTATTATCTGAACTTCTTATCCTAAAATAATGTCTTTACAATACAGAAAAAAGCTATATTCAAATTATTAAAAGAGAAAGAACCAATCTGCTCTGCATTTTAAATGCAGTTGGCCAAAATTCTAACAGTGTGAACAAGCATTTACAAACATATGCATAAGTGTCAAAAATCTGATAGGAATAGAAATGTGAAAGTTCTGTGAACTTATATTATGCATTGTAATGTTTATTTTAACCAGCTGTCCATTGTGAACTCTTGATGCCAACTGCTTTCACTGGTGCTATGTTTCTGAAGATGACTCAGTTAAAAAGTATGCTTAGATTCATATAATTTTATATAACAGGTTTAGCTTGTTTCAAAAGTTTATCACCATCCCCAATAACATGCCACTCACTCTATGTCTCTGGTGTTACACTGTCATTAATGCTCTCCAAGTTAAATAACCAATGCAATGATATTGTTAAGTCTGGCATTTGTTGCAGTTAAACACAGGCTTGGACAACAAAAATCACAGGCCACCTTATAAGGCTAACTCAATTAAGGGTCCTTTTGTAATTTATTCTCTGAGCTGCAACATCTCATTTACACTTAAGCCATGCAGCTGGGATGTTTGAAACATGGGGAGATTGAGGTACTTGCTCAGGGTCACAGTGTGAGCAAGTGGCTGTTATGGAATTTAAACGTAGGTCTTCCAATCCTCAGGACTGTGCTGTTCCCAGTTTGACATACTGCCTCCCTCTAGGTCCAATTCCCAAGCTCCTTTTTTTGCTAAATTTATTTACCCAAGAGAACTCAACTGAGTTACAGCATCTCTTTTACAATGAAGTCATGCAGCTGGTAAGTTTGAAGCACTGGGAGGTCGATTTACTTGCTCAGGGTCACAGTCTGAGCAAGTGGCTGTTTTGGAATTTGAAACTGGCTCAGTCCTCAAGACTGTGCTGTTCCCATTTTGACATACTGCCTCCCCCTATTTTCAATTCCGTAGGCCCTCTGCTTTCAGTGTCAATGGCAGATGCACTTAGATATCTCAGGCCAACTCAGTTAAGGGTAATTGTTTTAAATTGATATGGCAAACGATGGGCAATATTTTATTCTTTTAATGTTACTTTTACAGTGTTCTACAAGAATTAAATGTGTTCATTTTAATCATGAGAAATACCTGGAGAAAAATGAAATTCAGTGTCTAATACAGAAAACAGAAAGCATGTCTTTTGCAGGTACATGTTTGAATCAATTTTATTTTAAGTTTCAGTATAACATTTTAAAGGAGAACAATACTGAACTGTGGAACAGCACTATGGTGAAGTTTGCCTGTGCCCCCCCATGAAACCCTTTTTTTCTGATCTATGAAGTTTAACCAGTTATGGCAGCCTGTGTTTCCTCACCTTTTACTGTAGGTGGTGCTCCCCATGCTGTGCGGTCCTGTAGTGTCACCTCACTGTCTCCCCACTACATGACTGTGGACATACGTCTTCTCTGCATTTACTGAGTGTGAGCTCCTTCAGTATGCGCTTGCTGCACATGCATGTGTACAGTACAGGAAGTGTTTCCATGTATTGCTACCTCCAGCCTGCAGCACCATTAGCATTCATCCTGCAGCTCAAGATGGAGATGTGTATTAGAGGAGGGTATTTCTCATTTGCTTGCCATTTTCTTTACTGAGTCATGTTGTATTCACACACCCACAGCATTTTAAAAATGTATGGGCTCGTAGCCCATTTTGGACATTGTGTCCCATTTCAGCATCCTGTTTGGCATTATGTTCCCAAATTAAATGATCTTGTTTGTGCCACAGAGTTTTATTGAAGTACGGCTCATGGTTCAGTGGTAGATATTTCCTTGAAATTGTTGCCACTGATATGCTGAATTTATCATCAAAGCATTGGCCAACTCCCATTCCAAACACACTGCCCATGGGAAATGTACTTATTATGACAAAAATCATTTGCCAGTCTGATGTGATTTGATCCCATTTACCATTCACCCAATGAGACTTGTACTTGCTTGACAGCTGTCACATTCACCACTTTGGAGTGTAGGGCAGAACATGAATTCCAAGGTGTATTGCACAGCATCACAATAACTGCCTCACAGTACTATCATCCCATGCTGTGTGTATCTGATGATGGTGCACTCTGTAGCTTTTGCCATTCACTTCACTTGGCAACCTGCATTTCAGACCCGAGCAAGTTATGAATCAACTCCTGTAACAAATTACTAAATGAAAGTAATGAATAAAATAAAGAAAGAACTTTCATTTTTCTGCTTCTGCCATTTTGATGGCATCATCATTTCTGTAGTATGAAATTAGTGCTTTGTTATGTGTCTGTCTTCCAGCAACTGAAGAAAACTGATTACATGCTGCAGTATGTGTACCCTGGAGCACAGACACTACGGACTGTAAGGTTGCCAATGTTCTGTGCACTGAAATTCAGTTGGTGTTGGTGAAGCTGTGTTACAATGCCTCACTGTAGCACAAGTATAGCTTCAAATGAAATACTTTTGCAAAAGTAAAAAAATCATTCACACTGAATTCTGTACTCAGAGGGCTGGATATTCAAACTGCACCCAAAAAGTGCGCAATAGCAGAAGCAAGCACAAGTCCATTGCACCCATGTGCAATTGATGCGATATTCAAAAAAGGAGCAAGCCAAATTGCGCCAAGAGCAAACATCTTAATATCGCACAACCTGCACCATAGCGCAACTAGGAAGCGGAAGCTGAGCAGATACGATGCGGTATGGCACAACAAGGGCTGCCCAGCTGAGCAGCCCAGAGGCACCATAGCGCAAGCAGGGAGTCCCCCAGCAGCAGAGCAATGCAACTGCACAACCAGGGAACCAGGGAGGTAGGTAGGGGCCCACCACCCATGCCACAGATGGGCACAGGAACACACAGCAGAACTGACAATGTGCCCCCACACCCTAAGCACAGCACAACTGGGGGAGGGCTGGAATAACCACTGGCCCATGGGGACAAGCAAACAAAGCACAGCTGGGCCATGGTGCCCCAGCACACCCACCGGCAAGCTGAGATTGCCACACAAGGAGGGCGGACCACCCCATGCCACACCAGCCCCCCCAGTGCACAGCACACCCTGCACCGTGACCCCAAGACACCCCCCATGAGCAGTGACCATCACTGCAGGAAACCCCATGCATACCACCACCCCCACTGTCACACTGCAACCTCATGTACCACAGAACCATACAAGCCAGACCCACCATGAGCACCCAGCAGTGGGTGGCAGCACACAGCAATGCAACAACGCCAGACAAAGTGCCAACATGCACAATCCCCCTGAGGCACAGCTGAGAGACCGACCTTGTGTTGGCACAAGAGGTACCCCACACGGGAAAGGGCATGCCCCTGACACCATCACCATTGAGACAGCACCCTGCACAGTAGACAAGTGTCACATCCCGACCCACCATGAGCCACAGCAGCCAGCACAGACACCCACAGTGGTGCATGGAAGCATGCAGCACACTGGATGCAACACAGTGCAGGGGCAAACACACACCCATACCCATGGGGACACTAACACAGGGATGCAGTAGTGTGGCAACCAAGCCCTCAGTGTGGGCCCATGAAAACTGTGCACACACAGCCTGCAGTCCTCCATGGCACAGGGGTGATACCCACCCTGAGCATGAACTGTGGTCCTGTATGCCACCAGCATATTCCTGGAGCACAAGTCACAGACAGTGGTGCACAGCCCCCTGCAACACACACACAAGCCACAGCATGGAGGTGGGACAGCAACTGCGGAGGCCACAGTGTCGCCCAAGGCAAACATGCACCACACCAGTGACAGGAGGCAACCCAGCATTGTGACGGTCACAGTGGATGATCTGCAGGGACAGCCACCACTGACAAGGCAGCAGACCTCACAGGCCACAGACATGCAAGGGTGTCAGCTGCACAGGCCAAGGATGGGTTGACAAAGGCACAATGGACACAGAGCATGCACCATGGACCACTGCACACACAGTAATGCAATGCACAGGGAACAACACACACACCACAGACACTGACTGATAGCCACTCCCACACCAGAGACATGTCCCCACGCACACACGCACATACCCATGACTGAACCACCCCAGATCCCATGCACACCACTGCAGCTGAGCACCTATAGCCAGCTGCAAATCAGAGACCACCACAGTATTCATATCAAAATATGTCTATTGTAAAATATAAAACAAAACTATATACAGTGAACTATGTACAAATGGGGGGGAGGGACAGAAACAAGGTGGGGGTGGGTAAGGGGCAGAGGTGAACATATGGAGAGGGTAGGTGGGGTGTGAGGCTTGATCAAAGGGGGGTAGTTGCAGGCAGGTCTTGCAGATGTCAGTGTCCAGCCTGGTCCTCCTCTGCCTGGGGCTGTTGCCTGGGCTGTCTCCTCCTCCTGACCCCATGCCACTGTAAGTCCCTCAATATGGACAGGGACTCTTGCACCACCTATAGCAGCTCCTGGACAGCCTGCTGGATCCGCAGGAGTATCCGTACACCTAGGATGAGGGATCAGAGTCAATAGGTGTGACTGTCCATCCCCCTGCAGCCCACCCATTATGCATGGCAGACAGCCATGTGCCACGCTCCTGTGATGGTGTGTGCCCACCCATAGTGACCGTGTCCACAAGACATGCCCAACCAGGCAGCAACAGCCATGTGTACCACTGCACACACCCACCGCCCATGTCCAGCACAGCACAACCAAGGCCGTACAGTAACGTGGCTGTGCGGTGTGCAGGCAGTGCCACAGCCATGTGCCCAGTGCATGCATGGACCACCATTGATGCACTCCCAGACATGCAGTGCCACTGGACAATGCTGACTGTCACATGTCACGTGCATGGCAGTGGTGTCCATAGATGGTGGCCATGCCCTGCTTCCCACCCTGTCACACAGTATGCAATAGCAAATCATGGTGTCATGGCACTCACCCTCATTGGGACATTGTTGGCATTGGAGTTGGTCCCCGACACGCCTGTGTGCAGCATCCTCCTCTCTCTGCTGCCACTCCACCATCCTCCTCTGCTCGGCCATGCCTATGGGAGACAAAAGGAGAGAAACACATCAGTACAAACCCAAAGCAAAGTCCCCCTGCCCCAATGTGTGTGCCCACCCACCCAGCCAAACCCACCCACCCCATACCCTGTAAACACCACCACAGCCAACCCTAGATTATCCCTCCCTATGTGCTGGACACATAAGACAATGTTACCCATATGGACGATACAAGTGTGTAGATGTATCACCCACCTGGATGAGGCAACACGCCCCTCCTGGCACACGACCGCAGACGGGAAAGTAGCTCCGGCTCCCTCCTTCTAAGGTCCCCGTACCGGTGCCTGCACTGTTCTGCTGTTCTCCTGTGGCCAGTGGCCGCCTCCAGGTTAGTGGCCACCTCTTGCCAAACCTGGGTCCTGGCCCTGTCCAGTTCCTCCTCGCCAAAGAGTGGGCCATAGTGTGGCTCCACAAAGGCCACAAGGTTGGCCAGCTCAAGGGCACTCCATTGAGGGGGCTCTCCTGCGTGCCATCTCCACCGCTATAGTAGGCAATATGGCGCTCTGCAGTGCGGTACAGCACCACCATTCCCTATTGCGCTGTTACCGAACAGCGCGATAGAGATGCAGCCATGCCGGACGTATAGCACCAAGGGGGCAAAGGTCGGGCACAGGGTCATGGGTCTCTGGCGCAAGGCCACGCATAGCGCCATCAGACATCTATGCATCTAGCAGGATTGGTTGCCTGTGTGCCATCACCACAGTGAACTATTGCGCAGTTGTGCCACAGCGCCATGTAGTGACCCTCGCCATAGCACCACTGGCACAATGGTGGCCGTGCCCTGAATTGCCTACCACGCACAGCACATCATCATTGCAGCAGATGCCTGTGTAAGCTACCTGGGCATGCGCAGTGCAGTGTACAATGCATGCCACAGAACTGCACCATTGGATCAGCACATTCAACACAACTGCGTAAAGCGCAAAAGCGCAATATTCAGCCGTCATATGCTAATCATCCGATCAGCCATGCAATGGCGCAGCAGCATGATTTGCATCTCATTAAAGTTGCTCCTCACCTAATTTGCATGGATTGCGCTATAAAAATGCAACACAGTTCTGCAGTGGCCATATTCGGTTACTGCAGTTTATTGGTGAGTTGCATGCTGTGTGGTATTCTGGACTGTGGTATTAGGGACTTGCTTTGTACTGCACAGTCACAGGTAACCACTGACATCCATACAGGCTGAATAATGACCGAGTGAGGTCTGGGTGAGTGGACAATGATGGTGGGTGGAAGAGGAGGCCCAATTTCACCAAGGCCGAGACGGAGGCACTCTTCAAGGCCTACATCAATCAGGATCCACTGCTCAGTGGATGGCGGGGCACCCCTCAGGCTCATGCTGCTGCATGGGAGGGGGTGGCACATGCCGTCAACCTGCATGGCAGCCACCAGTGCTCTGTGCAGGAATGTAAGAAGAAGATGGGTACCAACAGGAGGAGGGTGAAGGAGAAGGTGGCTGCCATCAGGGCGACACGTGCTGTAACAGGCAGGGGCCAGCAGGAGGTGGTGCAGCTGACATCGGCAGAGGACAGGCTCACTGCAAGCATGCAGTGCAGTGCCATTGAGGGCGTTCCAGGAGGTGGCTTCCAGACAGGTGGTAGCCCATCACTGAATGGTACGTCATGGTCTGTTGGGGGGAAGGTAGATCACATGCACTAACGTGACCTTATTTTCTGTTACAGACCCTGCACATCTGCAGGGGTCAGTGGTGGAGGGCCTGTCCACTGCAGACAGTCATCTGGAGTTGGAGGAGGGACCATCCACCTCTGCAGGTAGCTGGCAAGCATTGCAGCAGTGGGTACGCCTGGCTGTCAACACTGATGTCGTTGAGACAGGTGTGGGGGAGGCCCTTCCAGTGTCTCAGTGTTCTGGCATCCAAGGATGCCAGCACGCTGTGGCTGTGGCACAGACCTGCACCAATGATGATGACACGACCGTTATGGGCAGTGACGTGTGTGTCACGGAATGGACACACAGCAGGCCAGCTCACGCCCATAGACCTGGCTGGTTCCGACGTGTGTGCCAGCATGTCAGCACAGTCCCAGGCTGTGCCTATCAGCACCAGTGGGGCAGTACCGGTGGCTGGTCAGGACAGTGGCACTGTTGCGGCCACAGTGGCAGAACAACCGATCCCTTGGGCACAGCAGGCGGAGGGGCAGCAGCAGCAGTCACCCACCGGGACTGGGGGTTCAGGGTTCAGCGGTGGTGTCTGTGCACCGCCTGCGGACTTGCCCATACCTGGACCTGGTGAGCAGCGCCTACCCTCAAGGGATGCTGAACATCAGGCCCTTCCATACCCTGAGGGACAGGTTGCCGAGGTGGCAGACGACATCTTTGATGAGCACACCCGCCTACTGCAGGCATCAGTATAGCAGCAGATGTGGCTTGCAACGTCCGTGGAGGCACTGTGTGTGGCTCTGGAGCGGGTCGAGGAGCGACACAGCAGGGACACTGATAGGATCCTGTCACAGATTGTCCAGTTGCGGGAGGATGTGACTGCTGCCATTGACAAGCAAACACAGGTGTTGGTCGCTGTCATGGCCACAATGGGCACACAGTCAGGTGCCCATGTGTCGCTCACACCGCACAGTTTGCCATCCACTCCCCATTCCTGGCATCATGCGATACCCACCCTGTCAATGCCGGGTTCAGCTGTGGGCATCCTGAGCACTCCTGGTGCAGGTATGTTCAGTGTGCTGCAGACCCCTGTGCAGGCACAGTCACGTTCGCGCAGTGGAACCCCTGGTGGACCATTGGTGCCACCCCATGAGGCCCGTGGTCAGCCTGCCAGTGCTGCTGGGTCTCGGAGGGGCTGCCCACGCATCCGAGGCAGATGTGACACTGTGCCGCTAGACTGACCTGTCTCCCAGCGCGGGCACTGTCTGGTGCTGCCCTGTGTGCATTGTGTGTTTTGGTGGGCAGTGCACCAGTGGGTGCCTGGCCCTGCACGCAGAAACACGGTCCACCTGCACACCATCCCGACTGCTGTCCACAGGTATGTGTGCATGATGATGCCTGCATTGCACTGTATACCAAAGTGCGATGGTGCCCAGCATCTGACACATGCACATAGACAGTCAGTGGACATAGTGGCCTGTGGACATGTGTGTTGCTAGTGTTTGTGTTCCGGCTCTGTTTTGCCCCTGACCCCTGTGCACTTTGTGCCTATTGTGTGTGCGTGTGTGTGTGTGTGTGTCCATCCATGTGGCGTGTTACTGTTCACCCCTCCTGGTTGTATGTGTGTGCTTCTGTGCCTGCCACATCCCTTGCCAGCATGCACCCTGATGTGTTTCCCGTAAGGTATGTTGGCATGCCCAGCCACTGGTGGTTGCATGGCCCCATGACTTACCTGTGTTGGCTGAAGTGCTCCTCTGTGATGGTGTCCCGGTGCAGCTGTGCCAGCCAGATCAGTCGGGGGCCCCATCGGCCGGGGGGGCTGCCCATCTCCATCGTCACCGGCGTCCCCATCGCTGTCCCCTCTTCGACCTGTATGGCTATCCCACAGTCTTTGGCCATGTTGTGCAGGATGCAACAGGCCAGGAATATCCCACAGGCCTTTGAGGGGCTATACTGTAGGGCACCACCAGAGGTGTCCAGGCAACAGAAATGCGCCTTCATCATCCCAAACACCCGCTCAATGACGTTGCATGTGGTGGCATGTGCCTCATTGAAGCATTGCTGCGATGGGGTCGTGGGCCGCCGGTAGGGTGTGAGCAACCAGGGATGGAGTGGGTATCCACTGTCACCTGTGTGGAGATAGTGGAGGTTAGTGTCTTGTTCAGGCTCAGACTGCCCCAAACCCTGTGGGCCACACCCATGGCACCTCTGGCTTACCCCCGATTGCCCACAATTTGTCAGTTCTACATACATACTCACCCACTAGATGACCTGTGGGGATGTCCCCACTCTTGAATCAATGGCACAGTGCCGACTGGTGCCAGATGAAGGAATCATGTGCTCCCCCAGGGTGCGTG
The DNA here is from genome assembly GCA_016271365.2 of Neoceratodus forsteri. Lineage (NCBI taxonomy): Eukaryota > Metazoa > Chordata > Ceratodontiformes > Ceratodontidae > Neoceratodus > Neoceratodus forsteri. The sequence goes on from CM057453.1 coordinate 732,109,380, forward strand.
GCACAGTCATTGATGATGCGCCCACTGGCATCACACACCACCTGGCAGTTGACACTCGCATATCCCTTCCAATTCATGTAGGCAGCCCCATCAGGGCCAGGTGATGTGTGGATGGCCACATGGGTGCAGTCTATCGCCCCTAGCATGCCAGGCATATGTGCTACCCTGTGGAACTCCTGTATGTTTGCTGTGCGCTCCACCACGGTGCTGGGGAAATGGATGTACTCTGCAGCATGTAGCAGCAGTGCCCTGAGAAATTGGGTAAGGATGCATGACATGGCCAACTGTGTTATGCCTGTGGTGTCCCCTGTTGGTCTCTGGAAGGTACCCGTGGTGAGCAAGCACATGCAGGCTGTTACCTTTGTCTCCACTGACAGAGCATGACTCCGTTGTGTGCATCACATCACTGCACAGCTCACAGAGCTGCCTCAGTATTGCCCTGTTCAGGCGGTACCGGCCCACAATCTCAACATTTTGTGTACAACTCAAAGCTGGTGTGGGCTCGGTACTGCCTGTTGGGGGCATACTGCCGACAGGCCCTTCCACGGCCATGTCCTCCTGCAGCATGCCTTCTCCCCCCCTCATTACGGCATCCATGTGGAAGATGGCACTGTCCACGTCCCTGGCTTGTGTTCCCCCCCAGCTGATGTTGCTTTGTTCCCCCTGCTGTCCTGACTGCTACCTCCCCTGCACCGGGTACACCTACTGGTCTCTGCACTTTGTGGCCCCACACACCTTCCCTTGCCCCTCTTCTGTGATGTGGTTTCCCTGGCCTGCCCTCTTTCTCCCTGTTTCTCTGTGCCTGTCTCTGACTCATGTGGCTTCCCTGTAGTGTTCTTGCACCTCTTCCTTCCTTGCTCCTTTTTATTTTGGCTCATTTCCACTATGGCGCAACTTCTGCCTGCTCCACTGTTGTGCATTGAGCAAGTCTTTGAACATCGCACTGCGCACTTTATGCGTGGTTCCACCCCCTTCCGGTTGCACATGCCTTCATTATCATTGTGCTGTTGCTCAGTATGTTTTCAGTGGTGCAACTGCCTCCTGCTGAATATCGCAGAATGGTGCATTTTCTGACTTGCGCTGGCGCAACCCTATTGCGGATTGCGCAACCCTTTTGAATATCCAGCCCAGAGTGTTTTTCACTTCTAGCTCTGTTTTATGTACAGACTGTCTGTTCACTTTTAATACTTTGGAGTGCCTTTATATTTTTTCAATCCTGACAATATGTTCCACTACCTTGATTTTTGCAATGCTTTGCTGGAGCATTACTGTGCCACCCCATGCCCACATCCTGACCACAGATGACACTATCCAGTTTTGTGGAAATGCAGTTCTGTACAGATTATGTATTCATTTCAACTGTTGAAAAAAGATTCAGAGAAACCCAATCATTTATCTCTCTGTCAGAACTAAATGATTATTTGACACTTTTCTAATTCTAAGTCAGCTGTGGGTGGTAAGGCAGCACTCTTAAGAAAGAAAGGTAACCTACTAACCATTAAGTTTTACTCACTGAAAAACACAAAAAGATCACTGACAAAATTAAAAAAGAAAAAAAATGTTTCACAGAGGAAACACACCATGACTTAAGATGTTTTGTGTGACTGGCATGTGTCCTGTGCCTGTTATTCATCCAATATTAACTGAGTTATCTGTAATAAATTAACATGAATCACTTACCAGGATATGTGCATGGGGAAAGTATCTTTATTTCACTGGTGTCCCTCAGTCTGGCACGGTTCAAAAACTTATTCCAACAAATACTACTTTGAGAAGGGTACAGAAGTGTAAATTATTCACATTGGAAGAATATTAATGGAAATCTAGGCAGACTGATGTGTAGCAGGATGTGCGCTACTGTCAGTTGTGCTCCTGCTTATCAGCCAGTAACCCAGAATAAGTGTCCTAAGCATGGGATGTCATGTGCCAAGCAGGGAGTAAGGTTGTGCTTGTGAGTCTTGGGAGGGACAAAACACACCAGTGGCCAGAAGCAGATGAAGGCACCATGGTTCCTCCACCACAGTACTGCCCTACTGAGTACTCTGGCTCCATGTTGGATCCTACTTTCACATATCAACTATCCTTTGATCCTTTGATTTATTGACACCAACATTTTGTGAATGTGTGGGTGAGTGCCAAATTCTGGTGTAAATAGACAGACTAAAAAAGAATTTCAGAGAAATAGTTTGTAACCATTACTGGTGAAGTAGGTAAGTGATAGGTACTGATGTTGAGGGTTGCAACGTTACAAACCCAATGACAGCTTTGGTGGGGGGGTCTTCCTTAGTAATACATAAATACAGTGAAGGGGAGAAGGGAGGACACTGCTGGAGGGAATCTACATGTATCCATTCAATGACTGTACTGAGTAAGGCAAGGCAAGGCAATGTTTATTTCTATGTCGCCCATTTCCCGGGGGATCTGGATGCCACAAATAAAAACAGGTAAGGGGATGGAGAAGCATACATAAAATAATATTTAAAACAATAATAAAAAAAAATTACATTATTTAAGATACATAGCTTTTCACTTATTAATTCATCCCATTAACATTTATTACATCATGTTAAATAGCCATGTCAGGGAAGGTCATAGCAAAGAGATGTGACTTAAGGCAGCTCTTAAAGATCTCAGCTGAAGGGGCCTACCTGATTACAGGAGGAAGTAAATTCCACAGGATGGGGACAGCGACACGGAAAGCTGTGTCTATGGCAGTTTTTAGTCTCTTCCTGGAAATTGCCTGGAGGAACGGAGGATGCGTAATGGGGTGGAATGTGTTAGGAGATGAGACAGACAGCCAGGGCCAAGTTCATTTAGAGCCTTAAAGGTGAGCAAGGACATCTTGACAGAAAGAATTGATGAGTATCTAGAGGCTAGCAGGGCACAAGACCCAAGGCAGCATGGACTCACAGTGGGATGGTCATGTCAGGCAAATCTAATAGATTTCTTTTCCTGGGTGACCAAAGTAGTAGACCAGGGAGGGGCTGTGGGCAAGGCCTACCTAGACTTTAGCAAGGTATTTGACACAGCCCCACACAAAACATTAAGAAATAAATTAGTCAGCCAGGGAGTGGGTTCCAGGGTGGTATTCTGGGTAAAACATTGGCTGGACAACTGGACACAGATGGTAATGGTAAATGGAGTCCACTCCGAAGAAAAGGGGAAGGTTACTAGTGGGTTACCGCAGGATTCAGTAATGGGTCCGGTCCTTTTTAATTTCTTCATAAGTGACACTGGAGAGGGACTTGAAGGGACAGTATGCCTCTTTGCTGATGACACAAAGATCTGAAACAGGGTTGATACACAAGGGGGTTGGAAAGGATGAGAAGGGGCTTGGCAAGGTTGGAGGAATGGTCAACAGTATGGCAGCTTAGATTAAATACAAAGAAGTGCAAAGTTATGCACCTGGGAAACCAAAACCCAGGGGAAGAATACATATGAACATATGAAGAAGCCAGCAGAAGGCCATTTGGTATTTCAAGTCTGCTCATGTTGCAGGGTCCACAGCTTGAGCTACTGTCCCTGCCCCTCTCCCCACTCCTCCCATCCTTCCTACCCATGACCCTTACCCTGCCCCTATACCTGTCCCAGCCTCTCCTAAAGCTGCCCACTGTATTCAACAAAATTACCTCTTCTGGGAGCCCATTCCAAGAGTCCACCACCTTCTAGGTAGAGAAGCGCTTCCTGGCCTCCCTCCTAAACCTTCCACACTCCAGCTTAAGACTGTGTCCCTGGTGTTATTGTTCTCACTCAGCTTAAAGAGACTCTTGTTATCAACCTTATTTATCCCTTTCAAGTACTTGAAGGTCTCAATCATGTCCCCTCTCTCTCTCGTCTGCCATGGAGTACATGTTCAGTGCCTTCAGCCTCTCCTTGTATGCCTTACCATGCTGACCAGCTATCATTTGTGTAGCTCTCCTCTGAACATTCTCCAGCAGGTTGATGTCCTTTGTGAGGAGTAGGCACCAGTACTGAACTACCCACTCTAGATGCAGCCTTACCAGTGACCTGTACAAGGGCAGTATAAACTCCTCTCCCCTATTACTGATCCCCCTAGATATGCATTCCAGCATCTAGTTTGCCTTTTCTGCTGCTTTCTTGCACTGTATTCTGTGCTTCAGGTCATTAGTGATCATCACTCCAAAGGTCCTCCTCCTCCTCCTGTGATGTAGATACTCGGAATCCACCCAGGTAGTACTTTGTCCTAAGATTCCTGGCTCCAATATTCATAACTTTGCTGTTCTTGGTATTGAAGCCAATGGGGGGAGGTATTAACAACAACAAAAATGGAAAGGGAACTGGGGTAGTCACATCAGCTGACCTGATGGTAAGCAAGCAATGTGGGAAGGCAGTAATGAGGGTTGGGGGATACTGGGATGTATAGGGAGAGGCATCACCAGTAGAAAACAGGAAGTTGTTATCCCTCTGTGCAGACAGTTGGTGAGACCCCATCTGGAGTACTGTGTGCAGTTCTGGAGACACCATCTCCACAAGTACATAGGCAGAATGGAGGCAGTCCAGAGGAGGGCAACTACAATGGTGCAGAGTCTGCACCAGAAGCCATACTATGAGAGACTAAAGGAGCTTAATATACATACCCTTGAGGAAAGGAGGGAGAGGGGGGACATTCTATAAAATGTCAAGTACCTGAAGGGAATCAACAAAGCCCAAGAGTAGCATCTTTCAGAAAAAGAGATGTGCAAGAACACGGGGACACAATCTGAAGATAGAAGGAGGGGATGGCTCAGGGTCAATGTGAGGAAGTATTTTTTCACAGAGAGGGTGGCGGACACATGGGATGGCCTTTCTGAGGCTATCATGGGGTCATAAAAGTTGGGTAATTCAAGAATGCATGGTACAGACATAGGGAAATTCTGGTGCGGGAAGGAAGAAGTAGGCTGTTGGTTAACTAGGAGCTGCAGCTTATCCAATAGGTATGGAAATGGGCAAACTAGGTGGGCCAAGCGGTCCTTACCTGCCATCAAAGTCTATGTCTCTGTGTTTCCAGTCATTTATCTCAGCCAGACAGATGAGTAAAAGATGGTGTGATCTGCTGATCTGCTAGAACACCAGCTGTGTGTATCAAGTTCAAGAGTACATACACAGAGTGACAGGGTGACTGGGTGGTGGAGACTGATTCCACAAGCAGTAATGCAGATTGGCACATGAAGAACTGATGGACACAGTGGACAGCAAGGGGACACAATTCAGTGCTCCACTCAGTAGCCCTTATTTAGGGATATGCAGCAAGCACCTCCAAGTGATGCTCCCTCTCCTCCACCTTTTACCATATACAGATTTGTGCCAATCACACAGCTCCCCCCCCCCAAAATATACAAATATTATAGTATATAACATGCACATAACAGTTACTCTCAAAGCCAGAGAAACTGCAGCATGACATTCCTGTCACTGAAGCACCAGGCCTGTAAATACTCCCACAATACAGTTAACTGAAGCCCTGGTCATATCATATCATGCAATTGCCCTTATGGATCACTTAAGTAGTGAATGAAGGTCACAATGCTGTTCAAGATGAATACTTCTTTTAATATTCAGTGTCACAAAACTCCTTTCAACAGAAATGAAACAACACATGTAATCTTCATTGGATTTAACTTATTTACATGGAAACATTCAGTATACTAGCATTTATGTAAATCACAATAAAGTGCTTCATTCAACATGTGATCAAAGAACAGTTGTTAAGTAACATTTGAGGCATGTCACCTTCACCTATTAACATGACAATCATTAGGGTGTACATTGATGAGCACTGCTACAGTTCACAAGTAAAGGGCAATGGGAGGGATACATACCATTTGTTTGTAAATGAAGTTCGACTGCGGCACTCGGGGGTGGGGTGGCCATATCTATGTATTTATTAATTGATATCTTTAACACCTGTGAGCTAAGAGCTCACTACATAGGTTCCATGACCGAGGAATAATATACAAGAGTGCAACAATACAAGTTGGTGCAGCAATCCTTTGCAACACATACAGGTATTGTTACTACAGAAGGAAGATAACAGTCGCACAACAGAGAATAAAGCAACACATCACACTGTAATTAACCTGTTCAGTAAAGCTAACATAGCAAGGTGGTGAACACAGGGCACAAAGGCCACCAAATGCAGGAACATGGCATTTTACAATGTTTGCCACAGTCCCAAAGTAGACAAGCAGTTGATAAGTGAAAGCGCAGTATGGCAAAAGGCTGTAGCAGGGGAGAGTCAGATCAAGGTGTGGATGGGAATATAGAAAGAAAGGGGAGGAGAAAGGGGGATGAAGGGGATGGGGAGGAGGTTGGTTGGCAAGGTGAGAGGTAGGAGTGGCTTATAAGTGGAAGGTGGGCCAGAGGCAGTGGGTAAGTTGTTTACATATATGAAGCCAGTGGTGCATGGAATGACCCAGGTAAGAACAGGGCATGATTGCTGAACTAGATAGTGGCCAAGTTAAGGTAGGCCATTTTCCAGGAAAAGGAGGATGCTTAAATTTAAAGAAGATACTGTTCTCTACAATGTTAAGAACCATCTGTTTGTCAGCTGGAAATCTTATCACACCAACATGACTGACTTCCTTGATTTGAAGGTTGATAAACCTCTACTAACATGTCAGGCAAGGGTCATAATGACATGCCAGAGGACTTTGAGTCAACAAAGACGGAGGCCACTATAAAGAGGTGTGGGGCCTATGGGGTACATAACAGTACTGATACCAAATTAAACACCAATGGTAACATGAAAGTGGAGTGGAATGGGATACACAATACAGAATGTGACATGTTCAGAGTGACATGTATCGGAAAACAGTTATGCATAGGGATGTTTTCACCAGTATGAAGATGATGTCATTGGGGGTTGTGAGTCAGTCAGTGGTATGACCAAACCTTGAGATCACATGGTAATGTACTGTGGTAAACATGCATGTAACAATGCTCACAAGGTTGAGGCTCTACTTGAGAGGGCAACATGAATGGTGCTGCACTGACATGAATGTAATGATCATGATAGTCAACAGGAATTAAATCTGTATTACCCACAGGGAAAAATGGGACAGTGGTAATATTAAAGCATCTTTAAAACAGTTTTCCAGCATATATGTGTCTGTACTACAGTTGATCTACATGTTCAACAGTAAGACTTGTCCAAGTGCAAAGGCCACGTTATAAATTTACTGTTGGGTGGTCTCAGAGGTGACAAGATAATGTGTTTGTTCTCTGAGATGGTGGTGGATGCCTCATGTGGCCTAGGGTTACTGGTGTTGGAGGCTGCAAGTGTCACAGTCTTGAACAATGAATGGAATAAACACAGGGACATACATGATGGTGAGGGTGATGTTCAGGAACTATGTTGTTTCAAAATGCATCCAAACATGTAATAGATTGAAACACAATATAAGTTACTGTAACAGGTCCATATATGTTCAGAACGTGTTCCTATTTACCTATATATCTATATGTGAACATTAAAGCACAACACATATGTATGGAACTGTCAAATAATCAAGCAATGCTTCAACACAACCATTTTGTATCTGTTCTGTGATAACAATGCTTTCATATAACAATTGACATTGTATTCCCTTACACAATTCCTAAAGCAACAACCCCCACCCAACCCACATCACTATCACCAACTGAATTAGTGATGTCAAATGAAAGTAATTATCCGGCATGTTGCTGACACCGAAGACTGTGATGTAAGTTGCCATAATGGGGACTGTCAGCAGACCAACATTCCACACAGTTACTCACAGCAGGAACATGACAGTACTGACAATGTTGAGAAAGAATGATTCTTGGCCAAGTCTATCTGTGGTGTCATTGTCACATTCACTGGCATCCAATGACCTACAGAACCATGTATGTGTACTCTGTGGTCAGGCACTGTGTCAATGACACAGCAACACACTTACAGAACTGTACAGTGTTGCTGTTCCTGATTAACAACTCTCAACAGGCACACTGACAGCACGCCAGCATCTGAAAGGTCATGTTTTGTACACACACATACTTACTTCTACGCAATACTCAGACAACATATAATAGTTGATCCTCATAATCCATGACAGTGTATCATTGTGTGTGTGTGTTACTCATGCTTGAATCGAGAGAAATGTTTCTAGAGCAACTCCTCTTTGACTGGACGTTTAGTGCAGGTAATATTGGGTGGAAGTTCTGGGCACTGCATAGGTAGTATGTCAGGTAAAGTGCCTTCTCTCATTTGCACAACATCATTCAGCAACTGATCCACATAGGCATTGTCTTGGAAACCTTGACAGTTTTTACAGCCCGCTGTTTTGTCATCTTGGAGAAAGTAAACTTGTGACGAGGCTGCCCCTTAGCATTCCCTTTCTTTATCACTGCCTGAGCCAGGTTCTTATTTTCACTGTAATCTAGCATTGCTGGCTGTGTTTGTGACATCATACCATAGTAGCTGAAATGCAGTCTTTTAGGACAGTATTTATTCAACAGTGAGTTGAATACCTCAACGTTACCGGTATGGCAAAATTTAGTTGTTTTGTCCATGTCTTTTAGTAGACAACTATCCAAAACAACATATTTTAAAGCCTCGTATGCAGGTTCCCTCTTGGTAAGCCAATCAGTGTTTGTAAGTTCATCATTGGTGAGTGGTCCACGTTCACACTTGTGGTATTCGAGTGCCACATGCTATGAATGGTTATTGACTGTGTGCTCTAGCACTGAAATCCATTTTTCATGAAGAATGGTGCCACTCTCACAGCAGGTGTTGGCTGACCACCAAAAGTGGTTCATAATGGATCTAATCCATCCCATTAGCTTTTCACAGTGGCGCTGCTTGGACTTGGTGATAAGTTTCTTGACGATTGATTTTGCAAGGTGCCAAACTTCGTATTCATGTTTCATGGCAGGAAAAATGATTCCCTTCGTCATCAGGCTCACAATTTATGGATATTGATCAGTGGCCACAGTTTTAACATTTATCCCAGCATCCAAGATGCTTGTCATGCAATGTACAAATGCTTCTTTCTCCATTACATTGGAGCTCGATACCTCAGACACCTGCACCAGGGATGACTCCAGTATGGCATTGCTATGCATGTCTATAACTGTGTACATGCAGTATTTTGCACTATATCTGGGCAATTCACACCAGCCATCTCCAATGACTGTCAAAGCTTTTTCCTTCAAAGTTTGCCATGTTTCCTTCTTTTTATTCAGCCAAGCTCTGTTGGCTACTGGGAACATGTAGTTTCTCTGTATGTTCGGGTACTGGGCTTTGCATATGGAAGGGATTGCACAAAATTTGAAGAACTGAGTTATTCGACTATAGATATTTCCACTGAATAGAACAGAGGATGACAGCACTAGATTTCCAGCACCCATTCAATTAAGCAAGATCTGTGTACGCCACATAAAGTCATGGCTATTGGAGCAGCAGAAGTTAGCTGTATACATGGTTCCCCGTAAGAAACTGTCTGTTATCATCAATGGTAGATGACAAATTTGACACACCAACATGCCAAGCAGAGTTAGCAGTGAACTTTTGAACATAACAAATTTTGGCTTATTAACAATTCCATCTCCACAGTGAAGTGAGTTATTAACATGGTTGTCGTTGTCCACATTGGACTCTGTAGCCGATGACGGTATAAACAAGGAATGCTGCTTTTCTATTAAGTCACTTGTTTCAGAAGAAAGCATGGAGACACTGTGGTCATGTATGCGTTCCTGTGCAGTGCTTTGTTTGACCAGAGTGGAGGTTACTAGTGGCAGTGAAAAGCTGGCACCAACAGTCTCATTATTTGTAGTAACAGAGTCTCCAACACATGCACTTGTTCCTGGTTCTTCTTCACATTGCTGTCTGTGAGTTTCAGACTTTGAAATTGAGCTGTATGTATGGTCCTTGTAATTTTTTTTTAGGTGTCTCTGGCCTCTGGCATGCAAAATCGTATATTGCCACAGAGCATTGCACACTGATGCTGTTGCATGTCATTTCCCGATGATGGAATACTCTGCTTGTTACAGGAGTAATGAATGCTTCAGTGTTCTTGACCTAATAAGGTGTAATGAAGAGGAAAAAGTTATTCCGTTGTGTCCACTTTCCAAATCACCACAAGTAATCATTGCATCACAATATGTATCCTTTTGAAAAAATAATGGGTAACAAACCGGCAGGGAATAATATTGGTGGAGTTGGAAGACAAACTTAGATCCCTGGAAAATGTGTAATGATAAAGAAAGGTCTGCCTGTTTGGTGATTACAACAAGATCTGAGACACGGTGGATACTTGAGTAGGGTGGTGTGGCAGAAAATGAAGTGGGACCGGTGGAAGATTGAAAAATCGTCTTAAGCATTGAAAGTGATGTGCAATGCAAATCACCACAAAATAATATACTGGGGAAGAGGGAACACAGGGGACAGCCACAGGATGGTTGGGGGGGGGCGGAGGGGTCGGCTGAGGATTAATAATACAGAAATGGTATGGGGGGGTTAATTTCAGATGGCCTCAGTGTGTCACAGTAGAGGACAAAGACTGTATGCAGGGCCAGTGGCATGCTGGAGTACATAGGCAGGGGTATCACTTTCAGAAGGTGGTAGTTTGTGAAGCCATTGTACAGAACACTGTTGAGGCATCTCTTACAGTACTGTGTACAAATTTTGCACTCTACTGTGTCGTAAAGACATTGACAGGGTACAGGCTGGACTAAGAAGGGCAACCAAGATGGTACAGCGCTTGCACCACAAAACATATGACGAGAGACTAAAGGACCTCGTTATGTTCTCACTGTAGGAAAGGAGTTAGTGTTTGGACATTATAGAAACATTCCAGTACCTCAATGGCATGAACAAGGTTCATGGGAGAGAAATGATCCAATAGAAGGAGTCCAGGAACAAGTGGAATGTCATGAAATTGGAGTGAGCAAGAGTAAGAGGAAATGTGACAGAGTATTTCTTCACAGAGAGAGTGGTGGAGTCGTGGAATAGGGTGCCACAAGAGATGATGTGAGCACAGTATGGGGTTGATAACATGCCTGTGATAGGCACAAGGGAACCTTGAGGTGATAAGGAGGGATGAAAATACATTGAATGAACATGAACATACAAAGAAGCCAGCAGAAGAAGGACATTTGGTCTATCAAATCTGCTCATATTGCAGGATCAACAGCTTGAGCTACTGTCCCTGCACTTCCTCACCAATCATCCCATAATCCCTACCCATGATCCTTAAATTCTTCATATGCCTATCCCAGGCTCTCTTAAAGATGCCCACTGTCTTCAACAATATGACCTCTTCCAACAGCACAATCCAAATGTCCACCACTCTCTCTGTGAAAGAGTACTTCCTCACCTACCTCCTAAACCCCCCATCCTCCAGCTTAAGACTGTGCCCCATTGTGTCATGGTTGCAACTCAGCTTAAAGAAGCTCTTCTTATCAACCTTAATTATCCCTTTCAAGTACTTGAAGGTCCCAATCATGTTCCCTCTCTCTCGCCTGTCTTCCATGGAGTACATGTTCAGAGCTCTCAACCTCTCTTCACATGCCTTACCCTGATGAACTGCTATCATCTTTGTAGCCCTGTTCTGGACCTTCTCCAGCAGGTTAATGTCCTTTTTGAGTTGTGGGCACCAGTACTGAACTCCATACTGTAGATGCGGCCTTACCAGTGACCTGTTCAAGGGCAGTGTAACCTCCTCTCTCCTACTACTGATCCCGGTAGATATGCATCACAGCATCTTGTTTGCCTTTGCTGCTGCTTTCTTGCACTGCATTGAGTGCTTCAGGTCACTAGTGATCATCACTCCAAGGTTCTTCTCCTCCTCTAATGCAGATACTCGGACTCCACCAAGGTAGCACTCTGCCCTGGGATTCTTGGATCCAATATGCATAACTTTGCATTTCTTTGCATTGAAACAACGCTGCCATACCCTAGACCAACTCCCCATCTTTTCCTGATCCTCCTGTAGGTTCTGTATCCCTTTAGCTTTGTCCAGTCTCCCACAGAGCTTGGTGTCATCCACGAATAGCCACATTTTGCCCTTAATGCCATCACCAATGTCATTGATGAAGACATTGAACAACACCACCCCTAGCATCAAGCCCTGTGGGACCCCACTGGTTACCTCTCTGGTTTCAGATAACTGTCCCCCCACAACCAGCCTCTGGGTTCTGTCCCTCAGCCAGTTAATATCCAACTGTAACCACACTGTGTGGTGGTCACTTCCACCAAGTGGCTCCCTGGTACATGCTCTCCATTTTTCAGCATCAGATCAAGATTGTCTCGGCTCTTGTTGGTTCAGTGACACCCCAAGTCATGAACCCACTCTGCAGTCCTTCCAGGATCACCAGACTCCTAGCACATGTTGTGGATGTTATGCTCCAGTCCACCCATTGCAGGTTGAAGTCCCCAAAAATTACAACCTCTCCTTTCCCTGCAGCTTCCAATATTTGTGAGATCAGTTCCTTGTCCCTCTATTCATCCTGATTGGGTGGTCTGTAAACCACCCCCAACCTCACCTTTCACCCTGTATTGTACTTCAACTGAACCCATAATGCCGCCACCTCCCCTTCCTCCAACTCCTCTATCGTGCAAGTTATTCCCTCTCAGATAAAAACTGACACCCCTACCACCCTTCCTGACTACCCTGTCACTTGTGTATAATTTATATCCAGGGATCACAAGGTCCCAGTCCTGCTGTGATATTGCCCAAGTCTTGGTTACTGCAGCTATGTCCACCCTCCTGTCTGCTAATAGTGTCTGCAGGTCATCCATATTGTTTACAAGACTACATGCATTCAGTGACACCACCCTCCACGTAGAATCTGACCTTCCTTCTATTCCCTCTATTCTTCTATTTACATTTATCCCCTCTGTGTGCATCCCTCCATGTGTCCCTGTTATGTGTTCCTCCCCACCTCCACTCTTTACTAACTGTGTTCTTGCCCCTTCCACAACCACCCTCCAGACCTCTTCCATCACTGTGGGGTGGGGGGGGGTAGTTCCCTGACCTCCTTCTGTCAGAGTCTGTGGGCCTGCATGCCCACTTGCCCCCACCTTCAGTAGTTTATATTAAGTGTAGTGGTTATGTATTCACCCAGTTTGTCCCTGAGTACCTTCTAACCCTCCCTACTGTGGTGTGGCCTGTATGGTGAAGAGTGCTTTATTTAACTAGGTTTCCTTCCAGTCGCTGATACAGATAAACATCTCCTCCCTGCACTATTTCCTCAGCCAGTCATTAAAATCCTCTATTATTCTTTTCCTGGCTCTGCTAGCCCTTGGTACTGGTATCACCTCTGAGAAGGACAATGAACTTCCTTCCTCCCTGCAGATCTTCCCTAACTCCATGAACTTACTTTGGACTACCTCAACCTCCTCCCCAGCTAGGTCATTGGTTCACAAATATATGACTAAATTAGGTTTTCTCAAATCTCCACTACTATTTCCCTTATTCTTGGGGCAACCTTCCCCGCTGTCATCCCTGGCATAGAAACCACCCTCCTGCTTGCATTTGGGTCACATAGAAACAGAGAATTTGATGGCAGATAAGGACCACTTGACCCACCTAGTCTGCCCATTTCCCTACCTAATGGATAAGCTGCAGATCCTAGTTCACCAACACCATACTTCCTCCTCCCCCCACTAGAATTGCATTATGTCTGTCCCATGCATTCCTGAATTCCCCCACTGTTTTTGACTCCATGACCTCCTCAGGAAGGCTATTCCATGCATCCACAACCCTCTCTATGAAAAAAATACTTCCTCATATTACCTCTGAGCCTTCCTCCCTCTATCTTCAAATTGTGCCCTATTGTTCTTGCACATCTCTTTTTCTGAAAGATGCTACCCTCTTGGACTTTGTTGATTCCCTTGAGGTACTTGAAAGTTTCTATCATGTCCCACCTCTCCCTCCTTTCATTGAGGGTATACATATTAAGCTGCTTTAGTCTTTCTTCATATGTCTTCTAGTGCAGACCCAGCACCATTTTGGTTGCCCTCCTCTGGACAGCCTCCACCCTGTCCATGTCTTAGTAGAGATAGGGTCTCCAGAACTTCACACAGTACTCCAGATGGGGTCTCTGTGTGCACCCCTCCATGTGCCCCTGTTATGTGTTCCTCACCATTCCCCAGTGAATGCCCCTAATTATGGAGTCCCCTATGATTGCCACCCTTCCATCCCCAGCACCCATGCTCCCTGTCCTTCCTTTCTTACCTTCGCTACTAGCTGCTTCCTCAACGTAACTGTTCCCTCTGCACCCTGGTGAACTTATCTCCACATCCACAATTTCTACCCTTAACTGTTTTTCCATCTCCTACTCTGCCCCTCCCCTTTTCACTATTTGTATCTGCTTTCAGTTTTCCCTCCCCTCTTCCTTTCCTTTTCTCTCCCTCTCCCACATCCTCCACTCCGTTTTGCCTGCCACCTCCTTCCTGTCCACCCTGATTACTTCACTGTCACATCCTCTGTACTCCTACTCTCAGCCATGGCTCAACCTGACCTCCTACCTCACCTCCTGTTGTCCCCTTCCTCCTTCCAGATAGTGGTTTGTGCGCATCCAATCTTCATCCATTGACAGTCCCACAATCTGTTTAGTGAGCAGGACTTCCCTGACCATATCAGCTGACTCCAAAACAGGGCCAGACTTATCATCCAACCAAGTCTCGGTGATGCAGGCCAGGTCCAATGACCCCACAAGATCAGCAATTATTGCTGTCTTGTTTTTAATGCACCTGGTATTGAATGACACTGCCCAAGTAGGATGGGACTTTGAGGCCTGCTGTGTCATCTGCCCTTCCAAAGTGTAGCCCTTGGGTATGGACGCCAGACAAGGAGGACCTCTATCTGGAACTCATTTCATCCCAGGGCGTCTTCTGGACTCCACCACCCTAGTTTGTGATAACCAAGCAGTGCCATAATCAATGGTTAAAACCATTAATTACAGGACACCAGAGTGTCAATTCCAGTCAGAAGTGAATAACACTGCAGTTTCAGTGGGTTGAATGGACAAGCCCCTATATACCTGCATGATGTCAGCTGCCCTGTGAGGAGACAACACCAAAGTATCCTGTAAAAAAGCTATGGAACCACTAGTTACCAGTGAGAACAGTACAAAGTTTAAGAAATGTTGAGGTTTTGCTGAAGAGGGTGTATGTGCCATGAGTAAGACTAGAGTACCACAGTTTGTGCCCAGATTCTCCACAGCTAAGTATGAAGGAACTTTTAAATATTTGCGATGCCTTTGCAATCATGGCATATTGGAGGATCCGGTCTGTTGTGTAACCCCAAAATGATGGCAGACACTGTGTGGGCTCGGGTGGCAGGAACGAGACACAAAATTCAGTCAGAGCTAACTGATCACTGCAAGGGCACAAGTTTCCTCTGAAATGGTAACAAAGGTTCATTTGCAAGAGGAGTTAAAGAGTGTGTGGCAACACACCACATAACAGACACTCACCAGAAGTAAATGCCCACAACAAACCTCGAGACATTGGGGATGACAAGTTTGGAGAATGGAAATGTGCAAAGTGAAATGTCTAGAGATTTGTAAGCAAAGGGATGGACAGTGTACACGTTTTTCAGTGCTAAGTGGAGTATATACAGATTACACTGGGAATGTGCTGAGAAAGGAGTTTTCATGCCTCGCCTCAAAAGAATAAGTAACTCAGGGGAGCCACCCTGTTTGTGTACAATCTGTGGCAATAAAGCAATACTTTAGAACCCCAGTTTCAGTACTGGCAAATTAGATTAATGCTTCCAGTGTGAGTTGGTGTTGGGGCACCCTCAGAAGTTAGACTTACCATAGTTCTAGCACCTCTCTCCCAGAACATGGAGTAAATATAAATGTTTGTTTCATGCACTACCCCACAAACCTCTCAGATATTCAAGCCGGGTATTTTCCCTATTGCTTGGGGTAATGCCTTTTGTTTGCCAGCTTGTGGTCTGAACCCTTTTCTGTTCCAAAGCTAGGTGGGTGTTGGTCTCCAGTGATGAAACTCTTGGCTCACATCAGGTTTACATAGGTTACTATCACAGCTTAATGTAGTACTTCTTAAAACTGTTTTACAGGTTTACAATCAGGGTTTCCAACCTTCACAAGCAGTTCTTGAATTACACGAGTGGTGCGGCCACATAAAACAAGGAATCTCAATGCTACATCACCCTAGCCATTGAAAGCAACAGGTGGCAACACTTTGAGGAACAGCTCCAGCTACACGGGTGGTGATTAAACTGGAGGAGTTGTAGATGATCTATGTATGGGCAGTGGGGCCGTACACTCACCACATTAGCAGAACACTGTGAGGACAACAGAAGATATTGGTTCATCATGCAGCCACAGACATGGTGGTCTGCTTAGCAGCAAGGGTTAACACACACCACAGTGTGTTCTTGTCAGGGAATGACATGCTTGTGGACCCTTCATGGGATGTTCTAGGGATTTTTAGGGGTTGTGGGAGGAAAATTCAACAACTAGATGACCTGATATTGGTTAGATGGTCAACCCATACATGACACAGATCTGACACCAGCCTCGTGAAGCAATACCTTTACATACAAGCAATGTGATGCTGGACCCCTATGTACCCTCCCATGGACCTGGTATGTGTCTCCCAAACACAGCAAAAGGGACAGGCAAGTTGAACAATGGCTCAGCAAAAGGTGTATGGAGATTATGTTCTCAAGGGCATGGTTTTATGAACAGGGCTTTACACAGGCAAGTGAACTTATTGCCTGCAGTGAAGGTCTAAGAAGGTGCACAAAGGAATAACTAGAGGCAACCTCCCCCAAAAAAATACATTGCAAAGCACAGCAACACACCAGAAAGGCAGAAAACTGCATGGGCAGCTATATACAACCACTATGTTCTTGCACACAGCGGGTTTCATCGACTCACACATTGACAGCGTAGCTCCACTGGTGTGTGGTAATAGTGAACATGATGCAGCACAACACATTGCTTTGTCATTGTTGTGTTCATCCGCAGTTTTGCAACTGCTGCAACAATTCCACTAGCCCCTGTGTCACCAAAGCCAGTCAGGATCACAAGCCTTGCCAAGGGAATAGAGTGCATCTTGAAGCCGAACTTTCATTGATTTCACCTCATATAGCACGTACGTGAATATCACTGTTCCTGTGTGGTGGCATAGGCATGTTGCATGTGCCCTGAGCAAGAAAGCTACAGTGTAGCAACAGAGAAACTGAACCTCACCATTTATAGGTGTCATCACCTGTTGGAATTGGAGATAAAGGCGGTGTGCTAAGTGGAGGACAGCAGTTCTCTGCACAGTCAGTGCAGTGACTCCTGGACAGACCAACAATACAAGCAGCAAGTTGCCTAATCAGGGTAGCCACATTGGGCAAATAACACAAGAGGTGCATGTCTGGTGATCAGTGCAACTGACAACCCAGTCCCAGTTTCAGGAAACCACATAATACAATTATTGTACTAAGACTTTTCACATTACCATGATTTGTGTCATCCCTGCCTGTCCATGCAATCACTTTGAAGGTGGAAAGATGGATGGAACAGCACCTTCCCTTAAATGACTGCATCTTGTTATGTCAGAGCCAAGGAAAAATAAAACATTGACAAAGTGAGCAGTACACATACATGGAACAATAGACATAAAGCAACATAACACTGTGTAGGAAATACAAGAAGTACTTATTGTTTGACATACTGAAAGTCAAGACACATAAATCCTCCATCCTGAAGTGCTCGGAGCACACCACATGATTTCTTGGCCCCATAAATGTCAGTATGTCATGGTCTGTTTTCCCAGTGCATGGAGCCACTGCCATTGCAATACAGGTTCATGGGGAAGCCTGTGCAATGAAACTTGCTGACCATGCTTTATTTTTCCTGTTGTGTTACCATATCCAGTTGCCATACAGGTTGGCATTTTGTGTCTTTTGTGAATGCGTAACAATATTACAGATGATCTGCTACTACAGAATACAGTAAGAGCTGCAGAAATATAAGATCAATTAAGACAACTGACCCCCTGGACAAGGTGCATTGTCCAAAAGACACCAGATTTTATTGGGTGATAACAGCACTCGTTTGAAAAGGATCTAATTCACGAAAACATAGCATCCGACGAGGTGACCAGTGTTATGACTGCGCGTGAAATCAATATCAGATTTTGACCTGAGCATAAGCCATATATGTCATATATGTCTTGTCATTGCTGCATCGACTACAGTGGTACAATCACCATAAAGTTACACATATCACCACATATATGTCTCAGCCAAGGCCCCACTACTGGGTATATAGATCCCCACTAAACCTAGTCGTCAAACTGCTAATTGGTATCCCGACACACTACCTTAAATCCACAGGGAGCACCCAAAACAAAGAGTGGCAACAGAATAAAAAAAGGAGGACCAAAGACAGCCCCCCCTTCCTATCACTGGCAGCCCTTATGAAATTACTAATCTTCCTATTGCTCTGTATTGGTAATGTAGAAATCAACCCTGGACCTCTTGAAAGCATCACCTCTCAATCAGACCTATCCTCAATTAAAGGCCTCAGTTTCCTGCATATTAATGTATGCAGTCTGTTGAAAAAATTGACATTGCTACAAGCCTGGGTTGCCCATACCTTGCCAGACTTTCTTGTGATAACTGAGACATGGCTCAAGACCACCACAATGGACAGGGAAGTTAACCTACCTAACTATCAGCTATTCAGAGCTGATCACCAAACAAGGGGAGGTGGAGTAGCCATATATGTAAAAGCTGGTTTAGTTATATCCTGTACTGCTGCAACATCTATGCCCAAGGAATTTGAGTGTCTTTCTCTAAAAGTCTCTCTCCCCAATACAGCAGCTTTCCATTTAATTGGATGCTACAGACCCCCCTCTGCTGAACACAAGCTCTTATCCCACCTGGGAAACCTGGTCAAGTCCTGTACTGAAGAAGTCATTATCATACGGGACCTGAATTTCAACTGGCTCACCCAGGCAGCTACACCTCTGGTATCATTCTGTGACACCTATGGGCTCACACAGTTAATTAATGAACCAACAAGACTAAATGCAAGGAATAGTAGTAACAGTACTCTACTTGACATCATGCTAGTGAGTAAACCACATCTATTCACACATGCTGGAGTGCTCCTATGTGACATAAGCAACCACTGCCTCATCGCAGGGGTAAGATCCGACAGCATTAAAACAGATCCTGCAAAATTCCTCATGAGGAGATCCAAGAAAAACATCAATATTGAAGGATATCTGCATGATCTAGCCTACTCTCCACACTGGTAAAAGTTCTATCTTGCACATTCTGTAGAAAAGCTCGAGGTGCTAAATAGCATTATATTAAATGCCCTTAACACCAATACCCCAATCTCTAGTATCCAAATAAAAAACAAATCCTGTCGCTGGTTTTCAGCTGACCTCAAAGCTGCACTGCTGGAGAGAGATAAACTTTGGAAAGTAGCAAGAAAAACTGAGAATATCATGGACTGGATGATCTTTAGGAAACCCAGGAATAAATGCACTAGGAAAGTTAGGGATGCAAAGCCTGCCTACTACCTGGCCCAGCTCGACTCCTCCTACCATAATTCTGCTAGATTTTGGGGCACCATCAAGGGTATGATGGGCCAGGATGTTAACAACCCCCTTCCAATCCAATTACACAGTAACTATGGCCCCATTACTGGCACATTGGAAATCCTGGATGCATTCAACAACCACTTCACAAAAGCTGGCCTTGCCTTTGACTCCTCCCCAGCTAACCTATTAAGGGATCATTTAAGCTCCCACTATACTGGTGAACAAAGAGTTGACTCTCCTTTAGCTTCAAACCTATACTGTTGAAACAAGTTGAGGATCTATTATGGCCAGGGCCCGATTTTTCTACGACACATCAGACAAGGATTCTGCGGCAGAGGGTTCTCATTTGCCCGCAGAACTTCTAAACACTCAACACCAATTTCTGCGGCAATTCTGCGGCACATTTTACCTTAATTTTTTTTCCTTTTTTTTTTTGCCAAATCTGACAATGCACGCTCGTAACACAGTCATTTTAACATAGCCAGTTTAAGACCTCCGCTCATGAACAGTATCACTGTGATTTTATTAATCTGTCCGGAACATTGATTTCGCACACCAACCACGCCACTGTGTGATACATGTGCGAAAACACATTTCGGGTGAAATGTGAAAAATGACTTCTGTGGCACTAGATGCTTTTTTCTGCAGCACACATTTACCCTTATTTTTATACCTTTTTTCTGTTTTTCACCATATTATGTTTTTTGTATTTTTTTACTCACCCATTAACTGTGTAGCTAAACCATAGAGATTATTTTCTTTATATTTATTTATTTAAAGAAAAATCTTTACCTAGCAACTGCATAAAGCCTCGGACAGTCAGTGAGGTTTCTTTTTGTCAATGTATATATATAAAAAAAAGAATGCTTTGCTATCCTGTGGAGCCAGCTACAGGCAATTACCTGAGCCCCTCCCTTGCTTTATTAATTAATTAAGTAATGTATGTATTTAATACATAATACATAATATTTCTTGTGCCCCTGACCTGGCAGGCGCTTGACCAGAGTAAACTGCAGCCCCCCATGCTTGGACACTGTGCTGAGCTGAGTCCTACTGCACACCTGAGGAAAATTACTTTACGTGTATAATTATTTAATACTAATTCGCTCCTGGACTGAATAATTTTAAAAATACTAATGCCCTCCTGGCCAAAGACACCCTACAATTGGGAATTACTAACTTAGTGTAAGCCTTCTGTGGCTCCCCAGGGTCTAAGCATGGGGAAGCAGAGTGGGTCTTATTATTATTGGCATTTATTATATTTAATGCATCAAAGCTGGGCTCATTATTAATAATGAAATATGTGAGGATTACATAGGGTGTGTGGGGTGGGGATAATGCCTTAAAAGGGCTAACTAGAATTGTTAAGAACCAGCAGTGGGACAGCACTTCAATTTACACTATAATGCCTCTATATTTATTTTAGCTTTTTAGTACATCAGACTGTAATTCTGTCAGATGTGCTCCTCTATTCTCAGATGAACTTGTATGTCTAATTTGGGATGAATAACTGTACTTGCTTCTAAGGATGCCTAAAGTAAATGGAGTAGCAGGTAATATGATTAAAACACAAACTCTTGTCTATAGAGGGGTAATTTATAAAATACCAATCCCTGCCCCTATAAAATAAACTCCCACTGGTGAATAGATGGAAATCAATTATTAGTATGCTGCCTTGTGAAGGCATAAATGCTTCTGTAAACAGAACAGGTGGTAATTTGTTTAAAAACACATACACCAGCGAAAATGGGGTAATATCTAAAAACACTGATACCTACCTTTTATAACGAGTGCACTTTACTACAGTAAATACTTTAAAGTCCCATTCTTGCTGTTTAACTTGCTGCCTTGTGTAGGTTTGTTCATTTTGCTTAAAATATGCTGAGCAAAAGATGATTTGATTAAAACACAAACTCCACAACAATGGGGTCATTTCTAATAACTTCAATTCCTAATTTATAAAAAAGCACCCCTTAATGAGTACCCTACAAGACCAATTAATACTTATTACACATTGCCCTGTGATGGTATAAGTTTATGCTTATTTCCGTGGTTGCCTACAATACAGAGCAGTTAATGTGTTGAAATCACAAATTCCATCTATAATGGTCTAAAACACCATTAGCTACCTTTTAAAATAAACACTCCAAACTAAGTACTTCACAAACCAAGTATTTACTGTTTTATGCGCTGCCCTGCGAAGGTATCAGTGCCGTTAGACGTATATAGGTAAGCACTGTAACCCCCTATCAGCCAGTCTGGACACAGCTAATTCATTAAACACAAACTCAGCAACAATGAGGTATTTCTAATAACTCCAGTTCCCATTTTAAAACAAACACTCCAAACCAAGTACTTTACAAACTACAATTGTTTACTATAGCCACTGCCCTGTGAAGGTATATGTGCATTAGACAAATATAAGGGTAGACACGTAGCGCACTGTAAGCCAGTCAGGACACATCTAATTAATACCCTATCAATTTTACAATAATTTTTATTATACCTATATGCTGAACTATATCCTTGAAGTGGTCCAAGTGCACGGGATAATGCGCTATACAAAACAAATTGCTCACCTTATACAAACTAAAGTTAATATCCTTGGTAAAGAATGAATGGACATGAGTGAAGAAATGATCATTCTGTAAAATAAAAAAAGAAATATGATTTCTACTTCAGGTGTCGTATCTTCTTTTGTTCTCCCAAACTTTTATTTAAGCATTTAAATATAGTAAACACAGTCAAGGTCCTTAGTTTTCATTTCTGGTCTCTCAGAAAATATCTCGCTATGATAACCAGACACTTCAACATTTATATGGCCAATGACATGGGCGAAAAGAAGAAATGAAAAGAAAATATCTTTTGTGTATAATTATTTTGTTTTTATGTCTCGGGAAACAATACTTAAATATTCCTTTTAATTTGACTACATGAGATAGTTTCCAGATGGTTGCAGATAATGGGCTCTTAAGCGCCTGAAAATGAATTGGTTCTTTTGTAAAGTTCTCTCAGCCATATTGGGCTTGCCATGTAATATACTACCTCAGAGCCCCCATTGTGTTATCTGATCGTGGAGGTTATTTGGGTTTAAGCAGCTTGAGTTTGGATCGTGGAAAATGTAATAATCTACCTTGCTTCTAAATTGCTTTTTTAAATAGAAACCCCAACTCAGGGAGAATCTACTAGGATCAGATTATTTTTTTTTACATTAGGTAAATAGTGCCCACAGGAGAGCCACTGAGGGACTGACAGGCTCGGCAATTAGTACAAGTTCCCAACCCGTGGAAAGAATAAATAAAAACAATAAATATAGAACTGTTCTCTATGGTGGAGGGAAATGTTTTTCTTTTTATCAGCCCGGAGCACAGTGGGGGGGGGGGTTAATCCTTGCCCAGCTTCTGCGAACCTTGTGTGGCCACATATCAGCCTTGTTGGGCAGGAAAAAAACATTATTTTGAGAAAAGAAAAACATTTTTCCTCCACCATAGAGGACAGTTATTCTTTCTGCAGCTCTGCAGCTCTTGTGAGGAGATAAAGGCTGATCCTATCATCCCCTCAGTGGCTCTCCGATGGCCATAAGCACATTAATAAACTATTCGTGATCCCAGTTCCAGACAGCCCCTAATTCTAAAAACCCCAAGGAAAGAAATTACGTTTTACTACACTGTGAAGAACACTTCTCTTGTATTTATTTATTAACAGTCTGCTCTGCTTGCTAGGAGGGAACTTGGACTAAATTAAAAAAAGAAACTACAGTCCGGCTTCTCTCGATAGCTGATAGACTACTAATAAATATGCTCCTGTGACTGCTCCTGTATGTTTTGTAGCTCTTACTGTGCCGGGAGGAACATTTTGTGTTTTTCTCTGTGGGGGTAATCATTGCTTATCTTCGGCAAGCCCTTCTGTGGCATGGTACCCACCTTCTTCAGTGGGACAAAAATTACATTTAATAGTTGATGCATCTGTAGCCTTTTTTAACCTCAACCTGGGACTGACATAACATCCTAGCTGTTACTGGTATGGCTATGTGGAGGGTTGGGGGGTGGTGAGAGGGCACTGCGAATTAATCAAATGGGGCAGAGAAGTGCTGGGAGATGCACTGCAATGCATTGTAAGTTCCACGGTCTGAAACTGAAAATTCTGCAATCGACCGCAAATTCCGCGGGCGGACACTAATTCCGCTGGCGGACACAAATTCCGCGGATAATTCCGTGGATGACTGCGGCCGTGGAATCACAGAAAACTCAGGGCCATGATTATGGCATCTAGATACCAAAAAAAGTGCAGGAGCAGATCTTCTGGACCCATTCTTTCTAAAGATTGCGTGTCATGTGCTTGCA
Source organism: Neoceratodus forsteri (assembly GCA_016271365.2). Classification (NCBI taxonomy): domain Eukaryota; kingdom Metazoa; phylum Chordata; order Ceratodontiformes; family Ceratodontidae; genus Neoceratodus; species Neoceratodus forsteri. The sequence goes on from CM057453.1 coordinate 732,133,272, forward strand.
GTCCCCCTAACTCACCTCTTTAACCTTTCCCTAAACTCTGGCTCTATTCCCACGCTGTGGAAGACAGCCCAAGTGGTCCCCCTTCTAAAATCACGGGACTCTATGGATCTTAATAACTACAGGCCCATTTCCATCCTACCTGTGTATCCAAGATGCTGGAGAAATTAGTGAATATTCAGTTAAGGGAATATCTGGACAATGCTAATCTATTAAATCCAGCTCAATCTGGATTCAGGGCCAAACATAGCACTATCACTGCATTAGCCAAGGTCACCAATGATTGGCAAACTGAACTGGATAAAAAGAACAATGTCTGTGCAGTATTCCTGGACCTGAGCAAAGCATTCGACACTGTGGACCATGAACTGCTACTCTCATCCCTACACTCCATTGGCCTAGATCCATCCTCCCTTAAGTGGTTCAGATGCTACCTCACCAGTAGATCACAGCAGGTAAAAGCTGAAGGTGACCTCTCCCCATTAAGACCACTGTCAAGAGGAGTCCCGCAAGGCTCTATTCTGGGTCCTATCCTTTTTGCCATTTATATAAATAAAATTGATTCAAACCTTACCAAGTCCTCAGTACATCTCTTTGCTGATGACACTGTACTGTATGTCAGCAACCCTTCACCTAAAGTTGCTCATGAAATCCTACAAGCAGAATTCTCCTGTTACAACATCAGCTTCATGAGAAAAGCTCTGCTAAATGCAAAGAAACCAAAGCAATGACGCTCACAACCTCAAAACTCCACCAACACATCCTCTTCAATCAGTCTCCCCCAGCTATGCACTATACTTGAGAAAATCTGGAGTATGTTGAAAATTTCAAATACCTAGGTGTGTGGATTGACAACAGACTTGACTTTACTCAGCATCTAGAACAACTGCTGAAAAAGCTTCGCCTAAGGCTTGGCCTCCTCTATAGATTAAAACCCTTCCTTAATAGAGATTCAAAGATGAGATTAGTCCAGGCCATCTTTCTATCAGTCATTGACTACGCAGACTTCCTCTATAGTCACTGCCCCACTCCCTACCTTCAAAAGTTGGATACCTTATACCATAGAGCAATAAGGTTCATTACAGAACTGCCATATAATACTCACCATTGTTCTCTCTATGGTGCAATTGGATGGGTTTCCCTTCATGTCAGGAGGAGCAGAAATGCAGCTCTATGGATCCACAGTTTACAGATCTACATCAATATGGTTTCACCAGGGGGAGGTCATGTCAGACCAACCTCATTGAATTTTTTGACTGGGTGACTAGGGAGGTGGATCAGGGGAGGGCAGTGGACATGGCCTATCTGGACTTCAGCAAGGCCTTTGACACTGTGCCACATAGAAGACTATTACACAAACTGGGGAATATGGGTGTGGGCAGGACAGTAGTGTGGTGGGTAGGTAACTGGCTGGGTGACAGGACACAGAGGGTGGTGGTAAATGGCTGTCACTCCACAGAGGGAAGAGTGACCAGTGGGGTACCACAGGGATCAGTGCTGGGACCGGTCCTGTTCAACATCTTCATCAGTGACATGGCACAGGACCTAGAAGGCAGAATTTCACTGTTCGCTGATGACACAAAGCTCTGTAACAGAGTAGACACACCAGAGGGTGTAGACAGAATGAGAAGGGACCTGCAGAAACTTGAAGAATGGTCAGGGGTTTGGCAGTTGAAATTCAATGCAAAGAAGTGCAAGATAATGCATATGGGGCACAAAAACCCTGGCACAATATATCAGTTGGGGGTGAGGATATAGCATGCACCAAGCAGGAAAGGGATCTTGGGGTTATCATCTCTGATGACCTCAAGGTAGGAAAACAGTGTGACAAGGCAGCAGGTAAAGCAAATAGGATGCTGTGGATGTATAGGCAGGGGCATTACCAGCAGGAAAAGGGAGGTCATAATTCCGCTATACAAGACACTAGTGAGGCCCCACCTGGAGTACAGTGTACAGTTCTGGAGACCATACCTACGTAAGGACATAGACAGGGTAGAGAAGGTTCAGAGGAGGGCAACAAAGATGGTGCATGGATTGCATCACAAATCCTATGAGGTCAGGTTGAAGGAACTGAACATGTACTCCCTGGAGGAGAGGAGGGAGAGAGGGAATATGATAGAGACATACAAGTATCTTACAGGGAGGAACAGGGTGCAGGAAAACACTATTTTTAAGCGAAAAAGATGTTCCAGAACTAGAGGGCATGGGATGAAGTTGGAGGGAGGACGATTCAGAGGAAACATGAGAAAGAATTTCTTCACAGAATGGGTGGTGGACAAGTGGAATACCCTGCCAGAGGAAGTGGTGGGGCTGAAACAGTCACGGGATTTAAGAATGCATGGGATAGACATAAAGGAATTCTGGAGGTCAGGGGTAAGGTGCAACAGACTTCTAGAAAAACAAACTGAACTTACAAGCTCAAATGGGCAGACTGGGTGGGCCACAGGCCCTTATCTGCTGACACTGTCTATGTATCTATGTATCTATGTACAGAGCTTTATCAAAAAAACTCCCAAGCTATATCCTGGACTGCTTCAACCTGACCACTCCCAGCTCCTATGCCCTAAGAAGCAACAATATCATCCTGCTCAAATTGCCCAAAGTCAACACCAAAATAGGGAGGGCAGCAATCAGCTATTCTCTAGCCATAGCATGGAACACCCTACAAAAATCCCTAAAACTGTCCATTATCATTCCATTTACATCCTTCAAGCAGCACTGTACAGCCTTCTTCACAGAGAAATGCAGTTGCTACCGCTAGAGATAGAATAGTCATCCCACAAAACCATATTCCAATCACATGTGGCATATTCCTTCCAGCCAGACACCGCCAGTATATGGCACCCAATATTCCCTTCACCATCCTTGTACTCATTATGTGAGTGACTGTCATGGCCCTCATTGTGATATATATGTACTGTACATATTGTAGATGTTAGTTTAACTTTCTCTTGCCAAGCTTTAACATGTGAATTCTCTGTATAATATTGTGTTATAAATAACATTTTCTTTTTTCTGTATGTATAACTGTCTCATAAGTATGTGATGTAATTGCTGTGCATCAACTTGAATCCTGACCTTATCAGGTCCATCTTGTAAATGAGCCTTGCTCAATGATGATCGCCTGAATAAATAAAGATTTGATTGATTGATTAATTGATAAGCAGACACATTGAGTTACCAATTTGTACACATTTGTGCAGCAGACAAACACTCATTTTCTGACTCTTTCACTAACAATGACAGTGTACAGGGTAACATGGTAACTGTGGAAACATGTTAGGTATCACTTACCTTTCAGTGCAGCAACATCATAATGCGGCCTCTGACACTAAACAGAGTTGGTTCACAAATGTGATGTTGACTTGTGTGATGCTGTTACTACACATCGGGAAATATTTTTTTCACACATAACTTGCCTAATGGAGGCAATCTCTCTGTTAAACAACTGTAAGCCACATTTAATTCTGTAGTCCGTTGGAAACCACAGCACGCTCCCCACACACATCGCTGGATGAAAACACAGACACTAACAGATGGCACACAACAAAAGCAGCATTGACAATGCCGTGAAGTCTGAAACTGCTGCATAATGGGCACTGTACAAAAAGTAGCTCCTCGCAAAATGATGATTGCTGAGTACAGTGTCAGGAGACAATCATGTCACGCTCCTTTTGTGAAGGTGGTGTTGCCATGGTTTTACCAATTCATACCAGATAGGGACATCAACAGAAAAGGACATGGAGATGGGAAGAATGTGGGATAAAATGCTCCGGGAAAGAATGCACACATGGGGTTAAAAACAAGCATTTGTCAATGCTGAATGTTTGCTTGCAGGCATTGGCATTGGTAGTGTAGAAGTTACAAAGCTGCATAATAGGAATGGCAGTGAAGTATTGAACTGAAGCCAACCCCACAACCACCCTGCAGAGAGTGACAGGCATTGGATTGGGGTGTGTCTTTGGGTCGTCAGGCATAATGGCCACGCCATTTCACCACACCCTACCCTGCAGACACTGACAAGTGTCACGGTGTGCCTTGGGGTCTTTGGCCTTTATCCGCACCCCATTCCATCAGGAAATATGGTGAGATGGGTGCAGTATAGGAGAATGGGGTGAACTTTGGGGCCGAAGATTCCAAGGCATACCTCGATGCCTCTCACTGGCTGCAGGGTGTGGAATGGTATGAGCATTACAGGCAAGAATCGCAAGTCACACCCCTGATGCCTGTCATTCCCTACAGGGTGGGGCATTATGGTTGGAAACCCTAACACCTCAGGCATTCGTTGGTATTTTCACTCCAAATTTTCAACATGGTTTTTTTGTGACCCCCACCTCATGAATAGTGGCAATATCAGTTTGTTAGCCAAAAGCTGCTTATGCACAGCGACTATGGCATTTAGCACCACAGGTGCAAAAACACATTCCAAACAGGATGTGAAAAATGACAGCTGTACTGTTCATTGGGAGGTGTAAAAAATGGCAACGTTGCAAATCTGCAGTAAAAATATTTAAAAACTGGTGAAGTCACGAGCGTGCATAGAAACTGTGCAATACACACCTGTAATGTAATTAGTTTGGGGATTTTTTACAGCAGATTGTCAACACAGGCATTTTGGGACCTCCGATCATGAACAGTGTCACTGTGATTTTCTTTACCTGTCCCGAACAATGATTTCCCACAGCGACCACGCATGTCTGCGCTGAAAGTGTGAAAACACATTTCGGCCATGTTGTGAAAAAAGACAGCTGTACTGTTCATAAGGAAGTGTGGAAAAATGCCACTGGTGAAAATCTGGACTGAAAATATTACAAAGTCATGAACTTACAAGGGTGCGTGGAAACTGCGCAATGCTCACTCGTAACACAGTCATTTTATGGACTTTTGTCACCAAATTTTCAACATAGCCATTTTAAGACCTCTGCTCATGGACAGTGTAACTGTCATTTTCTTAATCTGTCCCAAACATTGCTTTACGCACACCCAGCTACCATTGTCGCTACATGTCGCGAAACACATGTTAGGCGACATTTGAAAATTAGCAGCTGTACTGTTCATAAGGAAGTGTAATAAAATGACAATGTTGAAAATCTGAAGTGAAAATATTGAAAATTTGCAAACTTACGCATCGTAGAACTCGCAATAATGCACGCTCATAAAACAGTCATTTTAGGAATTTTTGCACCAAATTTTCAACATAGCCATTTTAAGACCTCTGCTCATGAATAGTGTCACTGTGATTTTCTTAATGTGTCCTGTACATTGATTTCGCACACCGACTAGCCATTGTACTACATGAGTGGAAACATGTTTTTGGGCAAGATGTGAAAAATGACAGCTGTACTGCTCATAAGGAAGTGTAATAAAATGGCAATGTTGAAAATCTGGATTGAAAATATTGAAAATTCACAAAACAGTCATTTTTAGGAATTGTTTCACCAAATTTTCAACATAGGCTTTTTGAGAGCCCACCTTATGAACAGTGGCAGTGTTGTTTCATTACTTGGTCCCAAAAGGTGATTTTGTGCAGTGACTGCGAAATCACCCTTCAGGCCTGATTAATGCCATGACAATGAGAGCATTCATGAGAAGGAGTCCCAAAAACCCCATGTTGAAAATTTGGTGCTAAAATTCCAAAAAATGCCTGAGATATGGAGCAAAGTTGAAAAAACCCTATCTATCCCATTATACAGCTTACCGGCATTTTCTCAGTTCGCGGTCGGCTTTGAAGAGTGCAGACATGTTCCCGGTCCACCGAAGATCGTTGCACCGGAGTCCGGAGGTAAGTATGGGGTGGGGGTAGGAGGCAGGATGCATAATGGGTGGGCGCTGGTGGGGCAGAGACAGCGAGGGACCGTTTTTCTGTTTCAGGTTTTTTTTTTTAAACAAAGGACGAGACAACGTGGGATGTTTGCCACGCTGGGGTGGGATCCCAGCGTGGCACAAGAATGATTGTTTGGAGGGGCATGGAGCCGACAGGGGATTGGGCACCCCTGTCAGCTATACCTGTGTAGCCATACTGGGGCGGGCTCCCAGCATGGCACCCTGTACTCTCTGGGGGGGGGCAGTGGAGCCGATGGGGGATTGGGCACTCCCGTCGGCTATACATTTGTAGCCATGCTGGGGTGGCCCCAGCGTGGCATGTAAACTCTGTTTGGAGGCCAGCACAGCTGACGAGGATTGAGCATCCCCGTGGCTATACAGCATGTGCGTGGGGGGGGCGAGCATGAAGTATGCGTGTGTGTGTGTGTGTGTGTGTGTAGGGGGAGCGCGCAAGCAGGCGATATCTTATCGCTGCTCACTAAAGTGTAGCTCTCCCTTTCAACTGTACTCCACTGCATTTTTGACTGCTGTCATAGACAGCTCCAGCAGGCATTGGAGAACTGCAGCCGTACCTGCAAACACACTGACTGAATTGGAAGAGGACTGAGACACCTCCGAAAACTCGGATGATGGCACTATGTTTCTTGCACATGTGTGCAAGCAAACATAAAAAGGCAAGAGTACATGTTCTTCTGCCAAAATCCCAAAAGTAGGGAAGTGAAACATTCTGAAGAACCATGTCACACATCTGTACAGGTACTACATGTGTGCAGTGCTGACAGGTAGTGTAAATCACACTAATTGGGTTTGACAGCTACATGGATGTTCCCCAAAGGTGCACTTGCCACTCAGCTACTGCCATTACTGATGCAGGATGACAACTCCGATTTGAGCAGTGGCAATAAACCTACTCCTGTGCCGATGTATGGCCATAGTACCCTTTATCTTTTTTAATTACTTTGGATTATGTCCTGCAGCTTGATGATAAATATAGAAGAAAAAGAGATCATGCATCAGTGGAAATAATTGTAATGCACAGCAGCTATTGCATATGAGGCAGCAGCAGTGTTTCCAAGCAAATAAAAAACACTTGGGAAGGACATTTGTGCATGGTAAATGACAAAATGTCCAGTTCCAGGCATAGTTTCATTCATGACTTCACAAATGTGCTGGTGAAAGTTACAAAATAATTACATGCCCGGGTTCACTTTCTAATTGTAAATCGACAGCGCGTTACTGAAATGAGCTATAGGGCGAGTAGCATGCATGCTTCCGAAAAGGCGCCATGCCATGTAAACGAGCATGTCGTAGCTCGACAGTTCAAAAAATTGCAGCCAAGAAGAAAAATGGTGGGCTGGACCGCTACCGTGCATGGTGAAACAGAACGTTTGCAGTGAGTGCATTACAACCAATAAATGAATTACAAAAACACGGGATATGGGTAAACAGGGGTTAAGTGGGTAGGAGAGTAATAGAATAAACAAGCCACCTTAAATACTGTTCTCCGTTAATTGAAATTTCAATGGGAAAATAGTAATGATAGTTTTAGAATGTGAAATGTGTTTTGGGGGGGGGGGAGGAGTGGAAGCAGAAAGTGAGAGAAACCATGAAAAAGATCACACGAAGGAACTCCACTAATGATCACATTTCAAATATTCTTCATTCACTTCTCACTCCAAATGGGAAACCATTTGGTGGCAGTGCCACTTCCTCAGGCTCCAGTGATGATGCAATAACATGATGTTTTAAATGAACAGGTGACCTCCAAACCTTTAGGACGTCAAAGAAGTCCATGAAATGATGGTTTGGTTTCTGATGTTGTTTTGAAGTGGCACAACAAGAAATAAAAACATAACACATGTATAAATACACAGTGTACAGAAGGTGAGTTTATATTATTTGTTCTACTCATGATGATGCACACAGACATGCAAAGGGCAGCACTGAATGGGTGTATGGCATCCTGAAGGTGAGACTCGGGTGCTTTGACAAAACTGGTACAGCTTTAAAATGTTGTTAGAGCATATAAATCTCCCTGGTGTTCAAGTTCAAGTTCAAGTTTATTGCAGGAATAACTCCATTGAGCAAGCTCATTCACAAGGAGGTCCTGGGACATATATCAGGAACATATACAAAGTAGCAAGATAGTGAACATACACACTTGATACAAAGTAATAATAATGGTAATAATGGTGTATGCCTTCCTTTCTGAGGCAAAAAAGGAGACAGTATTCAAACAGCTCACAAGCTTCCAGTGGGTCTGCCAAGCGGGTATCAGACCGGGACAAACACCTCTCAGGTCACCCAAAGACAATTGCAGTCCCCTAATACAATACTATTAGTGAGAAGGAATAATATTGTATTAGGGCACTGCAATTGTCTTGAGGTGAGCAGAGAGGTGATTGTCCTGGTGTGATACATGCTTGGCAGACCCACTGGAAACTTGTGAGCTATTTGAAAATGGTCTCATTTTGTACCATAGAAAGGAAGGCATACACACAGAGATTTATATGCTTTAACAACATTTTAAAGCTGTGTGATGTTACCTCACAATGGTGATTTCAAACTGTCAGTAAAAACAGACTATTACTTTCAACATGTCTGATAAAAAAGTTCCTTCTGGTTTATGGATGTCATTAACTACAACTAGTAACATTTAGATACTGAAATGACATAAATAAATGCCATGATTTCTAACTGCAGTATGTAAGACAAACAAATAAACTTGTCAGGCTAATTTAACAAAAAAGAAAAACAAGCAAACAAAAAATGTAGTAAAAAAATCTGTTATGCTGAAGCCAGTGACTATGTACTGTACTAGCACCTCCACAACTGGCCAAGCAGAAATAATCGCAAACACATTGACACCATGGCTGTGTATGTGCAGTCTGAACAAGTATAGGGTGCTACAGAGATCTAGTTGTTACCTAGCACTATCTATGATTTAACAACATAGGAATTCAAGATGTTGAGTATATAGCCTTATCACTTGCCACCAAAAGTACACACCTGGATCCTGGGGTCACCTCTGCATCTCACAGCCAGCATAATTTACATCAGTCTGGTTGTGAGAAAGATTCCACCTTTTTTTCTTTTTATAAATAAAATTACTTTTTTCCCTTTTATAAATAAAATTACCATCTGGAGAACCCTCCATCCCATTAAGGTTCCACTGGAACCAAGTTTCAGTCTTCTTCTCCCATTTCTTTGTTTGTATTTTTTATAATAGCCTGCAGTCTGGGCTAGCAAAGGAACACAGAGCACACCTTGCTCCTGTGGACAGCTCTTCATCGCCTGACAGTAGCATTGATTGCTAAGGTGAAAACACCAACCAAATTACATTCTTCTCTTCTATACCACCCTTGGGTCTTGTTGGCAGAGGATGTAGGCAACACCGGGACTCAAAATGGAGCAGACATTGAACAAATTGAAATGGAGGCAAAAGGGATGCAAGCTTCTGGGTGCTGGCTCACTTGCTTGGCTCTGCACACTCATTACTGACCCAGCCTCAGCCCTCATACACACATCCATTGTACATCAGTTGCCATTGTCTATTACATGAATTAACTTAGAAGAAAAAGATTAACAGCTGGCCATACCAACTAGAAAAAAAAAAACTAGCAGTGGTGCCTCTAACCACTGTCATCATCATGGAATGGAGGGGGGGGGCTATGGACACACACATTACTTAAGACAGCTCAGCTGATCCCAGGTGGCATTTCTGCCTGCCCTTCTCTGTACAGTTGCAGTTTGTTGACTGTAAGTCTGCAGTCCATCACGTGATCTGTTCCTGTCCCCCAAAGCAACATTCATTATTTTTTCCCTGTTTAAAATCTAGCAGGCAGGCCTGGAAGAGAGAAAGACCTAGTAATGAAACACTGCTCTCTAGCTGTGCCACTGGTCTACGGGCAGTATAACAACTGGTTTAAAGGCTGTCAAAATATGCCTATGGTTGGTACCTCTAAAATTCTATACATGAGATCGTTACATAGATCCTTTAATTATTGCTGAGACTTTTAAAGCTTTTAATGGAACAACATGAGAGAATTAAGCACAAAACACACAGCCGTTAGACTCTGCAAAGGATTCCTGAAGATTTGAAGAAACACTGACTCACTTGTTGCAGAAGGAAAGATTCAGGACAGTCTCAAAAAAAAAAACAAAAAAAAAAAGTCATGGGGCTGCATGATGACCCAGCAGTAGTCCACTGCAATTTTGTACTTACCAATAGGGTGAGTTTTAGGGAGGTGACAGTGTTGGACTCGCTGGACACTAGTGACCACCAGGCAGTATGGTTCTGCATAAAACTTGAGGCACTGAGAAATCAGTGCCAGACTAAAGTCTCAGACTTTAGGGGTCTGATTTTGGAAAAATTAGGTGGTTGCTAAAGGGGAAACTAGAGAGGTAAGAGTGACAAACAGGGTGGAAGCTAAACGGTATTTACTTACCTGGTAAAGGTGATTATATGAGTACCCTTTATACTACTCCACAGTCAGAACCACTGGGTATTCCTCACCCATCCTATAGGTTGATGCTCGATCCAATCAAAATCAAGCTTGCTGGGGTCAGCCTCCTTGTCCCAACTGAAGATCTCAAGTGTGAATCTTCCTTAGCAATAAGAAATAAATGACAAACTAACAGAGAACAGGAGAGAGAAAACAACAGTATCACACCTTGCATGATACCCTCTCTGAGTAATGCCTGGTAGCCCTTATTATGTTGTAGTATACAATTTAAATACCTCTCAAGTCAGTGTTTGAATTCATTACTTGTTTATTCCATTAAGAAGCAAGACATATATGCATTGGCATTTAGAGTTTCATAACACTTATATAAAAGATATTTAGTCATAACCTTACATTCTTTAGAGGCAGATCTTGTATGATTAACCAACATTCGGTATACAACCATATGAAGCCATCTGCTGCCCTGGGTGGGGCTGCTGAGTACTATCAAGGGTATTCATATAATCACCTTTACCAAGTGAGTAAATATCTTTGCACCCTTTATAGTACTCCACAGTCAGAACCATTGGGACCTTAGTAGCAGTGTGGCTAGACCATATTCCTGGGTGGGAGATAAGGCAGATCAAGTTGATGTCACTTAGTCTGAATACCTGCTCTTATAACTGTTTTAGCAAAGGATGCTCCATCCGCAGACACCAAGTCAAGTTGATAATGCCTGGTGAAGGTATGAACTGATGACCATGTTGCTGCCAAGCAAATGTCTGGTACTGAGACCTCCCCCTCTCTGCCCAAGATGTTGCTACTGCCTTGGTAGAGTGTGCCTTGATTCCCTCCAGTGATTGACCTACCACCCTGTAAGCCTTGGTTATGGCCTGCCTTATCCATCTAGCGATTGTGTCCTTGGAGGATGCCTGCCCTGCCCTTTGCTCTGTGGTCAGAATGAACAGCCTATCTGTCTTGCATGTGCTGTCTGTCATAATGAGGTACTTTCTCAGTTAAAGACCTACATCAAAAGGGTGAAATGTCCCTGAACCAGGTGTTTGGTCTGCTCCTGGGAATGGTAGTTGCACATCTTGGTCCATATGATATGGAGTGGCTACTTTAAGAAGGAATGAAGGGAACGTTCTGAGTGTGAAGAGGGGTTCTCTACATAATAGCACTTGTAGCTCCCTTACCCTTCGTGCTGAACAAATTGCTACCAGAAATACTGTTTTGAGAGTACACTAGTGCAGTGTGTCTAGTTGAAAAGTCTGACTTTGTAGTGCTTCTAGCACTATATTCAGTTGCCAAGGTGCGCACCTTGGTTTGACTCTAGGAGATGCTAAAGTGACTGCATTGAGTAACCTGACTATGTTGGGGTGTGAACCTATGTGACCTACCCCTGGTAGAGGGCCCCCTTATGGAAGAAATTGCAGACATCTGTACTGTGAGCGAGGCCAGGCTTAAGCCCTTATTCGCTCCTTCATTGAGGAAGTCCAGAATTTGTTGTAGGCCCACAACTGAAGGTGATGTGCCCTTCTCTATGCGCCATTTATGTAAAATCTGCCATTGTCTTTGATTTGTTGTCCTGGTGGAATGTCTCCTAGACTGCAGCAAGCTGTCTGCTACCCGAGTGTGATAGCCCAGTGTTAGCTGTCTGTTCCTTTCAGCAACCAGGCCATCAGATTCAAAGTCACAGGATTTGGGTGTAGTATTGGACCTTGGCTCAGATGGTCTGGCCAGCCGGGTAGCTGCATTGGCAAGCCCACATCCATTGTTTGTATTAGTGAGTACCATGGTCTCCTGAGCCACTTCGGAGCTGCTAGTACTACTGATGTCCCTGTGACTCATAACTTGTGTAGTATCTTGCTCATCATGGATGTTGGACCATGTGTGGATTTGAACTCTCAGCCTCTTGTTTATCAGGCGGTAGTCCATGACCATAGGGACCGAGACTGAGTGCCTAGAAAAACGGCTAGTCAATCTCGGCAACTATGAACACGGCTACCTGTGGAGGAGGGTGACTGGATACTGCAGTCAGCAAAAACCGTGACAGGAACTCACGCATATACATGTGTGCATGTGCCTGCTGGGGGGGGAGACACATGGGGAAAGGATGGCATGTAAGAGGGGTTGCGGTGAGCAACTGCCAACTGGATCACTTGTGTCATGGGGAGGGAGGTCAGCTGTGAGGTGTGAGGTACAGGGTTCTGGTCCGGCATGGTGCAGTTTTTTTTTTTTTTGCCACCTGGCAGCATGTATTTCGTCAAGTCCACCCTCCCCACGACATGCACCCCCCTGGAGTTGAGAATCCATAAGTAGTGGGGTGTGGGGGGGCAAAGCAGTTTTTCTGTGGCCAGTGTGCATCACCAAAATTATTTTTTGGCAATGTACACTCGCCATAATAGTGATCGCTGTTGCTCGATCACTATTATGACATGGAACCTTATCAGGCTGTAGACTTTCCACTACAACATGATGCTGACACAGTGGGAACACACAGACTAGCTTGAATTTCCATGGTGCTGAGAGTGTGTCCACATCCAGTGCCCTGGGATCTGAGAATCTGGACTGGTAGTTTGATAGCTGAGCGTTCTGCTGGGAGGCCATTAGGTCTACTTGCAGTGGCCCCACCTCTTTTGTATCTTTTGAAATATTCTTTCGCTGAGCTTCCACTCTGACTGGTTGATGGTGACTCAGCTCAGCCAGTCTGCCTTTGCATTGGATGCATCTGCCAGGTAGATTGCCATGATTGATTGTAGGTGCCATTCCACCCAGCTTAGAAGTTTGAGCTATTCTGCTATCATGGACTTGTTTCCCGTGCCTCCTTGTTTGTTTAGGTACACAACCATCATTTGGTTGTTGCACCTCACTAGGACTGGTCTGTTAGTGATGATAGGCTAGGTATACTGTTCTCATTTCCAGAACATTCATTGGGAGTGTCAACTTGCTCTTTGATCATAGTTGTTGGGTGACTTGGTTCATGTAGGTTGCTCCCCAGCCTGTCAAACATGTCCATGGTGATCACCTCCGTGGGGGATTGAGCAAGTGGGTGACCTCGTAGTATGTTCTTTTTCAAGGTCTGCCACCTCAGACTGGAGAGTATCTGTGTGGGTGGTGTTATTCGGAATCTGAAGTTTTGTGTTGTCTAATCCCATGTCTTGATTAGATATATCTGCAGAACTTGCATGTGTAGCCTGGTCCATGGTACCATAACTATCAGTGCTGCCATGACTCCTAGAATCTGGAGGCAGTCCCATACTGCCCTGTTGGGTCTTCTGATGAGCCCGTTAACCAGTGTGAAAATATTTTCTGTCATTGGGGTCAACCTGTTGTGTCGTGTGTTGATTATGAATCCTAAGTGAATGAGAGACTGTGCAGGAGTTAACTGGCTCTTTGCTTTGTTGACTATCCAACCATGTTCTTGTAGGCATTGTATGGCCAGGCTGGTGTTGTATTGTGCCTGTTCCACTGTTCTGGCCCTTAGCCACCAGTCATTCAGGTAGAGGATGACATGCACATCATGTTTTCTTAGGTGTGGTACTAAAACCACTAATGTTTTGGTAAATACTCATAGGACTGAGGCTAATCCGAATGGCAGTCAGGTGTAATAGAAACATAGAAACATAGACTTTGATGACAGATAAGGACCACTTGGCCCACCTAGTCTGCCCATTTCCCTACCTACAGGATAAGCCGCAGATCCTAGTCAACCAACAGCCTATTTCTTCCTACCCCCCCCACTAGAATTGCCTTATGTCTCTCCCATGTATTCTTGAATTCTCCCACAGTTTTAGACCCCACAACCTCCTCAGAAAGGCTGTTCCATGCATCCACTACCCTCTCCATGTACTGATAATGTTCCCCCGTATGTTGAACTGGATGTACTTTTAATGTGACTTCTGGATTGGTATGTGAAGGTAGGCATCCTTCAGATCTATTGATGTCAGGTAGTCCCCTGGCTGGATGGCTAGCAAGGTTGACTGCAGCATCTCCATCTTGAACTTCTTGTACACCACAAATTTGTTTAGGTACATGAGGTCAAGCATGGGGTGCATTCTACCCGTTTTCTTCTGGACTACAAAAAATAAGGAGTAGACCCCTGTGTCTCTCTCCTCTGTAGGGACTGATGTAATAGCCCAATTTTGTAATAGGTCCAGTATCACTTGGTTTATTGCTTGAACTTTCTTTGGGCACTATGTTTGGGCCCATTGTTTTGCAAACCCCTGCAGTCTCCCTGCTATTGAAGGATTTGCTTGGGCTTGTCTGCCTTCATTGCTTATTTCCTTAGATTTTAAAGTTCGGTTTGCATCCACCATTGGCATACTGTTTGTTTGTTGAGCCGGTAAGCCCACTGGACCTAGAAGTCCCTTTTTCAGGGGCAACCGGGGGGGGGGGATACAGATGGTAAGCAACTGAAACTGAACCAGATTAAGCTATTGGTGGTATTTTTAGTGACTGAGGGAAATTTGGCCAGGACACCAGGGACATTCCCCTGCTCTTTTTGATTAGTGCCATGGGATCTTTAACATCCACCTGAACTATGACCAATCCAGGCAGATGGGACCTTGGTTTAACGTCTCATCCATGAGACGGCACCTCAGAAGTGCAGCACCCCTCTCATGTTGCACTACAGTGTCAGTATTGGGATATTAACCCGACAGCCGGATGTGGGAACTGAACCCACAGCCCTCTGATCCCCTGGCCTCAGAGGCGAGTGTGCTACCTACTGAGTTACTGACACTGTCTGCCTGTGCTGTTCTTTGTTTTGTTGCCTTATGAGCTATGTTGAAATTTGGGTCTCTGGTTCCATTGTCTTGATCCCTGAGAGCTGCAGCCCTATGTTCTTAGCTTAAACGATTTTCCTTTGGGACAAAAGGATCTGTCCGAGGGTAGGTAGACATCCTTGTCTCCTTGCGTTTGCTTGCCCCCTCTGTTTTAGAGATACAGTGCTAACCCTTCTCCAAATAACATGCCTCTTTGAATGGAAGTTTGAATGCATTCTTAGATTGATTGTCTGCTTACCACAGTTCAAGCCACAACGCCCTCCTGGCTTGGTTCACTAGGACAACCATTCTAGAACCGAAAATCAGGATGTTTGAGGATGCATCCATTATGTGCTTTACGGCTTGTACGGTGCACTCAGCTGCATCCGCCTGGGGGGAATCCCCCAGTACGTTCTCAGTCAGGATGTCTGCCCATCTGGGGAGGGCTCTGAATGTGCACATAACATGCCAGAGACCTCATATATTTTTCTGAGGTGCTCCTCGGTTCTTTTATCCATTATCTCCTTAATAGCTGCTGTGCTCTCGATTGGAATAGTTGTGCATTTAGAGAGTTTGGAGACTGGTTGGTCTACCTTTGGTACCTTTCCCCAGTGTTCACCCCTTGTCTGTGACAGGGGGTAACATTTATTCATCATGCTCCTTTCAGGCAATCTGGTGGGGTCAGGTGTGTTGTACTATTTAGTAAGGAAAGTCTCAATAGTCTTACAAGTTGGGAAGTGGACTTTCTCCTCCAGTTCCCCCATTGATAGTAGCAGGTCCTCAGATGTGGACAGCTGTTTGGGTTGTTGTGCTATTCTGAATGCCGATCTCACCATTTTGATGAGCTCGTCAATGTTGCCACCATGGCACATCCTGTTGGACTTGTCTATTGCGCCCTCCTCTGGATCCCCCAGGATTTCAGTTGTGGTGCTGTTTCTAGTCTGAGCCAATTCCTCATAGCATCATCACTCTGGTCTTTCGGTGTATTTGGTGCTGTCACGGGTTGTGGGTAGAGACGGACTGATCAGGCAGTGAGGCAGATGTAGTTCAAAACAAAATAATGTTTATTCTTCACAGCAGAACAATAATAGGCAAAAAGAAATTAACTTAGGCAGCAAAATAAAAGGAGGCAAATCAAAATCCAGGCTATATACATACTGTACATCAAGTAGAAAATGCTAGTTGAGCTCTCTGCAACTATCTGCAGCTATCTCAGCAGTCTCCAACTGTCTTTTCTTTCTTTGCTTGTGCCCGAGTAACAACAGCACACAAATTGTCTGATAATTGTTCAAACTGGGGATGATCATGACCAATGATGATGGAAACAGGCAAGTGTGGTACTACCCCGACTTTCATGGTTTGAGAGTGTCCATTAATTTGTAGCACACTATCCAGTAAAGGGTAGTGATGAGTGTCACCATGAATACAGGTTACTCCTGTACAAGGGCCTCTTGGTACAGGTTATGAATCTAATACGTCAACTTGAACAAGAGTTTGTCTACTCCCCGAGTCAAGTAGGACACTCACCAGTTTTTCCCCAATTTGCACTGGAATGAAATATTGTCACCAGTTGGCAAGAGCAAGTTGTGTTTGTTCAGTTTTCTTTTTTGAATAAAAATGTGCTATGTGCCCCTTGCCACCACAGTCTTGACATATTATATCAGGGTTATAGCCCTTAGGTCTGATACTGTTAGTGCAATTCCCCGATTAGTGTTATTGTGCCCAGAAGAAACAGAAGGGCTTCTTACCAAAGATTGTTGAGGTCCTTTCTGACGATGTGGTCTCGCAGTAATGTAATCTTCTGCCAACCGTATGGCCACGTCAGAGGACTCTGGTCGATGTTCTTTGACCAAGATCTGGATGTCTTGAGGCAGTATTCTAATGAACTGTTCTAAGATGATAGACTCCAAGGTTTGGTCTACAGTTCTCGTGGCTGGTTGTAGCCATTTTATACAGAGTTCTCTCATCTGCGTATAGACATCTTGAGGGGGGAGTCTGTTGTATGGAACTTATATGTTCTAAACCTCTGCCAATACATCTCAGTACTGATGTTGTATTGCTTTAAAACATCTGCCTCACTGTCTGATCAGTCCACCTCTACCCACAACCCATGACAGGCACTGGTATGGGGTTGTGGGCATTCAGGGATTCCAGAAGTTGGAATAGTAGTTATGCCTGGCTATCATCTAATGCTGTTGGAGCCATTGGTGGTGGTGGGGATTTGTTGTCCGAGCTCCCTGCCTCCATTCCCCTGGACCCCTGTTGATCGTGAGCGTGCACACTGAGCAAGGCGTATCCTCTTCATTGACTTCTGGGGAGAGAACGCCACATTCCCAGCACTTCCCTTATGATGCTGGTTTTATCTTTAAATCTGTCAGTTTGAGATAAAAGGAACTGCATCAGGTATGGGCTCTGTGTGCAGGAAGGCCACATGATCTTGTTTGCAATGTATCCTGATGCAGGGCTGCTATTGCTGGCTGCTTATTGGTCACTAGTGAAAACTTTGTGGTGCCCCTTTAAGTGGGAAGCTTGCCCATTGAATGGGTTTAATACAGTCCCAGGCAAGATGGTGGTCATGAAATCTCATGGGAGTGGGTGAGCTTTGGGACCGCTCTGTTCTTTGTGTCAGCCCCATCCAAGATGGCGCCATAATCTCATGCAAATTTGCTTGAGGTCTGCAAGTGCTTTATGCACTATTATGGGTTCCCAGTTTTTTGGGAACTGCAAAGCATCATGGGGCAGCTAGGAGAGAGTGAGGGGGACAGCATGGCTGCCGGCAGTTTCGGTGGGCAAAGTACTTGTTTATTTAGTGCCCACTGAAACAAAGAACTCATAGGAGTGGTCGGCAGGGAGCGGTCCTTCCCTGGGATGTCACAGGACACTTGCTGGAGGATCCGTTGACTCTTTTAGCCCCTCTGCTGCTTCAGAGTCCATAGGAAATAAAGGTGGCCAGTTCCAGGTAAAAAGACACTGCATACTGCACTCCTCACAACTTGCTCCATCGCATGAGGCTGAGGAACTATGGGAGGTCCTCAGCCCATGCTTTGTCCTCCAGTGTGGGACTGTTAGGGCAGGAGACAGGAATCACCATAGGAGGGAGGAAATAGTGTAAATTGGAGAGTGCGCACCAGGAGAGACCTCAGCCAAAATGAGCCCTGTGACTTAAAAGTTTACTGAGTCTGAGTAGAGGTCTCTCCAGGAGGGACCTTAGCACAGAGAGTGCTTACAGCAGGGGAGGCTATAGGGGAACCCCAAAGTCTTTGAGGGGCACTCCGCTTGCTATGGTGGTGTTGTGGTTCAGGGCCAGCTACGGGAGGAAGCCCTGTTCCAGAAGAATGCCATTTAGTGTTAGACAGTTACCTTTAGCTATCTCAGTTTCTAAGACTTCCCTAAGGGAAATTAGATGCAACAGTCTGTCTTTCTTTGCCAAAATATAATTGCACATCATTACACTTTGCAATACTGGCTACCAGGCTGCTTAAAAAAGGTTAAAGATTTAAATGTGGTGTACCTTCTTTAGTAGAATTGATCATTGTTGGGAGCAGCTCTGGATTGCAACCAACCTTTCTAGTTGCACAAAGTAAACTGGAGATCCTCAGTTATTTTATTAATTTATTTATTTATTAAATTTAGTGACCGGGTAGGCCCACTGAGCCCCAAGGGACCCTTTTTCAGGGGTGACCTGGGATAACAATACATCTTTTCATACAGAGAAAGATTTGGGTTACAGAATAGTTTTAGGTGTGTATGCAGGCTATAGCCATGGTTATCATCATGCTACAGTCCTTACAAATAGGTTGGCAACAGATTTAACAGTAGGTGCGGAAGAAAGGTAATTTTACATGAGACGCTCATTGTTTTCAGCTGGCATTGTTCAGTGCTAAGTTAGCTGTGGGACAATGTCTAGAGAGAAGCACCATGGAACCTAATGAAGTACATGGAGGATGTGATTATTAGGTGGATTGAAGCAAGTGGGGGGGAGTTCTCATGAGCCATGGCAATGGCAAGTGCTAGCATCAGTCGTATGGGCTTTGAGTCTAGTGTGGAAATTCATCAGTGAGGAGGCTTCCTGCACTGGTGATTGGAGTTTGTTCCACAGGTAGTGGGCTATGTAGGAGAATGACCTGCCACCAGCGTTAGTCCTGACTCTTGGAACTTCAAGCAGTGTTCGTCCTGATGTCTGTAGGCTCCTGGGGTTATGTTTGATTGTGATAGTTCCTACTCTGCTGGATGGAGCTAACTGGCTGAGTAGCTTGAAGGTCAGGCAGAGCAGGGGGTAATGAAGACATGCTGTCAGTGAGGGCCAGTGTAACTGGGCAAGTGTGTCACAATGGTGACTTCGCAAGTGGTCCTGGGTAGCAAACCGGGCAACTTGTTATACAGTATTTGCATCCTGGTGACCTCCTGCTGGCCATGCCCTGTATGATTGGGCCAGCGTAAGTCAGGGAGGGGAGCAGGACACTTGTGGCAATTGAGGTCCTGGCCTCAGGGATGAGTTGGTCCTTTAGTCAGTACAGGGTACCAAGTTTATGGTGTATAGTCTTGGTAACCTGATCCATGTGGTACTTGAAAGTAAGACATTGGTCCAATGTTAGTTCTAAGTATTTTAAGGAGGGCACCACCTCGATGCCGCTTCCCGAGAGTGCAGTGAGATGCAGTGATTTAGACCTATCATGACCAAGGGCGTTGTGTCCAAATAGGATCTACTTAGTTTTGCCTGCATTTAGGACCATTCTATTTGCTCTCAGCCAGGCCTCAAGAGATGCGAGGTCAGCTTGGAGAAGGGGACCTAGAGCTGCAATGTCATCCAGGGATTGATAGATGATGGTGTCACCTGCATACTGAACAACCAAGCTACCCCCACAGTGGAGATTTAGGACATTAGTAAATAGGGAGAAACGGAGTGGGCAGAGAATCGAGCCCTGCGGTACTCCCTCTGTTAGGGGTAGAGGACCCAATGTGGCACCCTTCCAGATGACCCTCTGGGTTCGGCCTGATAGGTAACTCCCAAACCACTTGAGGGCGAGGGGGTCTAGGCCAATTTTATTCAGTTTTTGTGGCAGGAGTTTGTGATCAACAAGGTCGAATGCCTTGGACAGATCTATAAAGACGGCACCAGTGGGTGTCCCATTATCCATTGCTCTGAGCATCTCGTTCAAGAAATTGATTAGGGCTGTGTCAGTCCTATGGTTAGTTCTAAAACCATGCTGTGAAAGGGCTAGTAGCTGATGAGATTCCAGGTAGTCGCGGAGTTGGCCATAGACTAACCTTTCTTGCAGCTTTGCGAGTATACAGAGCCGGAAAATAGGACTATAATTGCTTATGTTTTTCCTGGAGCCACCCTTGTGGATTGGGACCACGCTGGCCTGTTCCCACTGGTCCAGAACAGTCCCTTCAAATAGGGATCTGTTTATGAACCAGGTCAGGGGTCTGGAGAGGGATGGGACTCCAGTTGGGACAAGGGGGCTGTCCCCAGCCAGCTTGAGTTTGATTGGATCATGCATCAACCTATACGACAGGTCAGGAATACCCAATGGTTCTGCCTCCGGAGTACTATAAAGGGTATGAGATATAATGGGAAATGACAAAAAAAAATAATAAGGTAACAGAGCTCACAGATCTCTGTGTAATGGAAAGTGTCAAGAAGAGGGGAGAAAAATCATTGTAGGTCACAAGAGATGTAGCGGTGGCATGAGGGCTAAGATAAGGGCATTTAAAAAATGCAGCCATCCAAGATGAGAAGGAGAGGTGTAGTATCACAGCAGCATGAAACAGTCAAACAAGATAATGAGGAGAGCTAAAGCTGACATGGAAGTTAGAATTACAGAAGGTATGAAGAGGGGTGGCAAGATCTTCTTTTGTTAAATAAAGGAGAAGAAAAAGATGAGGGAAGCAATCATGAGGCTGAAGCAAGGGGAGGAATAGGAAGAGGAAGATAAAGGTGAGGCTGACATCCTAAACAGTTATTTACATAGATACATAGATGTTGATGGCAGATAAGGACCTACGGCCCACCTAGTATGCCCATTTGTGCACATAACTGTGCTTCTTCAAGCTTCACTAGAACTAGGTTGTCCCCTTCCCCCCACTACCAGGATCCCCTTATGCCTATTCCATTCATTTATATGTTTGCTTGCACGCATGTGCAAGAAACATAGTGCCATCATCGGAGATTTCGGAGGTGTGTCACCTCCTCCTCCAATTCAGGCAGTGTGCTGGCAGGCGCGGCCCCTGTAAGCCAATGCATTTTGGAGCTGTCTATGACAGGCTCCAAAATGCAGTGGCATCTGATTGAAAGGGGAGCTCACGCTTGAGTGAGCAGCGAAAGCAGCTGCTCACGCCGCAGCCCCCCCCCAGCCGCAGGCGCGGCGCCACCGACGTTAATGTATAGCCGACGGGGTGCTCCAATCTCGCCGGCTGAGCTGCATCATCTCCTCCCCTCCCATAGTAGTTGGTGCCACGCTGGGAGCCCACTAGCGTGGCAGCCAGTCATTTTGCCGACGGGGTGCCCAATCCCCGTCGGCTGAGCGCCCCAAAGCCCTTGTGCAATCGCTGGGAGCCCACTCCAGCGTGGCAAGCGGTCCCACCAGTCTTTTTTTGTTGTAACCTGTAAAACAAAAAGCGGTCCCTTGCGCGTCTCCCGAACCCTCCACAACCCGCACCCACCCACGCGCACCAGCCTCCCACACCCCCCACCCCATACTTACCTCCGGACTCTGCACGACGATCTTCGGTGGACCGGGAACACGCCTGCACTCTTCAAAAGCCGCACCGCGAACTGAGGAAATGCCGTAGCTGTATAATGGGCTAGATAGGAGGGTTCAACTTTATTGCATATCTCAGGCATTTTTGAATTTTTGCACCAGATTTTCAACATGGGGTTTGGGACCTCTTCTCATGAATGATGTCACTGTCATGGCGTTATTCGGGCTCGAAGGGTGATTTCGCGCAGTGACTGTGCAGTGACTGCGAAATCACCCTTTGGGACTGAATACCACCATGACAGTGACATCATTCATGAGAAGGGGGCCCAAAACTCCCATGTTGAAAATTTGGTGCCAAAAATTCCAAAATGACTGTTTAACGAGGCGCTATGCAGTTCCTCGCAGGCTCGTAAGTTCGCAAATTTCAATATTTTCACTCCAGATTTTCAACATTGCCATTTCACCACACTGTCTTATGAGTAGTACAGCTGTCATTTTCACATCTCACCCAAATGTGTTTCCGCCCATGTAGCAAAGAATGGCGCAGTCGGTGTGCGAAATCAATGTATGACAAATTAAGAAAATCACAGTGACACTGTTCATGAGCAGAGGTCTTGAAATGGCTATGTTGAAAATTTGGTGAAAAATTCCTAAAATGACTGTTTACTAGGCGTATGCTATGCAGAGTTCCTACGCACGCCATAGGTTCTGGAATTTTCAATATTTCCACTCCAGATTTTCAACATTGCCATTTTTCCACACCTTCTTATGAGTAGTACAGCTGTCATTTTTCACATCTCACCCAAAATGTGTTTCCGCCCATGTAGCGCACAATGGCGCAGTCATTGTGCTAACTCAGTGTATGGGACACATTAAGAAAATCACAGTGTCACTGTTCATGAGCAGAGATCTTAAAATGGCAATGTTGAAAATTTGGTGACAGAATTCCTAAAAATGACTGTTTTACGAGTGTGCGTTGCACAGTTCCCACGCACGCTCGTAGGTTTGCGAATTTTCAATATTTCCACTCCAGATTTCCAACATTGCCATTTTTCCACACCTCCTTATGAGCAGTACAGCTGTCATTTTTCACATCCTGCCCAAAACGTGTTTCCGCCCATGTAGCGCAAAATGGGCCAGTCGGTGTGCAAACTCAATGTATGGGACACATTAACAAAACCACAGTGACACTGTTCATGAGCAGAGGTCTTAAATGGCTATGTTGAAAATTTGGTGAAAAAATGCCTAAAAATTACTTTTACGAGCGTGTGTTGCACAGTTCCTATGCATGCTCGTAAGTTTGCACATTTAATATTTTCACTCCAGATTTTCAACATGTCCATTTTATTAAACTTCCTTATGAACAGTATAGCTGCAATTTTTCATATGTCACCCAAAATGTGTTATCGCACATGTAGCGCACAATGGTGCTGTTGGTGTGCGAAAGCAATGTTTAGGACAGATTAAGGAAATCACAGTTACACTGTTCATGAGCAGAGGTCTTAAAATGGCTATGTTGAAAATTTGGTGACAAAAGTCCATAAAATGACTGTGTTACGAGTGAGCATTGTGCAGTTTCCATGCATCCTCGTTAGTTCATGACTTTGTAATATTTTCAGTCCAGATTTTCACTAGTGGCATTTTCAACACTTCCTTATGAACAGTACAGCTGCCATTTTCACAACATGGCGAAGTGTGTTTTCACACTTTCAGTGCAGAGATGCGTGGTGGCTGTGGGAAATCATTGTTCGGCACAGATAAAGAAAATCACAGTGACACTGTTCATGATCGGAGGCACCAAAATGCCTGAGTTGACAATCTGCTATAAAATATCCCCAACCTAATTATATAACTGGTGTGCGTTGCACAGTTTCTATGTACGCTCGTGACGTCACCATTTTTTTAAATATTTTTACTACACATTTGCAACATAGCCATTTTTACACCTCCCCATGAAAGAGTACAGCTGTCATTTTTTAAATCCTGTTCGGAATATTTTTGTACCTGTGGTGCTAAATCCCGTAGTCACTGTGCATAAGCAGCTTTCGGCTACCAAACTGATATTCAGGGACCCTGGTTTTCCATTTTTACCGGTAACACCGGTAGCAATCACGGAATCCTGGTTGGTATGCGGAATTTGAATTCTTGTACCGGTGCCTCACGGAAATTGCATGTCACTGCATAGAATCTCTAAGATTTCAGCATCTTTTAATTTTTTTATTTTCTCTTTCTATGTCCCCTTCTCACAGCATCAGTCTCCACTTTTCAGAGATCTCTAGGCTGGGTATCCCCTAGCTTCACCCCCAGGTAATGCTCAGGAGCTCCTGTGGACCTGCTCCTATCCTGCCTGGGTTGTACCCCCCCAGGTGGAAAGGGAGGGGACCCCAGATCACCCCTCCACACTTCCTTAGTGTGTGTCGGGTAACCCAGTGGGTCCCTCATGGAGCCTGGTTATGAAGTCTGGGGCACCTGGGTCCCTTCTGCCAGTGGCCGATGTGGGGTGATTATTCCTGGTTTTCTGTTCTCTGCCGCTGAGGGTACCAGCACTAGAGGAGATCCAAGGAGGTAGGTCACATAGAGACATGCCACTGCTCCAGATCCTGGCTAGCGTCCTCCCCTCCTGATCACTCTGCAGCACCATTGCACCACCACTCATGGTCACACAGGTGGTGGTAAAGCAGCAGGACCTGCAGCCCACCCTCCCCGGAGGAGGAGAGCAGTCCCCCGGGTGCTCTAGCCTACTCCCCTGGCCAGACCTCCAGCATCCCAAGTTCGCTTCCAACCCTGGGTCGCTGGCACTGCAAGCAGTAGTGCTACCACAGTACTAGCAGGCTGACCCAGATTTCAGCATCTTAAAATAAATGCTGCTGTGCTTTGCATTCTTTCTACTTTGCTGCATATAGAGTCAGTAAGGAAATCATCCGCACTGCTTTGTCGGAATCAGCCATTCAGTTTAACCACCCATGCTTCCCACCTCATCTCCATCACCTGAGGACTGCTTTCCTTCCTGAAACCACAGTTTTCTTGTAGTATGTGCCTAAGAGTCTACAAGTATCCAGTACACATGGGCAGGGCCACTGGAGAATTGCAGGAAAAGTAACCTGAAATTGCAGAGTTTTTTTGCAAAACTTGCTGGAAAATTACAGGAGTTCTACTATAGATCCTGAGTGCTTCACAATAAATCCTTTACTGTTTTCTACAGCATATATTAGTCAGCATAAACTACAAAATGAATACACTGACACTTGAATATGTTTTAAATATGAAGAAAGACTTCTGTTTCTAACACGAATCCTAAATGGATAAGATGTGTTGCCTCTTCCAAAATGTAAAATCATCTGCCTCATGCAGTGCTAGATTCTATTTAGTGAGCCACAGAAAATCAATATTAAATAAATCCAGAATAAACAAATGTTATCTGTTTCTGGATGTAGAATAATGAAGCCTAATCAGAAGCTATTTACAGTGCTCTGTCAACTATTTCACCCACTTTGGTGTAAGAAAAAAATAAAGCAGATCGAGTGGTGAATAACTCAGTTTTAGTAAAATGTTGTGAAGTGTTTAATCTTCATAATTTGTACTCTAGGTACTGTGCACTATTATTAAAATTATATATTAAAACATTGTATATGGGTGTTATTATAGCTGGCAGTATAGCCTAGTGGTTAGAATAACAAACAGTGATTGAACTGGGTACATCTAGCAGACTTGGGTTTGATTCCCCCACCCTCCACCCACATGCTGTGAGATTCCAAACAAGTCACTTAACCTCCCCAGTGCTTCTAGGTCACTCCTGAAAACAGGCAGTTCTGCCTAGTGGGCCTTACCTGGTTTACAAAGAATATAAAAAAAAAATACCACTATATGTTTAGTACTACATCATAGAATAGTAGTCAGGGTACCATGTAATTTCCTTGAGTTTTACTTGAGCTGCAATGATTTTGTGTAGGTAAAAATAAATGTTCATCTACATTTTATGTATTTTATAAGCTTACTTTTAGATTTTAGTCAGGTTTTTATTTTATTCTTTGCATATGAGAATCTAGGTTGTAGATTACTAAATGCAGGATCACTGTTACCAACTAGCTTATTGAAGTTTATAATCAGCAGGGCCATGCAAAATCCTCAGTTGTTTGAATGAAAACTAGTCTGAATGAAAGTATGTTCACAAGGAAAACGCTGCCTTACTACTTATGAAAAGACTTCACAGTCAGCACCCCATTTAGGTGAATTAGATCATGTGCACCTTTTCTCCCACCTGCTGTTTCAGTCTCTGTGGCAGCAAAAAGTTTTCTGATAGACTGTTTCAACAAAAAGCAAATGTGAAGTATTTAAGTGTACTTATGTTTGGCCAGTGGATGTTGAAAGCACATTCAAAGACATACAAAAGGTAGGACCCCAGGGGCTGTATGATGCTGGTGGGCAGAGTGGTTGCTCAATTCACATCTGAGCTCAGACATGAAAACTGGGAGACACCCTTTTCATGGACACCAAGTGAAAAAAAAGCATCCACATGTCTGGGAGATGCTTGAATCCATTTGAAGGTCCTCCGCTAATCACTTGTGGATTTTTTAGGTGAAGACACTTTATTTCAAAGAAGCAAATTCAAGCATTTTTTTTTGCTCCTCCTACCCCCGGCCATCCACTCCTTCAGGCCTGCCAAGTCCCTCTACCACCACTGTTGAGTCACAACCACCATCCACTGTCCCTTACTGCTGTGCTACCAGGTAACCCAAAGTAACCCTTTATTGAGTGGGCCCCTACCCCTGTGGGAGGCTACCAGGGGAGGAGAATTGCCCCAAAGAGCTTCCTGTGTATCCTGGGCATGACATGGGTCAGAACGGACACATTTCTGGGGCTTCCGGCTTATGGAGGGACCAGCAGCCATCCTTCGGTTTGCCAGAAGGTGCTTTCCCATTTTCTTGGGAGCATGACAGGCCACATGATGTCAAGGCACAAGCCGACGCTCATCACGCCTCCCCTCCCGCAGTGAGGCCAATGTGTTGTCATGCCTCTGGCCTCCACCAGGGGACAGAAAATGCTGAGTCGTGAACCCACCCTCCCTCCTAGGAGAAGGTGAGTGGTTGTTGGACACTCAAGCATTCACCCACCAGCTGGCCCCCCCAACACCCAAGTATGTTCCCTAATCCTGGCCAGTGGTGTCACAGGCAGAAATCCAATTCATGCAGTTAAATTATAGATAGAAAAAAACAAAGGTAGTCCACCTTAGCGGTGATGGTTCAGATTAATTCACATCTGAGTTCTAACAAGCAAAGAGACCAAGTTATTTGTAACTTGTGCATGTGGGTGTGGGTGTTGAACAAAGGGATCATAATGCTGTCACTACTGCCATCACCCCAGAGGGATGTGGACTGCATTGTTGCTACTGCCATCACACCAAGGGGTGGGGCTGTAGTGCTTCTGCCATCACCACTGGTGGATGGGGAATGTAGTACTGCTGTCATCACATCTAAGGGATGGGGCCGCAGTGCTGCTGCTTCTGTCACACCTGGAGGGAGGAGGTCATAGTGCTGTTGCTGCTGCCATCACACCAGAGGATAGGGGCCATAGTACTGTTGGTGCGGCCATCGCACCTGAGGGATGGGGGGAGTGCTGCTTCCATCACACCATAATGATGGGGGCTGTAGTGCTGCTGCTGCCATCACATCTTGTACCTAAAATAACTTTAAATTGGTACAAGGATGGAAGGATGTGCAATAGTGGAGGTCAAAATTGCTAAAATGCATGTTAGCAGAGTTAAAAATTGTTAAATAAAGTACACAGAACCAAATACCGGTAAAACCGGATTTTGGCTTAGCAGACACCGGTGACAATACCATTTTTTACAATGTGCAAAATGGAATATACCCTTTCTCAATCCCGGTAAACCAGTGTCCCTGCTGATATTCCCCCTGTTCATGAGGTGGGGTCACAAAACAAACATGTTGAAAATTTGGAGTTAAAATACCAACGAATGCCTGAGGTATTAGGCTTTTCAACTAAATCGCCCAACCCTATAGAGAATGACAGGAATCAGGGGTGTGACTTGGGATTCTTGCCTGTGATGCTCATACCATTCCACACCCTGCAGTCACTGAGAGGCATCGAGGTATGCCTTGGACTCTTCGGCCCCAAACTTCACCCCATTCTCCTATATCGCACCCATCTCACCATATTTCCTAATGAAATGGGGTTAGCATAAGAGCCAAAGACCCCAAGGAACACGTGACCTTGTCAGTCTCTGCAGTGGAGTGGTGAAATGGCGTGGCGTTGTGCCTGGCGATAGCGACACCCCACTGCCTGTCACTCTGCAGGGTGGTGGTGGGGTTGGCTTCAGTTCAATACTTCACTGCCATTCCTATTACGCAGCTCTGTAACTTCTACACTACCACTGCCAATGCCAGCAAGCAAACATTCGGCATTGACAAATGCTTGTTGAATCCTGTAATTGTTTTTGCCCCCACTACCTCTTCCAGCAGGGTGTTCCATTTGTCCACCACCCTCTCCATGAAGAAGTACTTCCTCATGTTCTCTCTGAACCTCCCTCCCTCTAGTTTCATCCCATGTCCCCTAGTTCTGGAACATCTTTTTCTATGAAAAATTGTGTTTTCCTGCATCTTGTTCCTCCCTGTTAGGCAAATATATATGTCTCAATCATATCCTCCCTCTCCCTCCTCTTTTCCTGGAGTACATATTTAGGTCTTTCAGCCTGTTCTCATAGATTTTGTGATGTAATCCTTGCACCATTTTGTTTGCCCTCCTCTGAACTGTTTCCACCCTGTCTATGTCTTCACGTAGGAAAGGTCTCCAGAACTAGACACTGTACTCGAGGTGAGGCCTCACTAAGTAAGCGATAAGACATGACGGGTGTGTATGAAACATATTTTACCTCATGCCCAGGGGCATGGTGAGGAACAAAGCCACAGGCTGAGTGCCTTTCAGCCTCTGGAAGTGCAGTAAAATATATTTCATACACACCCCAGAGTGGCTTTTTGCATTTATAAAATGGGTTCCTTTTTTTTTAACTTTTTGCAGTTGGTAAAAGCATGTTTATATGTAGAAACAATAGCTTTACTTGAGTGCATTTTTGATAAAAATAGTCCTTCTGCCCACTGCAAATGATGTTATAGATGATGTCATTGTATTACCACTGGACAAAGTTTGTCCTTAGCTGGCATCAAGATTCAAGATATGGAATGTTTATCATGGAATGTTTCCCCATGGAATACATGAATTCAAAATTCTGCTCAGTTCCACTGGTAGAATGTTTCTCTGCTAACGTACTGTACACACACACACATGCACAACAAAGACCTCTGTTACAGCCAGAGTCTCAATTATCTCACTGTCAGGGCAAGAGATTTCCCTGATGAGCAGATAAAGATAGAAGGGGGAATTTTCATTGTCAGCAAATAAACAGTTGTAGTGAAAACTATAAACAATACTTAATGTTTCTGTTTGGTTTATGTGTGTAAGGAAAGTGTGATGATCATGGAAATAACATTTCATTAATTTGTTTTATTTTTTATTTAAGGTAGTTTTATTTTTAGGGCTCAGTTGAAGTTTTATTACAGTGTAAAGGTAGCAGCCATGTTTGTGATGAAAGATCAATTCTGGTTCTAGGGGTACTGATGGACAACAGTTTTGGTTGTAGGAGGACTAATTTGCTCATTGTGAGAGGTGGTTTAGGACCAGGATGACTGTGCATGAAAAAGATCTTATACAATGTCACATGATATATTTTGACCAATGAGGCTTCTTTATTCCAGATGTCCATTTTATAATGTCTTGTATAGTGGAATTATGGCCTCCCTTTTCCTGCTGGTTATACCCCTGACTATGCATCCCAGCATCCTGTTTGCTTTTCCTGCCACCTTGTCACACTGACTCCCTAACTTGAGGTCATCAGAAATGATAACCCTAAGGTTATTTTCCTGCTTGGAACATTCTATATCCCCCCCATCTGATATGCTATTCCTGTTTTTTTGTGCCCCATGTGCATTATTTTGCATTTCTCTGCATTAAATGTCAACTGCCACTCCCTTGATTAGTCCTCAAGCTTCTGCAGATCTCTCCTCATTCTAACCACACCCTCTGGAGTGTCCACCCTGTTTCAGAGCTTTGTGTCATAAGTGTACAGGCAGATTATCCCTTCTAGACCATCTGTAATGTCACTGATAAAGATGTTGAAGAGGACTGGACCCAGGACTGATCCCTGTGGCATCCCAATGATCACCTTTCTCTCAGCAGAGAGACAGCTATTTACCACCACAGTCTGTGTCCTGCTATCCAGTCAGTTCCCCACCCACCACACCACCATCCTGCCCACTCCAATGTTCCCAGCATGTTTAACAGCCTTCTATGTGGCACAGGGTCAAAGGCCTTGCTGAAGTTCAGGTAGGCCACATCCACTGCCCCCCCCACCGATCCACCTCTCTTGTCACCCAGTCAAAGAATTCAATGAGGTTTGTCTGGCACAATATCTCTCCAGGGAAACCATGTTACCTTGGGTCCTGTAGACCAATGACAATCAGGTGTTTTACTATTCTTTTCATCAGTAGTGTTTCCATGATCTTCACCACTACTGGGGTCAGGCTGACTGGTCTGTAGTTTCCTGCTTCATCTCTGTTCCCGCTTTTGTGTAGGGGGACTACATCAGCTGTCCTTCAGTCTTTGGGTACCTCCCTGTTTCCAGTGATTGGCTGAACAGGGTTGCCAGAGGTTCAGCCACCGCCTCCCATAGCTCCCTCAGCACCCTGGTGTGTACCCCATCTGGCCCCTTAGCTTTATCGACTCTTATTCCTTCTAGTTCCTTTAGGACCATTCCCCATGGAAAAGGACTTGCATCCATTTCTGTGCACTTCCTACCCTTTCTACTGCCTTCTGGCCCATTACCTTCCCCCTCCTCTGTAAAGACAGAGCAGAAGTATCTATTCAGTATGTCTGCTTTGCAGTTGTCATCCTCCACTCTACTCCCATCCTCCCCTTTCAGCCTCACTATCCCTCCCTTTGCCTTTCTTTTTCACTGACATACCTGTAAACGGTTTTGTCCCCTCTAATCACAGATTTGGCAGGGTGTTCCTCTGTTTGTGCTTTGGCTTCCCTTACTGCCCTCCCTGCCTCCCTTTGTTTCTCCTGGCACCTCTCCCTGTCCTCCTCTGCCTGTGTCTTTTTGTAGTTTTGAATATGATTTTTTTTGGCTTTCACTTTCTCAGCTACCTCCTCGGAATACTACAATGGTCTCCTCTACCATTTACTCTTGCTTACCTGTTTTACACATAATTGTGTTGCCCTTGTTATTCCTGATTTGAATACTGCCCACTGTTACTCCACCCCTAATTTCCTCCCTATTCCAGCTAGTGCAACTTCCAGGCATTTCCACATTTTTTCCACATCTGCCCTCCTAAAGTCAAGGATTCATGTTTTTGAGTGACTGGATTCTTCCCCTTCAGTGACACTGTTCCCCAGGTGCTCCCCTATTGTGATCCCTGTCACACTGTCCCCACTTGTGAGCACCAGGTCCAGTATTGACATCTTCTGTGTGGCTTCCATGACCAGTTGTTAAAGAAAGCTCCCTGTAGGGAGTCCACTATACCCTTGCTCTTGGTGGATGCTGCTGCTTTGAGGCTCCAGTTTACATCTGGAGTACTGAAGTCACCAACCAGCACCACCTCTCTCTTGTGCACCATCCTTTGGATAGCCAGCATCATCTCCCTATTCATCTCCTCCCCCTGGGCTGGTGGTCTGTATATTACCCCTGTGTGGGTGGCTAAATCTACTCTTCTTTCCAACTTAACCTACAGTATCCTCCCCCTTGTTACCCCTTTATTTCTGCTCAATGTTCACAGTGGAGGACAAGGGGTCAACACCTGACTGTGCTATCAGAAAGGAGGTGGAGGAGAAGGATGAATGTGGATCCCATTTCAGTTAAACTGCCATTTGAGATCTTAAGGGCACTCAAAGTGGATAAGCCTATGGTCCCAGACAGGTTACATCCTTTTATGCTTAAGGAGATGGGACAAGACCTAGCTGAACCTCTAGCTGAACTATTCAGTATCTCACTGGAGACTGAGATAGTACCCTGGGACTGAAGGATGGCAAATGTAGTTTCGCTGCTCAAAAGTGGGAGCAGCGATGGTCAGGAAACAATAGACCCATCAGCCTAACATTAATTGTGGGAAACTGCTAGAGACCATAATAAGGGAAAAGATAGTAAGTTTCCTGGAGGTGAAGGTCCCCTAAGGGTATTAAATACTTGTGAATCTGGATCAGGGCAGAACTCATCAGGAGGATATTGACAACCTAATGCCACTTCTTAAAAAGCTCAAAGAAGATTCTGACTGATGGAAGCTTCTGCATTTGTCCATAGTGGGGAAAATCACAGTAATTAAAAGGATTCTAGCCCCTAAGCTGATTCACTACTTGGCACACTTAGCCGTGGATATCCCCACCAGATGGTTCTCCAAAATCAATAGGATGATTGGAGATTTCTAGTGGGAAGACAACCACCCCATTTAAGTTAAGGGCCACTTGGAAAAAAAGAGGCTGGGGCCTTACCCGGTTCAACCCCTACTATATGGCGTTTTGATGTGCACAAGCCCTGCACTTGTTCTCCACACCTACTTCAAATGGCATCCCAATATGGGTGGAGATTGAGTGACAGGCGGTCCCACATACAATTTCTTTGGTCCATCTTTTTGTAAAGCTTCCTGGGGTTAGGACTAGCCATTGCATCTAGTCTAAAAGCTGGGAAGAAATTAGAAACCTGATTGCAGGAGCCCATTATCCCTCATTCATTACTCTCCCCTTGGCAGAACCCATTAATCAAAGTGGGGGGGGTTGGCCAGGGCTCTGGGAACCCTGTTCTAACAGAGGAATTCATATGCTGGTCAATCTGTGGCAACTGGCCACCATGCACTCGGACTCTTTTGAGAACCTTAGGGCCTAGCTTCATCTTCCAAAAGGGGACTTATGGAAGTAACTCCAGATTTGAAGTGCTATTACAGCCTGCTAGAAGATACTCCCCACAACTCCCTTATCATCCCCTCCGTAATTGCAGGAATGGTTGGGCAGCCCTAGGGGCAGGGGTGGTCTGATCTATAAGAGCATACTGCAGAAGATGCCTCATCCCTCAGATGGGGTGAGGTGTAAATGGTCACAGACATTGTGGATGAACATCTCCAAGGGGCACTGGGCTCAACTGTGGCAACTTGCTCACAAAACCTGCCCAGACACCAGAAGCTTCCTCATTCAGAACAAGATTATACACCTCTGGTATCATACCCCTGGCAAGCTGAAATCTCTGGGGCTCATGGATCATGACAAGTGCTGGAGATGTGAGGCTTTGAACACAGATCTCCTACACATTTTATGGAATTGTCCCAAGCTTCAGCCATATTAGGCACAAATACATGCTTCTGACAACCAGATCTTGGGTGGAACTCTTCCACTGTCCTCCCAGTTATTCATCCTGGGGCTCTCCTACCATGCTCCCCCTTAGGATGCACCTACACTGGATTCTGATGGTCAGTGTTGAAGCCAAACATTTAATTCTTCAAAAATGGAGGTACCCTCAATTGCCCACTGGCTATCTGCAATTAGGAACCTGGCTACTTTGGACAAAATGTCACACTTTGCCAGGAAAACTACAGACTCCTACCAAAAGGTGTGGACCCACTTCCTCTCCTCCCAGTATGTGGTTCAAGATCCTGTATGAAGACCTGGCATTACAAGACTCCCAAATGCTGGTAACAATATGTTTGTACAATCTCCATTGTTCATACTGCACTTAATAACCTGTGTGTACCTCTATGATTATATAATTTAGAATGCATTGCAAATACTTTTTGTTTTTCCCACTTGTGATTTTGTACTTGAAAGTTTCTAATAAAAAGGATTAACTGCAAAAAAAAAAGTTTTCTGGAAGTGAACAGACTGCAGGAAAAAAGACAACAGGGGTTCATGCATTACCACCATGTATGGTATATAAGAGGCAGGTAAATTTGGGTAGTAGGCTGGTTCATGGTCTGCAATGATCTATCACCACTACACTCAGTAGTAATACTTGGTTGCCACTGAAACCCCATGGTACTTTCTCCTGTGGCAATTATAAATTTTGCTGCTCTATACTCAGAGGTATAGTAATACTTTCACCACTGTAAATGCATCTGGAACATATCACACATGGTCTTTTTTTTAATTGTATTACTCAAGTATTAGTTTACCTGGCAACTTGTGAATGCGGTTCTTTCTATTTTGGAAAGACAACCAGGGCTTACAAGTTGTGTATTGGGGAACATTTGAGAAGCATTACATCTGGAGATAAAAACAGTGCATTAGCAACTCATCATATGTGGCATAAAGAAGATAACAGCCATATACTCAAGTTTAATGGGATAGAAGTGATTAGAGTGGGGCACAAGAGTGGCAATTTAAAAATGACAAATTACTGGAAAGAAAGGCATTCTGAATTTATACCCTAAGGGCCCTTACAGCACCAGGTCTAAATGAAAAGTTCGATGTCATACCCCTGGTCAGAAAGAAAAACAAGAACTAAGATACTAGATATTTATTTATTTTTTGTTGACTGGGTAAATGCACTAGACAAATCCTGCCTATTTTTAGGCACGACCCAGGGGAAGGGGAATACAGATTAATGCCAACTGACCTTGAACCAGATTAAGCTGTTGGTGGTATTTTTAGTGAATGAGGGAAATTTGGCCAGGACACCGGGGAAATTCCCCTACTCTGCTGGTGCTCTGTGGCCAGTAGAGGGCTGTGATAGCTCTGCTGCATGGCAGAAGCTTTGCAGTATCATGAGAGGATGGACGCTAGCATGGAAGCTCCTGCTAGCATAGCTTTACAGAATGTTTTGGAATCTACTGTTTCTGCCTCTGATAATGGGGCTTCTAACCTGGAGATGCTGCCTGTTGTTCTGGAGCTGATCGGTGAGCTGCCGATTCGGGAGGTATCCTCTACTGTATCTACGAGTCCTGTTTGTCTTTTCTCTGCTGCTGGAACTTCTGAGTCTGCAACTGCTGTTGTTCCTACAGATGGCTTTTTGCAAGACGTGCTTCCGGTCATGGTGTCGGATGGTTCGGTGGCTTCGGAGGTTCGCACTGTTACAGATCGCCACCCTTCTATGTCTCAGGTTTTGAGACACCAATTTGGCTTGGCAGAAAAGGATTCCGATATCTTTCAGGACTGGTTGATGGAGGACTCCTTATCAAAAGCTGGATGGACTCAAACTGCTGTGGGGACTTGGGTTCCTGACCCTGCCTGGACACCTGTTCCACTGCTCCCTTCTAAGCATGCCACCTCCCTGAGCTCAGGTATTGACAATGGTTCTTCTGCTACCTGTAATATTAATGGTGCGCATCTACTCTTGATGGACCCTGAGGCATTTTCTGGCCCCAGTACGTCCCCGGGAAGGGGGATCAAGGGATACTGTTGCAGCACGTCATAGGATTATTAAAGACAAGAGCCCTGAACCCTTTAATTGTGTTCCTATGGCTGACTTGTTCAAAAATAAGCTTGAACAAGCTCCCAGGAGGAACGCAGTTAGACTAAGGTATAGAGGGGGTCTTAGTACCCGTCCTGACAGATACTATGTAGCTAACACCCTGCTTAAGGGCTCTATGTCATTTATTCCTTCTGATCTGTTTGCACTAATACATGTTTCTGGGGAGGACTCCTTCGATGTTAGTTTTCAACTTAATCAAAGCTTAGAAAAATTTTGGGAGAAGTATTCTGTTTTAAAAACTACTCCTTTATGGCTTCCCTTTTTGGCCATTCCTCTGACTAGGCCTCAAATCCGGTATGTCACTATCATGTTCAGGAATGAAGGGGTAAATGTAAGTGACATTTACCATTGGCTGCAAAAACGCTGTGATATACTTGGCCCCCCTGAGGCTTTATTAGACTTAGAGGGTATCTGGACTGGGGGCTGGAAATTCAAAGTGAAATTATTTCATGTGAATTCTGATATTATTCCTCTCCCAAACAGATTTTTTTAGGGAATGATAGAGGAGTGTGTTTTTATAGTGGTCAGCCCCGGGCCTGTTATAAATGTGGCTCACGAACTCATATTAGTAGTTCCTGTGACATGATGAAATGTTCACTATGTGGGGGGTATGGGCATTCGATGGATCTCTGTGAGAATATTTTTCAATGCAACTTGTGTGAGGAGAAAGGGCATGCCTTTCATCAATGCCCCGGGCTAAAAGGAATAGAGCTGAAGGGTGGGATCATGATGACGTAGTAATTCAGGCTCAAGTTACATTACAAACTCCTGTCCTTAGTGAATCTGCACCACTTCTGATACTCATCTTCCGGTAGTGATGAACTCAGTATCCCTTGTGGATGACTCTGGTCCTTCTCCAACCCCAGATCAGGATTCTGAGAAGGATAGTGTTTCTGCAAGGCCCACTATGCCCCCCCCCCCCATTTTTGAAACTGTTAAGGGACAAAGATTTACTAGGTCTTCACTGAAAATCCCTACTCCCTGTCCTATCCCTACCACTAATATATTTTCTCCCTTACAAGATGATCTTGGGGACTCAGATTTAGAATCTGATACTTCACATAGATCAGAAATAGTTACTGAAGATGAAGACAGTAAATCCACAGAATTAGCTAAGGACAAAAAGGGAAAGAAAGGAAAAAAAATTAAGGCCAGTAACAGCATGAAAGGAGGACTTTGCTGAACATTAGTTTTTCATGGCCACTTTACAACTATTGTCCTTTAATGTTTGCAGTTTAAAGTCATATAAAAAAAACAAATTTCTATTTTGGCTTTTTTTGCAACTCTTCCAGTGGACATTATCTTTGTTCAGAAAAGTCGTCTTTCCTCACTTGCTGAGGTGGACATTATCAAAAAGAGATGGAACTGGGGACCTTCATTTTGGTCTTTTGGGCTGGAACCTGCAGATGGGATTGGCATTCTCTTTAAATCCACCCATTTTCATATATTTCGACTTCTTGATATTAGTCCTGGTAGAGCCCTAATTCTGGATGGTTCCCTTGGAGAGTTCTCCTTTCATCTCATCAATATTTACGCCCCACAAACTAAATCAGCTAGGGTTGCATTATTTGGGGAGATTAAGCCATTTCTCTTTACTAAAATGCATATTATTTGGGGAGGGGATTTTAATTGTACTTTGGATACCTTCTTGTCTGGAGTTACCCAGAAAAAAATATATTGTGATTCTAATGCTTTGTCACAAATTCTTTCTGGCACCAGTATGAAGGATGCCTATCGTATACTACATCCCAGGGGTAGTGGTGCTATCTATCATAGATTTATTTACGCCACAAGAATTTATATGTTTTTCTTTTCTCAACAACTACATCCCATTCATTGTAGATCTCAGCCTTCAGAATTCTCTGATCATAATATTATTTTTTGTGCCTTCAGTTTGCACTCTCTCCTCCCCAAGATTTTTTCAAAATATAGTCATTGGAGATTAAATATGTCACTTCTTGACAGTCCTTCCCTCTTTTCCCAGATTGAAATCTTTTTTGCTTATAGGGACTCTGTTTTTTGTGCTTACACCAATTTATTGAGTTGGCGGATGGATACCAAAAGGGAACTAAAACAGCTTCTGCTGTCTTTTGGAAAAGCTAAGGCTAACTCTAATTATTTGTAACACCTTCTTTTACGAAACCAGCTATATAAGTTAATGTCCTTTCCTTCTGACAATAGGCATGATTTGACTTCTCAAATTCGAGCTTTGAAAGAACAGATGAAATCTTATCAATATGATAGAGCGAAATCCTTAGAATTGGAATTTAAATTTGGAACCAGGAACACACCAGCTTCAGATCCCTTTGAGGCCTGTAAGCAGCGGCTGGAGACCACCCTTATGACCCAGCTTGTTTCTCCCACTGACCTCTTGCTTAACAAGGATTTGGAAATGTTAGCACTTGTTCAACAATATGTTGGTGATTCTTTTCAGGATAGGTCTGACCAACCTTTGCCTGAGTTTTCTAGTTTCACTGCTCCGCGCCCTCAAGTCCCTACCTCTTAAGTAACCTCTTTAATTCAACCTGTTTCTTCCCAGGAAGTTGAAAGGGCCATCTCACAATTAACTAAGGGTACTTCACCAGGGTGGGATGGTATTCCTAATGATTTTTATAAACTTTTTCTTTCTTACATGATTTATTTGTTGCCGAAGGTATTTAATTTTTTGTTGTTCTCTTCTACTTCCCAATCAGGGTTTAGTACCTCATTACTTTTTTTCTTATATAAATCAGGGAACAAAACTTTATTATCTAACTGGAGACCTTTGAGTTTACTGAATAGTGATTACAAAATTTTGGCTAAAATCCTCAACAATAGATTATTATTGGTAGCAGATATTCTTATACACCCGGCTCAAACTTGCGTTATTCCTAACAGATGCATTCAACACAATTTATATCTTTTAAGAGACTTATTTGAGCTTAGTCATGCAGGTCAAATCTCAGGATATATTGTTGCTTTACATAAGGCTAAAGCCTTTGATAAGGTTAGACATACTTATTTATTTTCCTTAATTTTGCAGTATGGTATCCCAAAACCTTTTGTAAGGTGGATTTCTACCTTATATGAGAGCGACACTATTGTCCCCATGGTTAATGGTCTTTTTGGTACAGAGATCTCTATATCTGTTGGAATGAGACAGGGCTGCCCATTAAGTCTGCTTCTGTACTCTTTTGTTTTGGACCCTGTGATCAGACAAATTGTATGGGACACTAGTATTATTGGATTAGCCCCCTTCTCTACTTTACCACTTGAGAAAATAATCGCATATGCGGATGATGTTACTTTATTACTTAAAGATATACGTTCTTTAACCACTGCACTATAAATTTTTTCTCATTTTGGTGTATTATCAGGAGCCCAGCTTAATATGAACAAAAGTTTTATTTTTTCTTACACCCTACACCTTCAGTTCCTTCCGATATTAGGGGCATTCCGGTTGTTTCTTCTCCCCAAAATTCTAGGTATTTGGTTTGGGGCAGGAGATTTAGCCTCCTATAATTGGGAGAAGCAACAATATATCGGGAGTTTAAGATTCACGCTGAAAGGGTGGAAATTTGGAAATAAAAGGTTGCAATTATTAAAAGATTTTGTTACCTATTTTTGTATTTAAGTTATGTGTTTCGCTCCTCTTCATCTGGAAACCAGAATCTTTAGTCTCTTTTTCAGATGCTATGGGTAACAGATTGAACCCTGTACGTCGGGACATTACTTATCTCCTATTAATAAGGAGGGTTGGCCATGATTAACCCCATTGTTTCTACCACTCCTTGTTTTTGTTTGAATTCTTTCTTATCTCTGGTCTCCTGCCACTATGTCCTGGCAGTACTGGTCCCAGTTTTTATGGTCTAGATATTTAAATAAATGGTCTCTTTTACCTCCAAAAATCCTGTTGTCTGACTCTTTGCTATCCTATGGTATTGCTACTTTGAAAAAATTACAGCAATGGAAAATATCTTTTCCACACTTACTTACTTTCTCCAGAAAACCCTTTTACAATTTCATTGTTTTTGATGTTCAAAAAAGCGTTCTTCTCTTTCCCAACTGTGTGCCCTCTAAAATGTTTTTTTCTCTCAGGAAGTTAACAGATTTTAGGATTCCCCCACATATTTGGGATATTGTCTGGCTCTCTATGCAAGAAAGGTTAGAGGTCAGAGGTAATTTGAAATATAAACCCATTACAGAATGTTTCTGTTTACGGCCTACCTGTATAAATTGTGAAGAAACTATGGTTCATTTTTTTGTTACTTGTCCCTTCAGTCAAATATTTTGGCAGGACGCTGCTATACATTGGAACTTACCCTTTTTAGTTAATATTTCATATCAAACCATAGTTTTGGGTGATTATACAGGGATTTGGCATTTATATCATAAAAGTACCTTGAATGTTTTTTTTTGTTTAGCACAATATTATTTATGGCAAGCTCGCTGCCAATTTGTTTTGCAGCAACAAACACTATTATTTAATACCATGTTTCTGCAAATTAAGGATGGGTTGGCTTCTGTTAAATCTAGAGATGTTGTTAAATTTTCCAAACCTAAAGTTGATTCCTTTTGGCAAAATTTCATTTGTGTATAAATACTGGTAATACTGTTTTCTTTTTCCTTTTTTTGTGTGATGTTGTGTGATGTTGATTTTTTATTCATTTTGTATAATATCGTACTTTGTTTTTGTATTCCCTTTTTGTGATGTTATGTTTTTTCAATAAAACTTCCCCTACTCTTGGCCAGTAGGGGGACGGCTGGCTTGTGGCAGGATGACCACTTCAGCAGTAAGCTCAGAGGAGAAGGTTGTGGAGGCTGTAGAGAAGGAGTTGGAGTGAATTATTGAATCTGAATCACAGTTAATTTCCTTCTCTGAAACGGAAGCAGAGGAGATTTTCCATGAGGCAAGGACTACTACAGAAGTTTCTGAGTTAATGTCTCAGAACGACATGAAGAATAATTCAAACAGGACTACCTTACAGGCTGCATTAGCGAAGGTTCCTGTGGCTTTCAACAAGGATGAAATGGCAAGTTTCAGAGCAGAAACGGATGGTCTGGTATCATGAGACATCCAGAATGTGGGTCGGAACACAGAAGTGTTCACTGAAGGATTGTTTACGGAAAGGAACGCAGCTCGAGTCATGCTGCAGGATGAAAAAGAAAGACAAATATGGTCTGTTGCAAACTTGGTGATGGAAGGCTTACAAGGGTCGCTACCAGCATTGGAGAGTGCAACGGCTACGACTTTCCTATAGTCAGAGAACGTATTGAAGCTACCGGTGAGTATTACTTAGGTGTCTACAGACATGAAACCTGTGCAACTGAGTAAAGAATCGGGGTTTGTCTTTAAACCTTCAGAAGGGGACAATATGTGTCTGAACTTTAGAGGATCGGTATGCTACCAAACGAACACTCACAATCAAGAGGGTGTTACAGAATTTAGTTTTAAAATGAAGAGTTTACAGCATGTGGACATTGGAACTCGGCAGGGTACTACAGAACATTGTTCTGATATAACTGTGTCAAATTTAACAGTACCAGATGCTGCAACTAAGCTAATAATGGTACCTCAAGTTCATGAAAAATATTGGTCACTACAGGGAGCCTTACTGGCTGCTGGCTGGGAGAAAGCTGAAAAAGGGGTCTGGACTCCAGACCAAGCAAGGGACCCAGTTTTGGACTTAAATAGTGGTTCTTCTGACTGGAAACCTCAGGGACTGCAGGATGGGTTGAAATAGGAGGGGGTGTTAAAATCTGTACCTTTCAGTCCAGTCTTTGTGATAAACTGTGTACTAAAGTGGAAATGCAGGAGACTGATGAAAAGTCTGTTTTACTTGATTCGTTTTGTAATGTACAGACATCTGAAAATCTTTTAATGTCTTCACTGTTTACTACAGCAAAAAGAGAGGCTGTGCCTCACTGTAATGCAGTCCGTATCAGATATAAAGGGGGTCTGGCAGACAGGCCAGACAGGTACCATGTAGGGAAATTATTAATTAAAGATTCTTTTGGTTTCTCTCCTAGGGATGTCTTAGCTTTCATTAATATCTCGGGTGAAGACAATTATGACGTTAGTTTTCATTCGGCTTATTTATTAGAACTATTTTGGGAAAGATATAACCAAGTAAAGTTTTCCCCAACATGGACTCCCTTTTTAGTTATTCCACTCACTACACCTTTAATTAAACATATCACTGTCATGTTTAGGAATGAAGGAGTCCATGTTGAGGATATTACTCACTGGTTATCCCTAAAATGTGAGATTCAAGGGGATCCTGAGCCCATTTTAGACTCAGAACAGTTTTGGACGGGGGGATGGAAATTTGAAGTAAAATTAAGACAGTCTGATAAAGGGATAGAGCATATCCCAAACTCCTTCTTGCTGGGCAGGGACAGAGGAGTATGTTTTTATAGTGGCCAACCCTGAGCATGTTGCAAATGTGGCTCGAAAATTCACTTATCTCACACCTGTGATCGCCCAAGGTGTGATAATTGTGGGGAAATTGGACACATAACAATGCAGTGTGCTAACCAGACAAGATGTGACTTGTGTGAAGAATATGGGCATGCCTTTAGAGAGTGTATATGGGCAGTTAAGAATAAGGCCTCTTGCTGAAGTATTGATTTGATATTGCAACAGGCCCAGAAGGCAGTGAAGAGAGTAGCATCTGAACCAAAGGACTTAGCACCCCCCCTTCCAAAGCAGGCGGATAGACCCCCTGTACCAATAGTACCGGTAGCAATAGTACCTTTATCTGTTTCTTCCCCCTCATCAGAGATACATACGATACCTATAAAAAGGGAACAAACAGTTCAGCATGCAGAATTATTACAACCAGTTTGTTATAAGGAACCAAATGACAAACTAGGAGCTGATTCAGTTCAGCAGTTGCCCTTGCCTCCTAGAAGGTCCAGTAGAAACTTTAAACCGATTCCTCCCCCAGCTAGAGTAGTGGTGGAAACACATAATACGTATGCGGCCCTTTTTCTTGCATGGAGAGATTCGGAAATGGACCTTGGAGACTCGGACTCACAAAAATCAGTACTGGGCAATCCAGGTGAACTTTTGGGAAATTATAAAGAAAAAAAAAGAAACGTAGAAAAAAATAAGGTTTGCTTTCATTAATTTGGTCTGGATAATGGGATTCCTTTGGGCTTCTTTGAACACACATAGTTTATTGCATAATGTTAAACGTAAAGCAATTTTCCATTTACTCCATGATAGGAATATTTCTATATGTTTTTTGCAGGAGACTTGGATGTTCTCTAAAGAACAAATTCATTCTTTTACAAATGATTGGCCATGGGGACCTTCATATTGGTCGTTTGGCAGGGAAAAGGCGAACTGAATTGGGATTCTTTTTAACGGTTATCAGTTTACTCTATATAAACTAATTGATTTAATTCCAGGGAGAGTATTGCTATTAGACGGTGCATGGTTGGACACTACATATAGGTTGATTACTCTCTACAACCCTCAAACAAAAGTATCTAGAATCACTTGTATGAAAGAGATCCAACCATATTCAGTCACAACTTTACCTATTCTTTGGGGAGGAGATTTTAATTGTACCTTGCTTACTAAAGGGATGACTACAAAAAAATGTATTGTGATTCTAATTGTTTGAAAACAATTATGACAGTTGCAGATATGGTCAATTGTAATCAGAATAAGGAGGAGAGTTCTGGATATACTTTTTTTAAAGGGACAAATGGTTCCACGATTGATTATTTGTTGGTCTCCAAAAATCTTTTAGTTCAAAACTTTTTAACAGTGCCTGTAGAATTTTCAGACCA
Source organism: Neoceratodus forsteri (assembly GCA_016271365.2). NCBI lineage: Eukaryota > Metazoa > Chordata > Ceratodontiformes > Ceratodontidae > Neoceratodus > Neoceratodus forsteri. The sequence goes on from CM057453.1 coordinate 732,176,311, forward strand.
TCTGTTATTACAGGTGGAGGTAGTAGATACGAACTTAAAGAGACCTAGGACTAAAAGATGGAAATTAAATACCTCTAGTTTACAGGATCAGATGGTTATAAACTCAATTAAACTAATTTTAAAAGCTAGACTTTTGGTAAGTTTTCTATATTCAGATATTGGAGTCTGGTGGGTGGAAACGAAGGCAGATCATAGTCAATGGTTCAAAAGTTATGGGATTAACAAGAGGAACTCAGAGTTTTGCTCTTACTTACGGCTCAGAGCTCATTTGCAACATTTATATTTGATTGTAAATGTTTCAAAACAGGATTTTTCCTTTCAGATTAATAATATTAAGTTAGAAATGAGATGACTGCAATATGATAGGGCTAAATCTTTGCAAGCCCTTTTAAACAACCATATGGCGAAATCAGTTATTGGAGACCCTTATTTACTATGTAAAAAAATTAGAGATTCTACTACTCTAGAGTTTTTGGAAACTAATTCAGGTAGAGTAGAGGATGCGAAGGCAATTAGTCTCTGTATTAATAATCACTTTCAGGACCTCCAGCCCAAGGAATCTCCTTCCAATCAGGAAATTAATGATTATCTAAGCCTTTTTCCTCCCCCAAGGTTAGATAAGGATATGATTGCTGATATGATAAAACCAGTTTCACCCCAGGAAATTGAGGCTGTCCTAAGTAAACTGAAAGATAATATTTCTCCAGGAATGGACGGTTTATCTAACCCATTTTATAAAACTTTTCAAACAGAAATAGTTTCTGGCTTATTATTATTATTTAATGCTTTTTTAGCCAGGAAACCTATCCTGAGTTATTTTTCTCAAGGTCTACAAATCCATATTTTTAAATCTGGGGAGAAGGGAAATATACAGAATTAGAGACCAATTACTTTGTTAAATTCTGATTACAAAATTTTGGCATCACTGATTAACAATAGACTAAAACAAATGGTGCCCATAGTACTTTCGCCACTTCAGCACTGCAGAATAGCTAATAGGAGGATTCAGTCGGTATTGACTACAATAAAGGATATGATTGAACACTTGTCTGATATGGGTACTAGTGGCAGCTTGATTTCATTGGATCTCAAAAAAGCCTTCGATAAGGTAAACCATGTATTTCTATTTAAAACCTTAAGTTTTTTTAGTATTCCAGTACAAATTCTTAATATAATAAAAGGTTTGTATGCTACAGCTAAGGTATTCCCTAGTATTAGAGGGATAGTTGGAGAACAATTAGGGATTACCACAGGGGTTCGACAAGGATGCCCATTAAGTCCTTTGATGTATAACTTTTCATTAGAGCCTTTGATTAGAGCAGTCAGTATCAGGACAAAATGGGAGGGATTCAAAATTCCAGGTACGACAAAGGTATTAATAATACAAGCATATGCAGATGATGTGTGTTTATTTTTTAAGAATTTAGCACAAATAGAACATTTTTTTCAGGAGTTTCAACTATATGCTAGGTTATCCAATGCTAAACTTAACTATTCCAAATCGAAAGGTTTATTGATGGGGTGCATTTATCAGACATCAGTACAATGCAAAGCTATTAAAATAATGAAGGACCCAATTAATGTTTTGGGAGTAATCTATGGACCACAAAATCTTCCAACTGAAAATTGGATAAAAGTGTTGGATACAGTGGAACAGAAAATACATAGATGGAAGCGGTTTCGATTTATTAAAAAAAAAAAAAGAGTACAGATATTAAAACAATTTATTTTACCATGTTTCCAATATGTAACGGTAATTTCTCCCCTACCTTCCCACCTAGAAACCAAACTATATAGTCTCTGTTTTCAATTATTATGGGGAAATAGACTCAATCCAATTTAAATATGTTATACATATCTGGACAAAACTAAAGGAGGAGTGGGTATGATTGACCCAGTGTTTTTTTTTTTTTTGTTTTTGTACAATCATTGAAAACTACTATAGGTATTACAAATAGATGTGAGGATCAGCAGTTTAAGGCAGCAATAGGTCGATATTTAGGAGCTTGGACACAGTATGCTCCAAAATTGAACTCTCAGCTCCCCCTTCCGGTGTTTTTTAAGCCAGCTGCTCAAAAACTGTATAAATGGAAGTTAACAAAAACCCAAATACGTGAAGGTTCATCTCAGACATTATACAAGGAGATACTAGCTTCTATCTATCCAATGAGTCCGGTCTTCAAGAACTGCCCATCAGCTTTGAATCAGACAGTGCTAAATCAACTGAATAATCCTAGGCTACCCCCTTATATGTGGGAGACTATATGGCTAATCATGTGTGGTCAGTTAAATATTAGGGGGACAGCAAAGTACAAAGCAAAAGAGGAAAGAAATTGCCCATATTTAAAATGCATTAATAAAGAAGAAACCATGGAACATTTTTTTTAGATTGTTCAAATTCGGTTACATTATGGGCTTACTTAGCAAAAAAATGGTATTTTCCTTGGTTATTGAAACCTACTTATGAGTTATTAATAATTGGTGAACTTTCTCGAAATTTAAAAAAATATGAGAAAAGTACAGTATGGATATTGCTTGCTTGTTTAAGATTTTGTCTGTGGCAAATTAGATGTCAATGGGTATTATATCAAAAGATAACTACAGTGGAAGCATTTTGTCTTTATGTAACCAATGAATTACAAAAAGTATATTTACATGATTCACAAATATATGCAGTAGAGAAAGTTAAAACATGGTGGAAGGGGTTTTCACACATTATAAAATATAAATAGGAAAGGATAGAAGATTGTATATGTGTGAAAGTTTTCATTGAGATGATGTATATATTGAATGATATAACTTAGTAATTGTATATTCATCTTTATTTTGATTTGTTTGTATTAATCATATTATGCTTTCTTCTTATTATAATAAAATCCCCCCTACTCTTTTCAATAAGTGCCACGGAATCTTAAACATCCACCTGAACTACCACCAATCCAGGCAGATGGGACCTTGGTTTAACGTCTCATCCGAAAGACAGCACCTCAGAAGTATAGCACCCCCTCTCATGCTGCACCACAGTGTCAGTACTGGGATATTAACCCAAGTGCCAGATGTGGGAACTGAACCCACAGCTCTCTGATCTCTCTGCCTCAGAGGCGAGTGTGCTACCTACTGAGCCACTGACACTGTATATATTGGCTGCGATTCATGAATGCCTATGTGCCATGTAAGGGCAACATGTAGGCATTCGCCTACGAGCATATTAGTGCCCCCAGCAAGGGATCCCCAGCTGGCCACTAGGCGCTACATCAGGGTCAGGTCAGGGGTGTGCCAGTGGAGTGCCTTGTGGTGGCATCCATTCGTGATGGCACTGCGTGCCATGAGGGGCTTCATCCTCTTCATAGGGGGATGGAGACATAGTGATTGTGCCCCCCCAGCAGTGCTGCTGCTAGCTACAGTGAGGCACAACTGGCCCCTTCCCCATGCTACCCCAGTCCCATAGACCTGAGGTGGGCTAGGTGGCCACCCGGGCACATGTTGGGTATACCTACAAGGACACAGTTTGCAGGGACACAACATCCCCACACCATGAGGGGCAGGGGATCCACTAGCGGACCAGGTCTGGGCATTTCCGCCTATGTCCACCGATCTGCCCTGGTGTACTAGTGCACCTGGTAGGAGGGTCCATGGAAGGGAGGCACATGGTGGCTGGATATCGTGAATGATGGCCAGAGTGCACCCATCACTAGGTGTGATGCCACTTAGGTGGGTTACACACATTTTGAGCATGTAACCCACCTCTAAGTGAACTGTGGCCATTGATTGTGTGCTCCACTAATGAATTTATGAAGATCATAGATTAAAGATAAAATAAATTCTCTACTGACTGTGTGAAATGCCTACAAATTGTTAAGTTTATCAAGCGTTACAGCTCTTTAGAGGGCAAATTGTAAAGTTTCTGTGTAATTAAGTGCTTGTGCTCAGACTTTTGGGTGCCTCACCCCCTCCCTTTTGTCTTACCAAAATCTAAACCACTTAATTTTTACCCCTGATGCTTTATCCCTCCTCACTTGCTCTATACTTAAACTGTCCTTTGTCGCCTCTCTCCCCAGACACTCAGCCCCTGATCAAGGCTTGTACCACTGCTGCGGTGCAAGAAGCAGCTCCCCTGGATGGACGGCCACCTCTCAGCCATCGCCCACAGTCCACTGCCCGGCTCTCCAGATCTGAAGGTACGGTCCTACTTGGACGTTTCCCCACCAGTGCTTTGCGCCGGCTCCCCACCCTCCCTCCATAGCTCAGCAGTTCTTTATATAGCTACTCTCCGCCCCAATTTTTTTCTATCAGCCCTGTTCTCCATTGACCGCTTATACTATTCTGCCACTAGAGGCAGCTGCTAGCTTCAGTCTCAACTACTGGCCACAGATCGCTGGGTTCACGCTATTCCTCTGTCTACTCACTACCCTTCCTTGCCTGCTATCATGAAGTTCTGGCAGGCTGTGAAACAAAGGTACCTACTCTTGGCACTGTCCCAATTAATACTGCCAACTCTACTCACTCAACCACCCAGGTGTTCCCCTACCCAGACTTTTATAGTGATGGTGGTAAACAATATGGCTAGTTTCTCTGGAACTTATCACTACCCTGATGCTAGGCTCCTCCCTCACTACCCCGAGATCCCCTGTGAGACAATTACCACCATGCCCAACTGGCTTCCTACCCTCCAAGAAATAGTAGCTTCTCTCATGTTCCTCTCACCCACATCTCAAACCTCCAGAAGACTTTCCCATGACCCACACAAAGCAAACAAGCACCACCATCTTCTTCTATTGCTGCTCCTCCTAGCTTCTGGTGATATTCACCCAAATCCTGGCCCTCAAAATGCTATGCAGCCAACCAACACCAAACCCAACACCACTCCACTTACACTCCCACATGGCCTTAAAATAATCCACATAAACATAAGAAGCCTTGCTCCCAAAATCTCCCTACTACAAACCATGGTGCCTTCATATACTCCTGATATCATCGTGATCTCTGAAACCTGGCTGTCAAATAACATCCCTGACCATGCTGTCTCTATTCCAGACTTCACTATCACTAGATAGAATCAGAACAGGAGAGGTGGTGGAGTGGCTATTTATACCTCCACTTCTCTCCAGTTCATCCCTACCTTTACTGCCACTACCCATGCTTCTCATGAGGCCCTTCTTATTAAAATCTCCTTTCCCTACACTGCTCCTATTCTCATAGCTGGGGTTTATTGCCACCCAGGGCAGCCTCATGCAATGTCACTGCCCTCCTTACAAAGCTTACTACCCTGGCCATTGAGGGTGAACTTTATATCCTGGGTGACCTTAACCTAAACTGGCTGGCCCCATCACTGGCTTCTACCCATACCACTACTGAAGCTTTAAATCTCAGTCAACTTATCTGAGAACCCACTCTCCTAAACAACAAAACATTAAACCATTCCCTGTTCGACCTTGTCCTCACCTCCCACCTGCATAGAATAGTTTCCTCTGGTCTCCTACTGGATTCTATCAGTGACCATCACATGACCTTCATGGTGCGTAAAATCCATAGGACTAAACACTCACCTAAAATAATTCTCACTAGACCCTACACAGCTCTCAACCTACAATCTTTGCTCTATGACCTCACTTCTACTAACTGGTCCCCTCTCTCCTCAGTGGCCTCAGCTGACATAGCCCTTGCCTCTTTCAACACCAAGTTTCTACACATTTGGAATTCCAGAGTCCTGCCCCACAAAACAAGGATCCGAGGTGGGCATCTCCCCTGGGTCACACCTGAACTTCTGGCTTGCCAATGTGATCATGACCTTGTGTGGCGACAGTCTAAAGTCTCCCGCTGCCAGCATGATCTCCAACACTACCGTGAACTTTGGAATGGCTGCACTAAATCAATCTGCCATGAAAAAGCTGAACACTTCAAATCAAACTTCCTATCTAATACTAACAATCTGGCCAAATTCTGGAAGGTCTTACACTCCCTCTTCTCTCAGGCCACAAACCCTCTGCCCCCTACCCTCAAGGTCAACCAATCTGTCTATTCGGACCCTATGGCTATTGCTGAATGCTTTAACTCCCACTTTTCTAGCTGTGCCTCTGTTCTGCTGAGTTCCTTACCAGTCTCCTCCAATGGTCTGGTGTCCTCTTCCCCCCAACCCCTCTCCTCTCCTATGCCCCTCACACCTCCACTCAGCCCTTTCAACCAACCCTCTCCTCATCCTCATTCTCCCTACCTCTTCCAGCCCCCTCCCAGTTCTCCTTTTTTCCTGTCTCCCCTGATACCACCCTCCAGGCACTCCTTGCTCTCAACCCCTCTTATGCTCCTGTCTGGATGGCCTGGATCATAGACTCCTCTCCTTCTCTGCTTCTGCTATTGCCTACCCACTCTCTCTCATACTAAACCTCTCTTTCCTGGCAGCTACTGTTCCCTCAGTATGGAAACTTGCAGTTGTGCTTCCACTCCCAAAGGGGGGGGAGACTCCTCCTCACCTGGCAATTATCGACCTATCTCTCTCCTACCTACCCTAGCTAAACTACAAGAACACATAGTCCTCAACCAGTTCTCCTCCTTCATATCTGACTCGGGTTCTTCACACCATTCCAGTCTGGATTTCAGAAATCACATTCTACTACCATTTCTTTGTTGAGATTAACAGAGACCATCTACACTGACTTTGACAAAGGTCACATTACCTCAGCCATCTTTGTTCATCTGGTGAAAGCCTTTGACACTGCCTCACACCCTCTTCTCCTACACTGCCTCTCAGCCACTGGTCTCTCCCCTTCTGCCACAGGTTGGTTCAGTGCCTTTCTGTCCGGCAGGTCGCAATCAGTCAAAATTGCTGATGTCACCTCTTCCCCCATACCTATAACCACCGGTGTTTCTCAGGGTTCAGTGCTTGGCCCCATATTGCTTTCCATCTATTTGAATGACCTCCCCCAGGTCTGCTCCTCTTCCAGCATCCACATGTATGCTGATGATATGGTTCTATTTACATCTGGCAAATCTGTCTCTGATATCATTATCAGGCTCCTGTCTGACTTCACTAAAGTCCAACACTGGTTTAATTCTCATCAACTGTTTCTAAAAGCCAAGAAAACCATCTCCATGTCATTTGGGACAAGTCAGAGACTCGTTAGGCTAAGTTCCTACCCACATTACACACCCTGGATGGGACTGTACTCGATGACTCCTCCTCATTTAGGTATCTCGGTGTCTGGCTGGATAGACACCTAAACTTCTCAGTACACATTGAGGCCATTCTGAAAAAACTTAAGCCCAAGCTTGGTGCCCTATACAGAAATTGCAGCTGCATCCCACTAGCTTCCTGGTGGTGCTAGTACTGCAGATGATCTTGACTATATTCAACTACTGCAACATAGTCTATGGGGCTGCCCCACAGTCCTCCTAGCCAAATTGGACTCTCTTTACAATTCCTTCTGTCCCTTTGCTCTAGATGCCCCCCACCTCACCCATCACTGTGACCTCTACTGGTCTCTAAACTTCCTCACGCTCCACAATCGGTGTACACCAAGTTCATCTCTAAATTCTGGCTTGGTTCTCTCCCCTTCTACCTCTCCTCCTCCCTTAGTACCCCTCCACCCACCCATTACTCTCTGAGATCTGACGACCTGCACACCTTATTTATCCCCAACAGATCTACATCCTCTGGCCAAAAAGCTTTTTCACACCATCTGTGGAATGCTCTCCCTTCAAAAATTCATCACTCCTCCTCCCTGAGCTCCCTCACTTCGGCTCTACTCAACTACCTGACCACAAACTGTTCATGCTCTTGACTCCCTCCTTGCCTACTTGATCTCCCCTCTCCACACCTCCTCTTCCTCCCTCCCTTCACCTATTGCTCTTAATTACCTAGCACTTACTATGTGTGTCTTGTTACTTATGCTACTGTCCCTTGCTGTTATTGAGTCATCATGAATCCCCAATACAATTACACTGTAATACTATTGCTTGCATTGATTATCATGTATCTTGTGTTCCTGTCTCTGTACTGTTTTGAAACATTTAAATATGCTGTATATCCCACTCCCCCTTCCCCCTGGACATGCCATGAGACAAGCATTAATTTGCTCAGTGTACCTTTCCTGGTGAAACATTTCAAAAAATAAAAAAAAATAAATAAATGAAAATGTGAATTAGCAGCATTAAATTGCAAAACAACTCTACCACCCTCCACCCCCCCCTTCCATACACCATCAGGTGTCAGGTGTATCTTGGTGTCATTGATCCTAAAGCTCACCCCATTCCATGTGTAAGGAAGCTGAGATGGTACAGCATAGGAGAATGGGGTAAGCATTAGGGTCGACAACCCCAAGACACAGCCCAGTGCCTGTTGGTGTGTGGAGAGTGGTGGTGGGGTGGGGTGGGGTGGTAGGGTTGGTTGGGTGAGTGGGATGGGACGTTAGGGTTGGGAATCCTAACACCACATTTCCATACTTTCGTCACTGTAACAAGAACCCTAACTGATGCATTAACAGAGTTTTCTGTAATGAATTTCCTTAATTTTTGTGCAAGTATCACTGTAGCCATAGTTATTTATGGGAGCACAAGGCCCTCCAGGTCCTGTGTTCATATCTATTTGTAAGTGTAGTGACAGTGTAATTAACCTTCATCTCCATGCTGGAGCACAGGGCCCATGCCCCGTAATTTTCATTATTTTATTGTGGGAGTGCATGGTCCTTCAGACCCTGCGCACCCATCCCTCTGTAGATGCATGAGCAAATTATCACCAGAGCAATCTGATTACCCCAGGACATATACCTAGTATAGAAAATTTTAAAATCCCCATCAACACATAATTCTGTGCAACTGTGATGCCATTCCATGCCACATGTGTGAAAACACATTTTGGCCAGGATCTGAAAAATTACAGCTGTGACATACATGAGGTGGGGGTATTAAGAAGGCTGTGTTCTAAATTTGGGTAAAGATATTGAAAATGTCAGTAGGTATGAGCGTCCATACTGAAATTGCAATGAATAGTCATAACTTTGTAATTTTTCCATATTTTGACCCCAAATTTTCAACATAATCTTCTTATCACCCCACTTCATAAACTCCACATGTGAAAATGTCATACTCCATGGCAAAATGTCATTCCATGCTACAGGTGTGGAAACACATTTTGGGCAGGATGTAAGAAATGAAAGCTGTACTGTGCATGAGGTGGTGTGGAAAAATGGCTATGATGGAAATTTGGAGTGAAAATATTAAAAGTTGCCAAAGTTACGCACATGCATAGAAAATTGTCAATGACTGCGCATAACTCGGGTGTTTTTTTGGCATTTTTGCACCAAATTTTCAACATGGGCTTTTTGTAACCCATTCTCATGAACACTGGCACTGTCATTTTGTAACTTGGTCCCAAAAGATAATTCCACACAGCAACCACACAATTCTGTGCCACAGGTTCAAAAACACATTTCTGGCTGGATGTAAAAAATGTAGTGAAAAAAAAAAGTTTCTGGAGACCAGCCACTCAGTTCATCATAAGAAATGTAGTTTTATTTTGATATTTTCTTAGAACACCATGATCCCCTAGGTACACCCAATGTTTCACCCAACACCAGGATTCCTCAGTGGCTTAGGATGTTGTGTTCCTAAATAAATTTTTTCATTGTTGGCTTTAGAACAACTAGGATTCAGTTTCCTGTTTGTTTCTAGCTTCAGATTATAACTTTTTATCTGAAACAAGTTACAACCACTTGGAGTATGTGCTTAGTTTCATTTCAGACAGCCCAGGGGTACCATTCCAAACTTCCCTTCACTCAGATTTCTAGCATTACAATGCTCATTTCTTGCCTAAGCTAAATAGCATGTGGTGCAGTTTCAGTTGAGGTGTGTCTTGTGGGGCGTACCTAGGGGATCATGGTGTTCTAAGAAAATATCAAAATAAAACTACATTTCTTATGATGAACTGAGTGGCTAGTCTCCAGAAACATTTTTTTCACTACATTGAAGTCAACCGTTCAACCAGCCCCAATAGGAACATTTGGACTATTTTATACAAAGGACACCCACCCACGTTCTCTTCCTTGGCAGGATGTAAAAAATGAAATCTGTACTGTTCATAAGGTGGTGTGAAAAAATGGCAATGTTGAAAATGTGGAGTGAAAATATTAAAAATTGCAAAAGTTATGACTGTGCATAGAAAATTTCAATGACGGCAAGTAACTCGGGTGTTTTTTTTGTATTTTTGCACCAAATTTTCAAAATGGACTTTTTGGGACCCCACTTCATGAACACTGGCACTGTCATTTCATTACTCAGTCCTGCAAGGTGATGTCGCACAGTGACCACTAAATCACCTTACGGGTCAGATTAATGAAACAACAGTGACAGTGTTCATGAGGTGGGGTCCCATGAAGCCCCTGTTGAAAATTTGGTGAAAAAATACTGAAAAATTGCTGAGATATCAACATAAGTTCAAAACTTCAATGACAGCCATTATACAGCACTTACCTTGATTCTGCAGTTCGTGGTTCGGCTTTGAAAAGTGCAGACATGTCCCAGTCCACAGAAAATGACAGAAGACTATCTCCAGTGGTAAGTATAGGGCAAGGGGGGTGCGGTGGTGGGTTACTTAGTGGGAGGGTCAGGATGGGGGAGGAAGACAGGGAAATAATGAGGGACAATTTTTTTTTTACAGGATTAAAAAAAGACATCATGGGACAGTTTCCTTTTTTTGTACAGGATCAAAATCTTTATTTTGGGACACTGGGAGTGGGATCCCCAGTGTCCCGCAGTGCTGGGGAGTCTTCATAATGCCAACACAGGGATTGGGCACCCTGATGTCAGTAAACATAAAAGTTACAACAGGCTTGGGGGCATCCGACACCAGGGTAGGGCAACCCTGTGTCAGAAAAAAAACAGTAAAAAATAAAGTATTTCAGGACACTGGGGGTGGGCTCCCCAATGCCCCACACTACTGGGGTGGAGTGAATCCTGACATAGGGATTGGGCACCCCAATGTCTGCAAAAAATAAAGTTTACAACAAGCTTGGGGGGCATCTGACACTGGGGTGGGCATTCCTGTGTCGTAAATAAACTGAAAAAAGTATTTATGGCCACTAGGGGTGGGCTCCCCAGTGTCCCACACTTCTGGGTGGGGAGTAAATGCCAACATGGGGATTGGGCACCCCGATGTTGGCAAAATATTTCTTATTATTAAAACATATTTTATTATTAAAACATGCCTCAGAACCTTTGAGGCAGTAAAAGGAGAAAACCTCCTTTTATTAGGTAAATGCCAACAGATGTTTACCTAAATGTGGGCTGAGAAACATGATTTTGTAATTATTTGGCCCAAAAAGTGGCCAGAAAAGTTTTCACTTATTTTACAAGGAGCAGATGGTTATTTGTCATTGAAGTAGTGCTGCAAATTTGCAGCAGTTTTTGTGAAAGGTGCCACACATTTGTGACAGTTTTCATGCAACAGTGTCATTAGTTTGCAATACTACCAACAACCATACACAAAAAACATATTTTTGACCACTATGTTAAAATATAATGCCAGAATCATGTTCCTCTGGCCATCATTAGGTAAACACATCTGTTGGTGTTTATCAAGGGGCAGTATTTTTTGAATTACAGTGTTGTTTCCTCCATCACTAACTGAAAACAAGATGGCAACAGCTGACGCTACAGAACCAAACTGTGGCATTAAAAAGTACACAGATATTTTTTACCTTAGGATATAATGGGGAACTTCAAATTTTAATAAGTTTGGAATGGATTAATATTTTTTTTACCAAACCTTCAAAAGGCACACCTGTGACCCAGACCCCATATACCCTAACAATTTCAGACTAGACCCCCAAGCTGTTTCGGAGCTGCGACGTGGCAAAGGATTTGCACCTAATTGGTAAATTTCTCATTTCTTGACACTCCGCATCTCAGCAACTGCACATGTGACTGGACATCAAGAGATCTATGGTATCTGACAGCGGATGAAAAATTTTGTGTGTATCAGTCGTACAGTTGCAAAGTTATTAAAGTATGTAGTAGAGAAAAATAAGCACCCACAGCAGCAAAGAAGACTGGAGGACAAAAGTGATAACTTAAAAAAGTCCCCTTTTATTTTAATACCATAGTGCTATATACACTCACAAGTGAATGGCATGCTAGGTGGCTAAAGATTAAAAAACAGACATTGCTAGGGTTTCATTTGGCCACTGCCAAATATCCTCAGAGCAGTCTGATAGCATACTGACTGTATATAGCACTATGGTATTAAACTAAAAGGGGACCTTTTAAGTTATCACTTCTGTCCTCCAGTCTTCTTTGCTGCTCTGGGTGCTTATTTTTCTCTGCTACCTGCTTTCCAAAGTAATCAAGCACCACAGCCTAGTTCCAGGTTCTCTACCTTGTTTTGTGTTCTGCTAAAGTCATTAAAGTGCAACATTTGTGGTTTAACAGGGAAGTGACCATTGAACCCTAACACACACACACACAGACACACATATATATATTTTTTAAGCAAGCAATGTCACTTTAAATGTGTGCCTTTTGAAAGTGATGAAGATCACTAAGCAGTACCCTCCTGATGATGTAGCCTTTCTATGAAACCGATAGAGATCTGAGGTCTGCCCAAGCTATGGCAGCATGTATTTACTATAGGATTTAATAAAGTCTTTTATGCACTTGGATTTGGTGGTGCTGAAATTTGCTGATACTACATCTGAATTTATACCAAGCACACATTTGCAGATTGCAGTTGGAATTGTTGTTTGTTTCACTGACTTGTTTGGTTTCCTGGCTGTCGGCGATCCAGTGAGGCATGTTTTTCAAATCCACATGCCGACTTTCATTGCTGCACATCCCTGGGACTGTAATTGGGATTGTTTACCTGGAGACATTTGCACTGGTGTGGTGCTGTTGTCTCTGTCCCTCTGGAATACGGATGTGGTATCCCCAAAAAGGTATGTCACAGACACCAATCTTAAATATTCACTTGGGGGATGCTTTGGGATCTTTCTCTGCTAGCACTTTCATGTCAGCAGGAGAAGCAAACTTTTTTGCAGAGCATTCATCAATTAGAAATGAAACGAATCAGGGAGAAAAGATCACACTCTCAGAAGACAGTGAGCCAGTTGATATTATGTAGCATTCACATAGCTTGAGAGTGCTATCCTACGGCAAAGACACCATTACTGGGGGCATATAATATTGGAATCATATTTGAAAGTACTGTAGGAAGCTCCACAAGAGGTCTGAGAGTTACTCGAACACCCGACTATGGTATAGACTGGGGAGAATTTATGTCTGATTGGAAAGAGGCACTACAAACAGGAACAGACTGCTTAATGAAAGCAATAATAAAACATTATTTAAGACAGCAACCAGAAGTTGAACGGAATATTAAAACTAAGGAGGAAACATTTCTGAAATTTAAGGATAACACTGATTTCCAGAGCCTGGAGAAGAAATTGAAGGAGACAATTGCAAAGGAGGAGAATAAAATTAAACAACGTAAATTGAAAAAATTCAGGAGGAATCACCAAGACTATATACTAGACAGAGTCTTTACCTGGAACAAGGGGGGCAGACCACAGCAGAACCATGTTGCAGTCATAGCTGGAACCAAGGGTCACAGGAACCACAACCCCAGTCAGTCTCAGACAACTTATCCTCCCCAATCCATTGTAAAAGCAAGAAACGGATCTCCTGGCTATTATACATCTACTAGTGATTTGGATACCACTAAAGAGCCTTTTTTAGAGGAGGAACAGGAGGAACACATCCTGCCATTACCAAGATGCAGTGGATGACAGGTACAGTTCAAGGACCAGGAACACAACAACAGGGAGCTGAGGTCAATTCCACAACAGAATCAAAGAGGAAGGGGACAAGGACTCACAGAGGGGGAAGAAACATAAATATGCGGCCAATTACCAAGAGAGAGAAGTGAATGGACAAGCTGAATGCACTGTCATTAACATCACTGATTTCCCCTTGACTGCAGCAAAAATGTGTGTTCTCCATAAAGGATTATCCTTTGTTCTGGCTGGAGACTCTGGTCCATTGGAACTATATGTGGACTTGTGCCACTTTACATGCAACTTAAATTTAAAAGCTTTCTTTGAAAAAAAAACTACATGCCATGGAATTACTAGAGATATCACTCAAGCAGAATTTACACCAATAGCCAATGGGCAACTGGATAATTTTACATCGGATGGTGACATTGAACCTCATAGGAGAAATTTTCTCCCACCATCTACATTCAATCCCCCCTGTAATGAAACGGTACAAGTGTTTGAAAGAGCATGTGAGACAGCAATCACGTCACTGATACAGCAGAATGAGAGACCAGAATTTGTGAACATTTCACAAGAAGAAACCACAGCCTTATGTGAAATGGAAAACCACACTGAAATAGCAATAAAACCCGCTGACAAAGGGGTTGCGGTGGTGACTATGTCCACCACCAAATACATTCAGGAGGTAGAAAGACAATTGCAAGATATTACATTTACAAGAAATTGAGGGGGGATCCCACAATAACATTCAAGAAGAAAATTTATGTTTTACTAGATAGAGCACTACTGGATGGTGTTATTACAAAGGATGAACTGGTATACCTCACGGTGTCCCATCCTGTGTGAGCCAGCATTTATTTATTACCCAAAATACACAAAAATCCCACTGGGTGCCCGATTGTCACTGGAATTGGATCCCTGACAGAACCACTATCATGTTTTGTTGATGCCTATATAAAAGATTATGTTCCAAATTTATGTTCCTATGTCAGGAATTCTGTGGACATATTGGGTGTCCTGGGGAATGTCCAAATGGAACTAGAATGGTACTTGGTGTCAATGTATATCACATCTTTATACACCATTATGCCACATGAGGATGGTTTAGCAGCACTTGCATACTGGCTCGAATGGGATGGGACTTTGGACATGGGTAGAAAACACAAATGTAAATACTGGAAACAATTCCTATTAGACTGTTCTGAAATAGTATTAACTCATTGCCTCCACAGGGGCACTCTGAAGTTGCACTACTTGTCGCCTGTATACTGTTAACAGTGAATCCTGGGCCTTTCTAAGCAAAATCAAGCCATAGTCAGCATGCCACAAACAAATGCTAATAGCTCAAGAACTATAAGTGCTAGACACAAAGTATGAGTTGCAAAGTTGTTCAGCACAAAATTACCTTTCCAACAGTGGTATGCAAGTAATAATAAGTAATTTCATTTTTTTCTATGTTGATCGAAACAGCAAAAAACAATATTTTTTTCACTAAAAAAGGCAAGATAAGCCATTTTATGTTGGGAAATATGTAACATAACAACAAATTAAGCATCCAGACATTAGATGCAATTTTAAAATTATGTTTGTAAAAAAAAAGAGCTATTTTTGTAGTATGAAACATCATTTACCCCATTTTAGTCAAGGTGCTTTGGTGAGGTTTGAGGGACAAATCTCAACCATATACACCATACCATAAACAAATGAGTATAACTTCTAAAGTATACATGATACACACAACATGTCAGTGGCAAAGTTGTTCAGCACAAAATTACCTTTCCAACAGTGCTATGCAATCAATTGTAATCAGTTCGGTTTTCATTTTATATTGGCTGAGATATCCAAAAAATGTGTTTTATTTAAGATGCTTAAGTGAGTCTTGATGGACAAAATGTCAGCCATACACACCATACCATAAACAAATGCGAATAACTACTAAAGTATACATGATACCCACAAAATATCACTGGCAGAATTGTTCAGCCTAAAATTACCTTTCCAACAGTGATATTCAATCAAATATATATTATATTATATATTAAAATATATGTGACATCTCCAAACATTGCAAGGGCACACAGGAAGTCAGTAGCTGACTTCTGCAGTCATCCTCGGACACACCAGTGCATTTTACTGCTGACTGCAGGCGTTTGCTATGACACAATGAGTTAACCATGAACTTATTTCTGTTTCAGGGTGAGTTTTTCCTTTAGATTAAGGGGTGTCACATTTTCCCCAAATTATACCAACCTCTACTTGGGCTATTGGGAGAACAAGATGGTCTATGACAATCAAGCCAATCCTTTTTACCATAGGATTGACCTATGGCATTGTTATATAGACAACATTTTAATGATCTGGAGGGCACTCGGGAGGAGCTTGGGGAGTTTATAAATTTTTTGGAAAATAAGAATGCTAATCTTTTTTGGTACAGTGTGACAAAAACATGGTCAACTTCTTAGACATACAGATCATGAGGGACTCTGAGAATTGTCTGTCCACCTCACTGTACCAAAAAGATACTGATTGTAACTCCCTACTGCTCACCTCGAGTTGCCGCTACAGTCACATGGTTGGTAACATACCAAAAGCCTAATTACTTAGAGTAGGAGAAATTGTAGCAGTGATGCTGATCTTCTGATGCACAGTCAGGAGCTTTGCAGAAGATTCACTGAGAGGGGTTATTCTAAAACAACCATCGATAATGCATTTGATAATGCATTTAGAACAAAATGGGAGGCTCTCCTGGAGACATGGATTAGGAATGAGGGACCTAAAAGATTCTGTTTCATGCACACATTTAGCAGACACTCTAGAGGTATAGAGGAGCTCCTGAGAGAAAATTGGCATATCCTAGGATCAGATCCCTTACTACGAGAGGCTATGGCATTACCACCTTATATGGTATATAGAAGGGGGTAAATTTGGGTGACAGGTTGGTTCATAGTCTGCAAAGTCCCATCACCACTACACCAGTAGTAATACTTGGCTGCCACCAAAACCCCATGGTACTTTCCCCTGCAGCAATTGTAAATTTTGCTGCTCTATACTCAGAGGTAATACTTTCTCCACTGTAAATGCATCTAGAACATATGACACATAGTCTTTCATTAATTGTATTACTGAGGGGCTAGTTTACCTGGCAACTTGTGAATGTGGTTCTTTCTATGTTGGAAAGACAACCAGGGCTTACAAGTCGCATATAGGGAAGCATTTGAGAAGCATTTCATCTGGGGATATAAACAATGCATTAGCAACTTATCATATGAGTCATAAGGAGGATGGTAACAGCCATATATGCAAGTTTAATGGGATAGAAGTGGTTAGATTGGGTCCCCGAGTGGCAATTTGAATGACAAATTACTGGAAAGAGAGGCATTCTGGATTTAAACCCTAGGGGCCTTTAGAGCACCAGGTCTAAATGAGAAGTTTGATGTCATACCTCTGATCAGAAAGGAAAACAAGAAATAAGATACTAGATATATTGATCATATGCTCTGCGAATGAATTTATGAAGATCATAGATCAAAGATAAAATAAAATTGTGTGTTAGCAGCATTAAATTGTAAAGTTATACTAACTAATCTTTATTTCTTTTTATAGGGCATGTTGGATCCCAAGATTTGTATACCCATGCAAGGATAGAGTTTGCACATTTTGTAATTAGCTATAGCTTTCTGACTAGTTAACTAAATTGTTTAGAGTCCTTTAAATTGATTTTTGATAAGATGTTTAATACACTTGGTGGTTGTGTGTATATATATATATATATATATATATATATATACACATATATATATGCATAGTTTTAACTGAGCCCTATCACTTTAAAGTTGTGCCTTTTTAAGGGGATGCAGTTCACTATGCAGTACCCTCCAGATGATGTAGCCTGTCTATGAAACAAGCAGAGGTCTGAGATCTGCCCAAGGTGCAGTGGCATGTGTTTACTATTGGGTTTAATAAAGCCTTTTAAGCACTTAGATTAGGTGGTGCTGGTATTTGCTGACTTGGAAGACCACTGCCCATAGCAGTGTGTCCCAGCCTCAGGAGGGTTGATGGCATGTTCTGCAATTGCAGTGAACTCAAATGGTGGACCATGCACTTTATCCTCTACCAGGAACAGTTGCATATCTGCATGACTCACTTCAAACAATGCATACTGCCAAGGGGAGATTTGATGAGCTAGGGCTGCAGGGGAAAACCCACAGTGTCATCGTGATGATGATTACCAACTTTCCTGGTCCATGCACCATGGAGACTCCACTAAGGTAACAGCTGTTTGTGATGGAAGGTAACCAGATACCGTACACCACCCCATGGATCTGGGAGGACAGCTACAGAGGTGTTATGTGTCATGTTCTTTTTTGTCTAATATTGCTGGGACACTGTTGTCATAATGCCATGAGAGATCACTAGACATAATGTCTGGAAACACTTAGAAATTAAGCAATTAATAGTGATTGTTCCATCCATTCTTGCCAGTTTGCGTATGAAAGTCTTGACTGACATGACTAGACAAGAAGAAACATAACACTAAGCACCACTGTAATGGATGATAAAACTGACAAAATGGTTTCTAGAAGAAGTAATAATAAAAATGTACATGGCTATGGTAATAAGTTTTTATAAGAAATGTACTTGGAGAATTTTAAAACTATTAACATAGACTTCCAACTTACAAAAAACAGAACCCATGACCACCCCTTGCAAATGAAATGTATAGATCAAGGGTTACAGTTCCAGGTTAAATAACTAAACTTGAAATAAACTTGAACAATCCTATACTGAACACAGTGGATACTCTGTAGGACTAAACTGTGCTTTCTTACCTTTCATACAAAAATATTACAAAGATCCAGCCAGATACAATCCTCTACTCCCCCCCCCCTTACTGCCTTCCCACTCCACAACACTGTTTCCCATTCCTTTTCCCTCCCCCTCCCAGGAATCTTCTGCTGGCTAAGCTACCTTTTCATATCACTTCCATAAGCTCTGGTTCTCTCCTTCCCTGTCCATTGATTCAGCTTCTTCACCCTTTTTTCTCAAGTCTCTTCTTCATGACCTAACAACTCACTCCTACAACTGCAACAACACCAGTTTTCAGTTGCCATTTATCATCTCTTGCCCATGGTTTGCTTGAGTCCTGTTATTTTAGGTGCCCATCTTGGTTGGAGTTGTTTCTCTGCTCCAGTTTAAGTTCAGTTTTATCTACCTTAGTTACCTGGTTGCTGTACCTACAGTACCTAGCTTGCAGAATATTGGTTTGCACATCTGTAATGTACTTCCACACCACATTTTGTTTGCATTGTGTTACTTGGCAAAGAATAATATTTCTGGACAACTGTTACTGTATTTTTACCCTTGCACCTTACTGCATTGTTTACCCCACCCCCTTCCTCGATGCATCTGGAAATAAGCTGTTACTGGTTCAGTATGTCTTTTCTGGTAAAACTTTTGAAATAAATAGATATGCCCTTCTAAACATTAACCTAAATATATTCACTGTTATTCTCCAGTGTTCTCAATCTCTCTGTGCCAGACATTGCTGCCCCTCTTGACTCCCTTTTCAGTCTTTCTTTCCAACTTGGATCTGTCCCCTAGCCCTGGAAGTAGGAGTAGGAGTAGGTTTCGTAGACAGGCTACGTTAAGGAGGTGTTCCTTCTTTCCCAGGTAACTACCAGCCCATCTCAGTCCTCACTGGTCTGGCTAAGTAGCAAAAACAACTTGTTCTTTCCCAGCTATACACCTACAGTACCTTGACTCCTCTTTTTTCCACTTCCCTTTTTGGACTTGCTTCCTTAAGAACCCTTCCACCATCTCCTCCCACCTCCAGTTTGCAGACTTTATGTCAAAAGGCATGGACCAAGGCCTGTTCATTGTGACCATTTTCATAGACCTTGCAAAGGCCTTTGATACAGTTGCACACTCCTTCCTCTTGGATAACTTAGGTGCTACAGTCCTATCTAACCTGGATGTTACGTGGTTCCACTCTTACCTCTCAGATCAGCTCTATTCAGACCATGTTGCTGATGGCCTATATATGCTACTGCCCATCAAGTCTGTTGTCCCTGAGGGCTCCATACCTGGACCCGGTCCTTTTCTCATCTTCATAAATGACCTACCCTCCACCTGTGTCTCTTCCCACATACACATAGTATGCATGCAGATGACACAGTTCTTATTTGCTTCAGGTGTTTTGCTCCTTGAGCTGGAGTCCTCATTCCAACGTGACTTTGACAATGATCAGCATTGGTTCATATTCAAACCAGCTCTTGAGTAAATGACAAAAAAAATGTCTCTCATAGATTTCACACTAGACAGAGATTAGCAAGGCTCCAGCATACAGCTGCCTTCACAACTCTGAATGGCAACCAGCTTGAACAGGTACCTCATTTCAAGGGTTCTATGTGATAACAGCAAAAGTATAAAGGCGATCGCCGTTATCTGAAAGACAAAGTGCCGAAAATGGTTTTTTTGGCACTCTGATACCCTGGCGCACAGTAAAACGGCACTGGGGACTTCGTTTTTTAATGTTTTCCTAATAAAGTATTCTCAATACCGGGGGTACATGTCGGGGGTGAAAATAGTAAAAAAAAAAAAA
This sequence comes from Neoceratodus forsteri, assembly GCA_016271365.2. Classification (NCBI taxonomy): domain Eukaryota; kingdom Metazoa; phylum Chordata; order Ceratodontiformes; family Ceratodontidae; genus Neoceratodus; species Neoceratodus forsteri. Next base: position 732,196,672 of record CM057453.1, read on the forward strand.
AAAGGTTCAGGCCGCCACGACAAAAACACACCAGTTCCCAGACCCGAACCCAGTGGACTGGCACTGGCAACCCACTCCCACCCACCACACCACGGGGTCAGATCAGCAATCCACCATGGCACCACCCCTCACGCTCCTCCCACCCCTCAGTGTACATATCCACCCCACCCCCACATGTATATATAGTGACATCCTGTCGCTATACTAGCCCACCCTTATCCAGCTGCCTACCATCCTGTGGTCATTCCTGTAATGCACTGGGGAAGGGGTTGCCATTATTGTAGGTGCCCTTTCCCCAGCGCCAATATCACGGGATACCATTTCAAGTACTTATGCATGTGATTGGATCAGAATCTCAGCTTTTCCACCCACATTGACACCATGCATAAAAAACTTCACCCTAAAACTGGTGTGCTGTACAGAAAAAAAACATGCCTTCCTTTCCCAGTCTGCAGAAAAATCATACTGAAGATGGTCTTGTTGATGTTTGACTGTGCATTTCCCTAAAGTCTACACTTGCCAGGCTGGACTGCCATTTTCATTCCTTCTGTCACTTTGCCCTTAGTACCCCATCTCTCATTCATCACTGTTCTTTATATGCTCATCTCTCTTCTCCCTCTCTTGAGGCCCAGTGACTCTCACACTCTTCCTCTGTCATAGCCAAATACTGACTTGCCATTATTCCCACTTACCTCTTGTCTCTCCTTAACCCAGTCAAACCCTCCTACTACTTTCTCCACTCATCTGCTGCTTGTTACTTTCATAACCCTCACAGTAAATGTGTAGCAGGCCAGTCTGCTTTCTCTATCAGACTTCTGACACTGTGGAGTTGCCTCCCTCCCCATCTATCTTTCTTCAACCCAGCACTCTGTCAAACCACTCCTACTGACACACTTCACTACAGAATGCACCTATAGATGAACTTCTTCTTTACACCTTACAACAACCCATGTACTCCCCATTCCCCTCTGCTATTTCACCTGTTTTATCCAGTTTTGCCTACTCAGTTTTATAGTTTACAGCAACACAGTGTGCTCTATAATCTGAATGTTATCTCTCAGTGGTTCTATACAAATATCTTTGCCATACATTGGCGGCACACTCCCTTAGCTCTCAACCTAGCTACCCCATAACTGATGTACATGTACACATTTTACATTGTTTGTGTCTTTCACTGAAATGTATTACTTGTACTTTGATTTTATTGCATATGTTCATGCACTTAATGTTGTCACTTTTTATGTTTGCTTGCGCGCATATGCAAAAAACATGTTGTGACAGCTTGCTGGAGAAGCAGGTTGTGGAGGTGCGGTCTTGTTGTTGCCAGTGCTGCCACTACTTTTGGGGGCTTGAGTCTGTGGCACCACTAAATAAGCATGCTGTCTATGACAGCAGCTCAGAAGTGAGCCACCAACTTGAAATGATTTTGCCACTGCAATGAGGAAGCACCCCCTCATTGCTGGGTGTGCCTTGCCTGGTGTTACAATTAAACATGGCGGCAGCTGTCACCGTCCGCCTCTCACAGTCCTAGGAAAGCTGATGTGGGGGGTGCCCAATCACCCTGTTGGCATGGCCCCTCCCCAGTTCATTTGCCGATGGGAAGCCCAATTCCCATTGGTATAATGTTCCCCCATAATTTGTCTGCTGAAGGGGGTGCCAAACCCCTCGGCAACATGCCCCCCCAAACACAGACCCTTTTTCTTTGCCTATGGGGTGCCCAGCCCCTGTCGACTCCAGTCCCCCTCCCCAAAAATACAGGTGGCATGCTGGGAGCCCATCCCAGTGTTTCAATGTACCTGTAAAACAAGAAAACCTTCCCCAAAGTTTTTTTTTTAAACCTGTAAACAAGAAATGGTACCTCTTGTCTGCCGTGCCTTCCCCAACCCGCACCTGCCTCTCAAGATTTACCCTCACACGTCCCCTCACCCCATACTTACCCGGAGCCCTGCATGATGATCTCGTGGAGTGGAATACTTCTCTGCACTTCAAAGCCGACTGCAAACTGAAGAAATGCTGGTAAGCTGTACAATAGCATAAATGGGGGGTTTTCAACTTAGGTGGATATCTCAGCCATTTTTGCTACTTTTAGCACCACATTTTTAACATAGGGTTTTTGGGACCCCACCTCATGAACTCAGCCATTGTCATGTCATTGTTTGGTCCCAAAAGGTGATTTTGTGGTCACTGCTCAGAATCACCTTCCAGGACTGATTAATGAAATGTCAGTGTCACTGTTCATGAGGTGGGCTCTAAAAATGCCTGTGTTGCAAATTTGATGAACAAATTCCCAAAAATGACTGTGTTACTAGTGTGCGTTGCACAGTTCCCACACACGCTCATAACTTCGAGAATTTTTAATATTTTCACTCCAGGTTTTCAACATTACCATTTTTCCACACCTCCTTATGAACAGTACAGCTGTAGTTTTCCACATACAGCCCAAAATGTGTTTTTGCACTTGTGGTGCACAGTGGCGCGATCACTATACGAAATCAATGTTCGGGACAGATTAAGAAAATCACAGTGACAGTGCTCATAAGCAGAGGTCCTAAAAAGTCCATGTTGTAAATTTGGTGAACAAATTCCCAAAAATGACTGCTTTACTAGCATGCATTGCGCAGTTTCTACGCACGCTCGTAACTTCATCAATTTTTTATATTTTTACTCCAGATTTTCAACATTGTCATTTTTGCACACCGCCTGATGAACAGTACAGCTGTCACTTTTCACATCCTGCCTGAAACATGTTTTCGCCCTGTGGCACACAATGGGTGCGGTTGCTGTGTGAAATCAACATTAGGGGCAGATTAAAAAAATCACAATGCCACTGTTCATGAGCAGAGATCCCAAAATGTCTATGTTGAAAATCTGGTGTAAGAAATCCTTAAAATAATTGCATTACAGGTGTGTGTTGTGCAGTTTCCATGCACACTCATGACTTCACCAATTTTGTTATATTTTCACTCCAGATTTTCAATATTACCATTTTTTTACACCTCCTCATGAACAGTACAGCTGTCATTTTTCACATCCTGTTCAAAATGTATTTTTGCACCTGTGGCACTAAATGGCACAGTCACTGTGCAAAATCACCTGTCAGCTAACAAACTGATAGTGTCACTGTTCATGGGGTGGGGTCACAAAAAGCCCATGTTGAAAACTTGTAGTGAAAATACCAAGAAACACCCAGGGCATTAGGGTTTATGACCATTATGCCCTACCCTGTAGGGACTGACAAGCATCAGGGGTGTGACTTGGGATTGTCGACAGTAATGCGTATGCCAAACCACCCTCACCCCCACCCTGCAGCCAGTGACAGGCATCAAGGTGTGCCTTGAACTCTTCAGCCCAAAAGTTCACCCCATTCTCCTATACTGCACCCATTTCAGCATATTTCCTTATGGAATGGGGTGAGTGTAAAGCCCAAACACCCTAAGGCACACCTCGACACTTGTCGGTGTCTGCAGGGTAGGGTGAGGTGAAATGACATAAGCGTTATGGGTGATGACCCAAAGGCACACCCCAATGCCTGTCCATCTCTGCAGGGTGGGAGTGGGATTGACGTCACTTCAATACTTCACAGCCATTCCTATTCTGCATCTGTCTAACTCCTGCACTTTCAATGCTAATGCCAGCAAGCAAACATTCGGCATTGACAAATGCTTGTTTATTGTCATTTCACTTCCTGCTGTATCCTCTCCCCTGGATCACACACGGAAATGAGCCCTGGCTCAGTGTTCCTATCCCAATCACCAAATTTTAAACAATTAAATGCTTGCTGTGAGAATGGAACCATGCATACCAGGATTGATCCATCCAGGATCAGTCAGGTTTTGTTGTGGGTTGACCAATAAGTGATAATAAAAAAAAGAGTCTCTGAATTTCAGCAAAGCCTTTGACACTGTCCCACATAGAAGGCTGATTAATTTTATTTGTTTATTTGAGTCTAGGATTACAAAATACCTTTGAGCTGGGGCTCTTTTACAAAGGTTTCACATCAGTGAGTACAGGCATAGTTTCAATTACAGTATAGAACAATCAGTAACACTGATGGTCGTAATATGTTATTACAAGGATTACTACATGAAACACAGGGAAGTGTACACAAACAGGGGGAAAGGAGAAATGAGATGTGGGGAAAGGAGAGGGCGGGGGTGAGACAGGGGCAGGGGTATAGCAGCCGAGGGGGCTTTGTCAAGGATGGACAGGGGTAAGTGCATCAGATGGGCTGTGGTGGAGGCAGGTGCTAGGTGGAGTGGCAACAACAGGCAGCAGAAAACAAAGAGCAGCTAGGTGGGAGTACTGATTAGTCATGGCAGTCACAGGTGCTGGAGGCAAGAAGAGCGAGGTGAAGCTTGGACTTCAATGCACCCAGTGTGGGTGAGGTAGAGATGTCACTACTGAGACTATTTAGCCAGCTAGGTGCCTTATATGCAAAGGACCTTTGTCCCTGGGATGTGCGACAGTGGGGGATTTGTAGGAGTTGAGGTTTAGACCTCCTGGTGTTGCAGTTGTTGTTTCTGAGTTTAAGGAGAGAGCAGACACCAGGAGGGGCACTGCCCATCATTATTTTCTTTGCTGTGTTGCAGGTTTGATATTTTATTCAGCTGTTGAGTTACAGCCACCCAGTTAGAGAGTAGAGGTTGCAGGTATGGGTGAGATGGTGAGATCCGGTGACGAGTCTATAGGCTTTATTGAGGGAAGTAGAAACACATTTGAGAGAGGAGGCAGTGGCTGAGCCATAAATGATGAGTCCACAGTCAATGATGCTAACAATGGAGCTCTGGACAGCAACTGATAATGCTTCAGGGGTTAGATGTTTCCTGTGATGGAACAGTAGGCCCAGCCTGATGTTAGCAGCTTTTATTAATGTGGGCAGCATAGGAGAGGTGGGAGTCAAGGGTGATGCCAAGGGTATCTGAAGGATTGGACTTGTTCAAAAGTGACTCCTTGCTTGGTTTTGATGGAGAGGTGATACTGCTTATTTTTGTTGTGAGAGTTGCTGAAGATCATGGTCTTTGTTTTTTTCTGGTTTAGGATTAACATGATGGGTAGTCTGGGCATGGCAGACAAGGTGGTGAACTGGGGTAGGAACTGGTTAACAGACAGGATACAGAGGGTGGCAGTAAATGTGGTACAATCTGAGGAGAGGGGGGTGACCAGTGGGTTACCACAGGGATCAGTACTAGGACCAGTCCTGTTCAATGTCTTCATTAGTGACATTGTGGAGGGGCTAGAAGGAAAGATCTGCCTGTTTGCAAATGACACCAAAATCTGCAACAGAGTGGATACTCCAGAAGGGGTACAGAAAAGGAAGAGGAACCTGGAGAAGCTTGAAAGATGGTCAGAGATGTGGCAACTGAGGTTCAATGCAAACAAGTACAAAATAATGCACCTGGGTAGAGGGAATCCTGGGGAGAGCTACAGGTTGGAGGTGAGGAGCTGACTGTCACCAAAGAGGAAAGGGACCATGAGGTTATCATCTCTGATGACCTTAAGGAAACAAAGTAGTGCACAAAGGCAGCAGGAGGGCCAGTGGCATGCTGAGGAGAATAGGCAGGGGAATCACTAGCAGGAGGTGGGAGGTGGTGATGCCATTGTATAAAACATTGGTAAGGCCTCACCTGGAGTACTGCGTGCAGTTCTAGAGACCATACTTGTACAAGGACATACAGAAGGTGGAGACTATCCAGAGAAGAGCAACAAAGATGGTGCAGGGCTTGCACCACAAAACATACGAAGAGAGACTAAGGCACCTCAATATGTACTCACTGGAAGAGACGAGAAAGCGGGGGGACATGATTGAAACTTTCAAGTGCCTCAAGGGCATAAACAAGGTGCAGGTGAGGGACCTTTTCCAATGTAGAAAAAGTACTAGAACAAGGGGGCACAATATGAAATTGGAAGGGGGTAGATTAAGAGGTAATGTGAGGAAGTTTTCTACACAGAAAGGGTAGCAGACACTTAGAATAGTCTGCCACAGGAGGTAGTGGGGGCAAGCACAGTGGAGGGGTTTAAGCATGCCTGGGACAGGCACAAGGGAAGCTTGAAAGGGGAGGGAGTGATGAAAAGCCATTGATCACATAGGGTCAGTGGCCTCATACAGTGTATAGGGCCTAAGGGCAGACTGGATGGGCCTAGCGATCCTTATTTGCCGACAATTTCTATGTTTCTATGAATATTACAAAAAATAAGTTTCCTTAACAAGAAAATAATGTGTTTATTCTGAGACAGAACAACCACTAGCATCTTACAACCATATCCAAAAATACTCTTTTATGTCATTTTATAAGACTTAAAATGATATTTTAAAAATTGTAGCATGTAACCTGTATGGCACAGAAACATAATTTTGTTTCTAATAAAATTTCAATGACCGAGCAACAGGAGTAGTTCCTAAATATGCAGTTCTTTTTTTTTTTTTTTGGCATAAAGGTGTTTCTCTATGGGTTACAGGTGAGCTGCTATCAATCACGTCTCCCCTCCCCCTGACCAGCACTCTCCTCCTCCTCCAGCCACTGGTACATCCCTGGCAAATTGTCTCCTACGGCAGGACCAGGAGGGGGAGGGCCATACTCTATCCCTGCTACATGCAAATCCAAATGCCGGTGGCCAAGTGAAGATGCCAGTTGGAGAAGAGCGGGCACAGCTTTATGAAACCCACTCCAACTCCATTGTCTATTTTCTAGTCTGACCCCATAGCTGATGTGTGCATGCGAAGGCATACACTCTGCAGAAGTCCCAGAGCACCCTCCTTACTGTGCACTTCCATCCCATCCTACCAGTAGGCCTCTACCTGGTGAGAATTGTGCAGTGATGTCAGCAAACCTCCCTCCCTGGCAGAGGAGAGGAGTTCAGCAGGTATTCAATCCTTCCCCCTCATCAGCCCTAGCAACCCAAGACTGCTTACAATTTTGGGTTGCCTACATGGTGGGTGGTAGCACTACTGCTGTGCCACTGGGCTGGCCACTATACAGTTCTTAAGTGCAGCTACTTGTCTATACATTTCAGTATAAGATGTTGTTAAAAATGACAGGGCTTTAAAATTTTGTGACCTGTTTTACATTTTAATCTAATAATATATTGTAGCTGAAGCAATATCCAGTATCAATATATCAACCTAGAGTAGCGGATACCAAGCTTCCATTTAAAAGAATATGTTTCAAGCCCTGATGGTCCCAGAGTTATTCCATTTAAAAGAAATTATCTTTTGAAAGGTCTAACTTTGGAACCACTGAGGCTAGAAACTTGGTTCTTTTGATGCTGATTGCATGTGTCAATACTATACATTTCATGATGGCTTAAAAAATGCTATATATATATCTATATATATAGATATATATATATATATATATAGTCATTGCAAAAAAACTTTGTTAATGCATCAGTTAGGGTTAAATCGACAAAGTGGGGAATTGAGATGCTGGAGTTGAGCCTCTAACACCCCCCACCATCCCATCCTCCACAGACCGACAGACGCCGTGGTGTGCCATGGGGTCATGAGGCCTAACTCTTACCCCATTCCATGTGTAAACAGGTTGACATGCTACACTAAAAGATAATGGGGTGAGAGTTAGGCCTCATGACCCCATGGCACACCCTGGCATCTGTCAGTCTGTGGAGAATGGGGTGGTGGGGTGGTCGGGGGTGTTAGGGGCTCAACCCTAATGTCTCATTTTCCCACTTTTGTCACTTTAACCCTAACTGATGCATTAACAAAGTTTTTTGCAATGAATTTCCTTACTTTTTGAAAAAGTGTAATATAACTAGTAAATGGTATGTGTAGGTAGGAGCGTGGGGCCCCAAACTGTGCATTTGTGCATAATTATATGGGTCTGTGGGAGTGTGGGCCCTCGGGGCCCTGAGCTCCCACTAACACATAACTACTGAGTCATGCAGCAGCCCTATAGGGTAAGGAACCCTTGTAACACTAATTTGCCAAAATCTTTAGAACCGTAGCAGCTAGAAAAAAAATTCAAGTGTTGTTGAAATCATAACAGTGAGCACTGCATGTGACATAAAGATCGAATGAATCCATATCTCACATCATTTCTGAGATACAGGTACCGAAATGCACTAAAAAGGCACCCTTTGGAACCCTTGTGACACTAATTTGCCAATATCGCCATAACCATAGCAAGTAGGAAATAAAATCCACTGCTGGTGTAATCTATGATTTCCAAGCTTGTTTCTGCAGGTTAGGAACTGAAAAATCCATATCTCACTTTGTTTTTGAGATACGGGCACCGAAAGGAGCCATGGGTGTCGCAATGTTTTCCTATGTGAAATGTCTCAACTTTGGAATGTCATAACCATGTAATCAATGCAATTTTTTACACCAAACCAGAATATGTCACATCTGTAGGAGACCCCCTTTGCACCCTGCAAATTTCAAGCCAAAAGTCCTTACCGTTTCTTAGCAGTAAACTGCCAAATTTTTACACATCCTTGTTTGTGAACTGTCAAAATCCCCATTCATGAGGGGAATCCTCGTTCATGAGCTGACAAAATCCCCATTCACGAGCTGATCCTCATTTGTGAGATAGGGCCATCTGGTCTTCATCTCATGAATGGGGATTTTGCTAACTCACAAAAGGGGATCGGCTCATGAGCAGGGGATTGACATCTCCACTGAACAAAATTTTATGATCCCCTTTTGTGAGATGTCAAATCCCCATTCAAAGCCAAATCCCCATCCGTGAGCTGCCAAAATCTCTGTTCACAAGCTGATCCCTGTTCATGAGATAAAGCCATCTGGTCCTTATCTCACAAATGGGGATTTTGACAGCTCATGAACGGGTATCGGAAGCAAGTCACGAATGGGGATTTTCAAATATAAAAGTGGGCATTTTTTTAATTATCTGATGGAAACCAATCACATGGTTTTGTAGAGGGCATCATCCTGAACAAAACACATGCATTTGTTTTCACAAAATGAATCTCTGGGGCAAGTAACATTTTGTTTTGGGCTAAAAGTGAAAACAAGATGGCAGCTCACGAACAGAGATTTTTTTCTCATGAACGTAGATTTAATGAATTCCCATTCTTGAGTTGTCAAAATCCCCATCCTTGAGCCAAAATCCTTGTTTGCAGATGTGCGTCTATCCAAAAGACTGAATTGAGCATCTTCAGAATCCAAATTTTCTAAATTGAATAATTTTGGATTAGAATAATATATTTTCACCAAACTAACATTGGATTGTTCCTTAGGGTAAGCTCTTTCGTCCCTGAATATTTCAAGTTAAAAGTCAAAACGGTGTGGGTACAGGATGATGAGGAAAATTCAGGAAAAATCGGAGTCAAAAAGTGAAAAACACACTTTTTTCCCTATGTGCTTTGCAAAATCCGTACATCCGACCAAAACAAAACTTGGCAGGTCAAGAGATCTATACCACAGGACAGTGCATACCACATTTCATGCAAATCTGTTAAACGATTGCAAAGTTATTAAGTTGCAAAATTTGGGGTTTAACAGTCAACTGCTTACTCAACCCTAACTATAGAGATGTAACCACACCTCTATAATATATATATATATCATACTAACTGTAGTTATGGTCATTATTGTGCTTTGTACTGTCCCTCCAGGACCACCTTGCAAATGAACATCTCAATGGTGTATTTCCCGGGAAAAAATAAAATTGAATGTATATAGATAGATATAGATATAGATATAGATATAGATATAGATATAGATATAGATATACACACACATATATATATATACATATATATATATATATATTAATTCTAGTAGTACTATACATTATTTATTTAGAAAATGTGTATCTTGCAACTTAAGGCAGAAGTGCAACAAAATTAGGCAAAACATCTGACCCAACCTTTTTTCCCTACAAAAGATGGCAGGCATCTTCTAGTTTTATTTGGTGGTAACATATTCTAGTTTTACTAAAATTAGAGTACTATATACCATGTTTTAATTTAGTTCTTTTCTCAAGAAAAAAAAGATGGCTGCCACATTTGGTTTAGAAATAACATTGTCCACTTGGCAAAAGTCAGGACTGTAAAAATGAAAAAAGAGACAAAGTGAGAAGCATAGGAGATTACTAATAAAGTAAATTTGACAGGTATGTCAATATTTTTATGAGTTGTAGCTGAACATTTTAGGAAAAACATTTTTCGTTGCACTACTACTTTAACTTTCATTCATTGTATGCCCTTAATCATATCGCTAACATTTTATTTTCCCCTCTAGGAATCAGAAGAGAATAAATATAGGTTTTCTTAACCATGATTGCAGAAAAGCCTTTGAAAGGGTATCAGTGAAATTCATATATAAACTCAGAGAGAAAGTGAACTTTACAACATTTGTAGGTTGAATTGAGATGTGTTTACATACTAGCCTTGCAGCTATGGTAAATGTAAAGAGGGTGTTAAGGATAAGGACATGATGAAGGCCAGAGTTAAACAAGGGGCTGAAGCTGGTATGACAAGTGATGTGCATAATCCTGCTGGTTAACAGCCAGTAAGAATATGCATGCAATACTGCATGCAGATCTGGGCTTCTCAAACCAAAAAGGGCAGACTTATTCATAGCTGCTTATGAAGCAGGGGGTTGACATGATGGACCTAGAGTACATTCTGATCTTAAACCATGATGTTACTAGACTATGTGTACAGCACAATCTGTCTCTGCACAAGCACTAATCAAGAAGCCCATACCTCACATGTTCCATACCATACTGTGCTAATTATCCACTCAGTTTGCTTCTGTTCCAGCTGAGTACCGTGCAGATGCACAGTCACAGCAAGTGACAACATCATAAGACAAGGGTGAGTACTGCACAGCAGGGAAAGGGAAAATTGTCTGGGTTAGATTTATTTTCAGGTTTTGTGACCTGCCTTTGTAGCAGTCTTAGTTGTACTGATGTTGTACACCAAAGCACTGTTGATTAGCGAACTGAAGTTTATACTGATCCCCCGTCCCTGTTGGCTGGCTTCACAGTAGTCAGTAATGCTGTGGGTTCCCCTGGAGCTATGCTTCTCTACTAATTTATTTAGCACATAGGGTATTGTAGTTGCCCAGTTGAATGTTAAATTATAATGCTGTAAGTGCTAAATGTCCACTTTGCACCCGACTTTCTACAGAGATTTTATCTTTCTAATTGGTTTGGAGCTGATGTTTGAGTCCTGCTGTTCATCTGGCCCAGTTCCCAGTTCATATTGCTGTGAACCCATGTTTTACCATGGCACAGTACTAAGGGTCAAGCTGCAGTAAAATCTAGTTTTAAAACAATTTATTTGAAGCATGAGAGCCAGAGGGATACATTTTAATAACTGCCTATATATATATATATATATTTAAAAATGATTAATTTTCAGGCTCTGCATGATTCTGCTGCATCAGATTTGTCTGGCTTTGATTGCTCCCTCATGAAAGTTACACACAGATATGATTTCAGGGGTCTTTGGTCCTATGAATTCAAACTAAATCACATGGACAAACTCAGTGCCAAGGGGTATAAGTCCAGCAACAGAGAGAGAGAGATGAAACATTCTTTTACTAAGACACTCTTACGTAAAAATGCATACATATTTTATACAATATATGAATTGCTCATGTGGAGACCCATAGGCCTCTCACAGATGTTAATGCAGTATTACTTATTTGGAAGTGCAAACTACTGGGAGGTGCTAAGAAAAGGAAAAGAATTAGTTTTGTAACGTACTTTTCACTCAGAGTTTTTTCAATGAGTTTTACTATCTGGGAGATGGAGGGAAGAGACTCATTTTATTAAGTGCACATGGAGATTTAAATAGCATGAGAGATATTATAGAGAAGTCAGGCACTGGGAGGATCAGTGACTTGCATAGGTTCACTGAATACTGCATGCGACTGTTGTAAGATTGAAACATGCTGTAGGTCTTCTAGTTCATATGTAAGCAATAACTCATGACAGGGTATGGGGTCACTGGGGATTAACTGACACCCCAGGTGCATTGTGAGGCATGAGACCACAAGCCAAGTGCCCCCACTGCACCTGGGGTGTTGATTAATCCCCAATAACCCCATACCCTGGAGTGGGTTATTGCGTTTATAACATGGGGTCTATCATAACAACAACATAATGAAGAGAAAGAGTTTTATTTCTGTTGAAATAAAAGAAACCCCACTGTATCCCCCTGACTGAAAAAGTAGTCCCCAACAAGTCATGTATAGCTCCCTCATGTTATGAACAGATAAATGCTTGAAATATAGTATTACCATTATTTCTGTAAGCGTCAGGATGAGTTTTGTAATGTGCAACACTCGCCTAATTTCTAGGAGCTGCCTCTTGCTCTCTCTCTCTCTTTTTGCTGTTTGTGGTGCTGGCTCTGTCTCTGTCTCTCTCTCTCTCTCTCTCTCTCTCTCTCCTCCTGTGCACCATGCCCTGAACTGCTTGTGCCCTTAACTGCATGTGGGACACTGTGCAGAAGAAGGTTTGCCCATTGGAATCAAGCTACAGTGACAAACACTGAGATAAGGTAGGGAAAAGTCTTCCAGTCTCTCAGCTACCACCACAATTGGAGACAGTTGCTCTCTCAGTCTCACTATATTTGTATTGTCAGTGTAACATGGGGTACAAAAAAAAATGGGCTCACTGACACAGTCTCACACACAGATGACATGGTAGGGGGAAGAGAAACAGTCATTGTCTCCCCGCTACACTTCACCAGATAACAACGGAGCATGGGGAGCAGTCACCATTGAGGGGGAGGCATAATGGAGCAGAGGCTGCTATGACAGCACACAGAGCTGACAATGTTGAGGGTCTCTAGGAGCTTCACTCCATGGATGGCATGGGATGGGGAAAGACAAACACTCCATAGACAGAGAGAGAGAGAGAGAGAGAGAGAGAGAGAGAGAGAGAGGACATTGCAGCACCTGTGAATTCAATGTCACAGTCCCACTGTGTTTGTCTCTGTCAAAGAACAGTCCATTTTACAGTGAACACAGGATTAAGAGTCTCTCCCCCACTACCTCCCCATACCTGTGTGCATTACAAGTACTCCAAGAACAACGGCTGTGAGAGGGGATGGCAACGGGAACAGCCACAGTGCACACAGGTTAGTAGACCCTGGCAGTGCTCTCACTGTACTAATGGCTGCTATTAAGTTTTCTTTTCTGAACAAGATAATGATTGCCACTCTGCCCACTGATACTGCTCAATGCTGCTTCACAGCAACTGTGCATTTACTATGCATTAATCAACAGTCAGGTGATGGTGTTTCACCATTTGGGTTGCTGCTTTTTCGTACCCCATGTTATAACACTCTTTATTGTATCTCTAGATGAAACGTCCACAGAGTACATACATATCAATATTTAATACCTGAAAAACTATCTGAGGATTTTTATTTGAGTACAGGTGTCTTAGACAGCTAGAGTACTATCCCAGTTGTTGGGTTCGACTGGACATGTTACTGGAATAATCTACTTCATTGAGTCTAAATCCATCAGACTAAAAACCTGACATTTCTTGACAACAAGGTTAGATCCAGTGCATACCTTACAAATACATCCATAAAGGGCTGATTAATTAATTTACATGAACATTTTAAGAGTCCATATTTCTTAGAGATCCAAACAGAATCTTTGGTGCAAGTCCAGGGACTACATAAAGGTAAACTTCAAGAGGTAAATCCCCATCCTTTATTAAGCTAAATAGCTTGCCATCATTTTATATGGCCACTAGGCTTGCTATTTATGGGGGTGATGCAAAAGATACCCCTATCATGCCTTTCAACCCATGAACATTAAAAATGTGGCACTGTTGCACAGTGCTACACAAAACATGCCTCACCTGAGCTCCAGTGGGAAGATGAATTAATTCTTAAACAGTGCTGTCTGCCTACCACAGGCTACTGCTCAGTTGTGGAGTGGTCTCTCTTTGGATATTTGTTTATATATGGACAGCATTCATTTAAATGTAAGCAAAACCATTTCTAGTATCACAAGGAATATGAGGTTGTATTACTATTCAGATATATTAATGTAAGGTACTTTATATGCCACTTATCTTAGCATGAAAAGCACTTTGAAGTCTTAAGTACTTAACATATAAAGATTATTATTATTATTATGAATATCGTGTGTAACACTGGATGATCAGGGTGATTTCTAAGTTAGAGGAAATCCAGACAATCATGCAGCACGTGGTAGAGCAAAATCTCAGGCCCTAGAAGTAGACCAGACCAGCAGCTTCATACCCCACTAACACAGTTCTCTTAACTGAAAGTTATGGAAGGTGAGTTGGAAGCCATCCTCAAAAGGATAAGGGCCCAGAGCATAAAAACTGAAGATGCTTCTTTGACTGCAAAGAGGTCTTATGATCGTGCCCAAAAAATACCTTGCATGACACTGCAGAGACTAAGGACTAAACATAAAAAAATATGTGTATCAGATCTTAATTAGTAACCTGTAAATAGCTGGTAGATCCCACCCCCCACCAAAAAAAAAAATGATTGGCTATCTGTAAGCTTCTCCAAGACCTGGAGGGCTGCAAGGCACAATTGCAGTTGTGCACAAATAGGCACTCTACAAGGTGGCTCACATTTATGTACTTTTGAGAGACCCACACAGGTCACTCTTTTCTTGACCAGATAGCAGGCATAAATTAATTTTAAAAATTGCAATGAGCTAGGGGAGATGTACACCTCTTAACCCATGGCATTATCTGCCTATCTACTTCACTACCCAGAAACAGAAGTAACATCTTGAAATGTATTTTTCTTTCGGTCCCTGATTTTGTGTTCTAGAAGGCTCGGTATTTTAAGCCAATATAATTAACTGATACTAGGCTCACCCATGCAGTTTTATTTTCTGTTACTGGTTATCTCCTTTCCCCCTTGTAAGACCCTTGTTGGGACAGCTCTCTGATAGTCAGATCTGCCCCTCCTCCTCCTCCTCCTCTTCTCTCTGGTTCATAGTTGTTTTCCTTACCTGTTGTAAAATGGCATGAAGTGATTTTCTTTTGTATGGTGTCATTACATGTAATTGTGTCTTCTGTACCAAAACACAGCTGTAAAATCCTTTATATCTTCAATTACGTTTTATTGCAAGAAAAACATACCTTGCAGCAACAGTAACAATACTGCACAAAACTCCAAACCTGTAGTACTGGCTGTTATCACTCAAAAATGTTGCCAGAGTTCCAAATCCTTATTTGATGGGGATGCCTAAAGGTGTGTGTGTGGGGGGTAACATTCTGGCATTCACTTCATTCTGACGGCCAAGAACCCTGAATTTGAACTGTACTAACTGCAGCCACTACTTCAGGAGGGAATATAGAATCTTGCCTAAAACAGCCACCACACAGAGCAGCATCTCTCAGGCATCATCCTAATCATAACCACGTACGTGGACATTTGAGACCATGTGCTTAAAGGAGCTAGCGATCCTCAACAAATAAGCAGTGCTGGTCAGTGATTCTCAGCAATGAGCCTATAATGGGCAGACTAGCCATCTCTTCCCAGACCTGAGCTATGCTACAAAGGCCCATATAGAGAAATGGTGACCACGTCCATGCCAAGATGTGAACTCTGGGAGTGGTGCATTCTCTCCTTTTCTCAGGCTTCAGATCACAGAAAGAAGGAAAATGTTTCAGTTCTCTGATCACCAGGAAACTGGCCACTGGACAGATAAAACTGTAGCAGAGTTTAGGAGGGACACCAGAAGCCTATCTGATGCTTGCTTCAGGTTACACTTGAGGGGAAGGGAAATGCAGTGGGAAGTACAAGAAAAATAAATTCTAACTACATAAATCAGATATTAATTATACTGTACAGGAGGTGCTGGATGCCACACCTCCAACCACACTGGTAATCTGGGTTTGGGAGCAGATCCAGGATGCTGTGGGGGGAGATAATCGCACATCCAATGGACTACTCTCCTCTCCCGGGAGGGCAGGACATGCCGCACCACTGAAAAGCTGTTGCCATGTGGAGGTATGGTGGTTGGGCAGCAGCTGTGGCACAATGCAGGATGGCCAGTAACATAACACATGCCTCTATATGCATGCACAATTGTGTCATTGCATGCTCCAGGCTGAGAGGAGAAAACCAAGGAAAACAGAGCCGTCAGATAATGCCTTGCTCACCCCTGACCTGCACTGCCACCCATGCTCCGAAACCAAATGGATTGTGACTCAGAGGAGGAGGATGGCCCTCCTCTTCCTGCCCTGCCACGGGGAGCAAGCCATGGAGGAACATAGACACTGAGTACCAGGAGAGGCTGGCTGCTGGTTTGAGCAGGATGTGGCAGAGAGGGCTGATCAGGCTCAGTGGCAGAAAAATCAGTATAGAAAAAAATAATAATGCACACGGTTAGCAGTGCAAAATGGGAATGCTATATTCATGTAATATAAAAGGATGCCAACAAATATAGTTGGTACCATGTGTTAAATTGCAATTACAAACTAAGTTTCCTATGCACAAAAACATTAGGGAGGTGGTGGTAGGGTTGCCATCCTTTAAGTAGCCCAAAGTGGGACATTTCTTAGTGAAGCATGTTTTTTTCCACAGGACAATATGCAACTTTGACCAAGGCAACAGACTTGAGTTCTCTAAATAATCAGAATAAAGACTAATTGTTGTAGTTTTTAGTTGTTCATGTTGTTTCTTATCACTTATGGTATTTTAGTTAAGGTTTTATAGCTTTCTGCAACATTTAGAGGAAAGCAAGAAAATATTTTTCTACTATAAGATTAGAACATGTAGCATTTTTCATGATTTTTGGCAGTACACAGGTGCCTAAATCAGAACTGCCCTGCCTAAATCATGACAGGTGGTAACTCCAGGTGGTCTCTGTAGGTGGGGGCAAGAGGAAGGTATTGGCTGCTGCAGTGTGGTGCATAGAAGGAAAGAGGCAGGATGGATAAAGTGAGCAGTAGAATACAGTGGATGCCCAGAACAGGCAAAAAGGGCAGTGTTGGGAAGAAGAAAAGGTGAGGTTAATGAAGCAAAGAGAACAAGGAGTGAAATGCAGCAAGTGTGAATAGAGAGGTCATGGAGAACAGATTTAAATGACAGGATAGAAGAGGAGGAACAAAGAGTTATTTCAAAAGACATTGAGGCAGGAGAAGAATGTAGATTTCCCATCATAGGTTTCCTATCCGGGGAAACAAGTGAACAACAGTTTGATTAATGGAGGGAGTAAGAAAAAGGAAGGGGAGATGAATAAATAAAAGTAGTACGTAAGGGAACAGAATCAGAATTTGAAAGGACGGTGGCACAGTGAGACAGTTTTACCAGAAAAAGCAGCTCCAATTGCCTTCATGCCACACTTTATATTATCATCCAACAAAAGAAAACCAGCGCCAAAACCAAACACTGATGTCTCTTACCATTCTTATTTTTTCTTTCATTGCAGTGCAACATATTAAAAAAACAACCTCCTGATCCCGGCAAATGGCAAGGTGCAGACAGTGCTGCTGATGGCTGTGACCAGTTTTGGGCATGCCCTCTTCCTCAGGGAGACCAGTCCCACACTCATTTATTCAATGACAAATTAACGGGTGGAGGTGAGGTTATTCCAAACACAAAGACAGGTTGCATCCCATGAGATGGCGACACAAAAGCTGCAAACAAATGCAAGGGAGCAGACCCACCAGATACAAGCCCTCTTAGAAAAGGTCAGCTGCTTTGCTTCCTTGAAGGTGCAGAACTGCAAGATACTTCCAAGTTTCTACAGCATGTATTGCCTACAGTATTGGGCCTAAAGGGGGACCACCATTTCGACACAGAGTGAGCCCAAGGTACACTCGCTCCAACGCCCAGGAGAGGGGAGATACTGCGGCCCATACTAGTTAAGTTTCTCAGTTATAGCACCAGACAATTCATATTATCATGCTCTTGCGAGATGTGACATCTGGAATGGTAGCGACATCCAATACAAATTTATCAGAGGAAACATGAGAAAGAATTACTTCACAGAACGGGTGGTGGACAAGTGGAACACCCTGCCAGAGGAAGTGGTGGGAGCTGAAACAATCACGGGATTTAAGAATGCATGGGATAGGCATAAAGGAATTCTAGAGGTCAGGGGTAAGGGGAAATAGACTTCTAGGAAAACAAACTGAACTTACAAGCTCAAATGGGCAGACTAGGTGGGCCATAGGCCCTTATCTGCCGACACTGTCTATGTATCTATGTATCTATGTATCTATGTATCTATGTATCAGGACTTTTTGAAGGATCTATCTGTCAGCCAAAGGGAACATACTGAATTGTGGTACCTCATGCAGAAAATAGGCCTGACATATTCGCAAAGGTACCCTGCTACATTGAGAGTCACTCATAACAGAGTGTCACTCTCATTCACCACCCCAGAGCCTCTGGAAGATTTCCTGCAAAAATCCTGGCCAAGGGTAATGGGGGCACAAAGAGACATTTCGGACCAACTAGAATCCTACTTACACTAGACAAGGTAGATAGCCCCACCGACAAGCATCCTGATGACATGAATATCTGCGAGGCTGGCATGGAGGAGAACGACTGGGCCCTGCCAAGTCGCAATAAAAAGAGACACATGCAAGCACCCCAAGACAGAAGAGACCATCCACAATCCAGACACCAGCCCAGAAGTCACAACATATGGGAGGATCACCAGACAGATTCCTCTGCCCTGAAACAGTATGCTTTGCCAAATTGTTTTGCGGCTCTCCGACCCCAGTCTTCAAGCTCTCCAACTACACCACTGACAGCCTTGACATTGCAGTATAAAGATCCCACTGCCCTTCCAGACCAATCTCCAAATACATTGCAGGCAGTGAGAGTGGCTGCATCACCCACTGGAAAGCAGCAGAACCCAGAAGGAACACTCGAGGCAACTTCCACGGAGATGGCAGTGACAACTGCACCCACAGAAGAGGACAGTCAGATCATAGAGCCTCAAACTACTGCAGCTACAGGCTGAAATATTGCAACAAGTCTGTGTTTTTCTTTTCCTACCTGTTGAGGTAAAGATGGGTCTGGGTGGGGGGACTGGATAACAAGACCCTGGGGTTGCACAGAATTTTCCCACACAAGGTTAGGGCAGGGTGCTCAGTGCCACGAATATCCTCTCACATCCCAGAGTGGCCACAGGAGTTTCTCCCAGTGTTTGCCTTGTGGGTACACCTACCCATCCTTTCTCAGACAGAGAACACACTTATCTAGGTTTTTTCCAGACTTTTAAAATATCATCCATTCTCTGTCTCTGTGGTATTGTTGCTGTATGGTTTCTGCTTTAAAACGGTTGACATCTGGGCTGCCTAGAGGGGCTCATAGCCCCAAGACCTTTAAGTTTAAACCCCCAAATATGTGCAGCTTCAATACCTAGAATCTCCCCCTCACTGCCACCTAATGTTGTGTTCAAGCCAACCAGATGGGCAGGTATTATGCTGACGGTCCATCCAGGCTGACCTTATTATATCCCCCCCCCATATGATGGCTACTTTTCTAGCTCTTTCAACCACAAGCATTAAGGGGGCTGATGCAGTTAACCGATGACTTGCCTACTCTTCTCCAGGCTGAGTGCCATAATGCGAACACCCCTTTACTCATTATGCAAGCGATCCATGCCCAGGTGTGCCAGGGGGGCAGGGTACTACATGAGTTAGGATCTGCGGTGTGGGATTTTGGTCTATGCCAACTTCACTGCAGATCGTCTGGATGGATAGGAATCATACGGACAATATGTAGAAAATTGGGTAAGACAATCATACGAGCGGCTTCAATTCTAGCCCCAACTGACAAAGGAAGCATGGCCCATTGCTCCAAATCCTTTTTAACTTCCGTCAAAATATGCCTATGGTTTTTGTTATACAGTGACACAAATTAGGAGTAATCGTAAGACCTAGATAGCGAAAACCCTCATGAGACCAGCAAAAGGGGAAACGGGATCTCTGCTGGTGTTCGAGTGAGCCACTTAACAAAATTGCAACCGTCTTGTCTAAATTCACTTTAAAAACTGAAATGGAACTAAAGTCTGAAAAAGTTTGTAAAAGGAAGGGGAGAGTGACAACTGGGTCTTCCCCCAAAAATAAGGTGTTGTCAGGTAAAGGGCAATTTTGTGGACAATGGATCCAACTAGGATACCTCTAATATTAGGGTGCTGCCATACATAGGCCGCCATGGGGCTCCATCACCAAAGTTAACAATAGAGGGGACACAGAGCACCCTTGATTGGTTCCACGTTGCAAAGGAAACTGAGAGGGAAAAGGCACTGTTGACAGCCACTTTGATGAAGGAACCTGAATACAGAGCCAACAAATTAGAAATAAAACCCTCACTAAAGCCAAAAGTAGCTAAAACCTTTGCAAGATATTACCAATTGAGTCTGTCAAAGGCCTGCCATCTACCGAGAGGGCCATTGCAGTATGTTTTGAATTTTTTACATGGGAAATGATATTCAGCAAGTGACGAACATCATTATACAAGTTTCAGAAGGGAATAAAACCCGTCTGATTAGAATGAATAAGTCTGGGAATAAATGACTGTAAACGGAGTGCTATAATTTTTACATAAATGTTAACATCAGCATTAATCAAAGAAATAGGTTGATAAGAAGAACAATTCTGTTTTATTTCTGGATTCAGGAAGCACCAAAATTAGAGCTGATTTTCACTCGGGGGGCGGGGATATGATACTGTACACAATAAGAGATGGTAGAGTGGAGAGGACCAACAAGAGAATCTGCAAAGCATTTATAAAATTCAGCAGGAAATCCATCATCTCTAGCTGCCTTCTTAGTTTTAAGGTCCTTTATGACCAGAAGGCTTTCCTCCTGAGAGATCAGATGATCCAAACATTCCCTAACTTCCTGGGTCAGGGTTGGCAAATGCAAGTGGTGAAAAAAAGTATTAAGTTTGGCTTTATCTATCACGTTGTTCGGGAGTGTATAATCGGGTGTAAAAAGATCCGAATTCATCAGCAATATCCCTCAGTTTAATCAATATCTGAGAGGAAGGAGCCCAAGTATGAAGCCGATGAATGACTGTAGAAGCTTGTTCCTTACAAAGTTGTAATGCTAGGAGACATCCAGCCTGGTGGCCCTGAGAATATTAAGTGAATTTAGTGCATCGAAGAGAGTACTCCGCCCACTCTATGGATAAACTAGGCAGTTGAGAGCGCTCATCTTGAAGCTAATGGAAAAGAGCTGCACCTCTTTCCTCTTTGTGTTGACTCTCGAGATCTGCTAATTGGTTTTCGAGGTCAAGATGCTTTCAGAATTTTTCCTTCTTTAAGTGTGATAAAAAAGCAATAATTTTCCTATGGAGAACAGGTTTCAGAGCATTTCATAGGGTAGGCAGAGAAATCTCAGGGTCATTATTCAAAGTAAAATAGTCATCAAGGGCCTCCTGGATCATATTGTGAAAATGTGTAAATGTTAACACATCAACATTCAGTCACCAAAGACCTCTGTGAAACATAGGGGCTAAATTTAGGTGTAAAGTGACTGGTGCATGGTCCAAGAGCTTAACAGAATTGATTTTAGTGGAGGAAACTTGATGTAAATAAGAAGTAGGAATATACCAACAGTCAATGTGGGAATATGTTTTATGTACTGTAATGTGAATAAAATGTGTAATCTCGGTTGCCAGGATGCAACCATCTCCATGCATCATGAAAACCAGATCTGGCAACTAAAGATTCTAGTATTTCAGCAACCGGAGATTTCTGAAGAGTTTTATTAGGCGGCCTAGCGGTATCTAAGGCAGAGTCCAAAATGCAATTAAAGTCTCCACTCAAAATTCAGAACCCATGAGTCTGCCAAAATCTGAAATATCTCCTGCAGAAAAGTGTGTGAAGGAGAATTGGGAGCGTAAATGTTAAAAATAGACAAAGGACACTCAAGGTATGTCCCGTTAACCAATACCCAACTTCCCTGGAAGTCTGCGCAGTGACAGGATGCAAAAATAGGGAATGCTTCTTAATTAGTATGGGGAAGCCACCACATTTTTCAAAGAAAATCCCATCTCGGACACAATAGCTGGGAATACATGGGAGGCTTTTAAAGCCAACATGAGGAGTAAGATTATAGGTTATTCGGTTGCCAGAAGGTGACAGTGGGAAAAGAAACTGAAACAGCTGGAAATGGACCTAAAAGCAGCGGAACACAATTTTTAAAAAACAGAAATGCCCCTCGTCGCACTCCCTGATGGGTCAGAAAATCTTGGGACTACATCTGTTAACTCTCTCATCATGCAAGCTGAGGTATCCATTCTTAGGCTCAGACACAAATACTGGGAAGGGGGGGGAGGAGGGAAAGTCTTAGCCTATAGGCTTAAGAAACAGCAAATGGGAAGACATATAGCAGGGTTCAAAGATATGGCTGGGGTTGCACAAATCTCCCCAGAACAACTGAATAATGCTATAAAAAATGACTACACCGCACTATACACTTCATCCAGAAAAGCTGACCCCAAGGCTATTCAAGACTTCCTAAACTCAATCAACCTCCCCACCCTCACCCAGCAACAAGCCAACATATTGGACACCACACTTTCTACAGAGGAGGTACAGCAGGCCCTCATATCCCTCCAATCATGGAAGGCCCCAGCAGGGGATGGCTTCCCGGTAGAGTTTTTGCAAATTTTAACCACAATAATATCATCCATCCTACACTAGGTATATGCCAATGCAGAGACAGTGGGCATATTTCCCCTACTCTGCAGGAGGCAGTAATCACAGTTCTAACCAAGAAGGGGAATAACTCTACCCTACCCAGTAGCTACTGACCCATATCATTGCTCAATGTGGACAGTAAGGTCTACACCAAAACCTTGCCCCATAGGCTCAACCCTCTCCTCCCACAGCTAACCCAGTGTCCAGTGTTCATTAGCGAGGGGGGTCTTTCCTGAGTCTAGTGTTCATTAGCGAGGGGGGTCTTTCCTGAGCCCCTTAATGAGGTGGTGGTGAGGCCCTTCCTGAAAAAAAAGTCGCAAGACCCAGACTGCCTGGTGAACTACAGACCCATCCCTAACCTACCCTTCTTAGAGAAGGTTATTGAGAAGGTGGTGGCCTTACAGCTGGTGGCCTGTTTTTTAACTCATGACATCTATGACCCTCTCCAGTTGGGCTTTAGGAAAAGGCACAGTACTAAAACTGCCCTAGTTTGCGTGCTTAATGAACTCCTGGTAGCTAGGGATAGAGGAGAGTAGTCCATTCTTGTTCTCCTCAATCTCTCAGCTGCTTTTGACACTGTGGACAATGGGGTGTTTTTGGATCACCTGTGGGTTTGTTGTGGACTCTCTGGTGTGGTCTTCAACTGATTCCATTCTTTCCTCACCGTCAGGATGCAGAGGTTGGTCTTAGGGACTTTTTCCTCTCGACCACTGCCTCTGCGGTGTGGGGTCCCGTAGGGTTTAGTTTTGTCCCCATTGCTGTTTGTTGTGTATATTCTACCACTAGGGGACATTATAAGATGGTACTGACTGGGTTTTCATTACTATGCTGATGATACCCAGCTGTACCTATCTTTTACGCTCAAACAAAAGGATGTGGTCTCAGTTTTAAATCGGTGCCTTGCTGAGGTCCAAGACTGGATGAGTGCCAACTGGCTGAGGTTAAACCCAGATAAGACGGAAGTTCTGGTGATGGAACCAGGTCACCCAAGAGTCGGTGTAAAGGCTGGTTGGCTAACCAGACTTAGGCTTGGAGACTCCCAGCTGCTCATCACTTCTAAGGTGAAAAATCTTGATGTTGATAGTGGCCTAACACTTGAAGCTCAGGTGTCAGCCATGGTCCAGAGTGGTTTTTGCCACCTTAGAAACATGACCAGGATTAAACACTTGATCCCCTCTGGTGATCTGCCATCGCCAGTCCATGCCTTTGTGACATCACGGCTCAAATACTGCAATGCCCTTTGCCTAGAGCTATCGGGGGTTGATCTTTGCCACCTACAGCTGGTGCAGAATGCAGCAACCAGTCTGTTGACTGACCTTCCGAGGTCATGTCACTTTACATCTGTGCTGTGCAGCCAGCACTGGCTTCCTATTAGGTGGCAAATCACCTTCAAGGTTGGTTTACTGACCTATAAAGCCCTACATGGTCTGGGGCCCAGTCACCTGCAAGACCTCCTATAGCCCTAACACCCTTCTCATCCCCTCTGGTCAGTCAAGGAGGGCCTCCTAGTAGTTCCCAGTGTTCATTTAAAATCATCCAGTGTCTGGGCTTTTTCAGTTGCAGCACCTACTCTGTGGAATTCACTGCCTTGACCGCTTAGTGAGACCCCCTCTCGGTTAATGCCTTTAAGAGGGATCTGAAGACCTTTTTATTTAGTAAAGCTTTTCCCTCCTTCTAACTCATTATGCTCTGTTTATATCTTTTATGTGTATTTAATTTTAACTTTATCTATATAATTTGGGCATTTGTAAAGCACCTAGAGTCACAATGAGATAGAGCACTCTAGCAAATCAATAAACTAAACTAAAACTAATCCACCCAGCCCTAGTAGGCTTTGTCCCAGGTAGATACAGCATGAACCACATAAGAACATTGGTCAATTTGGCGCTCACAGCTAAACCCCTCCCATCATCAGCAGTCACTGTAGCAATAGACTTTGAAAAATGTTTGATTCCCTAGAGTGGGACTATCTTCATATGGTCTTACAGCTTGTGGGGGTTGGTCACAGCTTTAGATCTTCAGTACGTTCCTTATACAACCTCCAAACTGCCTGTATTTTGACTAATTCAACTCTCTCTCTACTCCATTCAAACTTGAGGAAGGCACCAGACAGGGCTGGCCCCTTCCCCTCTTCTCTTTGTCCTCGCTATGGAATCTCTGGCAGTGTTCCTAAGGCAGGACAGTGAGGTACAAGGGATTACAATTGGTAAGGAGCAATACACCATGCTGATGTATGCGGATGACCTGCTGGTCACTGTCTCAGACCTAGATTCCATCATAAACCCACTCCTTAAAGAACTGCACAAGTTCTTTGCATATTCTGTACTAAGGGTTAGCCAAACCAAAACAGAAGTACTCCCCATAAATCCCACTGCAAACCTGATATGGTGGGAGAAACTGGCCTGAGATGGGCTGGAGAAGGCATCACATATTTGGGCATTAAATTTACGTCAGCACTTACCAAGCTCTTGGATCTTAAATCTACAACCCTTGGTAGCTGACATAACCACAGACATGAACTGTTGGAAAAACTACAGCTAACACTTGCTGGAAAAATTGTCACTGTTAAAATGGTAATAGCCCTAAAAATCTTTAACCTACTCTCCCATTTACCAACAAAACCTCCCACAACTTGGTGTTTGAAAATTGACAAGGCAGTGGGCAGCTTTCTGTGGGAGGGCAAATTGCTTTGTTATAGCCATAATAAACTGCATGCTCATTGGAAAATGGGAGGCTGGTGTCTTCCAGGCATAGAGGGATACAAATGGGCATTTCAAACAGCACAAACCCTCCTGTGGCTTTGACCTAAAGCGGGTGACACTTCTCAATGGGTGGCCATAGAACTCACTGTAAGTCACATACACTCCAACACTCTCATTACTAATCTATAGCTCCCCCGCCCCACTATTCTGAAAGCCCACTGCACAATTTGGCCTTCGCTTAAATATTGGTCCAAAGTGCAGCACAAATTTGACACTAAACTAGCCCCAGTAAAATTTACCATGATTTGGGGGAATCCACATCGCCTTATTGGGGGCCAACCAATCAGCTGGACGAGGTGGGTGTAAACAAAGGCATAAAAACAATTCAAGATCTCCTAGTCCCAGGCTCTAGAATCATAGATACTTTTCAAACCCTGCAGGCTCACTGAAACATACCAGCAGCTGACTTCTGGAGGTATCTGCAAATTCAGTGTCCTGCAGACTTATCTTAAGAAAATTCCAAGTTCAGGTAAACCTACCCTTCTACCCTCCTGGCTCTCCTGCTCTAAAGGTATAGCCAGCAAGATCTATTCGGCCATGAGGCACTCCATACCCAGTCAATCTGACAACTCTAAAAACAAATGGGAGAAAGCTGGTAATTTACACAAAAGGCATTTAAAGATACCAGAAGCAAGCTAATTCAGAACAAAATACTACACTCCTGGCATCAGACCCCCACTGTGTTACATGCTGCTGGCATCCTGAACTCGAATACTTGCTGGAGATATCACTCGCAAGTGATAGGCACCCAAGTACTCCACAAACATATTCCTCACCTAACTCTGCTGTTGATCTTGGGTATGAAACCTGCAGCACCACACTTGACTGGCCATGCACACAGATGGTTGGCTTTACTGTCTATGTAGGCCAAACACCTTATCCTCTGTAAATGGAGAAAGCCCATAACCCCTTTGATTCAGGAGCTGTTGTCCTCACTAGTAGAAATAGCATCTCTGGATCACCTCTAGCATCTGGTGGGCAATACCCTACCCTCCAACGAAGCCTGCTGGAAACCCTTTCACACTTACACTACTCTGAAAACCAGGATAGGCTGAAGCAAGATAAACAATGTGCCTTAGATTGCACTTACTCTTCATTAGGACAAGGTAACATTGAACTCCCAGACTATGATAATACTACTGCTATTTCCCTGTATGTAAATAGTTGTTTAGCACTGTACAGTAGAATTGTTGTTTCTTTGTGGTTACTTGTTTTGTTTCAGGGTGAAGGATGCCTTGATAATTCACCCGCCTCATACAAACATGTCAAACACCTGATAGTGGTGAGTTTGTTATTTTTCCTATCACTATTAAGGAGGCAGTATAGAGTAGTGGTTAATGGCACTGAACTGCAAACCTGGAAACCTGGGTTTGAACCCCATCTGCCCCCACTTGCATACTGTGTGACCCTGAACAAGTCACTTAACTTCCTTGTGCTGCCAGCTATCACTGGAAAACAAGCTTTGGCTTAGTGTGCCTTTCCTGGTTAAACAATCCCACCTCAATGCATTAATGATTGTCTGCTCACTTGGCACAAGCTGTGAAATAATAATAATAGTTTTATTTATAAAGTGCCTTTCAATTTTCAAAGTGCTGTACAAGTTAAAACAGTACAAATCAAACATTAAAATCCAATATCAAACACAGATAAAACCATAATACACTCAGTAACTTCAAGACAATCAATTTTCTAGGAAAGCCATTTGCCAGAGACGGGTTTTCAACTCCCTCTTAAATTCCTCCACGGTGGTGCACTCCCGTAACCGGCGGGGTAGAGAATTCCAAAGATTGGGTGCAGCATATGAAAATGCCCTACACCCAGATGATTTAAGATTCACTCTTGGAATCTCTAGCAACTCCTCGTCGGCTAAGCGGAGCGATCGGCTAGGGCAGTGAGAAACCAGAAGTTCTTTCAGATAGGCTGGACCCTGGCTGTGAAGGGCTTTGAAAGTCAACAAGTTGACTTCAAAGGTGATCCACCACCATATAGGCAGCCAGTGCAGTTCGCACAGCACCAGGGAAATATGACAGGACCTATCTGACCCAGTCAAAACCCGGGCTGCTGCGTTCTGCACTAGCTGCAGGCGGCCGATTTCTGGTACTTTACCTTGTTTTGTCATATTTGTTTGGATGTTGTTATTGTGAAAATGCTTTAATTAAAAAAAAAAAAAAGGTTTTATGGGCTTGGATAACCACCTTATTACTGCCCTGGTTCCCGCTGAGAAATCTCAACTCTTGCTGCTACCACTTGTACATGAAACATAGAAACATAAACATAGACTTTGACGGCAGATAAGGACCACTAGGCCCATCTAGTCTGCTCATTTCCCTACCTACAGGACAGGCCGCAGATCCTATTTAACCAACAGCCTATATCTTCCTGCCCCCTACAAGAATTGCCTTATGTCTGTCCCATGCATTCTTGAATTCTCCAACAGTTTTAGACTCCACAACTTCCTCAGGAAGGCTGGTCCATGCATCCACTACCCTCTCTGTGAAATAATACTTCCTCACATTGCCCCTGAACCGCCCTCCTTCTATCTTTAAATTGGGTCCCCTTGTTCTTGTAAGTCTCTTTTTCTGAAAGATGCTACCCTCTTGGACTTTGTTGATTCCCTTGAGGTACTTGAAAGTTTCTATCATGTCCCCCCTCTCCCTTCTTTCCTCAAGGGTATACATATTAAGCTCCTTTAGTCTCTCCTCATACGGCTTCTCTTGCAGACCCTGCACCATTTTAGTTGCCCTCCTCTGGACTGCCTCTCTCCTGTCTATGTCCTTGCGGAGATGGGGTCTCCAGAACTGGACACAGTATTCCAGATGGGGTCTCACCAACTGTCTGTACAGAGGATAACAGCTTCCTGTTTTCTGCTGCTGATGCCTCTCCCTATACATCCCAGTATACCCCGGCCTCCCTACTGCCTTCTCACATTGCTTGCTAACCTTAAGGTCATCTGATATGATTACCCCCAGGTCCCTTTCCTGTTTTGTTGTTGTTACTACCTCCCCACCCATTGTGTATTCTTCCCCTGGGTTCTTGTTTCCCAGGTGCATTATTTTGCACTTTTTTGCATTGAATCCTAGCTGCCATACGTCAGACCATTCCTCCAACCTTGCCAAGTCCCTTTTCATCCTTTCCACGCCTCCTTGTGTATCAACCCTGTTGCAGATCTTTGTGTCATCTGCAAAAAGGCATACTTTTCCTTCCAGTCCTCTGCAATGCCACTGATGAAGACATTAAAAGGACTGGACCCAATACTGAACCCTCGCGGTACCCCTAGTAACCGCCCTTTCTTCAGAGTGGACTCCATTTACAATTACCTTCTGTGTCCTGTTGTCCAGCCAATGTTTTACCCAGGCTACCACACCTGGGACCCACTCCCAGGCTGGTTAATTTGACTAATAATCTTTTGTGTGGGACTGTGTCAAATGCCTTTCAAAGTCTAGGTAGGCCATGTCCACAGCCCTCCCTGGTCTACTACTTTGGTCACCCAGTCAAAGAAATCTATTAGATTCTGCCTGACATGACCTTCCTGCCAGAACCCATGCTGCCTTGGATCCTGTGCTCCACTGACCTCTAGGTACTCAACTATTCTTTCCTTCAGAGTGACTCCATCACTTTCCCTACCACAGAGGTCAGACTGACAGGTCTGTAGTTTCCTGCCTCTGTCTTGGTCCCACTTTGTGAGGGGAATCACATCCGCCTTCCTCCAGTCCTCGGGTACCACACCATCCTCCCATGATTTATTAAAAAGAGTAGCCAGTGGTTTCACTAGTTCCTTCCTTAATTTTTTAGAATTCTGGGGTGAATTTCATCAGGACCCATTGCTTTGTCCACCTTCAGTTTTAGGAGTTCTTGCAGAACCCTTTCTTCTGTGAAAGGACTGGGATCGACCCCCCTATCAAGAGTGCTTCTGTTAATTGGATTAGGCACTTCCCCCTCCTCTTTTGAGAATACTGAGCAGAAATATTCGTTCAGTATTCCTGCTTTTTCACTGTCCCCCTCTGCCCACCCACCGTTTATTCTATTCAGCCTCACTATCCCTCC
The DNA here is from genome assembly GCA_016271365.2 of Neoceratodus forsteri. Lineage (NCBI taxonomy): Eukaryota > Metazoa > Chordata > Ceratodontiformes > Ceratodontidae > Neoceratodus > Neoceratodus forsteri. Next base: position 732,226,086 of record CM057453.1, read on the forward strand.
CTTTGTCTTCTCCACGCTCGCTGATGTACCTATAAAAGGTTTTATCCCCCTTCTTAACTGAGTTGGCTATCTTTTCCTCAGTTTGGGCCTTTGCTATTCTGACTTCCTCCTGCTTCTTTCTGCCTTAACTGGTACAGCTCTCTGTCCTGCTCCTTCTGTGTTTCCTTATACTTCCGAATGCTATCTTTTTCTTCCTGACTTTCACAGCCACCTCTCTTGAGAACCATAGTGGCTTTTTCTGTTTTGATTTGTTTATTTGCTTCACACAAAGGCTTGTTGCCTCTGTGATGGCAGTTTTGATAATTCCCCATTGTTGCTCCACACCTCCTTCTAGCCTGTTTGCTAGTGCTTTTCTGAGCACTTCTCCCATCTTGCCAAAGTCAGCCTCCTAAAGTCCAGTACCCTCACTTTTGTATGGCTTGACTCTGTAGCTGAGTTTAACGTGAACCACACTGTTTGATGGTCACTTGTCCCCAGATGGCAACCCACTTCTAGATCTGAGATCCACTCACTGCCCCTGCTTGAGAGTACGAGGTCTAAGATTGCCCTCACGAGTGGGTTCAAACTAGTTGTCTAATGCCTGCCACCTGTAGGCGTCAAGAATGGCCCTGCTCTTGGATGTCGCTGCAGCAAATGTGCTCCAGTTAACATCTGGCATATTCAGGTCTCCCATCAACAGTATCTCCCTTTCTCTGCCATTCTAAGAATGCCTTCCATCATATCCTTGTCCATTCCTTCCCCTGACATGGGGTCTGTACACAACCCTGTGCGGATTGTGGTGCCCTTCCAGTCTCAAGGTGACCCACAGTGCCTCCTCTCCTCCCTGTTTACTCTTTTGTTCAGTTGCTTTTATCCCTTCCTTTACATAGAGCTACTCCTCCCTCTTCTCCCTGCCTGTCTCTCCTGTAGGTTATGTACCCTGGTATGTTAACATCCCAGTCATGGTTCTCTGTGTACCATGTTTCTGTGACTGCTACGATATCCAGGCATCCCTCTTCCATTAAGGCCACCAGCTCAGGGAGCTTGTTGCCCAGACTACGGGCATTGGTACTCATTACCTCCATTTCCTGATGGCCTTCACCCCTTTGCCCCATCCCTGTCCTTCTTGCCTTTGTCACTTTCTCCATTTACCCCTGCCCTTCTCCCTATCGACACCTCCATGTTAGGTGTTTGCCACACTTACTACCGTGATTGTTTGGGGGCTAGTATTTCCTGCTCCTTTCCAGTGCCTCCCCTTGGCTAGTTTAAAAGCCAATGAAGCATTTAAACCTATCACCTAGGGTCCTGGTTCCTCCCGGACAGATGCAGCCCATCATGCCAGTATAGGCTTGCATCACTCCAGGTGGACCCCCAGTCCCCAATGAAGCCAAATCCTGGCTCCACACCAGTTTTTCAACCACTGATTGAATCCCATGAATGAACACCCTAGCCTCTCCTATGCCATAGATGGGTAGCACCTCCGAGAAGGTTACCGTGCATGCTACTTGACTAAGGCCCCTCCCCAATTCCACAAACTCTTCCTGCACTTCTCTAATCCCTCTTAGCCAGGTCATTTGTCCCTAAGTGGACAATGACATCCAGCTCCCTCCCCTGTGCAGCTGCTCCGGCAATCCTGAGGATTCGCTCCCTGTCCCTCCAAGCCATGGCGCCAGGCAGGCACCTCACCTCCCTCTCCCCTTCCTTGCCCAGTTCTACCTTCCTAACAATGGAGTCCCCCACCAGGAGTTGTTTCCTTCCCCTGCAGGGTCCCCTGCCACCCTCCTGTGGGTCTCCTTTGTGGAGGTTCCCAGCATCCTCCTTGGTCTCCACTGTAGGTGCCTCCATAGAGGAACCACACTTTGCCAGAATGGCATAGGAATTGTGGAGAGGTACAACTGGAGGGATGTGCCTCTGTTCCACCACCCTCACCCTCCCTGAGCCCACTGTGGTCCAACCGCCTCTTTCTTGGCAACCTCTGAGGCAACGCAGTGGCACTGGTGGTCCCTGGATGGAAGAGGAGGTCCCACAAATCCTGGCCAACTCAGCCTGGAGATGAGCAACCTTCTCCCTCAGCCCAGAGGTGCCTGCAGATGGGACAACATCGCATCCTCCAGAACATCTCCCGGAAGACTGCTGCTCCACAGCCACTGCACTGCACCACTCAATCATGTCTTATTTCTGGCCCCTTAACTGTTTGCAATCCTTACTCTTCCTCTTTTTTTTTCTCTCTCTCCTTACTTTCTGCCTGTGTGCCTTTAAGCTCCTGATTGTCCTGTTCTGAGACAAGAATATCCTATATTTCTCAGTAGACCGCTTACTTGTTCAGAGGCAGACCTCCAGCAGCTAGAGGGGCCAGAGAGCTACTCTTGCCCTTCTAGGATGGTGGGTCCTTGGTGGTTCTGTGATCACTCACTTCCTGCCCCTAAACAGGAAGTTCCTGTTGTCAGTCAAATCCTGTGCCTATAAAAATAGAACTAGCTTTGGGTGGAGGGGAAGGAAGGAGGGCAATATAGTCCCAGTAGAGAAGTTCAGTCACACAGCAGTCCTTTCTCCTGGAGTCTTCTGCCAAGCTCCCCAATGGTCCTGCATATAGGGCAGTGTACACTCCTCCACAGTGTAACCCCAGAACCCTGCATTCCCTGCATCTGGCTTCCTCACCACTGTATCTATGCTCCATACTGTCAGCTCTCTCCCTGTACACTGTAACTGACTGTGCTCCTGGTATGGTAATGCTATGACTTGGGTTCATTGGAACAGCAGGCACCATGTGCCATACCCCCACCCAGCACTAATTAAGCATCTTAAGGATGCCTATTTTTTGTTGTGGCCATGCAGATACCAGCTCTCCTGCTTGTCCTCCCTGTCCCTTCCTTTACCTGTTGGTCACTCTGCTGCATCCTGTGGTGTCTCTGTTTTCCCTCTTTCTTCATCTTTGTCTTGTCTACAGTGGTGTATGCTATGCTATGCTGCTCTGGTCCCAGCTGTCTTTTCCATAGTTACTGCTTTTTGCAGCTGCTGCTAGTATGCTGTACCCTCCATGCCTGATTCTGCCTTTGTGGTTCAAGCTTGGTGGTTGGCTGCCTCTGCCCTCTTCCATGAGTATCACTCCCATTTTCCTCTTGGTTCTGGGTCCTGCTGCCAGCTTTGGGGTGGGGGAAGGGGCATTCTGCGTGTCCCTTTTTGTTGCTGTTGCTTGCCCTCATTGGTGTTGTTAAGTGTTTTTTGGCCCTCATCTGCTGGGGCCTATTCTTTATGGCTCATTCTGCTGCCTCACTGCTGCTCCCATCTGTTCCTCCTTGTGGCTCCCCGGCATCTGTCCTTGTGGTCTAATGCACCTATCCTGCTTCCTCTAGGCCCCAGCTACCCAGTGGTTTCCTTTCCTGTGGCTGTCCCCCTTACTTCAAGGGGGTGTCCTCATTGTTCTTCCCTGCCTAGCCTGCTGGCTACTTTTGCCCACCACCCACTTTATTGGCAGGAGTGCTTGCAGGAGTGGCTCCCCTCCCGCCCACCTCCTGCTCCCTACTTCCCCTTGCTGTCCTTGCTCCTTACTGGCACTGCTTGCCTCCAGATTCTTCCTGGCTGTGGCTATCACCAAGCTTCACTGTCTTCCTTTTTCGAGGCCTTTCTACTGGCCTTTCAGCTTGGACGTCTGTCATGCCTCGCCCAACAAGGATTCAGTACACTTCCCTTTCAGCTTCGTACTGCTCTCTGTAACTCTGCCTGGACTCACTCCAGGTGTTTCATGTGCCCATGCTCTGCTGTCCTATAACTTCTACCAGTCTGCTACGGCAGCTGTCCAGTCCTTTCCTCAGGGCTCATTGTTACCCTTACCATCTACCATCTACCATTCCTACTCTACCTAACACTTTCAGGCAAACACCTCATCAACCATCAATTGGCACATGCCCTAACAACGTATGTGCATGCATTAACCAACAATCAGGCATACGCCCAATCTCTGTCCCTCAAGAGCCAGTATGCTTTCACCCTGTATGGCTTTGTGCAGCAACAATCAGTAGACATTTGTCCTCAATGGCTTCATATTACCTCAAGGGATCAGTTTCTTATATCCACAACCCTCTTAGTAGCAGTTTGGGCTACCAGGCCTGAAACAGCTGCCTCCAGTTTTCTCCTTCTCCTTGGGGTCTTCAAACCCCAGCATTCCTTGGCATGGCTTCTGCCATGCTGACAGACGGCAAGTCTTCAGCTCCACTGTGGTGGAAGACCTCTGGTCAGGAGGAGATGCTCACATATTCCTTAGCATGCAGCAGTGTATAGCAGACCTGGCTGACACTGGGGTTTTTCATAATTTTGTCCAGTACCTGGAGGGATGGTGATCTTGGATCCCCAGAGGTTTCCTCTGTAAGGAGGTTTTTCCTCCTCTCTGTACTGATGGTTATAAACTTAGTTTGTTTCCTGGTATGTAGTTAGAAGTATTCTGGCAGAAAAGTTGGGACTTGGATGGTAGCTTTACTTCCTTTATCTTACTGTTCACTCAGCTTCATGGCCTTATTTCCCTCCTTAGTGTAAGTTGATGTTTTGACAGTTCTGCTACATGCCTTTGGCTTTGACGTTTGCCTTTTTCCCTAAGGTAGCAATGGACTGCCATACAAAGGCATCTCTGACATGGGATACTCCTCAAGAGGGTTCTTGTGCCTCATGTACCCTTAAAAGGGTTGAAGTTTGCTGTGAACAGACAGTGTGAATGGCCAAATAAAGCACAAAGTACTGATACTTGAAATCCTTACACTGCACTAGCACAACACTACAAGCAACCAAGTGCACTAGGTACTCCATATATAGTTGCTTGCTGGACCAGTTGCCTATTCCTTTTGAACACACAAGGGGTACAGTGCGCAAATCCCAAACTGAAAAATACAAGACACATTGGTAAGTGCAAATGCAAGTGCCATTTATTGGTGAGAGCCAAGAGTAGTACCAGAAAAGATGAATTCCCCAGCACTTCTAATCTGAATGATTCTTCCTCAAGGGAGCAGGGTACTGGTGGATCAGGCTGCCTTAAATAGCATAGTAACAGGTGTCTAGAATAAGTAAATTATGCAGCTGACCCCCAGCACCTCCGCTTGACCTCCATCAGATGAAATCACAACCTTTTTACATTTCAACAAGCAAACTATCCTGTACACTAATCATATAGCTGTACAAATATCCCCAAATGTGTTCTTAAGTGAAACAGTGATATTTAAAAACAACACTAACAAAGTGCAATGAGCTGCATGCAGGGGGAACACAAATTAATCATCTATGTGGTCAATTCCGTATTCCTTTATACATTCAAGTTCATATTTTTCATTTTATAATAATCTTCCTTAATCATTGTACCCAATAGCTCCGTATGAAGTCCGACCCATCCTTTGATTCTCCTGATACAAAATGGCCACCCAGGGTATAATGAGTTAAATTCAAAGGATTTAAAGGCTTAAGTCCTTAGATAAGTGAACAAAATGCTGGGGTGCATAGCAAGGGGGTTTTCGTCCAGGCGAAGTGAGGTAATCTTGCCCCTCTACAGATCACAGGTAAGGCCGCACTCAGAGTATTGTGTGCAGTTTTGGAGGCCATACCTAAAGCGTGATATCAGGCTGCTGTAGAGGGTGCAGAGGAGGGCAACAAAGATGATATGTGGAATGGAGGGGAGAGACTATGACAGCAGGCTGGGAGACCTCAATATGTACACCCTGGAGGATAGAAGGGACAGGGGGGACATGATAGAGACATTCAAGTATCTGAGGGGAATCAATAAGGATGGGGCAGATGGGGTCTTTAAGTTAAGGAGGGGGAAGGTCACCAGGGGCATGGGCTAAGAATAGAGGGGAAGATTTAGGAAGGAAATGAGGAGACACTATTTCACAGAGAGGTGGTAACAAAATGGAATGCCCTACCAGAATGGGTGGTATCATGTAAATCTGTGAACAGCTTCAAAGGGCATGGGACAGGGAACAGGGGAGAGTGAGGGTGGGGGGGTGGCAGTGGGATGACAAAAGGGAGGGGGGTTGGGGCAGCTGCAAACTAGGGATGTTGGCTGCACACTCGAGCAGACTTAGATAGACTGGGTGGTCTGTTTCTGCTGGCAAATTCGTATGTTCATATGTTTGTATATGTTGCAGACCATCAAGATGAAGTAGAGGCACCCTAACAACCAAGCATTTTCCTATCTTGTACTGTCAACCTACAAAAGAAAAAAAGGAAAATAAAACAGAAGGCGGTAGAAAGAACACATTACTGGCATGTATTAATGACGATTTGTACATCTGTATCCGCTGTCCTTCACGATATAGCACTATGAGTATGTTCCCTGTACTTCTCATGTTTACATTATATATGGATTGTGTGTTAATCATCTCCCAAATATGGGTTGATGTCCCAGTCATCATTAAGTTCGCTGGGAAAGCAGGCTCCCAGTTTAAATATAATCATAGTATCATGGTAAAAGCCAGCAGAATAGGCCCCATGGTCTATCATGTCTGCTTGTAAGCTAGCCCCCTACTGGGAGCTCGCTCCTCCACCCCTCAGCCCCAGAGGTGGTCCTCCCTGGCCTCAGCTTCCCCCTGTACCTGTCCCAACCCTTCTTGAATCCTTCCACTGTGGTCTCTTTCACCAGACCCCTGTGCAATGTGTTCCATGGTTTCACCACCCTCTCTGTGAAGAAGTGTCTCCTGCACTCCCCCTGTACTTCCCCCCTTCCAGCTTCCACTCGTGCCCCCTGGTAGTTCCCCCCTTCTTAAGCCTGAACACTTCCCTGGCTCCGCCCTTTTTTATCCCCTTTACATACTTGAAAGTCTCTATCATGTCCCCTCTGTCCCTCCTCTCCTCCAATGCATACAGATTGAGTTCATCCAGTCTTTCCTCATAGGTCCTACCCTCCATGCCCTGAATCATCCTGGTCGCCCTCCTCTTGACCCTCTCCAGCAGTGCTATGTCCCTCTTTAGAGGGGGTCTCCATAACTGCACACAATACTCAAGATGCGGCCTAACCAGGGTATTATTCAGAGGGAGGATCACCTCCCTCCCTCCTCCTGGAGGTAATTCCCCCTGGTTATGCAGCCCAGTATCCTGTTTGCTTTTGCTGCAGCTCTTCAATAATTCTCTGTGTTATTCATTTTGCTGTCCACTACTATCCCTAAGTCCCTCTCACCCGATGTGACTTGCAGTGTGGTTCCCCCCCCCAGGGTGTATGCATGTCCCGGGTTTCTGACCCCCAGATGCAGCATCCTACATTTCCCTGCATTGAACTTCAACCCCCACTTCCTTGCCCACCCCCCAGGGTATCCAGAACCCCCTGCAGGACCTCTCTCCCCTCCTACCCATCTGCCAGTGCTCCCAATTTTGTCAACTGCAAAGAGACTCAACCTACTCCTAACACCCCACCCTATGTCTGAGACATAGGAATGGAACAGGAGTGGCCCCAGGCCCGAACCCTGGGGGACCCCATTGATGACCATCCTGGGGGAGGAGACGATCCCTCCAACCACCACTCGCTGTATTCGCACCGTAAGCTAGTTTTCCACTCACCTGGGCAACTGCCCCCCAACCCCATCCCCCCAGTGTTGTTAGTAGGCCATTGTGGGTTACCAAATCGAATGCCTTACTGAAATCTAGATAGAGGACGTTCACCAGCCTATGTTGGTCCAGGGCACCCGTCACCCAGTCATAAAACTCCACCAGGTTAGGCTGGCATGACCTCCCCGGAACAAAACCATACTGTCTGTCATCCAGGCGCCCCAACCTTTCCAGCTGCCCCCCAGCCTCTCCTTGATAATGCCCTCCATAACCTTGCCTACCACAGATGTTAGGCTAACAAGCCTATAATTCCCCTTCTCCTCTCTGGACCCCCTCTTGTGGATAGGCACCACATGAGCCACCTTCCAGTCTTGAGGCACCCACCCTGTCTTCAGGAACATGTTGAAGAGTGAGGCCAGTGGAGCTGCCAGCACATCCACCAGTTCCTTCAGCACCCTTGGATGCAGCCCATCTGGCCCCAGCGCCTTCTCAGTCTTTAGTGACTGGAGGGCCTCTCTCACCCTATCCGCTGTGATTTTGCTCTCCCATCCCCCCTCCTCATGCATCCTCTCCTCCCTTTCTAGATATGACCCATCCCCTGCCCTAGTCTCATCCAGTCCTTCAGTATCCAACTGACCTCTTGGTTCAGTGGGCTCCTCTACCCTCCCATCGGGTTGGAAAGATCCCCTACCTGCCCGGTAAAGACAGAAGCAAAGTACTCATTTAGCACCTCTGCTTGTTCCCCAGCTTCCTGCACCCATTCCCCCCAGTTCTAATCCTGCTGATCTGTGCCCTCACTTTTCTTTTCTCCCTTATGTATCTATAGAACCCCTTCCCCCCTGCAGATATCCCTGGCCAGGTTAAGATCCTTCTTCGCCTTGGCCCCCCTTACCACCCTGGTTACCCTCTTAGCCAGGAAATCATACTCTTCCCTCTCCCTAGCCCTCCTTGAGTGCTTTAAGCGTGCATAGGCAGCCTTTTTCTCCCTCACCACCTCCTGCACCTCCCGGGTCCACCAACATGGCTTACTGGCCCTACATTGCTTGTGTCTTACCTTTGAACAGGCCCTTGAAGCCTCCTGCACCCCCTTCTTAATGGTCTCCCACAAGCTACCAGCATCCATGTCTGGCCTTATCTCATCCAAGCACCCTTTAAGAATCCTTCCCATGCCATCAAAGTCTGCCCACCCCGCTGGCCCGGTGGCACAGACGGCTGAGGCACTGGACTCCACACCTCGAACCACACCGGCGACCCTGGTTTGGGAATGGACTCGGGCGCCAGGGGTCAGCAGGGGAAGGGGTAGGATTGAGCATCCATAGGATGGCTCTCCTCCCTTGGGGAGGGTTAGGGACACATGATCACTCTGCAGTGGCCCCTGGTGGAGACCAGGGGCACAACAGAGGGATTGCATGAAGGGGAACACCAGAAAATGGAAATACCACTCACTGGCCGCCGGATGACGGCTCTCTGTCCCTGGTTGCCTCCAGTGCCTTCCCAGGGCCTCCTTCTCCACGACAGCATCCTCGGGCCCTAAGAAGAGTGTGCTGGGGTCATCCCTCTCCCCCCGGTGCCTTCCCCTTCGGAGGAGGGGGTCCGCCCGGTGAAGGGATACGCTGGGATATCCCAGGGATTGGCTGCGATATGAGGAGTAAGAGGAGGGCCGGGTTAGGACAGGAGGGGCTATCTGGAGATGTGCAGAGCCTGAAGGAGTGGGGGCCTGTGAGCATGAGGAGGGTGAAAAATGAATATACATAAAAAAAAAGTCTGACCCCCCTTAAATCTATTACTTCAGTGTTAGTGCAAATTTCCTCTCCCCCTAGGGACATAAGAAACCAGACTGTGGCATGGTCACTGCCTGCCAACAGGCTGCTCACCTCCAGGCCCCTTATCTGGTCACTACCTGCTAGGACAATGTCCAGGATCTGATCCTGCCTAGTAGGTTCCCCCACATTCTGGACTAGAAAGGCATCCTGGAAGACATCGATCAGCCTCTGCTCCCTGGCCACTGAGGATGTCATATTTCCCCAGTCTGCCCCCGGCATGTTCAGGTCTCCCATGATCACCACCCTGCCCTTTCTGAGGCCACAGTGACCCCTGATGTTCTCAGCCAGATCATCGTCCAGTTCTGTTTACATTGTGGGGGGGGGGGCTGTACACCAGCCCTATTTTTAATCTTTTATCCCCCTCATTTGTAGGATTACCCAAATTTCCTCCACATCTCCTTCTGCCTCCTCGATTCCACCAACAACTATGTCATTTTTGACTATCAATGCCACCCCTTCCCACCCCTATCCTTCCTAAACATTGTGTATCCCTCTAAATTTAGGTCCCAATCATGCCTCTGAGTGGCCCATGTCTCAGTAATTGCTGCCAAGTTTGCTGCACCCTCAACTAGTATTGCCTGGAGCTCTGGCATTTTGTTGCCCATGCTCCTGGCATTGATCAGGACTGTCCTCCATCCGACCCCCGACCCCCTCTCCAGTCTTCTCAGCCCAGGGCAATCCCCTGTCTCTCTTCCCCCCTCAGTTCCCCCTGGTCTTTTAACGCTACCCACAACCCGCTTTGCATGATCTAGTCCTGAACTCTCAAGCTTCCTCGCTGGGGCTTTAGGTCTTTCTTTTCCTCTGCCCTTTTCAAGTTTAAACCCCACCCATCACCAATGAATCCAAAACATTTTAGTTTAAGGATCTACTCTCTAACTACTCCAGTTTCTTTTTTCTGTCCCCTCCTTTTAGGGGAATGGGTACATGGTCAATATGAAGTGAAAACGTTTTAAATCTGATGCATGGGCCTCCTGCCAATGTTTACCTATTGGAGTATTGTTGTCAAAATTAGAAATTGAAATTAAATGCTTTTTCAAGGAGCGTGTGGTCATTACTACATAAAACTTTTGGCAGGGGCACCAAAGCACATACAGCACATATGGAGTACGGCATGTCATAAAATGCCTTATTTCATGATTTGTCTGAGTGAAATGACTAGTAAATATGTTACCTTGAGATGAATGTCTACAAATGTTGCATTGTCCACATCTGTGGAACCCTGTGGGTGGATTTCCCAATGTGCCTTCCTGTTTTTTCTGTTGCTGAAGGTGACTGTGGACAACCAAATCCTTGATGCTGGCTCTCTTTCTATATACAGTACAGGGGCCATTTTCAACTACCGCCCCCCAGATCTTCATCTGCTGCTAAAACCAGCCAGTATTGTTTAAGGGTCCCCAACATTTTCTGGGCTACTGAGTTAAATTTGGTGTCAAAATTGATACTTTGGTCTGGTCTTTGTATATGATTCCTGGCGATCAAGAGGCTGGTTCTTTTTCTCTTGCTTTACTACAGTATATGTCTCACTCAGTGTCTTGTCATCATAACCCCTAGCACAAAACCTCTCTGTCTCTCTCAAGTCAGATGCCTGTTTATCAAAGGTTTCTATATCCAAACAGTTCCTGTGTATTCACAGGAACTGCCCATAGGGAATACTACTGATGAGATGCCTCGGGTGGCAACTATCTGCCCAAAGCAGGGTATTTCCTGCCATGGGTTTATGGTATTCCTCTTTCAGGATCTGACCATTCAATGAACCTGTAAGAAATAGATCCAAGAAGGGGATGGCTTCCCTGCTGGTGAATGCTGTGAATTTCAAATTCAGGTAATTCTCATTCAGAAGTTTAACAAACTGCACTGTTTCTTCTTCTGTCCCCTCCCATATGTATAGGATATTGTCAATAAAGTGCCCCCAATATTCGATTTTACTAAAATATGGGTTGCTTTTGGGGTCATTTACCATAACCTCCTCCCACCATGCCAAGAAAATGTTGGCATAAGATGGGGCCACAGCTGACCACATCGCCAGTCCACACATTTGTAGATAGAGCCTTAAATTGAAACAAAAGTAGTTGGAAATCAAGATTAATTCAAGTACCTGAAGCACAAATTCTGAATCTAATATGCTATCTGTACCAAACGGATCCATATAAAACTTTACAGCATTCAGTCCCAGATGATGTTGGATGCTGGTATATAGTGACATCACAAATTCTGAATCTAATATGTTATCTGTACCAAACTGATCCATGTAAAACTTAACAGCATTCAGTCCCAGATGATGTTTTTTTTTTAATTGTTTAACCAGGTGTTGCACACTAAACTGAAAGCTTATTTACAGGTACAACCTGGGAGCACAGGGAAGTTAAGTGATTTGCTCAGGGTCACACAGTGTGCAAATGGGGGCTGTGGGATTCAAACCCATATCTTCAGATTTGCAGCTCAGAGCCTTAAACCACTGTGCTATACTGCCTCCCTAATTGTTTATCCCTAATCCCTAATGTTGGATGCTGGTATATAGTGACATCACATCAACAGTGAGACACACATAACCAGCATCCCACTTCAAGTGCTCAAGGGCCTCCAGAACCACCATACAGCCCCTTAAGTAAGAAGGGACAGATTGAACTCTGGTATGGAGAAAGGCATCCAAATACACCAACACATTTTCTGTCACTGATCTAACAGAAGATACAGTTGGTCTGTCATGTGGGTCCTGGAGGTCCTGGTGCACCCTGGGAATAATATAGGATGTCGGTACTTTTGGGGAGTGTTGATATAGAAAATCAAACTCATAGGATTCATAGGATTCATAGGACTACGATGAGTCAAAAGCATTTTGCCATAACAGAGTTGCCAACTGGTTAGTTGGCAAAGCCTAATGTTTGTCTAAAGCTAATTTAAATCCTTCCATAGATGGGCAATTTACAATATCCTGTGGTAGTGCATTCTGCATACGCACCACCCATTGATTGAACCACATCCCTATTTTTGTAGTATAATACATCTTACCACCAAGCTGTTTGATATGTCCTTTTAGATTTCTATTGGTGGCTTTTGCCTGTAAGCCCACACACTCCCATAAATCCTGGTTCTTGAAGGTCCTGAATGCCAAAGACCCCCACCCCCCCCCCACACACACACAGTGCCTGTACTCAAGTGGGTATAGGTTTAAATCCTTTAATCTATATCCATATACTAAATTAGATAGATTGTTGATTTTTTTGTGGTTCTTTTGTGCACTCTCTCAAGCTTCTCAACATCTTTAACTTTATATGGTGCCCAAAACTGATCACAATATTTTAAGTGAGGCCTGACCAGAGACCCATACAGTGGGATTATAACTCTTGAATCTCTACTTCTAATGTTCTTAAAAATAGATTCCAGTATTTTATTTGCCCAGGCTACAACTACTCTGGTATGTTCAGAGAATGTGAGGTCATTGCTTATAATTATTTCCAAATCCTTTTCATTATCACATGATTCCAGTTGATTACCATTTAGGAAGCATTTCCTCATTCTGTTTTTATTACCAAAGTGCATTACCTTGCACTTTGTCACATTAAATTGTAGTTTATGGTTGTGGCCCTCTTTGGTATTTTATTCAGGTCATCTTGAAGTTTGTCACTAGCTATGTTGTTTTCAACTATTGCCCTCAACTTTGTATCATTGGCTAATTTGCCCATCCATCAATGCTTTGATGTTTCCATTGAAAATACAAATAAATTAAAACGGGTTGGGCCCAAGACCGAACCCTGGGACACCCCTTTTGCTCACCTCTCCCCAGGTTGAACTGTGACCTGTAATTACTACCCTCTGCTTTCTGTCACTCAGCCATGAGTTCACTCATTTTAGTATATTGCGACTGAAACTGATTTTTTCAAAATCCTCTAACAGTTATTTATGTGGAACTGTATCAAAAGCCTTAGAATAATCTAAATAGATAACATCCACCAGAAATCCATTATCCAGAGTCTTATTTATAGGGTCAAAAAATGCAGCAGGTTAGTTTGACAGGATCTAGAATGTGTGAACCCATGCTGAGATATATCACAATGGCCTAGGGATGTTCTTTCTATTTCAGTTTGATCCTTAACAAGTCCCTCCATTATTATACCAGTTATTGAGGTTAAAATAACTGGCCAATAATTTATATGATCTTTCCTTGAACCCTTTTTACGTTCGCTTGCACGCATGCGCAAGGAACGTTTTGGGAAAGTAGCACACTTTGGAGGTGTGCCTCTCCCTTGCAATCCAGTGCTCCGCTGAGCAGGCGTGGTGGTCCTGTACCAATCGGTGCGGGAGCTCTGTATGACAGCGGTGGTCTTCTGCTTCAAAGAAACCACGCTGTCATGCCGAGCACCATATCCGCCACCCCTCGCGTCATCGCTCCCCAGCGTCACGCGCTCCCCAAAGCTTTGGTGCCATGCTGGAGCCCACCCCAGCATGGCAAACATTGTTGCTGGCGGGGTGCCCAATCCCCATCGGCTCCACGGCCCCAAGCCATCACTTCTGCCATGCGGGAGGCCCACCCAGCGTGGCAAGCGTCCGTTTATTTTTGCCGGGGTGCCCAATCCCCGTCAGCTCCTCAGCCCCCGCATAGTTTGCCGAGGGGTGCCCAATCCCGTCAGCTCCTCGGCCCCAGCCATCTTCTGCCATGCTGGGTGCCCACCCCAGTGTGGCAAACATCCTCGTAGTCCTTTTTTGTTTTAAACCTGTAAAGAAAAACGGTCCTACGTAGTCTCCAGTCCCCTCCCACAACCCACACCCACCCACTGCGCACTCCAGCCTCCCCACACCCACTCACCCCATACTTACCTCCGGAGCTCAGCGCGATGATCTTCGGTGGACTGGGAACACGTCTGCATTCTTCAAAGCCGACCGCGAACTGAGGAAATGCCGGTAAGCTGTATAATGGGCTAGATAGGGGGTTTCAACTTTATTGCATATCTCAGGAATTTTTGAATGTTTGCACCAAATTTTCAACATGGGGTTTTTGGGACCCCTTCTCATGAATGATGTCACTGTCGTGGAGTTATTCAGGCCCGAAGGGTGATTTCTCAGTCACTGCAAGTCACTGTGTGAAATCACCCTTTGGGCATGAATAACACCATGACAGTGACAACATTCATGAGAAGGGTCCCAAAACCCCATGTTGAAAATTTGGTGCAAAGATTCCAAAATGACTGTTTTACGGCATGCTGTGTCCCTTCGCGAGGCTCGTGACGTCGCGGAATTTTAATATTTTCTACTCCAGATTTTCAACATTGCCATTTTACCACACTCCTTATGAGCAGTACAGCTGTCATTTTTCACATCCTGCCCAAAACGTGTTTTCACCCATGTAGCGCACAATGGCGCAGTTGGGGTGCAAAATCAATGTATGGGACACATTAAGAAAATCATGGTGATACTGTTCATTAGCAGAGTCTTAAATGGCTATGTTGAAATTTGGTGAAGAAATTCGTATGATTGTTTTACTAGCGTAAGGTGCAGTTCTACGCACGCTCGTAGGTTTGCGAATTTTCAATATTTTCACTCCAGATTTTCAACATTGCCATTTTACCACACCTCCTTATGAGCAGTATAGCTGTCATTTTTCACATCCTGCCCAAAACATGTTTCCGCCCATGTAGTGCACAATGGCGCAGTAGGTGTGCAAAATCAATGTATGGCACACAGTAAGACAATCACAGTGACACTGTTCATTAGCAGAGGTTTTAAAATGCCAATGTTGACAATTTGGTGAAAAAATTCCTAACAATGACTGTTTTACGAGCGTGCACTGCACAGTTCCCACGCACGCTCGTAGGTTTGCGAATTTTCAATATTTCCACTCCAGATTTTCAACATTGCCATTTTACCACACTTCCTTATGAGCAGTACAGCTGTCATTTTTCACATCCTGCCCAAAACATGTTTCCGCCTATGTAGCGCACAATGGGGGTAACAAAAAGGTCATGCTGAAAATTTATTGTGCAAATACCAGCAATCGCACAGGGCATTAGGGTAAAGCACCATACATGCCAAACACCACTGCAAATACCTGCAAATGAACGTTTGGCATTGACAAATGCTTGTTATGAATAGGGGTCACCTTAGCCTCTCTCCATTCTGGAACCACTTGTCCACTTGAGAAGGACTAACTGAATAATAAAGCCAATGGCTCTGCTAATTCCTTTGATAATTCCTTAAGGAGCCTAGGGTGGATGTTATCTGGGCCCGGTGATTTGTTTATTCTGAGTTCACTTTGCTTTAATCTGACTTTACTGTACTTTTGTTTATTGTGATTTTGGTTAAACCATTTGCTTCTACTGCAGTCACCTGCTTTGGCTGGTAAACACTTAAAATTAATTATTAAATCCAGTTGCCATATCTATCCCTTGTTCAGTAAGTGTATTGTTTATTTTTACTGGGCCAGATTTGTGCTGGTCCCCCCTCAATCCATTGATGTAATTATAAAAAGCTTTTTTGAGTCTTCTACCCTTGTTGCTAGTTGTAACTCTGCCTCCTGTTTTGCTTTTCTAATCAAATGTTTACACTTTTTAAGTCCTAGCTTGTATTTGGCCCTTGCACACATGGAGGGTTTAGTTTTATGTTTTTTGTATGCTCCATTCTTGACCTTAATCTGCTTTTAATAACATGACTGTGCCATATTAGAACCATGCCTTTGCTGTTATATTTCAGCCTCACCAGTACAAACTCATCTATACAGTAATCCATTCAGTCAACTTCTCACTAACCCTAAAATCTGCCAGCTTCCTGATCAACCTTTTGAGGGTACAGAGTCAAAGGCCTTGCTGAAGTCCAGGTAAAGGATGTCCACCACCTGGAACCTCTACACTATTTTAGAGAACTAGTCAATGAATTCAATCAGATTTGTTTGCCATGACCTCCCTCCCATAAACCCATGTTGCAGCTCATCCTGGAGACCATTGTTATCAGGTACTCTACTAACCTTTCCTTAAGCATGGTCTCCATGAGCTTGCACATGATTGAGATCATGCTGACAGTCTGTTGTTCCCTGGGTCATCCCTGGGGCTGCTCTTATGGAAAGGTACAACATGTGCCATTCTCCAGTACCATGCAGTACCATGAACCCACTCCAGTGAACTACTGAACAGGTCAGTAAAGAGATCTGAAAGTTCTTCTGCAAGCTCATGCAGCACCCTTGGGTGTATAACATCTGGTCCTGGGGATTTATCTACCCTCAGTGATAGCTAACCTGTCTGTACCCTATCCACCTCTATCAAAATATTGGTGTGTCCTCTTCTCCCTTCTCCGCACCTTCCCCTACTGGAGCCAGTCCTTATCTCTTCCTGGTGAAGATGGAACAGAAACACTCATTCAGTACTTATTATTTGCCCCCATTCTCCTCCACCAAACTGCCCCTTTCCTGAGCCTAACAATCCCATCCTTCTTGTCTCTTTTCTCACTAATATATAGAAAAAATGCCTTTTTCCCCTTTTTTAATTCCTTAAGCTAGCTGCAGTTCCTTCTGAGTTGTAGCCTATCAGACTACCTTAACTACTACACTAGCCATCTTCAGGGAGTCCTCACTGTATTCTTCCTTCTGGGTCCTCATGAATTTCTTGTAGGCTGATCTCTTATCCTGTACTGCCTGGGCAACCTCAGTGCTAAACCAGCTGGGTGTTTTGGCCCCTGAGTTCTTGAGCCTAATGCACTCCCTTGTGGCAACCAAGGCTTAAGAAAATGGGAGTTCCCAGGTAAGGAGACAAAAGGTCAGGATAATAAAACTGCAGGACCCTCTCCTACTCATGGGATTAATGTATCCCTTTGCATAGAGTAGAGGAAAACTCCCCGTGGGAGAAATCTCTGGGGATTCAAGGCCTTGGGTATGCCATCCCTCCAGGTACCACATGTGAAGAAAAAATTTAAACAGACTAGCTGAATATGTACATAGGATCTTGGATGTTTGAGTTGATACTAGTGAAGAAGTGCTGCCCAAGCTTGAAGTGGGCTGGAAACCCATTCTGGTTGCAGCTGCGATGGTCTGATTTAGTGCCGTATCTGGAAAGGAATGAGGGTTGTGTAGGAGTCTGGCTGCTGAAGTTGATTGGGAGTGAAACTCAGACAAAGTGTTTCTAGTTCTTGCCAAAAACAAGGCTGATGTGAGTTACATGCTGAGGTATAGTTTGCTAGTTGTTGAAGCACTTCTGGTTAGTGCATGTGTTGTTGGAGTCTGTCCATTTTCATAACTCAAGCATAGTCTGACATGCACAGGAATGGTCAGGTGTCTGCCTGTTATTGGTATGGTCAGATCATAGGTCTCAGAGTTAGTAGAGAAGAGCATGGCCACATGTGCTGATGATAGCTGGTATCATAGCTGATCAAAGCAAATGTGTTTCCTGGGAAGGTAGACAAAGATGAAGTAGTCCATAAGGAAGGACTGCAACTCTTGATTTACAGTTGACGAGTCATTGGGGAAGATATGGGGCTAGTCTCTTGAGCACTTGGTTGGTAGCCATATAAAGCTGTTGGAGACAAAAACATGCATGTCCCTCAATGGCAGAGGGTGGGCGACTGCCTGACTGATGGAGGGCAATGCATGTTTATTGGTGTGTGTTGCCAGCAGTATGAAGCGAGGGGGCCAAAAGCATATTGAGCCCTCAAGGGGCAGAGAGAGAGAGAGGGCATACATCTGTCTGTTGAGGGGTGAAAGCCCATTTGTGGCTAATGGGTGAGTGCCTACAAGTGTCAGGATGTGTCCTGTCCTGGTTGAGTGAGAAGCAGTTTCCTAATGGTAGAACATCCAATAGGGTTGTAGTGTCAATGACATAGAGTTAGTAAACTTATTAATCTGCTGCATTTGGACTTCAGAACAGCAGAGGAGGCAGAATTGAAGATTTACAGCTCTGGAAGAGTATACACTGAATCATAAAGGGTAATGATTACCAAGGACAAAACTATGGCCAGGTAAATGGACAAGAGACCAAAGCATATTCCATTTCCATATTATGCCTTCATCATTTTTGGCTAGTGGATATGCTGAGTACAAATTCCATGCAGTAGTGGAGGAAACAGCAGTTGCTGAAGTTTGGGTCAGTAAGTTTTCTCTTGCAGGAAAGAACTCAGAATAACTAGACGACATGTCTGCTATGCTGTCTCTTGAGGACGTGTGGCTTCTCTTCGCTGAATCAAGTAGATTTCCCAGAACCTTGAATTCAGGAGTGACTTATACGTGTCATGTACCAAAAGCTATGGATATGAGGAATGTTGCTGGGATAGGAATCTGACTTTCTGCTATGGGAAGAACATGAACGGCATCTGCTAGAAAAAAGCTAAGTGCGAAATTGAGGATAGGTGACTTGAACATTTGGCAGACTCTGCTAATGATACTGTATTTGAAGGGTTTGGGGCTGACTGGTGCCCAATGACAAGGAAAAGCTACAATGCATAGTGGACTGTTGTCCGATTACATATGCATGTGACAAGTCTGGACGAATGGTTGTCACTACAGCTGGTTCCAGCATGTTTGATCTGGAGAGCTAGGCACCGGTCCTGTTAGGGTACTGAACTTATTAGCTGCAGTCAAGAGGGATGTTATGGATATCAGTGGTTGACTCAAAGTACTAACTGCATGGAATCTAGGCTAAGTGAATACAGGACACAGTCACTTATGGAGTCAATGGCCTTGAATGCCCATGAGTGTGCAGGACACGGTTATTCTTGGGTTCTGGAGTTTAAACAGAAATCTGGACAGAGGTGGAGTTGATAGCTTCTGACATGTGGGTCTGGGATGAGAAGCATGGCTGATGGAGAAGGCTAATGAGCAGGAATTAGGGCATAATCGGCTGAAGGGAGGCCATGAATAGAAGGACTACCTGGCCAGCTGTGGCAAGAAAGGTGTATGTGCTCCAGACCTTAAGGAGTATCATCTCCTTGCATTATTTTTCTCGAGACTCAACCTTCAGACTTTGTTGGCAGTGGTATGTTCAATTACATAGCTTGGGATGGCTGGAAAGGGAGTATATAAAAGACAGGACCCTTAAAGAAGCTCCACTTTGATAGATTAATTCTCTTATGTTTTCTTTTTGGTTGTTAGCTGACCAGGTGAGTGTTTGTTGCTGAGACTGAATGATTGCTAGGTAAGTAGTGACTTGTTGATATCCAGTCAAGGCATCTTGCTACGGGCGAGTGAACCACAGCATCCAGAGAGCAGACCCCCAAGGGATTCATTGGATTGCTATAATAAGGGCTGCAAACACCTTTAGAGGCAGTTGTACCAGACTGGTTTGCTATCTTCAAGGTGACCGCTATGAGTAATCATCCTCCAATGATGCTGAGCTGAGCAGAGCAGACTTAGCAGCTCATGAGGTATCAAATCATAGGCAGTAAGGACTCCAAGAATTGTGATGCCCTGGGTTGAAGTTGGCCCATAGCTAAGGATATAACTGAGGAGATCAGTGAACATGACCAGCACTGTGTAGTGCAGAAGTGCCAACAAAGAAAATCCAGGACAGGTACAAAGCCAAAGGATGTTGTAGTGACCAGTAGAGGAAAGCGAGACTGAAAATCTGAAACCAGGTTAAGCAAGTCCAGAGGAGAAAGTAAGACCAATCTAGGTGAATATGGCATTGCCAGCAGGACTCAGTGCAACACTTTAATCCTTAAGGAAAGGAGGCAATAATGCAGGACAAGAGACATAGTACTTGGCAGGCTGGAGTCAGCAGCTAGGGCAGTGAATAGCTGCAAGAGAAGAGGCCACATTAGAGAGAGATATGAGCCACCATATGGAGGAAGTTGAAGAAGTGATCTAGCAAGCTTCAGTGGGACCATAGCTGGAATGAGGTTTTTGAGGTTGCAGTCAAAGAACCCAGGCAGCTGTATGCCATATGCTGCAGTAGGTTGTCCACTGCAGGGGAATGGATACACTGCTCAAGGAGGTAGAAAGACACTGAGAAGTCTTAGGATGAACTGCTGTGAGAACAGATATAGACAGAGCACTTCCTTGCTGTTGCAGATGAGTTGAAGGCTTAGTGGAGAACTGACATGCATGAGCTGAGAAAGGGGATGCATGACAATCTGACAGGAGGGGGGCCAGTACTGTATGGGCTCAATGCCACAATGACAGGCGGAATGGAAGGGCTGTAGGAGTCAAAGCCATGTTGTAGATTGGATAAGCACAAGAATGCTGATGATAATGTCAGAGGTACCCTTTTTTGTTTTGTAGAGGAGCTCCTAGAACAGTACAAATGACCAAAGGGCTTCAGTTGGGAGCTACACACTAAATCTGAAGGTGGTTAGAAAACAGGAGTGCTTACAGGCTAGTGCTAGCAGAAGTAGACAGCTGAATGAGAAAAAGGATCATAGTGATTGCAGGAGGCATATCTAGTGATTATGGAGGGGCAGGAGCCAAAGGCTGTAGAAGGCACTCAACAGGAGGTTGGTTCAAATGTGCTTTTGAAGACACAGCCTGGTCCACTTAGGATTCTATGTCAGGGCAGACAAGCTGCAAAACTTAGGAAAGTTATAGGAGGCAATTTTGCATGCCATAGGGAGACTACACTGAATTTGGGGTGAGAAACTGCAGGCCAGCATAGCCTGCTGCTGGAACAAGGTCCAGGGCCATAAGCAACTAAACCCATGCACAGGAAAAGTACATAGGAAGGCAAGCAACAGCACCTGCTGGCAAAAAATCTGAAGAAAAGTAAGAAAAAGGGCCAAAAAACAAACAGCATAACACAACAAGGGACACCATCACAGCAATGGAGAAAAAGTGGCTAGCTCCCTGAGGTGCTGCTCTGTCAGTTTAAGTAGTGGCTGGGGGTAGTGGATAATTAGCTGACCACTGCTTCTAAGCTTCTAATTAAATAAAAGTATTAGATAACTGGAAGGATAATGAATGATTCTCTAAGGATTTCTAAAGTTTTCTGATTAAAAGTCATTCTTTTTCACTTAAAAGGAGCTCTTTCTGTAGCCACTGTTGCCACAGGTCCTTTCCTTTCCCTGTGAATCCAAGCTGAAATGGCAGTGCAGAACAAGGAGTTCTTAATCCTCGACACAGGTGATTGACTACTCAGGTCATGTGACTTGCTTATAAGTTTAAGATCTTTAGTATGTGCTCTCTTTAAAAAGTGCACTGTCATGAGATCAATGAGGAGAAGGGCCCGAAATGCATGATTTGGACACGTTCACTGAATGCAAATTTGAAATGTCTCCATCCTTAATCCTATGGTCATCCATTTCCCCACTCCAGTCAATTGTTTCTTTCCTCCCTTTCCCCAACATTTGATTTATATAAAGAGAAAAGGTTCAGCTCCTGGCACTCTGCCAGGTGCTGAGATTTTATTTTAAAAAAACTGACTGGAGGAACCGATAGGGTGGAAGAGGTTCAGATTGACTGGAGTGGGTGAGGGATGATGAAGTGCTGTCTCTTTCCTCTATTGTTAGCCTGCTAGACACCCATAATAAGGACTTGAAGTGTCTTTGGCCAAAATGTTGAAGCTGCACCAAAGACAGGGGGCAGGATTCACAAAAGAGATGCACTGGGCACAAGTGAGATGTGCAGGCACAAACATAAAATGTGCCAAGAAGCGATTCACACACAGGCGGATGCGCTGGTATATCCCAGATGCGGTTCACCAAACCAGATGCTCTGTAGGTGCATCATAATGATATGTGGTGCATATAGAGGGGGCAGACACATGCATACACAGTGCAAAGTGATTCACAGTGCAAAACAACGGTGCAACGAGAGAGCAAATCCAGGGCAAATACCAAATGTGCCATGAAAAGATAAGTATAAAAGAAGCAGACTTAAGTACAAGCCATCTGCAGGCCAGTGGCAGAACAGCAGCACCTGCACACTGGCAGATACAGGGGGAGAGTGTGAGAGAGAGAGACAGAGAGCCAGAGAGAGCCAGAGAGAGCCAGAGAGACAGACAGCACACCACCACCAGCATCATGGTTGCAGCACCATTTGCCATGGTTGGTGTACTAATGAGGATGAGGAGACGGGGAGGCAGAAGGCACCATAGGTGGCCTGCCCCATGGTGTTATCGTGCCAGGCTGTCAATCGAGCAGCTGACAAATGTAGAGACAGTAGGCCAATACCGCCTGAACAGTGCCATTCTGAGGTAGCTCTGTGAGCTGTGCCATGAAGAAATGCAGGCACCCACTGCACGTGGTCATGCCATCTTGGTGGAGACCAAGGTGACAACAGTAATATGCTTCCTCGCCATGGGAACCTTCCAGAGGCCTACTGGGAACACCACTGGTATATCACAGACCTCCACTTCTGGCCTCCTCACACAGTTCCTCACTGCACTGCTACAGTATTCTTCAGAATACATCCATTTCTCCAGCATGCAGGTGGAGTGGACAGAAGCCATGCAGGGGTTCTACAGGGTGGCGCGCATGCCAGGCGTCATAGAGGCCATAGACTGCACCCATGTGGCAATCCGCTCACCACCTGGTGAAGAGACCATCACCTACATCAACCGCAAGGGATTCAACTTGGTGAACTACCAGGTGGTGTGCAATGCCACAGGGTGCATCAGCAATGTCTGTGCCACACACCCTGGGAGTGCACACGATGCCTTCATCTGGCAGCAGTCGGCCCTCTGCCAGAGGTTCCAGACAGGGGTGATACCAAGTGGCTATCTATTAGGTGCGTGTGACATGGTAACAGCTGCACGACAGGGCACCACTGTCTGGATGGGGGGGGAGTGCAGAGAGCAAGATGCACAATGCGCAGTAGGTGCAGGTGCCATGGGACAGCGGAGGTGTGCAAGACGACACAGGCAGACACCTGCAGGCACAGGGTGGCACACGAGCAATGCATGGCATGTGTGAGGCAGTGCCATGGGGGTGCATGTGTGGCAGGGACATACACAACACAAGCAGACATCGACCAGCAACAGCCGCCAGTGTAGGGAGGTAGGAATGCAGGGAACAGACAGGCACAGGCAGTGGTTGCTGCTGTACGCACACACCAGTGTGGACTGGAGTGGGGAAAGGGGGCATGCCACATATGGGACCAATGTACTAATGGCCACTCAATCCCTCTACAGGTGACGTGGCATACCCACTGAGGCCCTGGCTCCTCACCCCCATCCGATGACCCAGAACAGAGGTGGAGGAGTGTTACAACGAGGCACACATCACTACGCGCACCATCATAGAGCGTGTCTTCAGCATGTTGAAGATGCATTTCCGGTGTCTGAGTAGGTTGGGTGGTGCCCTACAGTATAGCCCTGAGAAGGCCTGTGGCATATTCCTGGCCTGTTGTATGCTATACAACATGGCCATAGATCATGGAATACCTGTCAAGGCCAGTGAGGGCGACAGTTCCGGGGAGGAGGATGAAGGTGGGGGGAAGAAGCACCACCACAGGGCCACAACACAGAGGCCACAATGGGCCACCGGGACCTATGGCTGGCAGTACGGGCCAGGCAGTACTGCAGCAGGCTGGTGGAAGAGAACTATGGGAACAGTGGGTGAGTATCAAAGGTATGTATCTGGTAGGTGCACTCTGGTGAGAACAGGTAGTCACAGAGCCGTGCAGTGCATGGCAGCACACACACACACACACACACACACACATATACAGCCTGCAACACACGTACCACCATGACAGTGCCAGGGATGGCATGGGTCAGTGTGCACTACAACCGGCACACAGGCACGGCAGACACTGCACCACACTCATCATGCCCATGCTACGTGGCATAATAGTGGTACACACAGACATGCAGATGGCACTGCACAGGGAGCCCATGGTGGTGATAGTGCTGTGAGGCAGGTGCCTGCCACACACGCCGCCCCAGGCACAGTCAGCCAGGTGTGTGGGACACAGTGGTGGCATGGGCTGCTGCCTATGGAATGAGGACCAGGACATTACAGAGAGGCACCTCGGCCACCACGGACACGTGGGCAGCCACTGCCATGACTGGTGGATGCAGCCGTGGCACCACCAGCCACAGGGTGTGTAGCCAACAACCCTGCAGGGGTACTGCAATGAGACCGTGAATGTGTGCTCATTGGTGTGGCTGCCCCACAGGCAACATCTTGGCCAGGGACACTAGGTGTTGTGCCATGCGGTGATGGTGTCAGCAGTAGAGGGTCCACCTAATGCCACTGCTGGGGTGTGTGGGAGGCACTCCAGGGTGTCTGACTGGACTTCCGATGCCCACGGCACACAATGGCTGCAGCTGCCTCCTCTACAGCAGCTGCAATCCGCTCCAATGCTGCGGTCATGCCCACCCGCAGAAGGCATGACTTGGTCAACATCTGGGCACACCATGCAGCCACAGACTCATGCTCCAGGACCACCAATGTCCTGTGGCTCCTGAACTCTGCAGAGAGGGCAGCCTACCCCTCCATGGTGCCACGCAGGAGGCAGACATAGCCCTCCATGTTGTCGGTGGGTGAAGGGTCACAGTGGTGTCACCAACAAGCGGAAGGTGAGAAAACCTTCCCCAGGGCATCCACAGGCAGTGGCTGTGCCACAGCAGGCTGTGACATGGGTGGGCCTTGACCATGCTCAGCCACTGCATGTCCATGGCTGGTGACATCACGCTTCAATGGTGCATGCATATGCCACACAGCATCCTGACAGGATGCCCCTGATGGCCTGGCCACCGTCCCTGGTCCAGGCACAGGGTGCACAGCACTTGCTGATGTGGGCAGCTGTGTGGCCACTGCAGCTGCGCCATGTGCAGTCGGGCCATCAGTGGCATCCGGGCCACCTGCATAGGTACCTACATGCTGCATGTACCACTGTCGACCATGTCCCCCTCAATCTGTGTGGCATTGTCATCAGTGTTGTCATCACTGTTCACCCCCTGTGTGCTGGTGGAAAGCACGAGGAGGGTGTCAGTGATGCCCACTGTGTCTATGAGGTCATCGTCAGAGAACCCAATCAGACACCCCAGCCATGCGTTGTCCTCGCCGGCCACCATGCCAGCAATGGCCGAGGGGTCTGACGGGCCTGTCACTACTGGGGCTGTGTCCGGTGGGACCAGTGCAGTGGACGGTCCAGGGATGGCACAATCCACAGTGGTGACAACAGCCCTGCGCGACGGGCCTGCATCATTGCCTGTTAGGGCGTCCTGTGTAGCTGTGGCCATGACTGCACCCATGAGGCGTGATGGAGCTGTGGAAAGAAAATGGGAGAACATGGTTAGTGCACTAGAAGAATCAGTGGCAGACAGACATTCAGACATGTACAGAGTGGCAGGGCATAATGCCATAGGTGCGCATGCCGGTCCACAGCATGGCTTTTCTATGCTCACCACACCACACCAGCCATGCACATGCTGTGACTGATACCATGTGGTGACAGGCCATGGCCACATGGCACCATGCATGACATTGGCAGCACAGGCATGCCCAACCATGTGTGTCACCCAGTGGCATTGCCAGCTGTGGCACCTCACATGTGCCACCATGGGCGTGGGCAGTGCTGCCACTCATTGCATGGCATGAGACAGCCCGGCACAGCCAAGACACAGGGCACAGCCCCTGGGTACACAGTTGCAATGCACGGCACACTGGAACAGGTGTGACAGCCAGGGCAAACACAGGGCCAGCCACACCCTGGCTCCATGACTACTAACAGTGCTGCAATGGGCTTCCACCAGTTTGGAACCCCCCACCTAGGACACCCTGCATGGTGGCCCTGGTGATGGTTGCTGCAAGTAGCTCCTCACTGGGCCTCAGGTAGACGTCCAATGGTGGGCCACCCCCATTCCACCGCAGGGAGGCCTCTATGTGGCCCACCTTCTCCATCGCTCTCCATCGCCCATCATTCCAGTGCTTCCAGCACTCCAGGGTGGTTAGGTTGTATGCCCCCACGGTGTGTATGTGGTGGACCACCGCCTCCAAGCTCTCTGACCATGCCATACAGCTGCTACCCCTGCCAGTCAGGATGTCCAGCCATAGGTATCATGCCTCGATAAGAGCCTGCTCCTCATCCTTAGTGAAGTGCAGCCACTGTCTGCTGGTGGCCCTGTTGCCTTCTGACATTGTGGTTTCTGTGGGAGAGTACAGACAGACATTAGCCATGCTCTGGTTGGGTCCCGTGTGGCCAATCCTGATAGGCAGTGGTCGTGGTCTGGCATGCCACCACCTGTCAGCCAGGGGCTATGGGCTGTTCATGTGCGTGGTCATGCATGGTGAGCTGTGCCAGGTTTGACTGCATTTGCGTGTACATTGCATATGCCATGGACGGCTGCAGGACCATGGCCATATCATCAGTGCCGCATACCCAGTGACACATACAGCTGTCAGCCCTGCACACATGCACTATGCATACCACACTGTCGGTGAGGGCACATCGGCCATCATGCCCCCCCCCATGGTGCTGTCTGTGGGGCAGTGCATGGGACGCCATGTCACCTGCCAGGGGTCCCTGCACATGGCATGCTGGCGATGGGTTGTGCTCAGCAGGCCCCAGCATGTGACATTGCTACAGTGCAACTATGCCTGTACACAAACAGATGTGTGCATCAGACATTCCTGTAGCAGTCTGCAGTGTTCCCCACCCCTGGGATGTGCTGTGGTGTAGGCAGAGGTCCACATCATCACAGAACCACTCCACAGTACCTGCAGTATTACATGTAGTAATAGCTGTGTACTCACCCTAAAGGCTGTGAATCCTCTCAGTCACCTAATCTCAGTGTGGGATGAGTTGGGAGCATTTATTGCTCAGGGCATGCAAATGATGTCTGCGGCTGTGTTAATGAGATGCTAAACAGCTGAGATGCCCCTGCATGTGATATGAGGCTGATTTGGGTGCATTGACTGTGAATTGCATAATTGCCTTCAGCTCATCTCAATCGGTATGGCGCATCTGCTGAGTTGGACTCATCCGTACACGGTGCATGTCCCATGCATAAGCATTGCATTCAGCGCACGTTCCTGAATCAGGCGCATCTGCCTCGGTGCATGCTGCATGCATGTGCTGTCCATTGTACCCATGGTGCATCCCGGCATGAGAGCAGCTGTACTGTCATTCACATCGCGGCTGTGCTGCTGGTGCCCATCATGCAGTGCAGACTGTCTGCACATTGCACGCTGACCTGCGCGTTGCCCACTGTGTTGGTTGACAGTGTTGTTCATGGATCACGCATTATGGACGTGTGCACGATGGTATGCTAACATGCATCACGGATGCCCTGTGTGATTGCTCTTGCCGCACATAAGATGGTGGCAGCATGCGCATCACGCATGCCAAACCCAGACATGACCCCACCATGCCTTAGCGGTGCGCATTGCGCATGCACCACTGGGCGCTTGATGGACCAGTCGTGCTTCATGCCACTGTGCACGGTGCACTGCACTTGGCCTGCTGGTACATGTGGTGCCATTTGTGTTCCACACCATGATCCTATGCTTGCACCACTGGGCAGTTGTGCATTGTGATCCCTAGGGCAGGAAGAATTGGGCCTAGGGCCATGAACTGGTCACACTTGGAGCTGCTTCACCTGGTGACACTGGTGATGTCTGTGGAGGGGCAGCTGTTTGGATGTGAGAACCTGCAGGTGCCCAAATCACATGTGTGGGCCGCCATTGCCCAGGGTGGTGAGGTGTATGGGGGTTCCCCGCACTGGGGAACAGTGCAGGCACCACTACAGTGACCTCGAACGGAAGGACAGGGACCATCTTCTGTGGCTGCATCAACGTGCACGCAGGAGTGCACTGCCATGGACAGGTAGGTGTTGCGCATTCGTGGGCATCGCTAGTGCATGCTGGGTCGGTCTGGCCCACATCACATGGACAGACCCACATGGGTCCACCACACCACGCACATGTGGCTGTTGCTGCACCCACCCTGTGGCACCCTGTCCTGCATGCCATATGGGGTGGGCACTCCACAGTGCTGTGTGTGGGTCTGATTCACTGTGTATCACATGGGAAGGGACCACGGTGTGTGGTGAAAGCCCAATGGAGGGCATTCTGGGGCTTTGGGCACAGTAACTGTGCACCACTGTGGTCAGCATGGGCGGCCACCAGTGTTGCACCAGCTGGGTACTCCTGCACCACATGCACACACTGGTGTTGGGATGGGGTCTATGCAATGCTGTGTCTCCTCATGGTGTTCTCTGTCTGTTGTGTCTTGCAGGGCTAGTGGCCAGGTGGCAGGCCATGGAGGCCACTGAGGAGTGATGCCAGGGTGTGGTGGGGCTTGACATTGTGTCTGTCTGGGAGCAGGTAGATGCTGTCCTTCTGTGGGCTTTGCCTCTCTGGTGGGGTGGGCTACTGCTTGGTGTGGGTGGTGTGTCTGCCATGGTCCTTAGTATGTGTTCTCTCTGTCCTTGCTGTAGGTCCCCGGAATCATCATGTTACAGCCAGTGGTGGAGGAGTCATGGATCGTATGGGGGACTTGGACCAGCAGATCACCTAGGCCATCCAGGTGGTGCTATGGCCCATTCAGTGGACTGTTGGGTGGCTCAGTGCAGCCATCAGGGGCCTCCACAGGCTCCTGCCTGCTCATGGCCATATGGTGTAGGGACGCAGAGGTGCACGGCCACACTTGTAGCCCCCAGTTATGTAGGGGACTGCCCCTGTTGTAAATAGCCCGCTGTTACCCGCCCCCTCCATTCCTCTGTTGTTGTTTCCTCACCCTCCCCCACTTCTGCACCCATGTTCTGTCATTTGTCCCTCACTCCCCTTTGTACATAGTTTCCCTGTTTGGTATTGCTGCTGTTGTTGTGCATTTTGTTTCTGACTTCATAGAAACATAGAATTTGACGGCAGATAAGGACCGCTTGGCCCACCCAGTCTGCCCATTTCCCTACCTGATGGATAAGCTGCAGGTCCTAGTTAACCAGCAGCCTACTTCTTCCTACCCCCACCCCCTAGAATTGCCTTATGACTATTTCTACACTCTGCTATGGTGTCTGTGGTCCTTCACTGTTCCACCTTCCTGGGTGTGTATACTGTTGGGGGGTCTTCCCTGTCCCCTTCCTGCCATGGCTTTGTGTGCCCGAGGCATTGTATGGTATCCTTCCCCCCCACCAGACCCCCCCTCCGTGTGGCACTACCATTGCCTGTGCCATGTGTGTGGCCCCCTGTCTCGCTGCTCATGTCCCTGCCCCTGGTCTCTGTGTCTGCACTGCATGTGGCCTGCTTACATTGCACTGTTGCACGATTTCTGTGTACCTGTGTATGGTATCCTGTGATTGGGGTTGTTGCCTGGCTGTTTGGCACTGTGGTGCCATGGTGTGCTGGTTACTGTTCAGCACGGTGTTTCTCTGTGTGTGCCCCCACTGCTACAGTCATGGACACCTGTGGGGTTGGCCCTATCCAATGCCCTCCACCTTGCTATTTGCACCTGCACACTGTTGTGTGCAGCCCTGTCTGCTGCAGTGTGCCTGTCCTGTGTTCCTGCCCTGGACCTGTGTGGGTTGTGACCTTGGGCTCTGTGTGCTGTTCTTGGGTCCCTGTCATGGTTCTGTGCCTGTTGTGGCCACTGTTGTGTCCTTGGCCTCACTGGTGTGTCCCATTGGACTTGTGTTCCTCTCTCCTGTGTCCCACAACTTTGTCCACTATTGCTTCTTCCTGCCTTGCTGGTTTGCTCCGTATTCATTATGTTGCTCCCCTGGGTGGCTCAGCATATCTACTTGCACCCTGCCCTTTCTGTGCGATTCACAGTGGGGTTGTGCATGGCGCTTCCTTTGACGCATGCCTTTGTGGATCACTCAGCTTCTGGTCAGTGCATCCTGATTGCACTGGCGCATCTCATTTGCAGCCAGCATGACTGCTTTGTGAATCCTGCCCAGGGTGTTTGAATCCAAGCTGAACCAGAAGTTGCCAATTTTCACATTCATGAAACTTTAATTGCATTGTTCTGCCTCTCCAGTGGCACCTAATGGTGGTATGGGGGTGACATCCCTAGCAATGTGGGTTACCATGTAGAGCCAGACTTCATCCCCAACTCTGCAGGCAGCCACAATGTGTGCATGCTCATAGGGAGACAGGTGGAACACATGAAGAGGAAAATCATTGCCCTGACTTATTGGGTAGTGGTTCCTGGCATAGCTCCCCATACCAGCTGGGTTTATCCCCTCTCACACTGACAACTTCACTTCTCCCTGGACCTTGCTGGAGCAGTAGAGATGAGCTGTTGATGTCAGGCAGTTTCTCAGATGGAGAATGAGTCCAGCGGCCAGGTGGAGGCCACTTTGGGAAAGGCCAAAAGGAGTGAGGTGTTGGAGGGGCACAATGTGAGGAGCAAAATTATATAGGGAAAAATGTGATATACTAGACACTGAATGGCAGGAGACAAGTCAGAAAGTTCCACAGCAGTCGACCTGGTTGTGGTGTCCTAGGGTCAAAGAAATGTCAGATTGAAGCATATTTTAGGCCAGGGATTTAAGTCCTTTAGACATCATAGATGTGGTAGGAAGTGTAGTGTAGTTATCATCTACATAAAAAACTCCCTAAATGCTTCCCTGGTGGCAACATCAGACCATACCCAATCAGGTGTTGAGGCAGTGTTCATCTAAATACTGTTTGGTGGGACTAAGCCCCTGCTGATAGGCTGCATCTACAACCCGCCTAAGATTGCAAAAGATGCCTGAAAGAGCCTCCTGGCTCTGATCCTGGGGCTACCTCAGTGGGAGAAAATAACCTCCAGTGGGGGTCAGCACACCATTAGTGATGTAAAATCCAGTTTGCTAGAGGCCAACATGACCCAATTGATCCAAGGACCAAATAAGCTGAACATTAAGTCAGGAAACCACACCACATTAGACTGGATTCTCGCTTCCAACCCCAGTAGTTTCAAACTGGCTGGGACATTTGCAGACTCCATAAGTGACCATGCCCCTATATTCGGCATCTGGAAAAATGACCATCCCATCCCTCCACCCAGAATTTTTTATGGTTCAGGATTATTCCAATTTTGACACCTGTTCCTTTCTCAAAACCCTAGCTGTGGTGGATTGGATTCAAATCAAGCTAGCCTCCAATCTGGACTCAGCTCTTGCTTTCTTCATCAATAACTTCCTCTCAGCCACCAATATGCATGCCCCCTAAAACAAATCAGAGCCAAGGGACAACACTCAAGGTGGCTGTCCAGAGACCTTAAAAAATAAATGAGGGTGCAGGACAAAGCCTGGGAAAAATTAAAATCTACAAATCTGACTACGGATTTAGTGGAATACAGAAAACTGAGAAATAAGTGTAAAAAGTAACTAAAATCAGCTAAAAGACAATATCATCAGAACCTACAAACTAAAAACCTTTCGGATCCTAAAAGATTTTGGTCCCAAATTAACTCTCTTCTAAAGGGGAACACCACCCATGAGAAAAGTGACATAGTAGCAAATGGTGTCCACTATACTAACCTTCATGATGTTGCTAATGCACTAAATACATTCCTCACTGATCTGGACAAATTTAAAAATAATCCCTCTGGGTCCCCCCCACCAGGATCATTTGCAAGAGCAACCCCCTTAAACTAATTTTCACTTCAAACTTGCAACTAAATCTAAGGTTCTGAAATTACTACAAAAAATCAAATCCTCTGGCTCTGCTGGGTTTGACAAGCTGGAGCCCAGGCTCCTCAGAATCATAACCCATGTCATTGCCTCTCCAATCACTTGGCTCCTAAACAAACCACTGCTTGAAGCCAAAGTTCCCACTGTGTGGAAAGTTGCCTTGATCACACCCATCCCTAAAGGTGGGGATATTGAGCTTGTTGAGAACTACAGACCAATATCCATCATCTGCACTCTAAGTAAAGTGTTAGAGAGGACTGTCTACCAGCAGGTTCAGGAATATGTTGAACGGAACAATTTACTAATTGAATGACAATATGGTTTTAGAAAAAATCATGGTATCAACATGGCCATGATTAGCCTTTACTGGGGATATGTTCACAGCTCTAGATGATGGCCTTCCAACTGGTACGGTCTTTATAGACCTCACCAAAGCATTTGACTTGGTGAATC
Source organism: Neoceratodus forsteri (assembly GCA_016271365.2). Lineage (NCBI taxonomy): Eukaryota > Metazoa > Chordata > Ceratodontiformes > Ceratodontidae > Neoceratodus > Neoceratodus forsteri. Next base: position 732,258,328 of record CM057453.1, read on the forward strand.
ATCAGCAGCTTATCACTAAACTAACATCTCTTGGTCTTGATCGTCTGTCTACTCAATGGTTCACTGACTACCTTGACAGCAGATCACAAATGTCAGATGGAATGGAGCTAAGTCTGACAAATGCCCTCTCACAGATGGTGTCCCATAGGGTTTGATACTGGGACCACTCCTGTTTTCCCTATTTATTAATGATTTGCCTCAACATTGTGGAGGGGCCAAGGTGACCTTATGCGCAGATGATGTCGTGCTTTATAGGTCCTCCTGAGACACTGTCCAGCTAAACAACCTTCTTGGTCAAGACCTTGGTCTACTTGAGAATTGGTTTCTTACTAATAAATTAGTTCTAAATAGTAAAAAGACCAAAGCCATGCTATTTGGCCCTAAATACCTGAGCCCAACCCGTTCACATTTATTGTCCCCAGCTCTTTCCAATGGCTCCAAAATTGAAGTGATCGATTGTATCAAATATCTAGGTGTATACTTAGACCCAGACTGCTCCTTTAAGGGCCACATCAACCATCTGACAAAGAAACCCAACCAAAAGTTAGGTCTATTATACCGCCTGAGCCCTTTGTTCACTCGTGAATCCAAACACAAGGTTTCCACTGGTACACTCCTTCCCACCTTGCTATATGGGACCCCTCTACTACATTTTGTAAGAAGCTCTGAAATGCAAAGGCTAAAAACCCTGTATCACAGGGTAGGGCACTTCACCACAGGGGCTCCACCACAGCAGCATCACTGCAAGGTACTATTATCTCTAAGGTGGCCTTCTATTAAGGGCAGGTTATCATATCCCTCGCTGTGCCTTGCTTTTAAGTTCCAGAAAAATGGTGTCCCTCCTAGCCTAATTAACACATTAGCTCCCAAAAAGAATGGGAGAACACTAAGATCCTCTGACCACCAGCTTCTCTAAGTCCCCAGGGTAAGGACTTCCCTAGGACTCCGGTCCTACACTGCCTTTATCCCTCCCATCTGGAACAATCTCCCTAGCAGGAATGTACCTCCCTTGGGGGCTTCAAGAATGGTTTTAAGGCCCACCTGTTGGAACTGAGCCTCTGCACTTGCTACCACTGAGAGTCAGCTGACTCCCTACTGCAGATCTAACCTCATTGGGACATCAATCTGACTGTGACTGTCTCGTGTATAATAGTACTTCTTCTCCTGTTGATGCTGACTGTAATTAACCTGCCTCTGTATCCTTGACTGGGTCAGTATGTCTAAATTGATTGTTAATTGTGAAATGACATGTATATCTTTTGTTATGTTTATAGATGTATGTAATTAATTCTGGGTCGCCTCTGAAAAGGGACTGTTTCAGTCTCAGGGGGCCTACCCTGTCACCAAAATTTAAATAAAAATATATAAATAATAGGATAGTAGCAGTGCCAGCAGTGGAAGGAGAACCTCATTGGTGGTTTGAGAGGAAAAACTGAGTTGAAAAATAAATGTGGCACAAATGGTCATTGTGCATGGTATATTCTCAATGCAATGAGTACATTTTTATGTTTAAGTTTGCTTTTATTGTTCAGCAAATAAGCCATAACAATATGCTAAAAACTAAACAAATTCATGACAAGCCATACAAATGCACAGCATAAAAACAAATACATGTCACAATTACACACATTGTATACACACATTCAATTACCAACAGACAGATACCAATTCATGATCTGGATCTCTTCTCTGTGCCTGTTAAAATGTAAAATATGGAACATGCAATGTTTCCTAAAAACACAATCCACAGTAGTAGGGTAGCAGTTACAGAATATTGATCAATATTTCCTATGTACTGGTTATTAAATCCCAGTACCTGCCTACCCTAATAAGTTTCACATCAACAAGAGTATAAGGAATGTAAACTTTCTCAGTATTTAGCAGAGGCTAATTCTTAGACTCAGCAATTGTACATAACTGCAATGCAGAAAAGAACAACAGGCATTTCACAGGTGAAATCATACAACCACTATTTGTAATATTCAGTAAAATTTGAGTTGATGAAATAATAAGTCCTTAAATCTTTCATAATTTTAAATAACCGCTCTTTGTGGATATTTATGAGCTGAGGGATCTTAAAAAAATTGCATGCTTCAGTTTTTAGCCCTAACAAGGTCCACATGTCTGCATGTCCACACAAATAAACTTGGAGCCCTAATTCATCAGACCCACTCTGGAACACTGTACATAAACCCAGTGCAGATAAAGAATGGGCAAAAACAAGAGGCTCCTCTTTAACACCAGAGTCCATCTTTCATGTGGTATTGGTTTCATCATTAAAGCTCCATGAAAAACACAGGAGTCCCCAATTTCACTCTCAGAATACACATTTAAAAAAGTCAGCAGCACTCCTCCTCAGACAATGGAGTCCAGCTACCAGATACTGAAAATGCTAATGGATATAAAGTTGCACCACGATTTTACTAAATGCTCACCGAAAACAGACTGATTTATCCACCTTTGTATGAATTTGATCAGACTTTAAATAATAACAATTAAGTAAAATTAAGGCGCCTTTAAAATACTGGAGTCTATGCTCCTACATATTCTGCTCATTCAATATAAGAAAATTCAGTGCTCTTTGCAGCCTGCTGAATTTTAAATTAGAAAACCCATAAGACACCCCAATATAGAAATTCATCAGCTATAGGAGGTCAGTACTTATACCACTTGGCCACAGGCCCACAAGCAATTGGATATTAATTGCCATTTGCAGGTGTTCAAAAACCAGATAATTTAAACACTATTCCATTCGGCTCTGAAAACTAGGAGTCCAATCAGGGCAATAATTATCTTTCTTTATGAGTCCTGATTCGTTGTCCAAGTGAGAGAGAATTTAAATAAAAAAACATAAACAGTCAGGTATTTTCAATGATTCTACCTGTGACAGAGAGATACTGCCACTAGTGGTGGGCAAAGTGGCCCCAATTCGCTCCGAAGTGATCCGCGGAGTGAAGGAAAATTCGTGGAATGCTCCGCAACGCGAAGCAGAGTACTTCGCGTTGCAAATGGATAACGTGAAGTCCATTGAAAACAATGACTTTGTGTTACTTCATCTTGTTTTTAAGCTCCAAAGGCGAATTTTGCAGTGTTTCATGGGATTTCAGGTCACATGGGCTCTAGATTGTTCTGCACAGCCTCAGTTTGGGGTAGTGTGTGTAGGAAGCTGTCGGAGACAATCTGCTCTGAGAGTTCTCTGCAATTCAAACCTTCAAAAAGCTGTTAAAAAAGCCTTTTCGAGTAATTTTTTTTTGCTGAAACTTTAGTTCATCGATTATAGGAAACCCTCCTGTGCTCATATCATCAAGCGTTTATTGTTTGTGTATGGATTTTGAATGTTAATGTACAACATTCAGTCTGTGTACAGAGAGACAGTGGAAGTGTGCTTTGGGGAAGGGGTTTATCTGTGGTGTAGCTAGATTAACTTGGAGAAAAAGACAGTGCCTTCTGTTTTGGTGGTATTTTTCTTGTTTAACTGTGTTAATGTACACACAGTAATATTTTCAATATTTCTTGCCATTTTTTTGCTGATTGTTGTGGTGCAGCAGTGCATATTTTTAGTTTGTTTAAAATATGTGGTTATATTACTGAAGTTTTCAATTTGCTATGCATTACTTAGTGTGTGTGTGAGTATGTGTGTGATGCGTGTCATCAAATCAGACACTTTTTATTGTGCCACATAATAATCACAGCAATGTACAGCTGCTATCCACTGCAGTTGTGTGATTTTTGTACTTCTTTGTGGTATCTTTACTGGTACTGGTACTAGTACTAGTGACTGTTACTGCAGCAGTACAGTACACTGCCCCCCCCCCGTGCGGCCCGCCCCAATCGGTAAAGGTATTCTTTTCCAGATTTGAATTTGATGGTGAGCAATTGTTAGGTTTTATGCCTTTGTGTCTGCATCTCTTCAGTGCACAGCGCAATCTTAATCTGTCTGTGCATTTGCATCTCTTTAGGGCCCAATCTCCATCTGTAACTTAAGTCACAGTTGTTTCTTTGGCTTCCCTTCAGAGTACTGGACAGGTGTGGTGCTTAATTCTGCATGAACATTGTACTCATTAATATGTGTTTTTAAGTCAGGACCATCATCACGAGTCACTAGTGATGCAAATCACGTTCTTCATCATCACAGTCACAAATGCAGTCACAAATCACGATTCACGATTATTCACGTTACGAATCACATTCATTTCTTTTCTAGTTATTTGGATGTATTGTAAGCCTGTTTAGTAGTATCTCTCCAGGCTTCACCACCCCACCACTGTACTCATTGATACGTGTTTTTAAGTCTGGGAGTTTTAAGCTACAGCTCATCAGGGAAGTACAGCCATAGGCGGTGAGCATTCACGTTTCTTCATCATCACGGTCACAAATGCAGTCACAAATCATGATTCACAATCATTCACATTATGAATCACAACATTGATTTTTTTTCTAGTTACTTGGAGGATTTATTGTAAGCCTGTTTTGTAGTATCTCTCCAGGCTTCACCACCCCACCATTGTACTCATTGATACGTGTTTTTAAGTCTGGGAGTTTTAAGCTACAGCTCATCGGGGCCCGGGGAAGTACAGCCATAGGCATTCATGTTTCTTCATCATCATGGTCACAAATGCAGTCACAAATCACGATTTATGATCACGTCATGAATCACAACATAAATTTTTTTTAATAGTTACTTGGATGTATTGTAAGCCTGCTGGTCACGGTGCTGAACAGGGATGGGATCCACACCTGGGCCAGGGGGAACAGGCACATCCTGCTCCAGAGGACCTGGTGCTGGACTTGGTGGTGGTGATGGTGGTGGTTCAACTGCCTCAGAGTCAGAACAGGAAGCAGTGCTGGTCCTGCTTCAGGGGGACACTCACAAGTTTTGAGCGGTCCCACAGGAATGGGTGCCCACGCCCTCCACACATGCACACGGTACGATGCTTACCACTACCACGATCTCCCAAAGCTGCCCCATCCCAGACATTCCCTCACTCAGGTCCATCTCTCCTACTGAGCTCCCTCAGTCCGAGCAATCACTACTCACACTGTCACACAACACATACACACAGTCACACAGACACAGACAAACAACTAACTACTTATAAAGGTAAGAAAAATAAAATTTACAGACCGAACAAATTAAGTAAAAAAGAGTACAGAAAAGACAAAAAAATGTAGCTTTTAAAAAAACTGTTGGGTCTAAATCAAAGTTTAAATCTCCTCTTCGCTCTGATCTAAAAGTATCAGCAGTCACAAAACACACTACTCTCTCTCAGTCTGCACAGGAGAAAGTAAAAATGTCTGCTTGTATGACTCACTTTATTCCTGCCTAGCTAAAGAGCATGTGACTTACAGTACTGTAAGCCATGTGATGTGTGGGGGGGCTGCCAAATCTGAAACACCAAGTGGATCACTTAGAATCCTAATGAGGAACGCGAAGTCCATTAAAAACAATGACTTTGCTTTACTTTGCTTTGCCATTCTGCCTTAACGCGAAGTGGTAATGACAAGGCGAAGTGAGCACTTTGCATTGCCTGCTCCGCGTAGTGGAGTAGCAACGCGAAGTGCCCACTTTGCATTCACTTCGTCTGCGAATTTTAAATTTGCTGCATCTCTAACTGCCACTCTTGAGGACCAACCTTTTCTTAAATCTGTTTCAACAGTTCTTCTATTTCTTAGCCTAATCTATCCCTTACAATTTCTAGTCCATAAGGTTGACCACCCATGGGCACTCCCTCCCATTTCTTGATTATGCTATAGTGTCCTCTTTAATTTCTCTTTCCCTCTTAGGTCCTTATACAGGGAGGTTATTGTGGTGACCTCCGAGCTGATGTAAAACAACAGGCTGTGTTCCTTATTGTTGGATTTAGTATGCAATAGCACTATGTCATAAAATACTTTGATGTATATGCCTTATGTGTATGAAACCTGTAAATGTTTAAAATACCATGGCACTAGGTGTTTTTGATAAAGGTAAAAAATTACTAGGGGACTGTATTATAAAAATTAAGTAATTTGTGTTATTTAAAATGCAAGTAAATTACAGATTGTTTGAGAGGCCCTTTGGCACCATGCATTCTTGCTTTAAGCTGAACAAGCCAGTCTGAAATGTCATTGTAATCTGCATATACATCCCATGATGCTTTGTATTATGGGAGTATGTGTGATGTTGTGTTTCTTTGAAACCCGCTTATGGCCAATGCCCTTTGGGGTAATCCTTGCTTCAGTGCTTCTGCACTGAGGTTCTTTGTCTTTAGGTTGTATTTTTTTGTTTGTTTGTTTGTTTTTTATTTGAGCTCCCACCATGAAGCTAACAAGGCCCACATAGGGGAAGCTGAATCTCAACTGAAAAGTTAGATCAGTAGATCAGTGGGTGCTGACTAAGTGCAGAAGAAGGGCATTCATAGTCTATTATTGCAAACTGGTGTATTGAAGAAGGGATCTGCCATTACTGAAGGTTATGTTTTATATTTTGAATAAACATCACACATAGATTGTGTGTTGAACCTGAAGTTCGGTGTCTGGTCCATCTGTTATCCCACAGCCCCTCCACAGACTTGGTGTGAAAAGTGGAAATAACTTGCTGGAAATGTCTGGATTGGCTGAAGAGGGACTTTGTCTGTGGATATCACCCAGATATCCCAGGTGGACTGATGCACCATGAGTTGCTAGAGGAGAACCCAGAGAAAAAGATCCATGGAGTTCTGACCAGAACCATGGCTGACAGGCTGGGAGAGAAGCTGCTGCTGCTTGGACTGGACCTGGGAGCTCAGAGAAAGGTCAATCCTGAAGATGACAAAGAGATGCAAGAGGACGAGGAAGAATCAAGGGAACTACCTCCTCTTGAAGACACTCCACCTGAGGATGTAGGGGAGTTGTTGAATTGGCGCTGCATAAAACAGGTGCAGATGGAAAGAGATAGAGATATTGAGCAGAGAGAGATGAGAAAGAATGCTTAGCTCTGGAGTGGGCTATTGAGTCTCTGAAATATTACTTGTGGGGGGTGGAATTTAAGGTTGTAACTGATCACAACCACCCCCCCCTCCGCTGGTTGCACTAAATGAGAGAAAAAAATCCATGTATAATGTGGTGATAGTTAGCTCTTCAGCCTTATCAATTTACTGTGTCCCACAGGGAAGAGACAAAACATGTAAATGTTAATTTCATGTCTAGATATGGTGCAGGAATTGATGTCAATAAAATATGACATACTTTCCCTAAAATGAGATAGTGCAGGGAAGGTACTGTTAGTCTCTGTTGAGAAATGTGTTAATGCCTCAGGGTAAAGAATGATGATATCCACTATGTTTATGATGGAATGTTTATCATTAATAGGGACCCTGAGACAGAGCTTCTGAAGATGGATGGGTGGAAGCTTCATCCCTTCCTGGAACAGGAAGGTGGTAAGCAGTCTAAAATAACTGCTTCCCTCTTAAGGTGGGGGACATGTGAAAGGGGATCCTGCCACTCTTGAGGTCCGATCTTTTCTTAAATCTATTGCAACAGTTCTATTTCTTAGTCTAATTTATCCTTTACAATTTCTAATCCATAAGGTTGGCCACCTATGGGCACTCCTCCCTTTTCTTGATTATGCTATAGTGTCCTCTTTAATTTTTCTTTTCCCTCTCAGGTCCTTATACAGGGAAGTTATTGTGGTGACCTCCGAGCTAATGTAAAACAGCAGGCTGTGTTCCTCATTGTTGGATTTAGTATGCAATAGCACTATCTCATAAATACTTTGATGTATATTACTTATGTATATGAAACCTGTAAATGTTTAAAATACCATGGCACTAGGCGTTTTTTAAAAAGATAAAAAGTAAATAGGGGACTGTATTATAAAAATTAAGTTAGTTGTGTTATTGAAAATGCATGTAAATTACAGATTGTTTGAGAGGCCCTTGGGCACCATGCATTCTTGCTTTAAGCTGAACAAGCCAGTCTGAAATGTCATGGTGATTTGCACATACATCCCATGATGCTTTGTGTTATGGGAGTGCTGTATGTGTGATGTTGTGTTTCTTTGAAACTTGGCTTATTGCCAATGTCCTTTGGGGGAACCCTTGCTTCAGTGCTTCTGCACTGAGGTTCTTTGTCTTTAGCGTGTTTTGGATTTTTTTTTATTTGAGCCCCCACGACCTAAGCAAACAAGGCCCACACAGGGAAAGCTGAATCTCAACTGAAATGTTAGATCAGTAGATCAGTGGGTGCTGACTAAGTGCAGATGAAGGACAATCATAGTCTATTGAAGGTTATCTCCTGTATTTTGAATAAACATCACACAGAGATTGTGTGTTGAACCTGAAGTTCGGTGTCTGGTCCATCTGTTATCCAACAATCCCTCCACACTATCCACTGTTTCAAACATATAAGAGCATTGAGAGGCAGTTTGCCTACCTGTTGCTTTCCCAAGCCAGGCAGGGTGCCACTATTCTTCATCAGTATCCATAAAGAATTTCAGGAGCATACCCTTCATATAAATATTTGCCCTCTTCACAGTGATTTTTCTTAAAATTCATACAGGAAAAGTGAAGTACTCTATAATCTCCTTAAAGTCTCTCAGTTGCACGCTGGCTCTTTACTCCAGAAATCCTTAATTTTCAACAGTTCTGCTCAGCCTTGGAGCATTACCCTCTTCAGTCTCCCTTCTTTCTTCTTATCCATTCTACAGCAGTGGGAGCAACAACACCTGCAAATTAAACAACAGAGAAATGCTCCACTGAGCGTAATAACCTCAGGGTGGGCAAACCAACAAAAATAACCCTTCCACCCAAGGTAATGTTGGTATACTTTTAGTAGGCCAACTCAAGCATGTCTGCATTAAAATGCTATCATAGTCTTGTTGCTCTCCTCCTCTCAGGGTTTCATGACTCATTTCACCAAAAGGACACTATGACAGATCAACCAAGGAGGCCACTCATGACAGCACCTGATCCGTCTGTCCCAAAGATCAAGACAGGTTCCCCCTTTTGTTGAGGGTACAGAGACATATCAACACTATACTTCCAACTCTCCTTAATCTCCATACATCTATTGTCTTTCATTCCAGTCTGACATTTAGACTAAAGGATGCCAGAAAAGAAACTTAGTAGGCGGAAAGCATAGCTGCCCAGCAGTGAGCACAGTACAGCTCTTTAACATTTCACTTTTGTAACTAAGAGCAAATTTCTACAAGTAAAGAGCAGAAATAACATGAGTTTCATTCATTAAAACTTGAACTGAAAAAAAGCTAAAAACTTTTTTTAAATAAAATGTTCAAATGCTCAAATACCACACTAAACAGTACAGAGCACAGAACTGCGGGGAATGGAGCAGCATCGCAGCCATCTTGCCGCTCCACCCCCCATTTGCACCCCCCCAATGCAAAGAGTAAAATGACACAACATAAACATAATGAAGCTATTTGTTGTATATTAAGGACTTTCTACACAGTATAAAAATGGCTTCATTCATGGCTTCTTCCATGTTTACATTTTCTGCATAGTTGCTATGTTTCTGAAGGTTTGTTAAAGAACCGTGAGTCCTTTGAATGCCAGTGTTGATCTGCTTTACTCCAAAGAAAGCACTCTCATACCCATAAGATACACAGTAACTGTCAAAATAGACACATAAAACCTTAGATTTACTGACATTTTAATACGTGGTTCAAGATAAACACAGCTGCAGAGTCAAGCTATACAAAAATGAGGGTATTGAACTTTAGGACAGCTGACTTTGTCAAAATGGGAGAGTGCCTCCGAAAAGCACTAGCAAACAGGCAAGAAGGAGGAGTGGAGGGACAATGGGGAGACATCAAAACTGCCATCACAGAGGCAACAAACCTTAGTGTGAAGCAAATAAATTAAAACGAAAGAAGAAATCACTGTGGTTCTCAAAAGAGGTGGTGGAGAAGGTTAGTGAGAAAAAAATAGCATTTAGGAAGTATAAGGTAACACAGAGGGGGCAGGATGGAGAACTGCACCAATTAAAGCATAAAAAGTGAGGAAGGCATTCAGAATAGCAAAGGCCCAAACTGAAGAAAAGATAGCCAACTCGATTAAGAAGAGGTTTTATAAAACCTTTTATAGGTACATTAGGGAGCGAAGAAAGACCAAGGGAGACATAGTGAGACTTAATAAAGGGGAGGAGAGGTGGGCAGAGAGGGACAGTGAAAAAGCAGGGATACTGAGTGAATTCACAAATGAGGAGGAGGGAGAGGTACCTAATCCAATCTATAGAAGCACTCTGGATAGGGGGGTCGATACCAGTCCTTTCACAGAAGAAAGGATTCTGAGACTGAAGGTGAACAAAGCAATGGGGCCTGATGGGATTCATCCCAGAATTCTAAAAGAACTAAGGGGAGAACTAGTGACACCACTGACTACACTTTTTAACAAATCATAGGAGGATGGTGTGGTACCTAAGGATTGGAGGAGGGTGGATGTGATTCCCCTTCACAAAAGTGGGAGCAAAGCAGAGGCAGGAAACTACAGACCTGTTAGCTTGACCTCAGTGGTAGAGAAAATGATGGAATGCCTTCTGAACGAAAGAATTGTTGAGTACTTAGAGGTCAGCTTGGCTCAGGACCCAAGGCAGCATGGATTCACAGCGGGAAGGTCATGACAGATGAATCTAATAGATTTATTTGACTGGGTGACCAAAGTAGTAGACCCGGGAGGGGCTGTGGACATGGCCTACCTAGACTTTAGCAAGACATTTAACACAGTCTCACACAAAAGATTAATAAAGAAATTAGACAGCCTGGGAGTGGGTCCCAGGGTGGTAGCCTGGATAAACAATTGGCTGGACAACAGGACACAGAGGATTATAGTAAACGGAGTCCACTCTGAAGAAAGGAGGGTTACTAGTGGGGTACCATAGGGTTCAGTACGGGTTATGGTCCTTTTTAATGTCTTTATAAGTGACATTGCAGAGGGATTGGAAGGAAAAGTATGCCGTTTGCAGACAACACAAAGTTCTGCAATAGGGTTGATACACAAGGGGGAGTGGAAAGGATGAAAAGCAACTTGGCAAGGTTGGCGGAATGGTCAAAAGCATGGCAGTTTAGATTCAATGCAAATAAGTGCAAAGTAATGCACCTGGGAAACAAAAACCCAGGGAAAGAGTACACAATGAGGATGGAGATATTAACAACAACAAAAATGGAAAGGGACATAAGGTTGTCATATCAGATGACCTAAAGGTAAGCAAGCAATGTGAGAAGGCAGTAAGGATGGCTGGGGGGATACTGGGATGTATAGGGAGAGGCATCACCAGTAGAAGACAACAAGTTGTTATCCCTCTGTACAGACAATTGGTGAGACCCTATCAGGAGTACAGCAAACAGTTCTGGAGACCCCATCTCCGTAAGGATGTAAACAGGATGGAGGCAGTCCAGAGAAGGCCAACTAAAATGATTCAGGGTCTGCAACAGAAGCCATACGAAGAAAGACTAAAGGAGCATAATATGTATACCCTTGAGGAAAGGCAGGCAAGGGGGGACATGATAGAAACTTTCAAGTACCTCAAAGGAATCAACAAAGTCCAGTAGGGTAGCAACTTTCAGAGAAAGAGATATGCAAGAATAAGGGGACACAATCTGAATATAGAGGGCGGACAGCTCAGGGGCAAAGTGAGGAAGTATTTTTTCACAGAGAGGCTGGTGCATGCATAGAATAGCCTTTCTGAGGAGGTTGTGGGTCAAAAACAGTGGAGAAATTCAAGAATGCATGGGACAGACATAAGGTAGTTCTGGTTGGGAGTAGGAAGAAGTAGGCTGTTGGTTAACTAGGATTTGCAGCTTATCTAATGTGTAGGGAAATGGGCAGGCTAGGTGGGCCAAGCGGTCCTTATTTGCCATCAAAGTCTATGTTTCTATGTTACCCATATATCTGATCTATCCAATTCATTTTTTGTCAATGGACATCATACTGGCTGACTGGATTAGATTTTGAAGACTTTCAATTTATACGTTTCTGAGGCTTGTAATATTTTTAAGCCTCAGGACTCTCTGAATTCCATTAGTGTGTCTGATACTGAGTCATTCTTATATACTTGCCAAAATAATTTCTCATTCAACTTTCAGTCCCCAAGAAGTACTCAAAAGATTGTTGTCCAAGTTAACAAGGTAAGTGGATGTGATGGGATAGATAAACTGTTTTCCTTTGCTGCCCTAATCATTTATTTCCCACTGGCTTCTGGTACATTTCCTCCTAGTTGTGAAATTGCTCTGGTCATGCCTGTTTATAAAGATTGGAGCTCAAGTCTGTTAACTAACTTTTTCAAAAGAATTGCCTCACACTCACGCACCACAGCAGACTAAATTATTCAACAGCCCCCCGAACCCCCCCCCCTTGTTGGGGGGCTTTTCCTCCCACACAGTGTTCTTATATATACTAACTCCAGGGGATGCACCTCAGGGAGGGGGTCAATTTTCAGTTGCTGCTTTTACTTCGCTGTTTTCACTGGCCACCCTTTTATTCAGGTGCACCACATGTAGAAGCAGCAGGCTTTAACAAAACAGTCCCCACTGTTTCATGCAGCCACACTTTGTCAAGGAGACAACAGTGCTTCTTGTCTCAAGGTATTTATACAGGGTGATTTAAACAGACAGGGGAAAACAAGTGCAATTACTAGTGCAAGTGATTCATTCCATAAATGATTTAGAAGGACACTGGTAAAAAGATACTGTCCCAGGGTTTCAAACTGAATAGCTTCACAGACACCCTGGAAAAGTAAAAGAAATAACAAATCCTTTTCAAACAATATTGTTAGTATCCATTAGAAACTGTTGAGCCTAAGGGAAAGAAGAAAACATTAGCATTTGCACGTTTACCAACACTAAATACATAACTTGATATTTAAGCAATAAGGCATGACAGGGGGGTGTTATGGTGGGATAATGGCCCACCTCGGGGTGGGTTGAAGCACAAGGTGTAGCCGAGGGCTTCCACCACCCGAGAAGGGCCATTAGCCCACTATAACACACCCCCAGAGTGCCTTATTGCAATTATGAAATGGGTCATTTTTAGTAAATATTATGCATTTTTAAACATAATACTTTCAGCTGGGCTGTTGTGCTGGGATAACGGCCCAGCTGAAAGCAGCTCTTGGCCAATCAGGCTTTTGGAGTTTTACTACCTATTTCATAATAAAGTACGTCACCCTTGGCTCATAATGAAGAGGACATGAATCACGGGAACAGTGCCAGTTCAGTTTTATCATTTAGGTCATTTCTTGAGGTAGCCATTAACTAAAAAATCCAAAACTAACTTAAGGCCTATTTCCCTTCTACTCACTATCTCTAATTTGCTGAAGAAGGTGTTATCTAAGCAAATCATTGATTTTTATAAGACAGTATTCTTAACACCAGCCAGTCTCTTTTTTGGCTGGAATATGGCACGTTATCATCTTTTATGTCTGTCACCGATGACTTAATATTGACTACGGGTGAGGGTTTAATGACTAAGGCAATCAAACCTGACTGAAGAAAACACTTTGAAATTCTGGACTAGAAGAGAAACAAACTGTGCATGGGTTTGCTTTTCCCCTGTGTACAATGATTCCAAAGCTGGGTGACTGTCAACTATTTGTGGCCATCAGGAAATCTAAATCTATCCCGAATTAAATCCCTTATCCCACCTGATGATCTGGTAACACTTGTGCATGCTTTTGTTACCTCAAGGCTCGACTATTGTAACGCACTGTAGCTCGGTGTCAGATGGGGTCTGATGCGGCTCCTGCAGCTGTTAATGAACACTGCAGCACAGCTATTGACGGGCCTTTTGAGGTCCTGTCATATTATACCAGTGCTGCTGGTGCTCTGGTGCATCTCCTTTACAATAGGTCTGCTGATCTACAAGGCCTGTCACAGGATGGGTCCTGGCTACCTGAGGGAGCTTCTGCATCCATACACCCCGGGACACTCTTCCCAATCAGCAGGGGAGGCCCTCCCAAAGGTCCCCAGAGCAAGATTAAAGTCTTCCGAGGATCAGGTTTTTAAAGTGGCCGCCCCGATCCTTTGGAATTCTTTGCTGGAGTACCTGTGGGAGGCCCCCTTCCTTGAGATATTTAAAAGACAACTGAAGGCTGTTTTCTTCCAACAAGCCTTTGAGGGCTAATATAGCTATTGGTTATGACTAATAGTGTTACTGTTTTATGTTGCTGTGACAGAAATGGGAAGGAAAGAGTTCATGGTTTGGATTCTGTAGGTGCCTTAGTTTTTTAACAGTGTGGAAAAAATACACTGAGGCTGAAATCCTCCAGCAGCATCCAGCTTGTGGAATTCCTTGCTGCTAGATAAGAGCTGGGTCATAAACCTCGAGTGGACATCTCCAGACACACACAGACCTGCAGACACGGACACAGGGCAGTTTGAATGGATTGGATCATTCAAATATAAACTTAAGGTGAAATGGAAATATAATTGGTCACTGATAGGTGTTCACTCCGATTGGGACAATTAAATACATACATGTTAGTTGGTTGGTGCATTTAAAGGGAGAATGGGAATGACCTATTCTCCACAGAGTATATAACCTTTGGAAAGACAGAGAAGGCTCTCTTGCCTTTGGAAGCTGGGATGGGAAACATAAGCTTGGAGCCTACCTTGTAGCTATGTCCATGGGAGCTGGAAGTTAGAACAGGGTCCAGTGTCTCTTGTAAGGACAGGGAAGGGTAAGTTTAGTGATAGCATATTTCAGTAATAGCCTTCTTGTTTTGCCATCTGTTATTTAAAAACATTTGTTTACTTTTCCTGTATGAATGTTATTCTCTTGTGGTGTAAATACATATCCTGCAAATGCTCATTGCACTTTCTGTTAAGTAAAAGCTATTTATTTGCTCAACAGTTGTAACTGTGATGTCATTTTTCTAAGGTAATACCACTGGCTGAGGTAAACTCTGTGTAGCATCTGCCACCCGAGAGAGACACACTACCAGACTTTAACTTGTGCAATTGCACGTTAATTTTTTTTTTTTATTTAGTTGTTTAACCAGGTATAGCACACTAAGCTGAAAGCTTTTTTACAGGAGTGACCTGGGAGCACAAGGAGGTTAAGTGCCTTGCTCAGGATCACACAGTATGCAAGTGGAAGCTGTGGGATTCAAACCCAGGTCTGGTCTGCTGGATGTCACCAAATTTGCAGCTCAGAGCCTTAGACCACTGCGCTATAATGCCTCCTTTTATTATTAATTATTAATTATTATAAAATTATTTCAAGTTTGTACACTTGAAAGAGGTGCCGGAGGGAAAGTCAGGATGGTGGCAGTGAATACCCAAGGACAGGCACCTTTCTAAAAGCTGTTTCAGTCCAGAGGGAGAGGTGGGTTGTCACATATTGTTTGGCAGTGGTGGGGTGATGATAGCGGACTGCGTAGCATACTGAGATACAGAGTTTGCCAGTGGAACAGTTACCTTAGCAGTGTAAAACAGGATATATAAGAGGATACATTTGTACAATAGTTTTATTTTTTTCTAGTTAGCACAGTAAAGGGTAGCAGTAGAGAATGAGCTCCATGGAGTATGACTCACTTACTGTACCACAGCTTCTTGAAAGGTGCCAGGAAAAGGGGATTCAGCCTGAAAGTCTAAAGCAGAAGAAAAAGGCAGACCTCATAGCTACTCTCTTGACACATGATCTGAAGCAGACAGTCACGGGGGGTGAGTCAGAAACTGAGGCAGCAGATCCTCCACACCAGCTTGAGGCACAGCGACTGCAGCTGGTGCTGCAAGAAAGGGCATTGGAGGTGAAAAGACTGGATACTGAGGTGAAAAGACTGGATGCTGAAGCAGAAGCAAGAAGGTTGGAAGCAGAGACAAGAAGACAGGAAGCAGAGAAAGAACTTGAAGAAAAGAGACTGGCAGACAGAGAGAAAGAACATGAAGACAGAGAGAAAGAACATCAGGAAAAGGAGAAAGAACGCGAAGAAAGAGAAAAAGAACTACAGCACGAGAAGGAGATGATTACCCTGCGCAGCCAGCAAGCCGTGAGTAATGGTGGAGTGAGTTTACCTCATGAAGCCAAAATGAATTCTAAATTGTTCCCTCAGTTTAAAGAGGGAGATGACCTTGATTTATTTTTAAGGTCATTTGAGAGAGTATGCGATCAATTAAAATTGCCTAAGGCTTCCTAGTCAACTTATCTCACACCCTTGCTGACGGGGCGAGCGTTGCATACATTTGCTAAAATGAGTAATGAAGACCATGCTGATTATGATAAAGTGAAAACAGTGTTGTTGAAACATTTTGAATTAACTCCTGAGGCTTATAGAAGGAAATTTAGGGAGTTAAAGAAAAGCCCAGAAGACAGTTATGCAGAACTGCAGGTTAAACTGTATACTTACCTCGATAGGTGGATGGAGGGGGCTAAAGCAACTACTGTGGAACTGATAAAAGATGTATTGGTGAGAGAACAATTCCTTAAAATTGTACCTGAGGGCATGCGTGTATGGCTCATAGACAGGGCATGTGCCTCTTCCACAGAGGTGGCAGGAAGCGCTGACGAGTATCTGTCTATCCGGCCCATACACACAGCGTAAGTCTTATGGTGGGGGAGCAGCACATGTTTATAAGGGATCCCATGGGGGGCAGCTCAAAAGAAACCAGCCTGCACCTGAGCCCAAAGTAGAGCCCTCTGGTTCTAAGGGGACTCAAGAAATAGGTCCCAAGAAATGTCATATTTGCAATCAAGTGGGACACTTGAGATATAACTGCCCTCAGAAACTGGTTAAGGGGCAGAGATATGGGGGAAGGGTGATCAAAAGAGCACTGGTGTGTTTGTAGGGTGTGTCCAGTCTGAAGAACCACTCTCTTCTGATGAGAATCTGCGTTCCGTTACAGTTAATGGAATAGTAACACAGGGACTGTGGGACACAGGTGCTAACATCTCCTTGGTAAGGCAGGATCTCATTCGGGCAGAGCAGATGGTGCCTGGGAAATACTCCAAGGTCCAGGCATTCACAGGGCCACCAGTCCCATTACCAATGGCTAGAGTCTTCCTGAGCTGGGAAGGGGGTCATAGAGAAAAGGAGGTGGGAGTGGTAGAGGACCTTCCTGTAAGTATGATTGTGGGGAAGGATTTGGACCCCAGTAAAAAACTGGTGTGTGTTGTAACTCATAGTCAGGCACAAGGGCAAGCTTCTGAGGGTGAAGATGGGTTGACTCTGGGTGGTCCAGCCACACCCTCAGCAGCTGAGGAAGTGTCTAGCACAGGGGAGGGGCTGGCTAGAAGCTGCAGTCCAGAACCCCAGTCACAAATAAAGGAGCCCACAGGACTTCCTTCAGAAGGGGCACTGGGAAGGGTCAGATGAGGGCAGCTGAGTGCTGCACAGCGAACTGACCCTACCCTGGAAAAACTGAGGGAAATAGCTCATAGGGCTGAGCGTTCTCGGGGGGGGTAAAGAGTCCATTTACTGGGACAATGGGCTGTTGTACAGACAATATACAACAGAGGAAGGGCTAGATGGTGAGGTACTTCAGCAGCTGATAGTCCCTAAGGTTCACCATCAGCAGCTTTTGGCCCTTGCCCATGATATCCCTTTTTCAGTGCACTTGGGGGTGAGGCGCACGAAAAAGTGTCTAACCAACAATTTCTTCTGGCCTGGTATTGGCAAGGATGTGGCAAATTATTGCAGGACTTGTCCTCAGTGCCAGCAGGTGGGGAAAATTGGGGATAAGGCCAAGGCAGCTTTGGTGCCCCTGCCCATTATTGATGAACCCTTCAAGAGGGTAGCGGTGGCCATAGTGGGGCCATTGAGCACCCCAAGTCTCACTGGCAAGTGGTATATCCTGGTAGTTGTAGACTATGCCACCAGATACCCAGAGGCAGTGGCTCTAACATCCTCTGAGGCAGAACCAGTGGCAGATGCACTGTTGGGAATATTTAGCTGGGTGGGCTTTCCCCAGGAGATACTGTCAGGCCGGGGTGCCAATTTTATGTCAGGGTTAATGAGTAGTTTGTGAGAGAAGTGTGGGGTGAAGCAGCTCAAAACATCCCCATACCATCCCCAAGCTAATGGTCTAGTGGAGTGATTTAATTCAACTCTTAAGACCATGCTAAGTACTTTTGCTGACCAGCATAAGAGAGACTGGGACAAATATTTGCCTCATCTCCTATTTGCATACAGGGAAGTCCCAAAAGAGTCCACAGGGTTCTCACCTTTCGAGCTCCTGTTTGATCATAGGGTGCAGGGGCCCCTAGATTTGATTCGGGATGAATGGGAGGGTGACTGTGCCTCCCACCGGGAGTCTGTTGTGGAGTATGTCCTGAACTTCAGGACCCACCTTAGGGAGCTCATGGGGTTTGCTCAGGAGCACCTGGCCACTGCACAACAGCGGCAGAAAGTCTGTTATGACCATGGGGCCCGAGCCAGAGAATATGAGGTGGGACAGCGAGTGATGGCATTTATCCCTGTCCGACAGAATAAATTACAGGCAGCATGGGAGGGGCCATTCTCCATTGTCCAAAAGGTTAGTGATGTCAATTACATGATAGAGCTACCGGACAGGAGATGCAAACGAAAGGTGTATCATGTCAACATGCTGAAGCCCTACCACGACAGGGAGGAAATGGTCCTCGCTGTAAGCAGTTCCCCAGAGGAGGAAACTGAGGTAGATCCACTGGTGGACCTACTTGGGGAGGATAGGGTTGCATCCTCTGTGGACAACCTTACTCTCTCTGAACAGCTGACGCCAGCCCAGGTACAAGAAATTAGGGGTGTGCTGAGAGAATTTGTGGACATGTTCACAGGGAAACCGGGGTACACCATGATGGCAGAGCACATGTGGATACAGGGACCCAGGATCCCCTGAAACAGTCCCCCTACAGGGTACCTGAGCATGTTAAGCAGACTGTGAAAGAGGAGCTCAAAGAGATGCTGGAACTGGGAGTAATCCAGGAATCTAGTAGCCACTGGGCATCACCCATGGTACTGATCCCCAAAAGGGATGGCACCACACGATTCGGCATGGACTACCGGAAGCTTAACAGCTGCATGAAGTCTGATGCTTATCCCATGCCCAGAACAGATGAGACCCTGGAGCGACTGGGGGGAGCCAAGTATTTGACCACAATAGACCTAACAAAGGGCTATTGGCAGGTACCTCTGACCCCTGCAGCCAGGGAAAGATCAGCTTTTGTTACTCCATTTGGTTTATATGAAATTAAGGTAATGCCATTTGGAATGAAGAATGCACTTGCAACCTTTCAACAGCTTGTAGATCGCATTCTGTCTGGGGTAGGTGAGTTTGCATTGGCTTATATGGATGATATAGCCATATACAGCCAGACCTGGGATGAGCACATCAAGAATGTGTGGGATGTGTTCCACAGGTTAAAGAAGGCAGGTCTGACAGTCAAGGCAGAGAAGTGCCAGATAGGTATGGCAGAAGTACCCTACCTTGGGCACTGGGTGGGTAGTGGACACATCCGTCCAGAGCCTGCTATGGTTGATGCCATTCTGGCCTGGCCTACTCCTACCACAAAGAAACAGGTCAGGACATTTCTAGGGACAGCAGGGTACTACCGAAGGTTTGTTCCCCGCTATAGTGATCTGGCTAAGCCCCTGACAGACTTAACCAAGAAGGGAAAGCCAGATACAGTGAAGTGGTCAGAAGGCTATGAGGATGCTTTTCAGGAGCTAAAAAAGGCCTTGAGCGGCCCAGCTGTATTGGCTAGCCCTAATTATAGTTTAAAGTTTATGGTTCACGTGGATGCCTCAGATCATGGACTGGGGGCTGTGCTGAGCCAAGTTACCCAGCAGGGGGGAGGAGCACCCAGTTGTGTACCTCAGCCTGAGGCTTTTGCCCAGAGAGGAGGCATACACCACAATTGAGAAGGAATGCTTGGGAATAGTGTGGGCCCTTCAGAAGCTGCAGTCTTACCTATATGGGAGAGAATTTACTGTGGTCACAGATCATAATCTCCTGATTTGGCTTCATAGGTCCAGTGGGCAAAATGGTAAACTACTACGTTGGAGTTTGGTACTGAAGGCATACAACATGACCATCCAGCATCGCAGTGGCAAACAAAATGCAAATGCAGATGGGCTATCTAGACAGGGCTAATGGCCTGGCTGGATACTTTTGGGCACTTCCCAGTAATTGCAGGAACGGCTGTGTCACTTGGGGTGGCCCAAGGGACACGCCTTCATTATCTGGGGGGGGGAGGAGATGTGATAGAAATGGGAAGGAAAGAGCTCATGATTTGGATTCTGTAGGTGCCTTATTTTTTTAGCAGTGTGGAAAAAATACACTGAGGCTGAAATCCTCCAGCAGCATCCAGCTTGTGGAATTCCTAGCTGCTAGATAAGAGCTGGGTCATAAATCTCAAGTGGACATCTCCAGACACACACAGACTTGCAGACACGGACACAGGGCAGTTTGAATGGATTGAATCATTCAAATATAAACTTAAGGTGAAATGGGAATATAATTGGTCACTGATAGGTGTTCACTCTGATTGGGACAATTAAATACATACATGTTAGTTGGTTGGTGCATTTAAAGGGAGAATAGGAATGACCTATTCTCCACAGAGTATATAACCTTTGTAAAGACAGCGAAGGCTCTCTTGCCTTTGGAAGCTGGGATGGGAAACATAAGCTTGGAGCCTACCTTGTAGCTATGTCCATGGGAGCTGGCAGTTAGAACAGGGTCCAGTGTCTCTTGTAAGGACAGGGAAGGGTAAGTTTAGTGATAGCATATTTCAGTAATAGCCTTCTTGTTTTGCCATCTGTTATTTAAAAACATTTGTTTACTTTTCCTGTATGAATGTTATTCTCTTGTGGTGTAAATACATATCCTGTAAATGCTCATTGCACTTTCTGTTAAGTAAAAGCTATTTATTTGCTCAACAGTTGTGACTGTGATGTCATTTTTCTAAGGTAATACCACTGGCTGAGGTAAACTCTGTGTAGCATCCACCACCCGAGAGAGACACGCTACCAGACTTTAACTTGTGCAATTGCACATTTAATTATTTCAAGTTTGTACACTTGAAAGAGGTACCGGAAGGAAAGTCCGGCTGGTGACAGCGAATACCCGAGGACAGACACCTCTCTAAAAGCTGTTTCAGTCCAGAGGGAGAGGTGGGTTGTCACAGTTGCTAGGGTTTATTTTTATATTAATATATGTTATTTATATGTATTTTATGTTGTTGTTAAATTATGTTTTATGCTGTTTTTAAGTTAATATTTGAAAGGGTGGCCCGAGTCCTCGGGGATGGGTGCCCAAAATAAATAAAATCTACTACTACTACTACTACTACTATCCTCGCACGAGTTTGCACTGGCATTCCTCAGGGCTCAGTATTTGGCCCTTTGACAGTTTTTGGTGTACATTAATGATTTAATCAAACAATTTATTTTCCAAGCCCAGTTCTACACTGATGAGACCATTGCATACTACAGTGCAAAACGTCTGTCCAGTGTTCAGTCCCATTCAGTCCCATTTGCAATATAACATTTTCAAAATCCAGCATTTTCTTTTGTTCAGGAGGAACAGGTACATTTTCTGCTGACAGTTTCTACAACGTTTTTACGTTTCTATGTATCAGAACAAACTAGTTCTTAATTTGAAGAAGATTCAAACAGTGATTTTCAGCTTCAGGGCTTCTCTAAGTAAAGAATTCAGTGAGCTAACCCTGTCTACTCTGGATGGTGCAATCTTAGCTGTGTGGTACTCTCTTATAAATAATTTGGGGTCTGGTTAGACCCTTGTTTAACTGGATACTATAAACGCATCAATAAATGAATTGGCAAAATAAGACCAAGAATTGTCTTTGTTTATTTAAAAAAAAACTGCCTTTCCAAAGAAATGAGAGTGAAAATTGTCAGCACAGTGATTCTACCTTTATATGACTTGGGGATACTCTGTTTTGACAGGTTGCTAAGGCATTGCTAGACAAAATCAACATACTTAACAATCATCTGACTGTAACATAGAAATGTAGAAACACAGAATTTGATGGCAGATAAGGACCGCTTGGCCCACCTAGTCTGCCCATTTCCCTACCTGATGGATAAGCTACAGATTCTAGTTAATCAACAGCTTTCTTCCTCCCAACCCCCACTAGAATTGCCTTATGTCTGTCCCATGCATTCTTGAATTCTCCCACTCTTCCGGACTCTACAGCCTCCTCAGGAAGGCTGTTCCATGCATCCACAACCCTCTATGTGAAAAAATATTTTCTAACATTACCTCTGAGCCATCCCCCCCTCTATCTTCAAATTGTCCCCCTTGTTCTTGCACATCTCTTTTTCTGAAAGATGCTACCCTCTTGTACTTTGTTAATTCCCTTGAGATACTTGAAAGTTTCTATCATGTCCCCCCTCTCCCTCCTTTCCTCAAGGGTATACATATTAAGCTGCTTTAGTCTCTTCTCGTATGTCTTCTGGTGCAGACCCTGCACCATTTTGGTTGCCCTCCTCTGAACAGCTTCCACTCTGTCTATGTCTTTGCGGAGATGGGGTCTCCAGAATTGGACACAGTATTCCAGATGGGGTCTTACCAACTGACTGTACAGAGGGATAACAAATTACTGTTTTCTACTGTTGATGCCTCTCCCTATGCATCCCAGTATCCCCCCAGCCCTCCCTATTGCCTTCTCATATTGCTTGCCCACCTTTAGGTCATCTAATATAATTACTCCTAGGTCTCTTTCAATTTTTGTTGTTGTTATTATCTCAGCCCCCTTTATGTACTCTTCCCCTCGTTTTTTGTTTCCCAGATACATTACTTTGCACTTCTTTGCATTGAATCTGAGCTGCCATATATTTGACCATTCCTCCAACCTTGCCAAGTCCCTTTTCATCCTTTCCAACCCACCTTGTGTATCAACCCTGTTGCAGATCTTTGCGTCATCTGTAAATAGACATACTTTTCCTTCCAGGTGCTCACCAATGTCACTTATAAAGACATTAAAGAGGACTGGTCCCAGTAACGAACCCTGAGGTACCCCACTAGTTACCCTCCTTTCTTCACTGTGGATTCCGTTTACTATTACCCTTTGCATCCTGTTGTCCAGCCAGTTACCTCTCCTCCTCTTTCATCACCCCTCCCCCTCCCTCTCATTCCCTTAGATCCACTGACTCTCGAACATTGTTGATCCCCCGGCGCTCCACCCTAATTGGTCAATCAGGCTTCTGTTACCGCTTCCCCAAAATTTGGAATTTCCTTCCCTTCCCAACACATTGGATTGTCCACTCTACGTGATATTTATCACTGCAGTTTTTATCATAAGTTTTACTGGACATTGCTGACTGATAATAGAGTCCTTCATCTGCTGTTGTTTGAGCTCATGGGCCCGATATTCTGAAACAGGCAAAGCAAAGCGCGAAGTTTTGCCTTCCACATTGCCCATGCCCAGGAGTCAGAGGTTGCAATATTCAGTCAGATAGCGCACCAGCACACAGAATAATCGAATCTGGTATCCTTCCCGATGCTCGCAGTGACCATAACCTAATCTTTATAGTCAGAAAAGTCCACATGCCTAAATCACAGCACAAAACCCTGCAACTACGCATTTTCACCTCTCTGAATCTTGAGCCCCTACTGCAAAACCTTGCCCCCTCTGACTGGTTATGCCTAGCTTTTGCTTCACCGGTGAATCACACCCTAACCTACTTCAAAGGTATATTCTTTGATACTTGGGATACTTTTGCCCCACTTAAAACATCCAGAATCCTGGGTAATCACCATCCCTGGATTATCCCTGAACTCCTGGCCTGCCACAGGGCTAGAGATCGTGCTTGGAAGCTCCATAAATCAACCCAGACCCCTAGTGACTTTGCAACTAACTGTATGCTCAGAAACACCTGCACTAAGGCTACAGGATTAGCCAAGTCAGAATATTTCTAATCAGCATTCCTCACAAACTTAAACACTCCTTCAAAATTCTGGAAGGTAGTTCATGCCCTTTTCACTCTCTTATCCCACCCTCCTTCCCCAGTCCTTAAGATAAATAACACTCCTGTGGCAGATCCAAACATTGTGGCAGCTGCATTTAACTCCTACTATATCACGTGCCACTGAACTTCTAAAGTCACTTCCTTCCTACCCACCCCCACCTGCCCCCGCCACCACTACAACCCTGCCCTCATCCTCCACCCCCTCCTTCTCTACCATCAACATTGACAATGCTGTAAATGCTCTGCACACCATAAACCCTTCGAAAGATTCCTCCCCAGATGACCTCAACCCCAAGCTCCTCTCTCTCAGCCACTGCCATTGCCTACCCTCACTCTCTCTCTCATTCTAAACCTGTCCTTCATCACAAGCTCTGTTTCCTCCACTTGGAAGCATGTTGTGGTCCTCCCCTTACCTAGAGGAGGGGAACCCTCTTCCTCTAGCAACTATCACCCCATCTCCCTCCTCCCTACCCTTGCTAAACTCCAAGAACATTTGGTTCTCACTCAACTTACACATATCTGTCAGACTCCTCCTTTTTCACCCAGTTCCAATCTGGCTTCAGGAAAAATCACTCTACCACCACCTCCCTACTCAGGCTCACTGACTCCATCCTAACTGGGATAGACAATGGCCTTATCACCTAAGCCATTTTTGTCGATCTAGCCAAAGGGTTTGACACTGTCTCCCATTACCTCCTCCTGGACTCTCTCTCATCAGCAGGCCTATCTTCTACTGCCACTAACTGGTTCAGGGCTCATCTCACCAGTAGAACTCAATCAGTTAGGGTCTCCAGAATTAACTCCACCCCCCCGGTTACCACAGGAGTCCCCCAGGGCTCGTTACTCAGGCCTTTGCTATTCTCAATCTTCCTAAATGATCTGCCATCAGTCTGCTCTCCATCTACCTCCATCCACATGTATGCAGATGATGCTGTCTTGTATGCTTCTACCTCTAGTCCTGCTGAGGTTACAACCAACTTGCAGCATGATTTCAACAAAATTCACCCACCACCATTCTACCCACCACCTCTTCCTTAACACTGAGAATACTGTCTCCATGACCTTTGGCACTAGGCAGAGGCTCTCAAGGCTCCCCAATCTAACCTCCTTCCACACCCTGGATGGGACCAATTTGGAGGACACTTCCTCCTTCAGATATCTTGGGGTCTGCATTGACTAACACCTCAACTTCTCTGGACATATTGATGACGTCCTGAAAAACTGCGCCCCAAGCTTGGTGCTCTCTATAGGAACTGTAGTTGCATGCCCCCCTGTGGCTAGGCGTGAACTTATCCAGAAGATAATCCTTCCAATTTCTGACTACTGTGATGTAGTCTATGGTGCTGCTCCCAAATCCTCCCTGATCACATTGGACACCCTTTTCCACTCTTTCTACCACTTTGCCCTTGATGCCCCTGCTCGCACTCATCATTGTGATCTATACCATGCATTGTCCTTTCCCTCTCTCACAAACAGACATCTTTCCCACTGTGCAAAGTTCACCTCCAAACACTGGCTGGGTGAACTCCCTACTTTCCTCTCCTCCTCTTTCATCACCCCTCTCCCTCCCTCTCATTCCTTAGATCCACTGATTCTCAAACATTGTTGATCCCCCGGCACTCCACCCTTATTGGTCAATCAGGCTTCTCTTACCACTTCCCTTAAATGTGGAATTTCCTTCCCTCCCCAAGTTTGTCACTCCTCCTCTATCCACTCCATCAGCTCAGCTCTTCACAACTACGTTTCATCCAGCTGCTCTTGCCATGACCCACCCTAAATCATGTTCATGCATCTGTCTAGCCACACCCCATAACCATATCTTCTCCTTATCTACCTTCCCCCCTACATCTTATGAAGTCTCCCATGCCCCCCCTTGCAGGGTTCTCAGCATCCTGGAGAGGCCCTCCTGGGCTCACTCACCCTTCCCTCTCCTTCATATTCATGCTACCCCCTTTCTGCCCTTAAGCAACCAGTACCCTTTATGAAAATTTTGGCTCTCCTCTAAATCCTCCCTATTTCCCTCCAGCCTGCAGGGTGCTGCATCTTGGAGGGACACCCCCCCACCCCGCACAGGGTTCTGAAACATTCTGGAGGGCTCCCTTTGCTTCACCTCCCCCTACCCTAACCCCCCATCCAAAAAAGTCATTCTTTCCCAGCATTTTATGTGCCCTTGGACCTGGCTGTCCCATTTTCCTTGTCTACATCTCCTCCCTTGCCCAGACTCTTTTCTCTTCTTCCACTTTGCACTTATTTACCCGCCCTCCCAAAACTCCAGTTCCCATTGCGAATCCCCACCTCCACTAGCAGTCCCTGACCCCTTGCAGGGTTCTCAACATCCTGGAGGGGCCCATGGGCTTGGCTTTCACCCACCCCTGCCTCTCCTCCTGTCCTCCCCCTTCCTTTCTTGGCAATTATCACTTACCTGTCCCAGTTCCCCTTTCCCTCTGTCACGTATGAATCGCCAAAAGCGAATGCACTTGCCTTCCCCCAATCTTCTCTACTCTGTATATATCCAATTGTTTCCTTATTACTAGTTGTTATCATCTGTTTAGATTCACACCTGTGTCTCTTCTCATTTCTACCCTCCCACTTACTCTACGTTGCCATCTGCAAATTGCCTACTGTTTTATTCACAGTATGTAACTGGTGTCTCTTAACTGTTGTAACTGGTGTCTCTTAACTGTTGTCTCTTATACCAAGAATGTATAATTAATTGCCCACTGTTTTATCCACTGTATGTAACTGTTGTCTCATGTACCTTGAATGTATAACTGTTTATCCACTCTGTACACCCTCCACCCAGGTCACACTGAGAGACAAGCAACTTGTTGTTCAGTGTGCTTTCTTGGTGACACATTTCAATAAATAAATTAAAAAATCTAACTGAATATAGGGCTATGTAGGTGCAGCACTAAGTCAAATAATGCCACCCTGACATGGATTCCTGCTGTATAGGTAAAGATCCACCAGAGTGGATAGCACTGGAGCGCTAGCAGCAATATTCAGAGGGACCCATGCAAATTAGCCTATTGAGCATGCAAGGCACTAAGGGACCATTTAGATGCCCATTATGAGCTCATTTACATAGACAGTGGTGGCAGGTTTGAGTGGCACCACCCCAAATGCTGATGACCTGGTCCCATAGATATAAGGAAGTCCCTGGTGCCCAGTGGTGCCCAGTGGTCCCCCACCCTCTGATCAGCATTCTTCCCATAGAAAATAGTATCCCTGGTGCCCAGTGGTCCCCCACCCTCTGATCACCATTCTGCCCATAGAAAATAGTATCCCTGATGCCCAGTGGTCCCCCTGCCCTCCGATTGCTGGTCACCCATAGGACATAGTCTCCCTGTGCCCAGTGGTCCCCTTTCTGATCACCATTCTGCCTAGAGAAAATAGTATCCCTGGTGCTCAGCGGTCCCCTCTGCCATCCAATCACCAGTCTGCCTACAGAAAATAGTATCTTTGGTGCCTGCTGGTCCCTCCTACCTGCACCTGCTGGACCCACAGGTGTCACAAACTTCCCTGGTGTCCTGTAGTCCCCCCACCCTCCAATCACCATCCTATTAAACAGCTAGTAGAATCAAAAAAAACAGACAGGAAAATGATACAAATTTTAAGAAGTAGTCCGTTGTGACTTTTTGTGTTTGAAGCATTTTTCTTTTTTCATTTGCTCATTAGAAAGTTTTCTATTTGAGAGTATTATGTTGGACTTGTGGGATAGAACTCGGTCTGGCAGCAGACATATCTAATTCTGTTCACTCCATTACAATATCAGCACTGTGACTTCACTGACTATGACATCACAGGTGATTGACCAGGTTCTTCTTGAGTCATATCCAGTGACATCCCAATGCTGATGATGTAGTGGGGGGGGGTAGAACTAGATATGTCAACTGCCAGGCAGAGTGCTGTTCCACAGACCACACCTACTAACATCAGGTGAAACATCTTTCAACTACACAAAGGTAAAAGGAAAAGCACCTCACATGTAAAAGATAATAGTTGAGTGCTTTTAAAAAATAATATAAATTTTAGGCAGTAGACTAGCTTTTTAAGGGAGGAGAAGTCCTTGGTGTCTAGTGGACCCTCCCGGTC
The DNA here is from genome assembly GCA_016271365.2 of Neoceratodus forsteri. Classification (NCBI taxonomy): domain Eukaryota; kingdom Metazoa; phylum Chordata; order Ceratodontiformes; family Ceratodontidae; genus Neoceratodus; species Neoceratodus forsteri. The sequence goes on from CM057453.1 coordinate 732,286,303, forward strand.
TCTGAGCCCCTGCCACGGAACATAAAACAAACTTCCTGGCCTTCAGTGGAGCCCACCAATGCAAAAGACCAAGACCACCCTGTGGCTGGTCTTGCTAACAGAGAAACTATGCAGGCATCTAGATACTCCAGCACCACCCACTGCATAAAAAAACACCACAACCACACAATAAAGCTCAAAAGATGTTGCATTTAATACATCAGGTAGTGTGCAAACCACTTACCAACAAACAAGGGAGACACCAGCAGGACTCCACCAACTTCTTTTGAGCTTTATTGTGGTGTTTTTTATGCAGTGAGTGCTGCTGGACCATCCAGTGAAACCCCCCTCGTCCTGATCCCCATCCCTAGTACAGAACTCAGATGCTCTGGCAGTTAGTGGTCCCCCCATGCCCCTTCCCACAGGTCCCCAAACCCTGTCTCCATAGCAAAAACAGTAGTCTGTCTTGTGCAGAATATCTGTAGTGCATGAATCAAACTTCCATTGTAAAACATCACTACACAGTATTCTCTGGTGTTGAGTGGCATCCCACACCTCCGAATGCCTTTCCACCTTGCACATCCATAATCCCTGGCATCTAGCAGTCCCCATGGCACTGACTAGCCACCCTGAAACCCTCCAATTACCTGCATTGCCGGTGCCGAAGGACCCCATATGGCAACTGGCACAGCCCTCCTCACATCTCCTTGGCTGTCCACCATATAAGCATCCAGATAGTGTGTGTCCATGTAATGTATAGGGCATGTGTGCTCTGTACAGCAATATACAGTATAGAGGATGTGTGTCCTGTACATTACATGGGAAGGGCACTCTTTGGATATTCATATGGTGGTTGACCAAGGTGTGTGAGGAGGACTGTGCTGGTCACAGTATAGGTTTCTGCAGCAATGACGATGCAGGTAAGGGGGGGTTCAAGGTGGTTGGTCAATGCAACATGGGGGGGTGCTAGACACCAGGGATTATGGATCTGCAAGGGGAAGGGCATTGGGAGGTGGGGGGTGCCATTATGCACCAGGGAATACCATGGAGTGATGTTTTACAATGCAAGTTCAATTCATGCACCACAGATTCTCTGTACAAGACAGATTACTGTATTTACTACAGGAACAGGATTCAGGGACTGGAGGGGGAAGGGGGACAGGGGAGAACACTAACCACCAGGGCATCTGAATTCCATACCAGTTACAGGACTCAGGAACTGGGGGGTCCACTGGATGGCAGGGAATTTGTTTTATGTTCTGTGGCAGGGGCTCAGTGACTGGGAGGGTCCACTGAATGCCAGGGACAGCTCTTCCCTTAAAAGGAAGAGGATTGGAGGGTGGGGGAACCACAGGACACCAGGGGAGTTTGTGACACTTGTCGGGCTGGTGGTTATAGGAAGAGGGACCACTGGGCACCTGGGACACTATTTTCTATGTGAAGAACAGCCATCAGAGGGGAGACCACTGGGCAGCAGAGATGCTATTTGCTATGGGTGGAACAGCAATTCGGGGGGGGGGACCACTGGGCACCAGGGATGTCTTTGGATGGCTGGGCTGGGTCAGCTGGCTGCAGTACCTTTGGCCACTGCCTGGGCCTTGCACCCCATTAAGAGGAGGTTTCCAATGGTTGTAATTTGCACCCATTCAGGTGGGAATTACCACTGGTACAAACCTGTGACTATACTGTTGCATCTGAATGCTGGAAGAGCCCCCTTTCTTTGCATAGGCGCAGTGGTACATTAGTGCTAGAGTGCCAATGGGGTTTGCTGGTGCTATGGAGGTGTCTGAAAATAGATCTCACCCACACACCAGATGCTAAGCCCAGTTTGCTTGAGTAAACACCCATTTGCAGCCATGCAAACTTTTGAAAATCGGGTCCCTGATGTGTAAAGTATGCAGCTGCTCCTTACTTCTGCAATGTGCTGACAGCAAAGGCTACTGGCAAAATTAACTGATAACTCCAGATGCTAACAGTACCTATGAAATACATACCTTTTGTTTTATTATTATCTTTCTGGGACTCCATACTAGTCAGCTGGCATCCCAGTAATGGCCCTTTACCTTCCACCTCCATATTATCTCACTGGTTTAAAGTCAAGCTAGTGTTTCATGTACAGTACTGCCACTGAATTGACCTGCATATTTAATGTATAATTCTTGTATCATTATTGTATTGAACTTATTTTGTAATTATGACTGTTCAGCTACAGCGTTGTAAATTTGTAACATTCCTGGATGCCATTGTAAATGAGTCTGGCTCAATGTTCTCCAATTCTTCTCTGAATAGACATAATAAATAATAAGCATTTGTCAATGCCAAATGTTTGCTTGCTGGTATTAGGATTGGAAATGCAGGAGTTAGACAGATGCAGAATAGGAATGGCAGTGAAGTATTGAACTTCACACCAACCCCACCTGCATCCTGTAGAGATGGACAGGCATTGGGGTAAGTGTTTGGGTCGTCGCCCATGACGATCATGCCATGTCACCTCATTCTATTCTGCAGACACCAACATGTGTTGAGGTGTGCCTTAGGGTGTTTGGCTTTATAGTCACCTCATTCCATAAGGACATATGCTGAAATGGGTGCAGCATAGGAGAATGAGGTGAAGTCTGGGGCTGAAGAGTCCAAGGTACATCTCAATGCCTGTCAGTGGCTGGGGGGGTTGGGGTGGGATGGCATGAGCAGTACAGTCGGCAATCCAAAGGCACACCCCGACGCCTGTCAGTCTGTACAGGGTGGGACGTTATGGTTAGAAACCCTAATGCCTCAGGCATTTGCTGGCATTTGCACTACAAATATTCAACATGGCCTTTTTGTGACCCTACCTCATGAAAGCATTTGTGACCTCTTCTCATTAAGATTGGCAGTGGGGGTGTGTGGCCTAGCTGAGAAGCTGAATGGATGTGTTTTAGGAGAGCTCCGTCCTAATCCATAACAAATCTGCTGCATCCATCATTAATAGCTGCCACATTCTGCTTATTATAGCTTGGAAGGATGCTCCAATGTCATATCAGGCAAGATCTACAAAAAAACAGGCAACACTTAAGTTTTCTCAGGGACCTAAACAATCTGTCCCCATGAGGCCGAAGATTTCACATAGCAAATCTCCAGCCTGGGACTCAGCTGAGAATCAGGACCTGGGAGCCGAGTCAGATGAATCTACAATGGAGGCAAGCCATCAATCTCTGGAAAGGTTAATTTGAGACCTAAAATACGATTTGGGCACCAGGATGCAGTCAGGTTTTGATAATCTGACTGCACAAATACAACATCTGCAACAATTAGTAAATATTACCTCTGAAACAATGGATGCCCACGAAACTCGCAACACAGAGGCAGAATCACGTATTAACTCACAGGAAGATACTAGGGGCCAACTAACCACCAACTTGCAACAAGCTCTCAAAGACATAGAAATATTGAAGCAGGTGATTGATGAGCATGAGAACAGAGAAAGGTGCTGCAATATTAGATAGTGGGCCTGCCCGAAGGACTAGAAGGGAAAGACTGTCTGGTATTTATTAAGAACTGGCTCCAGAAACAATTCCAGCTAGCCCCAGACTTTACCCTAGAAATTCAGAGGGCACACCGATCGCCAGGCCAGCGATCCACACCAGAACAGAGACCAAGACACCTACTGGTCAAATTCCTGCATTTTCAGGATCACCAGGCCATTTTGTCTGCAGCACGCAAGGTTGGCCCGATTGCAATCCAGGGCTCCAGGGTCAGAATTTTTCCAGCTTTCTCAAGACAACTTCAGTTGAGACGACAGGCCTTTACGGAAGCCAAAAAATGTTTACAGGAACAGAATTGTCCATTCATGAAGACCTATCCAGTGTGCTTAATAGTGTGCCAGCAGGGATGCAGGCAGTGAACATTTATGGACCCAGAAGTGGCCTTGGAATTTGTGAGAGGTCTGAGAAAGAAAGGAGGTGAGAACTGGGCTGAGAACGAGGGAGACTGAATGATCGAATTGCAAGTTATTTGGATTTAATCTTTGTGCAGTACATTGCCCATTGAAGGAAGGGTTTTAGGGGAGGGTCCGTGGTGGCACATAACTACGGGGCCGGAGGCCTATAAAGGCATGCTCGAGTGGGATCCTAGGTTCCCCCAACCCTGAATAAGGCAAGCAGGACTTTACCATAAACTGAACAATATATACTAATTTGGCCTCTGTTGAGCCTAAAGTTCTTAATATTACTGTTGTTAAATTAGGCCACAATATAGTCCTAGAACAGGCCTTTACCCAGTTAGGGACATATCTTTGGGGGCTTACATGTTGCCCCCCTGAGAGAGATAGCCCTGGTATTCTGGGGAGATCTATGGGTGATGGGGGTGGTAGTGGGGGGGGGGTGAGGCCTCAAACACTCATCAGGGCTATCAGAGCTGCAAAGACTTAAAAGCAGTAGCAAACTTATGAAATAATATAATCTCACCAATGGGGATGACCTGGGGGGGGTGGTAGCCTCCATGACTACGTTGAAGAGAACATCCGAGTTCAATTAATATAATCTTGCCCTGTTTTAAGAATATAGAAAAGTGGTCCAAAGGAGGGAAGGACAAGAGGGGTAACTCAGCAGCAAAACTGTGGTATGGGGAAGGAGAGTGCTGGCGAGGAAGAGTACATACCAGAAATGAGCTACAGCCTCGAATATATTTTAAAACTGCCATTTGAAAGCTCAGTCAGGGATACATGGATAAGAATAGGCTGAGCAATTCTGTTTAAACTGTAAACTTTATTTTTTATGTGGAGGATGGTCAGGATCCATGTCAGTCTGGGCATGGGAGAAGGCCTATCCTCTGACATAGCCCTGATGGAAGCGCTACAAATGCAACAGATACCACAGAGAGGCTGGAAAATTTAGTGTATAGTGTCAGCTTGTGGTGGGTGTGGATCACCACTCACAGCTTCTTCCCCTCGAGTAACTTTCATATAAAGCAACGAGGGATGCATGTAATAATTTAGTAGAAACTCAATTTCTTTTTCTTAGATGGATTGGGCAGCTCACTCCACAAGGAGTAGAGGAAGTTAGACTTTTTCTTTGAAAGGTAAAAGGGGGGGAATATTTACAAAGGGTTATTCAGGGTGGGAGGGCTCATTTAAGGTGTAAAAATCGAGAAGGGGGAATTTCATCTATGGGGTATTTAGTCTAAAAGAAGGGGGATTATGGAACCCATTTGGAGGGTTCCTGGTTCTACAAAAGTTGTGTTAATGTGGGGATAGGGGATAAGTGGGAGGGGGGACTCATGTTTTTATCATGGGGATGGTTAAAATTAAGAAGTTCAGGACAGTTCAAACTAAACCTGGAAATACTTGGTTTGTTTTCGATAACGTATAAAGTTACAGGTCGCACTATTGGTTCTTTTCTCTATGACAATGGCTGAGTTAGCAATCATGTCTTGGAATGTCAACAGACTGAAAACAGTTGTTAAAAGGAAATGGGTATGGTCATATATTAAAAAAACAAAAGGAGATGTAGTCTTGCTATAGGAAATCCACCTCACAAAAGAGGAAGCTGATAAGCTAGCCCATGCTTGGGGTGGGGTCCTGCTAGTGGCACCCTTTACATCTAAAGCTAGAGGTGTAGCCATTTGGATCTGACCAGACCTACCACATAGAGTGAAGGGTTTTAAGGCAGACCCCCAGGGCAGATATTTAATTGCGGAGATAGATATAGGGGGAAATGAGTATACACTTGCTTCCATATACGGCCCCAATTTTCACTCCCCTGATTTCTTCACACACCTGGGAGTAACCCTGGCCCCTTACCAGGACAATTTAATAGTGGGAGGAGATTTTAATATGTATTTTGACCCCAAATTAGATCACTCGGGTGTAAAAAGTAAACCGTATCCAAAAAGTGGACAGCCCTGCAGGATCTAATTTCTAGGAGAGCACTAGTGGAGGAATGGAGGCATACCCACCCAGGAGATGGAGAATACTCATTCTACTCATATTCCCACTGAGTGTATACAAGGTTAGATAATATTTTACTCTCCCCACAATTGATCACGGCCCCCTACCATACTAGTTATGGCCCCATTTTAGTGTCAGATCATGCTCCATTACTACTTAGAATAGTGGTACCCCAACAATCGAGTGGAGGACCACAATGGAGACTGGACCGTGCCCTACTCTTAGACAGTGAATATGTTAAGCACATAATGGGGTAAATTACAGGTATTTATTGCAAATAATAAAGATCTAGGTACCCACATAAACTTTGTTTGGGATGCCTTCAAAGCTTATATTCGAGGTAAAACTATTTCATATGCAGCCTTTAAAAGAAAACAGTTCTCAAAAAACAGAGGAACAACTATTAAATGAGATCCAGGAATTAGAGAAAAGAGCCAAGACTAATTATCAACCCCATCTCATACAATAAATAAAACAATTAAAGGGGAAACTGAACCAAATAGTTAATGGGAAGCTAGAGAGGGACCTGGTTATTAGCAGATCATATACCCATTTCGAGGGGGACAAATCTGGCAAATGGCTGGCCAGCATGATTAAACAAAAAAAGGTGGAAAGGGCAATACTGTTAATGACTCATCCAGATGGAACCCCCACTTATGAGCAGAAAGAAATAAATGAAATTTTCAGAACCTTTTACTCTGTATTATACACTACTCAGGTTCCGATGGGAGCTAAACCGGAGGATTTCTTGCAGGGGATCTCTCTGCCAAAACTGGATGACACTCTTTGTAATTACCTAAATTCCCCCCTTAATACAGAGGAAGTTAAATTTGCTGTCAGCCAAATAAATAAAGGGAAGGCACCAGGTCCCGATGGTATCCCAGCCAAATTTTACAGAGCCACATGGGATGTAATTGGCCCCCTTATCGGTGAGGTAATAGAGAATGCCATATACCACGGAGAATTACCACACTCTCAGAGGCTGACCACAATAAAAGTACTCCCCAAGCCTGGGAAGGACCCTGCCAAGTGTGGATCCTATCGCCCCATATCACTTCTTAATGCTGATTATAAAATATTGCCGAAGATTCTATCGAATAGATTGGAGGGAATGTTACTGGGGTTGATACATAATGATCAGGGGGGCTTTGGTAAAGATTGTCAAGCCAAGCACAGTCTTCACAGATCTATCAATATCATACATAGATGGAAGAAGGGGGGGGACCATATAGAGGCTTCTGGCCTTGGATGCTGAAAAAGCATTCAACTAGGTCGAATGGTCATTTATGTCTGTAGTGCTGCTGAAGTTTGGCCTGGGGGAGAATATCCTAAAATGGATAGGTGCCCTCTGTGCTTCCCCACAAGCAAAAATACTAACAAATAATACAATATCAAGCCCATTTGCCTTGTCCAGACAGACAAGACAGGGTTGTCCCCTGTCACCCCTACTATATGTGCTCACAATGGAAGCTTTGGCCTCTGCAATACGGGGACATGAGGAAATAAGGGGTTGTAGGGTGGGAAAGGTGAATCATGTAATCTCCCTATTTGCAGATGACATTTTATTATTTTTGGGAAACCCCGGTAAGGCCCTCCCAGCTCTGAATACGATATTTGAGGTATATGGCCCTCTTTCGGGACACAAAATTAATTAGGACAAAAGTGAAGGGATGCCATTGGGAGAGAGGAGGACTTCGATAGAAATTGCTGGGACTATAATAAATCCTACTGAACAGATTAAACACTTAGGAGTATTCTTACCAAGCAGATTATCTGAAATTATAGCAATCAACTACTCACCATTAGTCCAAAAAATTAAAGGAGACTGCATTGCTTGGAGAAGTCTTCCCCTCACCCTAATGGGACGAGCCAATTTGGTGAAAATGTATATACTACCCAAAGCCTTATATCTTTTTCAGTCAATCCCAATATCTCTCCCCCGGAAATATATCAGAGCATTGGAAGGAGCCTGTGCCAAACTCCTATGGCAGGAGAAAAAGCCCAGAATCAAGAAAGAGGTTTTGTGGTTACCAGAAAAACAAGGGGGGGGGGTTGAATTTGCCAAACTTTCTCCTTGACTATCTGTCGGCCCAACTAGCACATATTCAGGATATGCTGAGGGCAGAAAAAAGATACTCCATCTTGGAAAGAGCTGGAAGGGGGGGGCCATATTTACTATTCCATATTGGTTAATGGCCTGAGGGGGGAACACCTTCAGCGATAACAAACCCATGCACTAAAGCCACTTGGAGGGCTTGGATGAGGGCTCACTCATTGTTGGGTCACAAGCTGGGCCTATCATCGGCTACAACTTTAGTGAAGTACCTACAGGGAAAGGAGATCCTAACACTCAGTGACAGAAGAGTATTAGAAAGGTGGGATAGACAGGGACTCTTTCAACTTAACCAACTCCTCAAACATGGGAAGGTGAGGCACTTCCAAGCATTAATGGGTACATATCACCTACACCCCTCGCATTATATCCTGTATATTAGAATACACAGTAGAATTCAGAAATCCCACACAGATTCTGAGTGATCACAAGATACATATATGGGACAAACTGGTTTCCTGGTGCAACGCTGTCCACTGGAAGAGCTCTTTATAAAATTCTCCTCTGTTAGGGGATTCAGACCCCTTAACAAATGTTACAAATTACTGCTAGGTAGTTTGCCAGACCCCATGGAGAGAGTTAAGGGAGCTTGGGAGGAAGATCTGTACCCTAAGGGTCTATCTGGAGGGGATTGGAAACTGCTTTTGAGAAACATCTTGAATTGCTCAGTCAACAATAGGCTTAGAGCCATACAATATAATTTCTTGCACCGCACATATCACACTCCAAAATTGGCACACATAATTGATCCTACCTCATCCCCATACTGCCCTAAATGCGTAATCCAAGTAGGGGACTTTTATCACATGATATGGAAATGTCCTAAGGTCCAGTTATTCTGGACGGGAATAATTGAAATTCTATCTAAAACACTAAATGTTAATATAAGATTGGACCCGGCTGAAACCTTACTGGGCCTGCTTACTATGGGTAATAGTAGATTTGGAGGAAGTCAGAGATTATGGACGATAGGAGTGGTAGTGGGCATGAGAGAACTTGCACTATATTGGAGACTGGTACAGGTTCCTAGAGTGGCCTCATGGGCCTCTTCCCTAATACAAGTAATGAAATTGGAGAAGACACAAAATAAAGTCGGGGACAATTGGGGAAATATGAAGAGATTTGGTCACTATTAGAGGAATTAATTCAGAGAGACTGGTTTCCATACTTTTGAGTAACCTACTGGATCAGTTGACACGCCAAGAAGCTATTAAATCAAGTCATATTGCTTTTAAGTACATGTGGTTAAGACTTATTTACCTGATCATGTATAAATTTTGTTAATGGTACCTGTAAAAAGAAAATAATATATTTGTAACTCCCATGGATGGGAGACGAGGTGTGTAAGAACTTGTCCTATCATAAATAAAGTACACAAAAATAAAAAAAAGAGTGGCGGTGTAATTTTGTCAATGTGTCCCGAACTTTGAGTTCCAACAGCGACCATGCCATTCTGCACCACATGTATGAAAATACAGATTGAGCAGGATGTGAAGAATGACAGCTGTACCATCCATAGGGAGGTATGAAGAGATGGAAATATGAAAATCTGTAGTGGGAATATTAAAAATGCTTGCACTTCCGAGCATACATGGAAACTGCACAACGCATGCATGTAACACAGTCATTTTATGGACTTTCATCACCAAATTTTCAACATAGGCATTTTAGGACATCTGCTCATGAACAGTGTCACTGTGATTTTCCTAATGTGTCCTGAACACTGATTTCCCACAGCGACCATGCTATTCTGCGCCAGAAGTGCAAAAACACATTTCAGCCAGGATGTGAAAAATGACAGCTGTACTCTTCATTAAGAGGTATGGAAAAATGGCAATGTTGAAAATCTGGAGTGAAAATATTACAAATGTGTGAAGTTACGAGTGTGAGTGGAAACTGCGCAATGCACGCTAGTAACACTGATTTCCCTCAGCAACCGTGCTATTCTGCACCCGAAGTGCGAAAACACATGTCGACCAGGATGTGAAAAATTACAGCTGTACTGTTCATATGGAGGTGCAGAAAAATGGCAACATTGAAAATCTGGAGTGAAAATATTGCAAATTCACAAAGTTACGAGCGTGTATAGCAACTGCACAATGCACGCTCATAAAACAGTCATATCTTGGATTTTTTCCACCAAATTTGCAACATAGACTTTTTGAGATGCCACTTCATGTACACTGGCACTGTCATTTCATTAATCGGTCCTGAAAGGTGAATCCTCGCAGTGACCATGAAATCACCTTTTGGGACTGAATAATGCCATGACAGTGGCTGAATTCTTGAGGAGGGGTCCCAATAACCCCATGTTGAAAATTTGGTGCCAAAATTCCCAAAAATGCCTGAGATATGCACCAAAGTTGAAAAAACCCTATATATGCCATTACACATGTAACCTCCCTACAAATGGGGGTTCCCGAAAAGTCTTCCAAGAGCTTGCCTAATTGCTCACCGTCTGGTAGGTGTTCGACGTTTAAGTCATTTAGATGTTGTTGCCAGTGAGCGCCTTTAAAGCCTCCATGTACTGTCTCTTTAAGTGCAGCCTGCTTGCAGTCATAATTAATCTCTATGGGAGGACTGTGTGTTTACATGCCCAAATCCCACCCGGGCTGCTGAATCCTCGCTCCATTTATGCCATCACTAGTGGCGCAGACAGAGCCCTGTTAAGAGATGTAACTAATTACTGATAAACATTTAGAGTGGTAAAATATAGTGTTTGTTCTAACCTGCCTTCTTTGCAGCAAGGACTGTTCAGTTTAGCTCCACCATTTTGGTCCCGAACTGCCGAATTGGACCAATCAGTACTGGGGGACTCTAAAATGGAGCCTGCTGAAATGGGACTGTATGGATTACCAGTTGGGATTTGTAGTTTTAGACTGTTGGTGCCTTTTTGCAACAGGAGGGGGGGCTCTTACTGTGATTGACAGCTAAACTGCCCAACCGGACCTTTTGGATCTAAGGGAAATCCCCTGAGTTGTCTGCTGGCAAGCCAGAAGTGTGTTGGAACTTGGGGAGTGAGGAGCTCCAGCTTGTGGAGCTGCTGCACCATGGGGTAGCATGGAGATTTGGAGGGAAGACTAAGTCTGGCCTGCCTGCCTGCAGCTGTCCTGCCTTGGAGAAAAAGAAAGGGGAGATTCATTTTTGGACTGTGCCACCAAAATGATTGCTGATGTGCCCTGAAGCTTGGGTAGAAAGAGGCAGATTCGAGTTGGAAGTTGAAGAGGAAAGAGCTCGCATAATCGAGCGGACGTGTTGCGCAGTAGTTCATGCGGGAGAACCGTGGAAGGCCCGAAACTCGGCCAGTTGCCATCTTACTGAGAGAGAGAGAGAAAGAGACAGAAAAATAATCGGACAGTGATCCGCTTGGTGTGCTGTGAAGTAAGCTACTGGAGGGATTCCAGGCTCACCTGAAGAAGACCGAAGATTTTGGTAAAAGCGATCGGCCTCTTAGGAACTTTAGCTACTGTTGTGTTCCCAGGTTTTAGCAGTGATTTTGCAATTGGGATCGAGGAGTAGCCTGCCTGGTACAGTAAACTTTCTTTACATATGAATGTGCTGCGAACTGGAGGGGGGTTGCAACCTGTTTTCCCATTGAACTGAGTTGTGTGTTGAAGGCTGGAGGCTGTACCCAGTTTGTATCGGACTGAATCTGCCTGCTATCAAAGGCAGTTGGGCCCTGCCATGAGGGCCTCGTCTCTCTACCCTGCTTCTTCTGGCAATCTAGAACAACCATCATCCATCCTATTCTCAGCATTGGGTATCATGAGTAGTAAACAGGGTAGCTCCCTGCAACATATCTTTTAAATCACAAGTGTGTCATCTGATTAATTTGTTGCACTGTTTTCACGAACTGAGCCCTCCCGCCCCAGATTACAATCAGTGGGTGTGCATGTTCATTTTCTTCCTAGCAGGGCCCCTACCAGCTGCAACGCCAGCCTGCCCCGGGCAATGGTCCTGGCTAGCCCCTTTTCCATCCTGGGCACCCAGAGAGTGTGACTGAGAGGGACACTGACTGCATGCACAACTGTCCTTGTTATAGTCCCCCCCTGGATAAATCAGATCTACTTCTTTTTCTGCAATCTACATTGACTATGGAGTCTGTTTGTGCCTAAGGTATTGCGCCATTGTTTTTGTCTTGCATCACCTTATTTTACAGGGGGTCCCCAGAATCAAGCTAAAGGAACCAGTCCTGGGGGTAAGTGCTAAATCTAGGTGTATGTGTAAAACCTATCAGGGATGTGGGGAAGGTAACCATTACGTACTGTGTGGGCCACTAGTAGGAGACAAGGGGGGTCACAGTGTCCCAGAGGGCTGTGGTCTGGTTAGTCAGACTGATATCAACCCTGACCTTTGGGTGGAGGCACCTGTCACTTAACCTAGGCCCCTTAAACTGTTACCAGCCAAGCAGGCAGGGGCAGTAGCCTGTAGCCCTTTAGATAGCGCCACCTAGGGTTACATACAGCTTACAGGCATTTCTTCAGTTCGCGGTTGGCTTTGAAGAGTGCAGACGTGTTCCCGGTCCACCGGAGATCGCCGCGCTGGGCTCCGGAGGTAAGTATGGGGTGAGGTGGGTGTGGGGAGACAGGGTGCACAGAGGGTGGGCATGGGTTGTGGGGCGGGGCCACTAGACTCAACGAGAGACCATTTTCTGATTTCCAGGTAAAAAAAAAACAAACATCCAGGACTTATTTTTTTAACAGGGACTTTTGGCACGCTGGGGTGGGCTCCCAGGGTGCCACCTGAGTGTTTTTTTTTTGGGGGGGGGCGGCTGTAACCAATGGGGATTGGGCACTCCCATTGGCACATATCTGTGGGGCAAGAGTCGAGATTGGGCACCCTCTGCACAAAACCAACTTTTTTGGAAGGGGACATTATGCCGATGGGGAGTGGGCTCCCCTGTCAGCAAATAAAACTGGGACAGATGACTGAAGCTGATAGGGATTGGGCCCCCTGTGGCAAACAAAGACTGTTTTGGGGGGCATGCTGCTGAGGGGGATTGGGCACCCCCTCGGCAGTGGGGGATGCATAATATTGTTTGTGAACATGGCGGTGGCTTGCCACCGTGTTCACAAACAATATTACACTAGGTAACGTTCTGCCCTGCAATGATGGGTTGCTCCCTCATTGCAGCAGAATGGCTGATGCTGCAATGACGAGGCGGCCCCTGATTGCTGCGGCAAAAACGTTACAACTTGGTGGCACTTTTGGAAGCCAGTGTCATCAGCACACTGTGCCTCCATTGATCCACCAGTGCCAAGCCCCCAAATGCAATGCCTCCATTGGCTGCCACAGTGTTGCGCCTCCACAACCCGCTTCTCTCCTAAGCTGCCACATAATGTTTCTTGCTCATGCGCAAGCAAACATAAAGATGAACGCATGAATGAATGAATGAGAACATTCAAATGGAGCTACTGTGTAAAATGGAGACAGTGTTTCATTTTATAAAACAAATAGTAGTGCACCCTTATCAATGAACATGGGGCCCGATTTTCAAAAGTAAATCTTTGATGCAAGGGGCCTGCACCAAATGTGCATAATGCAAGTGTTACCTTACATCAAAGTTTGCAGCAATCCCAATTTTTGAATGCAGGGTGTGCTGAAATCAGGATGCTGTGTGCCAAAACCACCCTGTGCTACCCTTGCAGCTGAAGCACCTGTGTGCCAGGTTGCAAGGGGGCTTGCGTCATTACGAAGCAGCACATCCCCTTTTTTGGTGTTTTAGAATCCCTGCCATGGTCACAACAGGGGGCTGCCCTTAGACCAGTCAGGAGGTGGTCTAAAGACCATGCACCACTGCCAGACAGGGCTGCAATTGAGGAGGGTACAAGGAGTGGACTGGGAGAAGAAGGAACATGGGGTGGCTTAGGGAGTGAGGGGCATGATGGCAATGTGAGGGTGATGAGGTGGCACTCTGTGGGGGTTCCCTGCACTACTACAGACAGCTGATCGACCTGGGTTCAGGGGGCTTGCAGGAAGGGACCAGGGCCTGGCATCAGGGGGACACAGCCCACATTTGCCCAGGGCAGACACGTTTGCCCAGGCCAGACACATCTGCCTGGGGAAAAATTTGCCATATTCAAAACAGATTTGCAAATGAGCCTACTTAGCCATTCTGAGTGCAAACAGTGACATTAGCATGTATTATGGCCTGATCTGCATGCATTTCCATGTGTAGATTGCCTGGGCTATTTCAGGGTGCACACAGCACCACCTGCATAGCACACTGGAACTACACGTCAGTAGCTGCAGGCTGAGTTTGTACACAGCAGCACAGACTAGTGTGTCCCAGGAGACAAGCACCACAGGCACGGGTGGTTGTTCTGCAAGCCATAGACATATTTTTATTTCTGCTACAGTGTATATATTATGCTACAGTACCATGGGTAGCCAGTATTGTGAGAGACACATCTATGTATATTGTGTGTCAGGTAACATTGAATGCTGCTATCCACACATAAACAGACTCTACTGGCAGTTGTGTACTAATAGAGGACCACACTGTCATACTGTCCTATGACCCACATACACTGTGTGGATGACCCCAGCCACGTGGCAGCACATACTATTTAGTGCATCCTAGACCCCTGTACACCCTCCCCTCATCACCCTTATCACCCTCCCTCCCTCCTTCCTCCCATCAACACCTTCCCTCCCCTTAGTGCAGCATGTGTGTGCTGTATTGTGTGGTGTAACCCCTATGATGGGGATTGGGGGTGTGTGCTGCATGTAATCACCAACAAGGTGCCCACTGGGTACTAGGCCACCCTCAAATGTCTGGCAGAGTTGGGACTGGTGCCAGATGAAGGTGTCATGGGTACTTACAGGGTACCGTGCTAGGACTCATGGCCGATATCATCTGTTTGCAGCATATCTCTTCCTCGGCATTCAGAGTGGCCCAGGGTGGCCATCTGCCCTGTCTTCCTCCTCAATGACTGTCGTCAACAGGTGCACCATGATGCTGTTGTTGCATATAGCCTTGTTGCCTGTTGCTGCTGTATCCACACCCCCCATCCTTGTTTTGCCCAGAGTTAAGACTACCTTTTTATGGGTGTTTACTTGTGCCATGCTGTGTGTCATGCTAGCATACACTGTGCAGCGCTAAGGTACTGAATGTACCATTGCACCTGTATTCATGTCGCCACCCCTCACTTTGCACCATGCATGCATTGTTTTTTAGCGCTGGTGCTACCCTGTTGTGCTGGCTCTATTTGATCTTCTGAATATTGCAACCCCATGCAAACGGGGAGCAAAACCTGCACAAACAGTTTGCGCTCAGCACAAAGTTTTGAATATCTTCCCCGAAATGCCATATTAAAAAGCACAGTAAACACAATATTGATCCATTTGCATGTGGGCATGAACTGGTGCCTTACGCATAAGCCAATTTATGGCAGTATGCTGCATATAGGTATGCTGCCGTATTCAGCTGTTTCAGTAGCATATACTGGATGGCAACTCTGCACTAAATGCTGCCAAAAAACAACTTTTTTAAAAATGATATTTTATTCATTTTATAATACAATACAAAATACAGGCTGTCCTGGTGACATGGAGAGCTGAGGCATCGTGCCTTACCTCCTGCCGTGCTGGTGACCCATGTTCATGGTGCGAGCAGGTCAATGGGGATGGGTCAGGGAGAAGGAGGATCAAGCATCGCAAGGACAGCTCTCCTTCTCCAGGGAGCGGGCATCAGCGATCACTGCTTGCCTGTCCCCTAGCAGAGACTAGGGGGTGGCACTCTATCACTGTACATGGTGAACAGAGCCAGGGCAGACATCCAACATGCCATGCATGCAGGTGTGCATGACACCACCACTGGCATCATTGCATGCCCTTCCTCTTAGGGGAAGAAAAGAGTGAAAAAGTTTTCAGCAGCTGGATGAAGGAGGGGCTCACAGGCCTTGCTCTCTGACCAGACAGACACCGATTAGAACTGGATCCAGTCTTTGGTGGGGGCCTGAGTACCTCCCGCCAACCCTGCCAGGAGGGGCAAGCCCTGAAAGAAGATGGTCAGTGAACCCAGTGGACATCAGGGGAATGGGACTGGGGCACCCTCCAGAACGTGGGAAGCCAGAGAGAGGAAGAATGCAAAATACAAATTTGTCCTCGCAAGGAACAGTCAATGATACTGTTTTTGCATATATGCCATCATCTAAATTTATATAGGATGGAACAGTATTCCTCATTTACACCCTTAAAGCAGCAGTATTGGATAATCAAGAAATGATTATCAAAATTCTAAGGATCTTTAGTTTTTAAGATATTTAACATTTATTTCCATTGTTGTGGATCCACAGAAAATGTGGTTGGTGCTTAATTTGCAGCTGAGCTTCCCCCTCACATCGCATTACATCTTTTATTTGCTTCTGTGGGACCCTGTGCTGCATATTCTCGCTGTCCCTGTGTAGAAACTGCAAGTCATGTTCATGTGCAGTTGGCAGCAGGGGGGTTCCAATTCAACAAGGCTGGTGGGAGAAATGCAAACAAAAACAGAGAAAAATGGAGCAAATTACAGGGCTATATTACAGAAAAATCAAGAAAGATTACCGGGTGAGTGCTCAACAGGGTATAGTCAACAAAATGTTGCAAAAGATCTGTTTTTTTATCTAATACTGCTGCTTTAATGGAAGAGGCTACCACCATAAAACATAAAGATATTTTCTAGAAGTCCATATCTGAAGAACTGTAGCCCTAGAGTACATGGCAATGACTTGGAAACAAAGTCCAGTTGTATGTTTATATACTCCTGAGCCCTACTGGGCTACAGGTGCCATGACATATACAAGATGAGTATTAAACATGAGTAGCCCCATTCACTATGCCCAAGGCAGAGACAATGTTCACATATGTTGATAAGGCACAGTTACACCTTGGGATATAGAAAAACATGAGTAAATACAGTAATACTGTTTCAACAAGATAACTAGTCTGTGGACAAAGTGAAAATCTATGCATAGCCTACTACAATGAACAAAATGCAAGATCACTATAAGTCCAAATGTCCCTCAGATTTGTAATGGACTTAGGCTGTCTCTACCATATGACAACAAGAGGAAGATTATTTTGTGCCACTGTTTAATAACAGTGTGTACTCACCAGTCTGGCACAGAAGAAGAATTTTAAAGTTGTAACTTGCAAATCAATGTTTTGGCTAGATCAGTGATATACCTTTTAAGCAATAAGACAAAGAGGGAGAAAAAAATCACTATAGAGAGAAAACTTCTAGTGTAGCTTTAAAGCACAGTGTGCAAATCTCTCAGGTGTCATCCTCTTCCTCTTCCTCCTCATTGTGACGTAACTCACACAGTTTTGTTTTGTAGAATCCCCTGGTTACCAAAACAATATTTCCCCCTTATCTGAAGACATAAAATTGGCATCCTTTAACCCCTGTAAGGCTTAACAAGCATTTGTCAATGCTGAACATTGGCAGCTTGTTAAACAATTTTTTGTTGCAATTCTGAACCCAAATTTTGAATATACTTGTTTTAGGATTTGCCTTATAGACGTGACATGTGCCATTTATAGTATATTGACCAAAATGTCATTTAGCACCAGAGGTGTGAAAACACATCTCATCCAGGATTTTAAAAATGACATGTCACATTTATGAGGTGGTGTGAAAAATGGCTATGTTGAAAGGTTGGAGTCAAAATACTGAAAATGAGTGAAGTTATGAGTGGACCGTGAAATGGTGTGATGTTCAATCATAATCTAGGCATTCCTATTAGCTCACCTAATGAAAGCAGTAGGTGAAAATTTTCAAATCCCTGACAAAATGTCATTTCATGCCTCAGGTATGAAAACACATTTTGGCCAGGATTTGAATAATGACTGCTGTCACATTCATGAGGTTGTGTGAAGAAGTGGCTATGTTGAAAATCTGTGGTCAAAATATTGAACATGACCAAAGTTACAAGGCTGCATTTGCAAACTTCAATGTAGGTTCATAATTTTGTTGTTTTTTAATATTTGTACACCGAATTTTCAACATAGCCTTCTTGTGACCCCACCTCATGACCAATAGTGGGGAAATTTGTCAACTCCTGCCTGAAAGGTACTTTCTCACAGTGACAGTGAAATCTACTTTCAGGATGCAAAACCCCATGTTGGCCAGGATTTGAAAAATGACAGCTATCACATTCATGGGGTACTGTGATGAAATGGCTATTTTGAAAGTTTGGGGTAAAAATATTGAAAATCAGCAAAGTTACAAGACTGCATTCGTAAAATCCAACATAGACTCATGACTTCATTGTTTTTTAACATTTGTGCCCCAAATTGTCAACATAGCCATTTTATGACCACACCTTATGAACAATAATGGAGAAAATTGTCAAGTCCTACTTGAAAGGTGATGTCTCGCAGTGACTGTGAAATCACCTTTCAGGATGCAAAAACACATTTTGGCCAGGATTTGAAAAATGACAGCTGTCATATTCAAGAGGTACTGTTAAGAAATGGCTATGTTGAAAATTTGGGGTCAAAATATTGAAAATTACCAATGTTTCAAACCTGCATTCGCAAACTTCAATGTAGGCTCATAACTTTATTGTTTTTGAATATTTTTAGCAAAATTTTCAACATAGACTTCTTATGACCACACTTCATGAACAAGGGCAGAGAACATTTTCAACTCCTGCCAGAAAGGTGATTTTGCACAGTGAGCATGAAATTACCTTTTGGGAGAGATTTACCTAAAGTCACTTGCAGTGTTCATGAGGTTGTGTCCCGAAACAGGTATGTTGAAAATTTGGGGCAGAAATATTGAAAAATGCCAAAGTTAAGCTACTAACATCAAAACCCGATTGAAATACATTGAATCACATACCTGATTTCCTCAGTTTGTGGTTTGGCATTGAAGAGTGAAGACATCTCTGCAGTATGAAGAAGATCATGACTTCAGACTTCTGCTGGATAAGTAAGGGCTTGGAGTGTGTGTGGGGTGGTGGGTGCTGAGTGGGTCAGGTGGGGAGACTTACAGTGCAAAATACAATGATGAATGTTTTTCTGTTTTACAGGGATAAAACATAGAAAAGCAACCACAACATGATGAGGGATTGTTTTCTATATTTCAGGTGATGACACTGGGGGATTGGGCACCCCCAGTGTCATTGTTACTTTTATAGGGGGTGTGAGGTGGTGGGTGCTGAGAGGGAGGGCTGGCTGAGGGGTACAGGCAATCCTCATATATAACATTACAACAAAACTATGAGGGATGACACTAGGGGATTGGGCACCTCCAGTGTCAGTGTTATGTTTGCAGGGGTGGTGGTGGGTGGTGAAAAGCAGGACAGGTGGGACAGTTACAGGGGCAGCAACAACAGACAAGGTTGCAACACTGGGGGACTGGGCACCCCCAGTGTCAGTGTTACATTTGTTGGGGGGGTGCTCAGAGGGTCGGTTGGGTGGGGGGAGCAGTTACAGGGGTGTCAGCTACAGACATCAAGGGCTGGTTTTCTTTGTTGCAGGTAATAGATAGATAGATAGATAGATAGATAGATAGATAGATAGATAGATAGATAGATAGATAGACAGATACAGTAGATCGATAGATAGATAGACAGATACAGTAGATCGATAGATAGACAGACAGATAGAAAGATAGATAGATAGATAGATAGATAGATAGATAGATAGACAGACAGACAGATACAGTAGATCAATAGATAAATAGACAGATACAGTAGATCGATAGATAGATAGACAGACAGATAGATAGATAGATAGATAGATAGATAGATAGATAGATAGACAGACAGACAGACAGACAGATATAAAAGTGAACAAAGAAAAAAACTAGGTGGTGGTGACACTGAAGGAACTGGGCACCCCCAGTGTCAGTGTTACATCTGGAGGTGGGGTGGGGTGGTGGGTGCTGAGAGGGAAGGTCGGGTGGAGGGGCAGTTATGGGAGAGGGCAGAGACAGACATCGATGGATGTGTTTGTTTGTTTGTTTTTAACAAGACTAAAGACAAGCCACTCAGCTGTTTGCTGTTTGCTGATGGCTTCATGTATATCAAAGGACCGAAGCCCTCTCTGATTGCAGTGACTTCAGTCCTTTGAAATACACAAAGTTTCAGCCCATCAAGCAGAGAGTGATGTCAGGACCACAGCCCATGATCATTAGTGTAGACTGCCAAGCCCTTGCTTTTGTAAACTGCAATGGGCTTGACAGTGACACCCTCCAAAAATCCCAATCATTGCCACAAAACATTGGGTGGATAAATGGCATCCTGAAACCTCTGTAGCTCTGTAAGTGCATTAGTCTCTACATTATTGAGAATGTAAGGTCATTGTGTAGAACTATCAGAGCTTTACTGACTTTTCTCATTACGGTTTTCTTGTAGGTATTAATCACTGAGTTGGCTGTTACATGGCAGACTATAGATCTAGGGTTAAATAGAAATTTTCACTGTTGAGTAAAATCATGTCTGTTTGCATCATATAAGGCAGCCATTGAACTATCTGCATTTGTCCATTAAGCCTCTAAAGATAAAGTGTCCAGAATACTAAGATTGCCCCAGTCTGGTGTGGTTCAACTGCTCTCAGTTTTGAGTACAGAGAATTCCAGGACAGATTATTCAGTGTCACGTTGCTCCCACACTGGGCTAGCCTGTTGTGCTGTAAAATCCATTAGGCACATAGGAAATTATGTCACTCCCTTGTTTGTATCAGATTGTGGGTTTTTTTTTGCAAAAAGTGTCCGAGTTGAATCTTTCTAAAATGTTTCTGTAAATCAATATTGATTTGAAAGTTATCTGGCATTCAGCAAGGCACAAAGGGAAGTCTTTTATTTAGAACATTTTTCTGTGATTCTGTGAGTACGTGTTGTGTAAGGTTAACTATTTTCCACTCCTGGGGCAGAATTCACAAATCTTTACCTGGACGCAAAACCAGTTTTCCCGTGGCAAACAGGGCTTTGTGAATAGCTGGTATTCACAAAGCCCAGTTAGCACCCACAAACTGGGTTTGCATCCAGGCAAAGTAGGGAGGGGGGTAGCAATGCAAATGAGTGGGAGGGGACCTGCATATCCCTGCAATCCCATTCACAAACATTTGCTACACACAATGGCCTTTTGCAAAGGCCATTGCGTGGAGCAAATTACTGCTCGGAAAAACTTGGTGGTACTCCCCGCAAACCCTAGAGGATTGTGCAGGTACTGCTGCTCCGGTTCTCCAATTTCTATTATAACAAAAATAAAGGAATACCCCTTTTCTGTAGTGTAAGTGGCCCTCCCCAGTCCTGATCCTGTTATTAAAAAAGAAGCAAACCCTGTTTCCTTAGTTTAGTGGTCCCCCAACCACCCACCCACTCCATGATGTACACACCACCCCGCTTCCCCCGTCCTGGTAGGGCCCTGATCAGTGAGCAGCACAGCCCTCCACACACCTTCATGGCTGCCTGTCAACTGAACTGTCATTAAATGACAGCTTACTGTACTCACTAGAAGCCGATTGGTTGACACTGTCGACTAATGGGCTTGTAGTGTGTACTATAGGCTCTTCATTCACAAAATTAACAACTTTGTGAATGAGCCATAGCCACAAAATATAAATACACACAATCACTGTTATCACTAGAACAATCCTAATGATATATGAAATTATTTATCTGAGTAATTTCTCATTCAGTTCAACAATGGAGAGCTCACTGTGATAAAGATGGAATGAGTAAGGCAGGATACAAGCAGTCAGAAGCTGCCTGCATATGGATAAATCCAGGCAGTATTCTGTGCAACGGTGATGAGGAACTGAAGCAGGAAACCCCTGCACTCTCCAAACCTCCAATTGCTACTGTAGAGGGGGGAGAGAGACAGAAAATTATTAGTTGCAACAGAACCTTCATAATATTTTGATAAACACTTTGCATGTTATAAGAAAAACATTTTAAACCATTTTTATCTAAAATCAGTCCCAGATTCAGATACTTAAGCAAGGTGACGGGGGACTGGCACCATATGGATTACATGTAATAGTTGCTCCTTCAGGAGTGCTTGACAATTTTGAGCAGAGGAGAACATGAGAAACAACAGTGGCAGACTGCATCAAGAAGTTCATCCTTTTATTCATCAAAGAGAAAATGGTCTGAATCCAGACTGAGGGGTTCAGAACAGAACAAAACTTGTTTCAACAGCAACTGCTTGGAATGCAGCTGTCTCCTGTAACTCTGAAGTCAGAGATTCTGAGGAACCAACTTCTGCCATAGCTTCCAAAGCTGAACATTTTTGGTAAAATGATGGGCAAACCAAGAAACAAAAAAAACAAAGAAAAGATGGCCAAAAACACCAACCAAAAACCAAAAAGAAAACAATGAGAGGGAGAACAGGAGAAAAACAGACTAACAAGCAACAAACCTGGCAGGACCAGGAGTGGAAACTAATTAATCATATACAACATGAACTCACAGAACCACAGAAACAAGTTCTAAATAAGGGACTGTCCTTTGTGCCTTGCCAAACACTGGATAACTTTGAAATCAGTATCGATTTACAGAAATATTTTAGGAAGATACAACTCAGGGACTTTTTTTCAACAAAAAAAAAAAAAAAGGGCAATCTGATGCAAACATGGGAGTGATGTCATTTCCTGCATACCTAGCGGATTTTACAGAATAACAGGCCAGCCCAGTGAGGGAACAACATGACATTGATAAATTGATCTTGAATTTCTCTGTGCTTGAAACCAAAGACTTTAACAACAGTTGGACCACACGATACTGGAACAATCTTAGTATTCTGGATTCTTTATTTTTAGAGGTTCAATGGACAAACACAGCTAATTCAACTACTACCCTGTACAGTATGATATAAATAGACATGGTTTTATGCAACATCGTAAATTACTGTTTAGCCCTAAATCTCTAGTCTGTCCTGTAACTGCCAGCCCAGTGATTAATTCCTACACGAAAACTGTAATGAGAGCAGTCAGTGAAGCTCTAGCTGACAGTTCTATACAATGACCTTACAATCTCAGTAGAGAGTTGGGAACTTAAAGAGTTTCAGGGATTACAGGATGTCATTTTTAAAGCATTCAGATAAGAGGGGACTACTGTTATAGTAACCAGGGAATTCTACAAAACTGAAGTGTATGAGTTACTTACAATGAAACTAACTATAAAAATCTCCCTACTGACCCCCCTCCCCATGTTTGAACAGGAATTGTTTGCAATACTCGAAATAGTATGTGCTACTGGGGAAACACCAGAAAATAAATTTTAATTTCTGTGGCCTGAGTCCCCTGTTAAACCAACATTTCACATCCTGCCAAAGATCCATAAGGATCCTACCAATCCACCTGGGTGCCCTATTGTGTTTGGAGTTCGTTCCCTAGTAGACAACCTCTGCAGATTCCTTGGTATTTTTCTTCTGTAGAGGTGTGTTGCACATCTGGGGACCTTTCTCCATGACACAGTGCATGTGTTGGATAAATTCAATGGTTTCATTTGGCAACTGGGTTGCTTGTGATGGGGATCGATGTGGAGTCACTTTATATGTTGATCCAACATCCACAAGGAATTGCTGAGTATATACATTTCCTGAGACAGGACCCACTTAAAGACATGCCGGTGAATTTGATCCATGAAAGTTTAGAATTTGTTCCAAAAAGGAATTATTTTGAATTTAGTGTGAGGATCTCCTTCAATGCTGTGGCACAGCAATGTGGTCAGCAATGGCCCCTTCATTTGTCAATTTAATTTTGGGCCTGTGAGAGCTGCAGACTGTTTTGGATCCAAATCCTAACCATTACCACAGGCAATATAGCACAGGGGGTTAAGGCTCTGAGCTGCAGATCTGGAGACCTGGGTTTGAATGCCATAGCTGCCTAGGTGCATACTGTGTGATCCTGAGCAAGTCAATTAACTTCCTTGTGCTCCCAGGTTGCATCTGGAAACAAGCTTCAGCTTAGTGTGCTACTCCTGGTTAAATAATGTTCCCCTAAATAATTAAATGGGAAAGTTTTATTCATGATGTTATTTGTGTATGGGAGAGGTCTGACTTGGAAATCCATGCATTGGCTAAGCCAAAATAATGTTAATTTAAAATGTACATATAACATTGATCCCAGTATAAGTAATGTGTGGCACAGGACCCACAGGGAAGGAAACAACTCCTGGTGGGGATTCAATTGTTAGGGCAGAACTGGGGGAGGGAGGGAGGGAGGGAGGGAAGGTAAGGTGCCTGTCTGGCACCATGACTTGGAGGGACAGGGAGTGAATCCTCAGGATTGTGGGAGCAGCTACATGGGGCAGGGAGCTGGATGTCATTGTCCACCTAGGGACAAATGACCTGGCTGGAAATGGGGTCAGAGTAGTGCAGGAGTTTGTGGAGTTGGGGAGGGGCCTTGGACAGGTAGCATGCATGGCAATCTTCTCGGAGGTGCTGCCTGTCTATGGCATAGGTGAGGCTAGGGTGCTCTGCACCATGGGATTCAATCATGGGTTTAAAAACTGGTGTAGAGCTCAGGGTTTTGGCTTCACTGGGGACTGGGGATCCACCTGGAGGGATACAGGCCTGTACTGATGCTATGGTCTGCATCTGTTTAGGAGGAGAACCAGGATCCTAGGTTATAGGTTTAAATGCTTCATTGGCAAGCATTGCCAAGGGGGGGCACTGAAAAGGAGCAGGGAAATCCCAGCCCCTCCCAAAAAAACAGAGTAGTTAGTGAGGTAAACACTAAGATAGAGAAGTCGATAGGGAGAAGGGCGGGGTAAATGGAGAAATAGGCAAAGACAGTAAGGACAGGGATGGGGCTAAAAGGGTTAAGGCCATCAAAAAATGAAGGACAAAGAGTACCAATGCCCATAGTCTGGGTAACAAACTCCCTGAACTAGTGGCCTTGATGGAAGAGGGATGCCTGGATATCGTGGCAGTCACAGAAATATGGTACACAAAGAACCATGACTGGGATGTCAACATACCAGATTACACAGTCTACAGGAGGGACAGGGAGGGTAGAAGAGGAGGAGGAGTAGCTCTCTACGTAAGGGAAGGGATCAAAGCAATGGAACTAAAAGGTAAACAGGGAGAAGTGGAGGCACCGCGGGTCACCCTGGAGACAGTAAATGGCATCACAATCTGCACATGTGTTGTATACAGACCCCCGTCTCAGGGGAGGAAATGAACAAGGAAATGATAGAAGGCTTCCTTAGGATGGCAGAAAAAGGGGAGATATTGTTGAAGAGGGACCTGAATATAACAGATGTTAACAGGAGCACCTTTGCTGCAGGCTCATCGAGAGCAGGGTCATTCTTGATGCCCTGCAAGGGGGCATGTCTCAGACAGCTAGTGTTGGAACCCACTTGGGAAGGAGCAGTCTTTGACCTAGTACTCTCAAATGGGGATGGAGAGAGGATCTCAAATTTAGAAGTGGGCAACCATCTGGGAACAAGTGACCACCAAACAGTGTGGTTCACGATAAACACAGCCGTAGAGTCAAGGCATACAAAAGTGAGGGTACTGGACTATAGGCAGGCTGACTTTATCAAAATGGGAGAATGTCTCAGAAAAGCACTAGCAAACAGGCAAGAAGGAGGGGTGGAGGAACAATGGGGAAACATCAAAACTGCCACCACAGAGGCAACAAGCCTTTGTGTGAAGCAAATAAACAAATCAAAACAAAGGAAAAAAACACCATGGTTCTCAAAAGAGGTGGTGGGGAAGGTTAGGGAGAAAAAGATAGCATTCTGGAAGTGTAAGGAAACACAGAAGGAGCAGGACAGAGGACTTTACCAGTTAAAGCAGAAGGAAGCAGGGAGGCAGTCAGAATAGCAAAGTCCCAAACTGAGGAAAAGATAGCCAGCTCAGTTAAGAAGGGAGATAAAACCTATTATAGGTACAGTAGGGAGTGGAGATTGACCAAGGGAGGAATAGTGGGGTTTAATAAAGGAGTGGGTGGGTGGGTGTAGGGTGACAGAGAAAAAGCAGGGATACTGAATGAATACTGCTGCTCAGTATTCACAAAAGAAGGGGAGGGGGAGGTACCTAATCCAATCAATAGAAGCACTCTTGATAGGGGGTTGATACCAGTCTATTCTCAGAAGAACGGTTTCTGATAGAACTCTGAACTGAAGGTGGACAAAGCAATGGGCCTTAAAGGGATTCACCCCAGAATTCTAAAAGAACTAAAGGGAGAACTAATGACATCACTGACTACACTTTTTAACAAATCATGGGAGGATGGAGTGGTACCTAAGGACTGGAGGATGGCAGATGTGATTCCTTTTCATGAAAGTGGGAGCAAAGAAGAGGCAGGAAACTAGAGACCTGTCAGTTTGACCTCAGTGGTAGGGTAAATGATGGAATCACTTCTGAAAGAAAGAATTGTAGGGTACCTAGAGGTCAGTGTGGCACAGGACACAAGGCAGCATGGATCAACAGTGGGAAGGTCATGTCAGACGAACCTAATAGATTTCTTTGACTGGGTGACCAAAGTAGTAGACCAGGGAGGGGCTGTGGACATGGTCGATCTAGTCTTTAGCAAGATATTTGTCACAGTCCCACACAAAACATTAATAAACAAATTAGCCAGCATGGGAGTGGATCCCAGGGTGGTAGTCTGGGTTAAAAAATTGGCTGGACAACAGGACACAGAGGTAAATAGTAAACGGACTCCACTCTGAAGAAAGGGGGGGCTACTAGCGGGGTACCGCAGGGTTCACTACTGGGTCCGGTCCTTTTTAATGCCTTTATAAGTGACATTGCGGAGGGACTGGAAGGAAAAGTATGCCTCTTTGCAGATGACACAAAGTTCTGCAACAGGGTAGATACACAAGGTGGGAGTGGAAAGGATGAGAAGGGAATTGACAAGATTGGAGGAATGGTCAAAAGTATGGCAGCATTTATTCAATGCAAAGAAGTACAAAGTAATGCATCTGGGAAACAAAAACGCAGGGGAAAAGTACACAATGGAGGGGGTACTAACAACAACAAAAATGGAAAGGGTCCTGGGGGTAGTCATATCAGATAACCTAAAGGTAAGCAAGCAATGTGAGAAGGCAGTAGGGAGGGCTGGGAGAATACTGGGATGTATAGGAAGAGGCATCACCAGTAGAAAACAGGAAGTTGTTATCCCTCTGTACAGACAGTTGGTGAGACCCCATCTGGAGTACTGAGTGCAGTTCTGGAGACCCCATCTCCGCAAGGACATAGACAGGATGGAGGCAGTCCAGAGGAGGGCAACTAAAATGGTGTAGGGTCTGCACCAGAAGCCATATGATGAGGGACTAAAGGAGCTTAATATGTATACCCTTGAGGAAAGGAGGGAGAAGGGGGACATGATAGAAACTTTCAGAAAAAGAGATGTGCAAGAACAAGGGGGAACAATTTAAAGATTGAGGGTGGATGGCTCAAGGGCAACATGAGGAAGTATTTTTTCATGGAGAGGCTGATGGACGCATGGAATGGCCTTCTTGAGGAGGTTGTGGGGTCAAAAACAGTGGGGGAATTCAAGAATGCATAGACAGACATAAGGCAATTCTGATAGGGAGTAGCAAGAAGTAGGCTATTGATTAACTGGGATCTGCAGCTTATCCAATAGGCAGGGAAATGAGCAGACTGGGTGGACCAAGCAGTCCTTATCTACCATCAAATCCTATGTTTCTATGTAATGTCCTGGATCTCACCTTGAGCATTGAATACCACAGTGAATTCAGGACTTTAGGTTTCAGGAAACCCACCGCACCAACAATTTACTGCATGCCAGCAGTGCCCATCCCAGATCGCTGTAGTACTCTATACCCTCTGGGCAGTTCCTTTGTCTGATGAGGAACTGCACAGAGATCTCAAGATTTTGAAAATCAGGCCCTTGAGCTAAGGGAGTGCTTTCTAACTTGGGAAGACAGCAAAAGTGTGCTGTATCCCTGAGCTAAAAAGCAGGGATACAACAAAAGTGTGCTGGATTTCACCCTTAAAAGAGTCAAATCCCTAGATAGGCAGACATTAATGCAGCCCAAAACCACGCAATCAGGACCACATGCACTGGTGTGCTTTGTTACGGATTTTAACCACATGTTCAGCAAGATAGGCCACATTGTAAAGCAGTATTGGTCTATGCCTATGAGCAATGGAGAATACAAAGAAAGCTTAGGTGCTACTCCAAAAATCAAGTGCAGCAGAACAGACAAGCATTTGTCAATGCCAAATGTTGATTGCATTGGTCCGTTGAGCTGTGCCACTCACTCATTCTGTTTCTCCTGGTGCTGCAGGCTGCTCTTTTGTACTGGGCTCCTGCCTGCATTGGCACATTTTTCTGCCCACTAAGAAATCTGCAACTGTCCTGATAGAGCTCTGTTGAGGTGGGTCACTCCCCCTCTTTCACTTGCTCATTCTGTTTCTGCTGGCACTGCAGGCTGCCCTTTTGTACTGGGCTCCCACCTCTGTTGGCAGCTTTTTCTGCCCACAAAGAAATCTGCAGCAGTCCTGACACAGGTCCATTGAGCTAGCTCACTCCACCTCTCTCACTCGCTTGTTCCATTTCTGCTGGCGCTGCAGGCTGGCCTTTTGTACTGGGCTCCTGCCTACATTGCTACCTTTTTCTGCCTACAAAGCAATCCGCAGCAGTCATGATAGAGGTCTGTTGAGCTCACTCACTCCCCCTCTCTCACTCGGTCTTTGTGTTTCTCCCGGCGCTGCAGGCTGCCCTTTTTTACTGGGCTTCTGCCTGCATTGGCACCTCTTTCTATCCACAAAGAAATCTGCAGCTGTCCCGACAGAGCTCCTTTGAGGTCGCTTTCTCTGCCTGTCTCACTCACTCATTCTGTTTCTCCTGGTGCTGCAGGCTGCTCATTTGTACTTGGCTTCAGCCTGAATTGGCACGTTTTGCTGCCCACAAAGAAATCTGCAGCTGTCCCGACAGACCACCATTGAAGTGGGTCACTCCCCATCTCTCACTCACTCATTCTGTTTCTGCTGACGCTGCAGGCTGCCTTTTTGTACTGGGCTCCTGCCTCTGTTGGCAGCTTTTTCTGCCCACAAAGAAATCTGCAGCAGTCCTGACACAGGTCCGTTTAGGTAGCTCACTCCCTCTCTGTCACTCGCTCATTCCGTTTCTGCTGGTGCTGCAGGCTGGCCTTTTGTACTGGGCTCCTGCCTGCATTTCCGCCTTTTTCTGCCCACAAAGAAATCCACAGCAGTCACGATAGAGCTCTGTTGAGCTCACTCTCTCCCCCTCTCTCACTCGCTCATTCATTTTCTCCCAGCACTACGGGTTGTCCTTTTGTACTGGGCTCCTGCCTGCATTTGCACCTTTTCCTGCCCACAAAGAAATCCACAGCTGTCCCGACAGAGCTCCGTTGAGGTCACTCACTCCCCCTGTCTCACTCACTCATTCTCTTTCTCCTGGCACTGCAGGCTGCCATTTTGTACTGGACTTCTGCCTCTGTTGGCATTTTATTCAGCTCACAAAGAAATCTGCAGCAGTCCCGACAGAGCTCCATTGGCCTCACTCACTCCCCCTGTCTCACTCGCTCATTCCGTTTCTGCTGGCGTTGCAGGCTGCCCTTTTGTACTGGGCTTCTGCCTGCATTGCTACCCTTTTCTGCCCACAAAGAAATCTGCAGCAGTCACAATAGAGCTCCGTTGAGCTCGCTCACTCACTCCCCCTCTCTCACTCGTTCGA
Source organism: Neoceratodus forsteri (assembly GCA_016271365.2). Classification (NCBI taxonomy): domain Eukaryota; kingdom Metazoa; phylum Chordata; order Ceratodontiformes; family Ceratodontidae; genus Neoceratodus; species Neoceratodus forsteri. The sequence goes on from CM057453.1 coordinate 732,315,936, forward strand.
TCTGTTTCTCCCACCACTGCAGGCTGTCCTTTTGTACTGGGCCCCTGCATGCATTGCTGCCATTTTCTGCCCACAAAGAAATCCGCAGCAGTCCCAACAGAGCTCTGTTAAGCTCACTCACTTCCCCTCCCTCACTCACTTGTTCTGTGTCTCCCGTTGCTGCAGGCTGCCCTTCTGTACTGAGTTCCTGCCTGCGTTGGCAGCTTTTTCTGCCCACAAAGACATCTGCAGCAGTCCCGACACTGCTCTGTTGGCCTCATTCACTCCCCCTGTCTCACTCACTCATTCCGACTCTGCCAGCGCTGCAGGATGCCTTTCTGTACTGGGCTCCTGTCTGCATTGCCACTCATTTCTGCCCACAAAGAAATCCACAGCAGTCACGATAGAACTCCGTTGAGCTCGCTCACTCCCCCTCTCTCATTCGCTCATTCTGTTTCTTCCACTGCTGCAGGCTGCCCTTTTGTACTCAACCCCTGCATGCACTGCTGTCTTTTCCTGTCCACAAAGAAATCTGCAGCAGTCCCAACAGAGCTCTGTTGAGCTCACTCACTCCCCCTCCCTCACTCGCTCATTCTGTGTCTTCCAGCGCTGCAGGCTGCCCTTTTGTACTGGGCTCCTACCTGCGTTGTCACCTTTTCCTTCCCACAAAGAAATCCACAGCAGTCCTGACAGAGCTAAGTTGAGCTCAGTCACTCCCCAGTTGCTTGATCCTAATCTGTCCCCAACACTGATTTCCGACAGCGACTACGGTATTCTGCGCCAGAAGTGCGGAAACACATTTCGGACAGGATGTAAAAATGACAGCTGTTCTGTTCATAAGGAGGTGTGAACAAATGCCAGTGTTGAAAATCTGGCATGAAAATATTACTGATTTGCAAACTTACAAGGGTGTGTGGAAACTGCACAACACACACCCATAACACAGTCATTTTACGGAGTTTCATCACAACATTTTCAACATAGGCATTTTAGGACCTCTGCTCATGAACAGTGTCAGTGTGATTTTCTTAATATGTCCTGAACACTGATTTCCCACAGCGACCGTGCTATTGTGTGAGGGAAGATCAAAAACACTTTGGCCAGGATGTGAAAAATAACAGCTGCACTGTTTATAAGGTGTGGCAAAATGGCAATGCTGAAAATCTGGAGTGAAAATATTGCAAAGTTGCGAAGGTACTAGTGTGCATGGAAACTGCGCATTGCACATTTGTAACACGCTCATTTAATGGACTTTCCTCACCAAATTTTCAACATAGGCATTTTAGGACCTCGCTAATGAACAGTGTCACTGTCATTTTTATAATGTGTCCCGAACACGGATTTCCCACAGCGACCACGATATTCTGCGCCAGAACTGTGAAAGCACAATTCGGCCAGGATGTGAAAAATGACAGCTGTACTGTTCATAAGGAGGTGCAGAAGAATGGCAATGTTGAAAATTTGGAGTGAAAATATTAATTTGTGAAGTTACGAGCGTGCATGCAAACTGCACAACGCACGCTCATAACACAGTCATTTTATGGAGTATCGTCACCAAATTTTCCACATAGGCATTTTAGGAACTCTGCTCATGCACAGTGCCACTGTTATTTTCTTAATCTGTCCTGAACACTGATTTCCCACAGCAACTGTGCTATTCTGCATCGGAAGTGAGAAAATATTTTGGCCAGGATGTGGAAAATGACAGCTGTACTGTTCACAAGGAGGTCTGAAATATGCCAGTGTTGAAAAATCTGGAGTGAAAATATTGCAAATTCGCAAAGTTACGAGCATGCGTAGGAACTGCACAATGCATGCTCATAAAACAGTCATTTTTTGGATTTTTCCCACCAAATTTGCAGTATAGTCTTTTTGAGATCCCACCTCATGAACACTGGCACAGTCGTTACATTACTCAGTCCCAAAAGGGGATTCCACACAGTGATCGCAAAATCACCTTTCAGGGCCAAATAACACCATGACAGTGCCAGAATTCATGAGGAGGGGTCCCAAAAACCCCATGTTAAAAATGTGGTGCCAAAATTCCCCAAAATGCCTGAGATATGCATCAAAGTTGAAAAAAACCCTATTTATAACATTATACAGCTTACCAGCATTTCCTCAGTTCGCGGTCAGCTTTGAAGAGTGCAGACGTGTTCCTGGTCCACCAAAGATTGTTGTGCCAGACTCGGAGGTAAGTATGGGGTGGGGGGTGGGAGGCAGGGACTGCAGTGGGTGGGCGCGGGTTGTGGAAAGGGGGCAGGGAGACCATCGAGGGACCGTTTCCTATTTTACAGGTTAAAAAAAAAAAGACATCGCGGGACCATTTTTGATTTTACAGGGGCATGTGGCATGCTGGGGTGGGCACCCCCATTGGTACACAACAAAAGGGGAGGTGTTACATTATGCCAATGGGGATTGGGCAGCCCCATCAGCACACAACAAAAGGGGGAGTGACATTATGCCGACGGGGGATTGAGCACCCTGTTGGCAGACAACAAAAGCGGGGAGGGGGGTTACATAATGCCAATGGGGAGTGGGCTCCCCCAACGGCAACATAAACCTTGGGGCACTGATACCAATGGGGATTGGGGCCCCCATCAGCAAACAAACATGGTGGGGGGGGCACATGCTGCCAAGGAGGACTGGGCAACCCCTCGGCGGGGGGGGTAATACTGTTTGTGAACATGGCGGCAAGCTGCCGCCTTGTTCACAAACAATATCAGTGTTTCAAGGTTCCGCCCTGCAATGACGGGTCACTCCCTCATTGCAGCAAATGTCTGACACTGCAATGACGAGGTGGCCCCTGATTGCAGCAGCTAAAACCTTACAAGTTGGTGGCACGCTGGCTGAACTAATGTCAGCAGCTGTGTGCCATGGTATTGGGGGAAGCTGACCAAGCTTTTAAAGGTTGTGGGAGCATTGGCAACAACAGTGGCACACCTCCACAACCTGCTTCTGGAGAAAGCTGCTGTAATATGTTTCTTGTGCATGCACGCAATCAACATAAAAATCTAAGGGATAGATTAGAACATAGCCAATTTGTGACAGAAAATCAGCCACACACAGCCATCCTGTCAGCTACCCATTCACTCTGTAGGGATGCACAGGTGTGGTAACCCAAAACAGTGGACAGTTTTAAAAGCGGATGGGATAGAGTCAAGGGGAGGGTAAGTACAGGGATAAGCAAGGGGGATAGACTTTGGGGAGAGGATGATGGAAAGGGAATGGGAGGGGGTTCAGCTGCAGAGGAAATAGACTGTGAGCTGCATGCTCAGGCAGACTTTATAGACCTATGGGCCTTTTTCTGCTGGAGATTTCACATGTTCGTATGTCTGTAACTAACATTTGCACTCATTGTAAACAAGGGACCACATTCAGTTTCTCAAACTGCACTAGATCAGCACAAACCAGTCACTTTGTCTCATGTGTCACCAGTTTTCTGATATACATATCATGGTGCAGTTGTGAGAAAATCTATGTTGATAGGACTATAGATGCCTTAAAACAATGACATCAAGAGCATGTGTGAGATATCCAGAGTGGTAATATGGAAAGCCCAGTGACAGTACATTTTCTTGAAGCACTTGACAGCAGCCCCTTTTTATTATACTTTATGGGAATTGAGCAGGTAAAGACTGGCAAAAGAGGAGGAAATTGGACCTGGAACCTCTGTAAAAGAGCACTTGTGCTAAAAGTAATTGTCTGAACCTTGCACTAAATGAAGAAATAAACAACCTCAAACATTTATTACAATGGGAAAGTTACTGGATTTTCTCATTGCTGAGCTTACAACCCATGGGCCTGAATATAAACTGGGACCTGATACCATTCTTATAACAATCATAAGCGTGGTGCTATTATTGGGACATAAAGAAATGAAGGCAATTTGCATGGCTCCCCATCCCTGTTATCCATGCCAACTTTACCAAAAAAACACTATGTTTGCACCCCTTAGCCAATCACCTTGCCTAAGTTTCTGAAATTTAAGACAGATTTTGGTTAAAAATGTTTTAATATTTTTTTCTTGTGACCCACAAAGTTTTTATGAAAGTACTGTACAGTTTCTGTTAAAACCATTACTTTTCTTTCTTTCTCTCTCTCCCCTTTCCAGTTGTTAGTTTTGGAGAGTGCGGGGGTATCCTGCTTTAGTTCCCTATCACCGTTACACAGAATACTGCCTGGATTTATCCATATGGGGCAGCTCCCAACACCTTGCACGCTGCCTTACTCTATCTTCAGTGCAGTGAGCTCTTCATTTTTTAATTAAATGAGAAATTATTCAGATAAATAGTTTCATGTGTCATTAGGATTGCTCTGGTGATAACAGTAGTTGTATAGATTTATAGTTGTTGGTTATGGCTGAAATTGATTTTTTTCTTCTCAAACTGTAGTACAGCATGAGGGAAGGCTGCACTACTGAGGTGCCATCTTTCGGATGAGACATTAAACTGAGATCCCATCTGCCTGTTCTGGTGGTAGTTCAGGTGGATGTTAAAGATCCCATGGCACTTCTTGAAAAGAGTAGGGGAAAATTTTATTTGAGAAACTAAACAATGAACAATCAAAGAAAGTGCATACATTAACTTCAAATAATATAACTTAAAGATAAAGAAAGAATACATACAGATAACCTTTATCTCGGAAAACAATAAAAAGAAGGAAACATCATCCAATTTTATCTTTCATGAATGGTACCTTACTCCCTCGAATTTCTCATACGTCATAATACATATGTTGTTTCTCAAACATACATTGCTTAAATAATTCCTGCTCAATAATATGAATAACAGTTCCAGGACCCTGATATATCTGTTGCAAGACAAACTTACAATGAGACTGCCATAAAATAAACTTTATTAAAGCAAATATTAGTCTAAGCAATCCCTCATTAAGCCCCATCCTCCCCAGACTAAAACCCCCAACCACTTCTTGATATGCGGCAGACTTCCAACATGAGTTACCCCATTTTACAGTCAACTGTGCCCAAAACTCTTGAGCATAGGGACACTGAATGAAAAAATGCTGCATGGTTTCCTCCTGTGTGTTACAACTGACTCTGGGACACATCCATTCCTCCTGGATTTTATGCTTGGCATTCCCCTTAACATATAACCGTCCATGAGAACAAAGCCACATAACATCCCACAACCTTGAAGAAATATAGGGATCCTTCAATGACTCCAATACCCTAGCATAATAATTTTGCGGAATATCTTTAAAATAGACTTGGGAAGAATAGGCCTGTGTCTATATTATGTCATACACCGCTTTACCAGATTGTTTTTGTACACTATGAAGTGTCAATTTCCATTTTTTAACTTCTTCAGTGCTGGATGAAAGAACACAGAGTCTGTCTTTACCTGAGCCTGTAGTATCCTCTGGTTACCCCAAGCCTGATAAAGAGGGTCAAGCCATGTTCTTATGAATAAAGTCCATATAGACATACTAGGCCTGGAAAAGCCAGACACATTTTTATGAAAAATAAAACTGTAATAAAAAGCTACAGGGTTTAACAAATTTAGCCACCCCTTTGTCCACAAGTAGATATAAAATCTTCCTTTTAATTGGATTCATAAGATTTCCCCAAATTACTTGAAACACTAAACTTAAAAGGGAAGTTTCCAAAACCTCCGGAACAGGGTATATGGCACTAACAAATAAAAAAATCAGAAACGAAAAAGTTTTTACTACCACAACTTTTTTCCCTTTTGGATTGTTGCCAATTCCTCCAAAGGACCACTTTGGAAGAGGCTACCTCCATTCTCTTAGACCAATTTAACATCCCACTATCACCCCTCCCAAACCAAAGTCCTGAGACCTTAAATGAACCTTTAGAAACCTTTATCCCTTGTAATTCTCTTAGCTGTGGAGTGTTGTCACTAAGGGGATAAACAACACTCTTCCCCTTATTAACTTTAGCACCAGCTATTTTTGAATACTGCTCAACCAATTGCAGAACCCTTACTCCTGATCCCTGATCAGCTACAAAAATACAAACATAATCTGCATAGGCCACAACACTAGCTTCCAAAGCCCCTCCAGTGGGTTTAATACCCCTTATACGCTCATCTTGGTGGAGGAGCCTTAACAAGGGGTCCAAACAATATATGTATAACAGGGGGCTAAATGGGCACCCCTGTCTCACCCCTCTTGTGATGTTGATATATGACCCTAAACCACCGTTTACTAATGGAATAGCAGTAGCCTTCCCATAAATTAATTCTATCCATGCAACAAACTGTGCTGGAATACCATAAGTTTTTAACACCGAGGAAATAAACTGGTGAGGAACCCTGTCAAATGCCTTCTCTTGATCCAAAGACATGATATACCCACTCAAGGCCTCTTCCTTTCCTTGTTCAATGAATTCCCTTACAAGCAGCAGATTCTGTTCAATAGTACATCATGGCACTGAACAATTCTGAGCTATTGAAATTAGTACAGGTGCTATGTTTACTAGCCGATTTGAAAGTATCCTCGCAAAAATCTTGTAATCAACATTCAATAAACTCAAGGACCTCCAATTGTCCAAATCAGACTTACCCCCCCCTTTATGTAAAAGGATTTGCACAGCACTACAAAAATGAAAATCAACTTCCAAATGGTCCAGCACCGAGTTAAACACTACCACCAATATAATTCTACAAAAGTTTTATAAAATTCTGAAGGCAAGCCTTCAATTTCAGGGACAGTAGCTCCTTTTAACTTATTAATTGCAAGGACTACCTCTTCTTTAGTAATTGTGTCTGTAAGAACAGCTACCCCAGATTCTGGAATACTAGGGACGTTAAAAGAAGAAAGAAAATCTGTCACCGTGTGCCTTTCCATACAGGGGGCAGTATACATTTGTGCTAAATACCCAGTAACAGTGTCCAAAATTTCTGGGCCAGTGGAGACCTGTATCCCATTTTTATTCTTTACTGTTGTCAAAAACCTTTCCAAACCACATTGTGTGCACGTTTTAAAAGCATCTCCAAAACCTGTTTTGCCAGGAGAGCAAATTCTGTGCTCATTCAGCAAGGAATTGGCTCGAGAGTACTGCAGTACTGCAATCTCCTTTTTTAAGTTGCTGGCTTGATTTGTTAAATTAATGTTCTGTGTGTTAATTACAGAATATACCTTTGCTAGCTGAGCTCTAAGACTAAGATATGTCTTGTAGTTATTTGTCCTATTACCTGTAGAAAACCCCTGAAATAAGGATTGTAGTCCTCTTTTTGTCTCCACCCACCAAAAATTAAGGTCCTTGACTAATCCAGCAATAGGCATCCTTGCCTTTAGGTATTCATTGGTTCATCTAACTAAGTCTACTTCTGTTAGTGTGGAGGTGTTTATCTTCCAATAGCTCCTCCCATACCTAAGACCAGTCACTCCTCCTACCTCCACCACATGTACTGCACAATCTGAAGTTTCTAGTGGAATTACATCTGCCTTGAGTATATTGGTACATCTCTGTGTGAATAAAAAATCAATCCTAGAAGAGAGTGCACCCCTATGATATGTGTACACCCCCGAGGGTGCAGGGTCCTAAAGGAGTCTTGTAGATTACATTGGGATATGGTGGACAAAAGACAATTAGAATCACAAAATAACTTAGATGTGACAGCCCCCCTTATCCTGCCTGGACACCACACAATTAAAATCACCACCCCAAAGAACCTGTTTGGATGTGTGCAAATGGGGTTTGATCTTATTGAAAAGATCTACCCTATTTCTTTTTTCTGCAGGGGTGTATAAAGTTAAGAGTCTCCAAGCTTCATTATTATATATAAAATCCAACAGTAAGGCCCTCCCAGGTGTAATATCCACTAATTTGTAAATTTTAAACCAATCAACCCAAAACAAAATTCCAACCCCTTCACAAACATCAATCCCGAAGGAAAATAAGGAAGGTCCCCAATATCAGAGTTTCTTTGCAGCAGTTACCAAAGAAACCATGTTAAGCCTAGTGTCCTGTAGCAAATATATGTCACAGTGTAAATCGTTTAAAACTGCAAAAGTAACCAACCTTCTTCTTGCATTCCTAATACTATTAACATTAATAGTAGCAGTTTTTAATCTTGAGATAAATCCTTGGTTGGAAGACAGGATATATTATCTATGGAGGTTTTTTAATCTGGTACTCCTCCTAGTTCTAACAGCTACTTTGTTCCTCCTTTCCTCATTTGATTTGGTGCACTGAGAGTCTTCTTCTTACTCAGAGGAGAGAGGGGCCAGTGAGAAGGCTTCAGAATCTCTGCCCTGCTCTGACTCTTGAGAACTCTTAGTCAAAATGTCATACTTATTTACCAAGGGTATCTCCCTTCAAAGCACACAAGCTTTAGTCACCTTGGATCGAGGCCTAGATTGCTTAATACCTCTTTTCTTTGACTGGCTCTTAACTGCAGGAGGTGGGGGGCATATCTTCACATTCATGCCCTACCTCAGAGGGTACAGAAGGGACTGCTGCTGTACTAATATCTTCTTGTGAAACAATAAGTACCTCAGGGATAATACTAGGGGCCTCTGGTTCAGGATCGATGCTTACTACCTGAGGGGGTTGGGGGTAGAAGAAGTTAGATCTGTTGGTGCCTGGTCTGAATGAACCTTTTCTGACTGACCTGCAGAGGCTTTCTGTGAAGCCATGTCTTTCTTCTGTGCTTCTCTAATAATGGTGTCCTGACACATACGATCAGTACAGTTATATGTGGCCCAGGGGCAGGCTCAAAAAGCGTGCCCTTCCTCCATGCACAAATTACATTTCAGATCCCCCTGGCAATCTGCACTGTTGTGGCCAAAATCAAGACATAGATTACATCTCAGCTTATGACAGGCAGTGCTGAGATGCGTATAGGCCCCACTCTTAAAACAAGCGTTTGGCTGCCCAATGTGAAAACAATGCTCCCTTTCTCTCCCCAGAAACAGACTATTAGATAAATGCACAGGACCCAAACTATTATTTCGTAAGTTCACTTTATACTTCCAACCCCCATTCCATATGTGCTCTTCATCAAATATTGGCAGAGGAAGACCTAATACGTTACACCTCTGCTGCATACAATAGGTAATGTCATGCACAGACACAGTTTCATTTCAAAATAATACAGTGACATACTTAATCATAGGTTAAGTTAAAATAATAGCTCTAAAAGGTAGCCAAATTTCTATGTATTTTAACCTTTCATATTTAGTCCAGAACCGATCCAAACCTTGGGGAGTAGAAAAGCTAATGTCATAATAGCTTGCCCCAGAAATATGAATGAAAGCATGTTTCTCATTTGAGAAATAAACCCAAAGAGGCTTTTAATAAGTTCCTGCCCACATATAAACAATCTGGAGCAACCTCAAGCCCACCCAAGTGTTCTAGGTGGACAGCGTTGCATTTCCGCAAAGGAGGGGGGGCCCAACAAATGGGTCTTTTTTTCTGAATTCCTCCCATTTTGTTTTAGACTACTTCCTGAAATCTGTGTTCAGTTGCGGAGGCACCTGTTCAGCATTAGTGTCATCACCCCCTTCTCTTTGCTTTTTTCTGAGATCCTCATTTTCAGATGAAGAAGAATTCTCAGAGGACCCAGTCATTTCTATTTCTTTACTTTCCTGTATCCCCTCCTGAGACATTGCATTATTTATTACAGTTTCCATATTCAGCTTTGTACTACCTCCCTTCTTTCTAGTGTCATACCAGTTATTTTGTCCAGGTACCAGACTGTGAGCAGGGTCAGGGAGCCAAATTCTAGCCTCTCCCCTCTTTCACCCCGCATTTACTAATGAGCGTGCCAGAGAACTAGGCAATCTCCCCTGCTGTTTTGGGAGTGCAGATTCACTCTCTCTCCCTCTTCATAAGGAAAAACCTGCAGCCTTAGAATGTTCCACAGAATATGGGGGAATAAAATCAGTACTCATGGCACACACTTTGGCTCCCACACCGGGTAATACTTTTGTCTGTGTTAGCATCGAAACCTCCACTGGCATTTTTGTCCCTACTGGTGCTGATTCAGGCAGTAGGAATGCCTTTGATACTTGTGCATCACAGGGCGTTGACACAGGAGCCGCCTCTTCAGTCAGCAAACCATTCTGTTCTTCAGCCAACTGTAGTAACAAATGAGCTGCATTTCTAGAAGTTTTTGGCTCCAAAATCTCCGTAGCTTCAGAAAATTTGTGCACCATATTAGGGCCAGCTTCTGTATTAATGTGCAACAACTCATGTCCCAATGCTTTATTCTATAGTAGCAAATGCTCCAACCAGACCTCATCTTAAGAGAATAATCCGGTAGATTTACAGACACTTTCCATTGGGGTTTCTATTACCATTTCACTAGACTCCATATTTTTCTTGGTCTCCTGAGCTGGACCTGTGGGTTGGGAGACCTGCACACCCACAGGTACACCAGCAGAATGATCCTGCAAAGCATCCTCCTCCGTGAAAACAGTGCCCCCTTATGAAGAGTAGGGGAATTTTATTAGAAAGAATATATAATACAACAAGGAAATAACATCTCAGGAACATCACAAAAAAATAACAGGAAAAGTCAGAGACTCATTTCAAAACTGATGAAAAAAATTAGGTTAGCAGCCAGATTAAATAATGCATATACCATATAACATAAAAAGGTAGATCATGCTATCCAAGAAATATGTCTCCAATAATTAAGAAAAAGATGTCTATCACAGTTGTCATAAACTATTAACTTTTGTCTAGCTATTGCTTGTTCAATTTGTCTAATTAAAACAAGGTTAGGAATAACAGTATGCTGTAGAGAAAACTGGCACCTAGTTTACCACATATAATATTGTATACAAACAAATATCAATGTCAATGTACTAGAATGATACCTCCCCAAAAACGCAGAATAATCTCCTAGAATCAGACTTTGATAAGAAATGTGTCGTACAATATTCCATTTCCAACGAAATGCCAGATCTGCCCAAAACTTAACAGCAAATGAACACTGTAAAAGGAAATGTTCCTGTGTTTCTACTAGCCCAGTGCATGCTGGTCTGATACACTGCCATTCTGCAATGGGTTTATGTTTTAAATTACCTTTAACCCCAAGCTTGCCATGACAGCTAAGCCATTGTACATCCCACATTTGTAATGGAATTCTTTTGTCAGTGAGAGTTCATAATGCCTGTGGTATCTTAGTAGGGACATATAGTGGAAAATCAAATTGTACAAAAAATATATTTCCCATAATTTTGGTATAAAAATATTTTCTGGAAATGCCCTGTAGTTGGGCTTTCCCTAATTTCCATTCTTGCAGTTTCTTAATTGCAGATACTGCAAAGCCTGGGATGTCCAGTGTCGCTGTAAGCTTTGGTATACCTCTCCCCTCCCATTTGCTCATGAATTTTTGGAATAAACCACGAGTCTAAATATTTCAGGGATGATAATCAGGAGATTCTGAAATCTGAAAAGAAGATAACATAAAAAATGAATGGTAGAACACTAAAGAATTAATCATCCCTATGCCACCCTGAGAAAAAGGTAAATAAGTAAAAGCTCATTTCATGGGGTTCAACCGACTTCCCCAAACCATTTGAAAAAACAACTAAATAATCTGGTTTCCAAAGAAATCAGAATGGGAAATACATAAGAAATGTATAAAAAAACAGGAAGTAAAATTTTTTTAATAATCATGACTCTTTTCTGTTTCGAAAAACCCCATGATTTCCATTGCTGGATCTTTTGTTCTCCCACCAGTAACTGCCGTTCCCAGTTTTGGTAAGCCATATCCGGTCTCCCGAACTGAATTCCTAAAATCTTGGCCATAGTAGTAATAGAAATAGAGCCAATATTTAAGTCAGGTGAAGCACTACCTATTGCAAGGCCCACACATTTTTCATAGTTAAAATAGTGCCATTTAAAGCTGAGAACGAATCAAATTTCCGTAATGCAGCTTGTTCAGAAGTAACATCCTTAACCAGCAGACAAATATCATCAGCATAAACTGATATCTTCTGTGCAGGGATAGATAAAAGGGGAGTCAAACCACATATGAGCTGGTCATTAACAATTTCCTTAACAATGGGGTCCAGAATAAAGGTACATAATAGAGGACTGATGGGGCACCTCTGTCGTACCCCTTGCCTCAAACTAACCCCCGTACCCATTAAATTATTCACAAAAGGGTATAGTGTTGCATTAGTATATAACAGTTTGATATGGCTAATGAATTTCTGGGATATGCCATATTTTGTCAAAACTTGAAACAAAAAAGCATGTGAAACCCTATCAAAAGCTTTGGACTGATCCAAAGCTAGTATATACCCAGACAATTTGTTTTGATTTCCATATTCACAAACATTCTGAAGGAGACGTACATTTTGATGACTAGATCTCGGGGGTACAGAACAGGTTTGAACAGGATGAATTACTATCTGTGCAATGGTCTGTAATCTTTTACAAAGAATAGAGGATAAAATCTTATAATCAGTATTAAGGAGGCTTATCGGTCTCCAATTACTTAATTCTGTGCAGTTACCTTTTTTGTACAGAAATGTGAGTATTGCAGAATTAAAATTGTCAGCCGCTGTTCCAAATTTCAAAATGTCATTATAAAAGAAAGACAGAAGATCACTAAGATCCTCTTTAAAAGTTTTATAGCACTCATTTGTTATACCATCCTCTCCAGGTGATATTCCAGTTTTTAAAGCATTAATATTAGAAAGGACTTCTAGCTTAGAAATGGGTATATCCAGGGCCGCAGTAATGGGGGGACAAGTGGGGAAGTTGTCAGGGGCCCCAAGCTCAGGGGGGCCCACCCGAGGAGCTGGCATTACCTCCTGGCATTAGATGGTTTGGGAGACAGGGGCCCATCTCAAATGACTTGTCCTGTGCCCCAAAATTCATAGCTGCAGCCCTGGGTATATCTAATGTGTTCATGACAGAAATAGGAACCATGGGAACAGAAAAATGAAAAACATCATTCCATGCAGTAGTTGAACAAAAGGGAGTACTAAACATTGACTTCAGATGTTGCTCTAAAAGAATTAGCATTTTCACATCAGAAGTTCTGACTTGGCCCACTGAATCTTTTAAACCTGTCATGATTTTTTTTTCTAATTTCTGTTTACAGGCCATATATGAATCCTTAAAAGGCTGTTGCTGCGTACCAAAGCGCATTTCTGCAAACATAGAGGCAGCCCTATCATATTGATATTGCCTCATCTTTTTTTTTAATGTCCTCTAATTGTTTTTGAATGTTAGAATCTGCTACCTGAGGACTGGAAAGTAATTTATAAAACTGATTCCTAAACTGTAAATATTGTAAATAATCAGAAGTGCTTTACGTGTGCCGTAATTGATAAAAAAATCTTTTAAAGCAGTTTTTGTGTCAAACCACCAAGAAGACTAGTCATCATACATGTCTACTACTGACCTCCTGGAATGTAGCAAATACTTTAACTGAGTCAGAACAGTCTCATTTTCCAGCAACTGAGAGTTCAGTTTCCATCTCCTCTGTAAAGATAGAAATCTAGGCGGGACATGTCTAAGACCCAGCTGACAAATTAATACCTTGTGGTCATAGAATTCACAAGGGTGAAGAGAATAATTCTGTGCCACTAAATGTTTGGAAATGAAAAATAATCGATCCTAGTAGAGAAAGAAGCTCTCTGATATGTGTACCCTCCAGTTTTGTGTAAAGACCTTTAAGCATCTACAAGGCCTGCAACAGAAACTGTATTATACAATGCATGAGAGTGGCAGTATATTTTTTGTTGTACAGCATCCTTAATTTGCAGATCTAAACCACAGTTCATATCACCTCCCCAAATGATATGTTTGGAAGTAAATAGACAAGGCTTGATCAAATGAAAGAGATCAACCCCTAGCAGTTTTAATCTGTGGGGCATAAGTGTTAATCAACTGAAGGGAATATCCCTTATAAATACAATCAAGGACCAAGGCCCTACCAGGCAACAAATCAATGAGCCTGGTAACTTGCAGAGTAGTATGATTAAGGAGAATCCCCACCCCATCCGCAGTATCTGATCCAAAAGACCAGAAATAGGGACCCTCCCACCAAGCCTTTTTTGCTTGTGAGACGTCAGTCAAATTAGAAAATCTGGTTTCCTGTAAAAAGATATCTGCCTGTAAATTTTTACAATACGTCAAACAAATCAGTTTTCTTCTATAGTTCTTGATGCTACAGCAGTTGAGAGAGATATCATCTTTAGGCAGGCCATTGTGATTTAAGGTGGCAGCAAGGGTTTGTCTTGTTTTCATTTTGTACTTCTTTTTCATAGTGTCTGGGAGGTCTCTTTCTCCTTCCTCCTCCAGTTCCATTTCTGATATGGCCTCTGGTCTAGAGGAGGATTTGGAGCCAGAATCCCCCTCTAGATCAGCCAGAACCTGGAAAGCATTTTAAATATCACATATAGGTTTATTCCCTTTAAACCTGCTAGCACCCCGAGTCACCCATCTAGAATGGGGTGTCTGAAAGTCAGTATTAGGTGAAGGCCTAGCACAGGTGTAAGGTTTCAACAGTGAGGGGCCTGGTGCAGAATCAACATCTTGCTCTTGAGAAGCAGTGAGTGTAGCTGTTTGATCATGTGTTGCAGAACATGGCCTTGGTATTGTTTCCCCCCCTTTCGATGGATGTGAAGTAGGGTCATGTGTAGCTTGCTCCTCTCTCCTGACATCCTGATCCCTGTGTTCTTTTTCATTTGCTGAGACATCCTGTGCCTGAGGCCTATATCTCTCCTGAGCCATATTTATCAAGTATTCCTTATCTAGGCCCCCCTGTCGATTTTCTCCTACCCAAGGACACTGATGATATGCATGGCCTGTCATATCGTATAAATTACACTTAAAGACATTTCTGCAAACTTCACTACCATGGTCCATTTCTCCACATAGAGAGCATTTAATTTTATCGCAGGCACTGCTTAAGTGGCGTCTGCTCCCACATTTATAGCAGGCATTAGGTTGCCCAGGATAGAAGCAAACACCCCTGTCTTTCCCTAGGAAAAAACTATTAGGGATATGAAGAATATCATTCTCAATAATGTGTAATTTAACTTTAAAGTGCCAAGCCCCTGTCCAGATTCCCTCAGTATCAATAATGGGCTCGGGAGGCCCTAAGACAGTACATTTCTTCTCTAACCAATACTGAATATCACCCACATTCACCCCCTTATTATGAAACATCACACTGACATTTTTAAATAAAGGCTTTGTGATTGGTATTGCTCAGAAAGGAAGCCATAAAGGTGATGTCTTACAGGACTCATATTTATGCCAAAACCTGTCAAGGCCTGAAAAATGTTTAAAACTAATGTTAAAAGTATCCTCTCCCCGTATTTTAATTAATGCATAGATGTCCAAAGCCATGAAGTTCATGGAGTCTTTCAAGAGTTTTTTTGCCACAAAAGCTCTATCAGGATGCTCAGGCAAACCTCTGTGATATCTAAGTCTAATGGCAGAATTTGTCTAGTGCACTTATCTGGTCAACAAAAATGAAATAAATAATAATAATTGACAGAATCATATCAAAATCTTTTATGTTTATTATGTATTATAGGCCAGTGTATATTTTTCTTTGTTACTGAGGTAATACTCAGTGAATTTGATTCTAATTGGTTGGAGTATACTTACATTAGTATAAAAGGATGTCCATTGCAACAGGTACCTGACCCCTGGTGAAGCTCTACGGAGTGAAGCGCTGGGGCATTTGTGCAATCTATGGACCAGTAATTTTGTCTGCCTCTTTACCAAATATAAATGTACTAATTTTGCAGTACCTTGGACTCAGCCTGCTTTTTGCCAATAAGGTACAGTACTGTATAAGTGCAGACCATCCTTTTGTTTTTATCTCTTCTTCCATATGCCTCTTTATCTCTCTCTTCCCCTACCAACCAAGGCTTTTCCCTGCTCTCACTACTGCTGCCAACACCGCACCAACACTGCACCTGACCCCTCCCTCTGCTCTTGACTTCCACTCTTGCTGGTTCTCCTACCCCCAAAGAATTTTGCTTCCTCATGCAAGAGGGATGCCTGGATATCATGGTAGTCATAGAAACACTGTTCTGTTTCTCCAACCGCTGCAGGCTGCCCTTTTGTGCTCAGTCCCTGCATGCATTGCTGCCTTTTTCTGCCCACAAAGAAATCCACACAGTCCCAACAGAGCTCCGTTGAGCTCACTCACTCTCCCTCCATCACTCGCTCATTCTGTGTCTCCCGGTGCTGCAGGTTGCCCTTTTATACTGTGCTCCTGCCTGCATTGTCTCCTTTTCCTGCCCACAAAGAAATCTGCAGCAGTCCCGACAGAGCTCAGTTGAGCTCAGTCACTCCCTTCCCCCAGTTGCTTGATCCTAATCTGTCCCCAACACTGATTTCTGACAGCGATTGAGGTATTCTACACCGGAAGCACGGAAACACATTTTGGCCAGGATGTGAAAAATGATAGCTGTACTGTTCATAAGGAGGTGTGAACAAATACCAGTGTTGAAAATCTGGCTTGAAAATATTACTGATTTGCAAACTTACAAGGGTGTATGGAAACAGCACAACACACGCTGGTAACACAGTCATTTTATGGAGTTTCATCACAAAATTTTCAACATAGATATCTTAGGACCTCTGCTCATGAACAGTGTCAGTGTGATTTTCTTAATATGTCCTGAACACTGATTTCCCACAGTGACCGCGCTATTGTGCACTGGAAGAGTGAAAACGCATTCCGGCCAGGATGTGAAAAATTACAGCTGCACTGTTTATAAGGAGGTGTGGCAAAATGGCAATGCTGAAAATCTGGAGTGAAAATATTGCAAAGTTGCAAAGTTACGAGCCTGCGTGGAAACTGCACAATGCACATTCATAACACACTAATTTTATGGACTTTCATCCCCAAATTTTCAACATAGGCATTTTAGGACCTCTGCTAATGAACAGTGTCACTGTCATTTTCATAATGTGTCCCAAACATGGATTTCCCACAGCAACCACGCTATTCTGCGCCGGAACTGCGAAAACACATTTTGGCCAGGATGTGAAAAATGACAGCTGTACTGTTCATAAGAAGGTACAGAAGAATGGCAATGTTGAAAATCTGGAGTGAAAATATTATTAATTCGTGAAGTTATAAGCGTGCGTGCAAACTGAGCAACGCACGCTTGTAACAGTCATTTTATGGAGTATCATCACCAAATTTTCAACATAGGCATTTTAGGACCTCTGCTCATGAACAGTGCCACTGTCATTTTCTTAATCTGTCCTGAACACTGATTTCCCACAGTGACTGAGCTGTTCTGTGCCAGAAGTGTGAAAACACATTTTGGCCAGGATGTGGAAAATGACAGCTGTACTGTTCACAAGGAGGTCTGAGAAAATGGCAATGTTGAAAATCTTGCGTAAAAATATTACAAATTCACTAAGATATGAGCATGTGTAGCAACTGTGCAACACACGCTTGTAAAACAGTCATTTTTTTGATTTTTCCCAACAAATTTGCAGTATAGGTTTTTTGAGATCCCACCTCATGAACACTGGCACTGTCATTTAGTTAATTGGTCCCAAAAGGGAATGCCACACAGTGACCGTGAAATCACCTTTCGGGGCCGAATAACACCATGACAGTGCCAGAATTCATGAGGAGGGTCCCAAAAACCCCATGTTGAAAATTTGGTGCCAAAATTTGAAACAATGCCTGATATATGCGTCAAAGTTGAAAAAAATCCTATTTATTCCATTATACAGCTTACTGGCATTTCCTCAGTTCGTGGTAGGCTTTGAAGAATGCAGATGTGTTCCCAGTCCACCGAAGATCGTCGCGTCAGAGTCGGAGTAAGTATGGGGTGAGGGGTGTGGGAGGCAGGGTGCACAGTGGGTGGGTGCGGGTTGTGGGAGGGGCAGAGAGACTGCCAAGGAACCATTTCCTTTTACAGGTTAAAAAAAAGACATCATGGGACCATTTTGATTTTACAGGGGCATGTGGCAAGCTAGGGTGGGCACCTCATCGGCACACACACACAACAAAAGGGGGTGTTACATTATGCCAATGGGGATTGGGCAGCCACGTTGGCACACAACAAAAGGGGTGACATTATGCCGACAGGGATTGGGCACCCGTCCGGCAACAACAGAAGTGGGGAGTTACATAATGCCGATGGGGAGTGAGCTCCCTCAGCAACATAAACCTTGGGTACTGAAGCCGGCGAGGACTGGGGCCCCATCGGCAAACAAACATGGTGGGGGCACATGCTGCCAAGGGGGATTGGGTGCCCCCTTGGCGGGGGGGTTAAATATTGTTTGTGAACATGGTGGCAAGCTGCCGCCATGTTCACAAACAATATCAGTGTTTCAAGTTTCCGCCATGCAGTGACGGGTCGCTCCCTCATTGCAGCGAATGGCTGATGCTGCAATGACGAGGCAGCGCCTAATTGCAGCGGCTAAAACCTTACAAGTTGGTGGCATGCTGGCTGAACTAGTGTCAGCAGCAGTGTGCCACAGCATTGGGGGAAGTGGCCCAAGCCATTAAAGGCTGTAGGGGCACTGGCCACCACAGTGCCGCTCCTCCACAACCTGCTTCTGGAGAAAGCTGCGATAATATGTTTCTTGTGCATGCATGCAATCAGCATAAAACTCTAAGGGATAGATTAGTACATAGCCAATTTGTGACAGAAAATCAGCACACACAACCATTCTGCCTGCTACCCATTCACTCTGTAGGGATGCACAGGTGTGGCAACCCAAAACAGTGGACAGTTTTAAAAGGGGATGGGATAGAGTCAAGGGGAAGGTAAGTACAGGGATAAGCAAGGGGGATAGACTTTGGGGAGAGGATGATGGAAAGGGAATGGGAGGGGGTTCAGCTGTAGAGGAAATAGACTGCGAGCTGGATGCTCGGGCAGACTTTATAGACGTATAGGCCTTTTTCTGCTGGAGATTTCACATGTTCGTAACTGTAACATTTGCACTCATTGTACACAAGGGACCACATTCAGCTTCTCGAACTGCACTAGATCAGCACAAATCAGTCACTTTGTCTCATGTGTCACCAGTTTTCTGATATACATATCATGGTGCAGTTGTGAGAAAATCTATGTTGATAGGACTATAGATGCCTTAAAACAATGACATCAAGAGCATGTGTGAGATATCCAGAGTGGTAATATGGAAAGCCCAGTGACAGTACATTTTCTTGAAGCACTTGACCGCAACCCCTCTGTATTATACTTTATGGGAATTAAGCAGGTAAAGACTGGCAAAAGAGGAGGAAATCAGACCTGGAACCTCTGTAAAAGAGCATTTGTTCTAAAAGGAATTGTCTGAACCATGCACTAAATGAATAAATAAACAGCCTCAAACATTTATAACAATGGGAGAGTTACTGGATTCTCTCATTGCACAGCTTACAACCCATGGGTCTGAATATAAACTGAGACCTGATACCATTCTTATAACAATCTGAAGGGTGGTGCTATTATTGGAACATAAAGAAATGAAGGCAATTTGCATGGCTCCCCATCCCTGTTACCCATGCCAACTTTAGCAAAAAAACACTGTGGCCCAGATATTCAAAAGAGTTGAGCCATGCGCAATAGGGTTGTGCCTGCGCAAGTCCAAAATTGCGCCATTCTGCGATATTCAGCAGGAGGCAGTTGCGCCCTGAAATCATGCTGAGCAACAGCACAATGATAATGAAGGCATGCGCAACCAAAGGGGGAGGAACCATGCATAAATGGCGCAGTGCGATATTCAACGACTTGTGCCATGCACAATAGGGAATCAAGCGGAAGTTGCGACATAGCGGAAATGAGCCAAAATAAAAAGGAGCAAGGGAGAGGTGCAAGAACACTACAGAGAAGCCACATGTGTCAGAGGCAGACAGACAGAGCAGGAGGCACAAACAGGGCATGCCAGGGAAAGGTCAGTCTGAACAGCCAGGCACAGGGAAGGTGTGGGGAGCCACACAGCACAGAGGCCAGCACAGGCAGGTGTACCCGGTTCAGGGGAGGTAGCAGCCAGGACAGTGGGGGGAATACAGCAACAGCTGCCGGGGGGGTGAACACAAGCCAGAGACATGGCCAATGCCACCTTCCACATGGAGGCCGTAATGAGGGGGGTGAGAAGGTGGGCGGCGGGGGGGTGGCCGTGGAAGGGCCCGTCGGCGGTATGCCCCCAACAGGCAGTACAGAGCCCACACCAGCTTTGAGCTGTACACTGATACTGAGATAGTGGGCTGGTACCGCCTGAATAGGGCAATTCTGAGGCGGCTCTGTGAGCTGTGCAGTGATGTGATGCAGGCACCCACATGACGGAGTCATGCCCTGTCAGTGGAGACTAAGGTAACAGCCTGCATGTGCTTGCTCACCATGGGTACCTTCCAGAGACCAACTGGGGACACCACAGGTATAACCCAGTCAGCCACATCACGCCACCTCACCCAATTCCTCAGCGCATTGCTGCCACATGCTGAGGAGTACATCCATTTCCCCAGCACAGCAGCGGAGCGCACGGCAAACATACAGGAGTTCCACAGGGTAGCACATATGCCTGGCGTGCTAGGGGCAATAGACTGCACCCACGTGGCCATACGCACACCACCTGGCCCCGAGGGGGCCGCATACATAAATCGCAAGGGCTATGCCAGCATCAACTGCCAGGTGGTGTGCGATGCCAGGGGGCGCATCATCAATGTCTGTGCCACGCACCCTGGGGGAGCACACGATTCTTTCATCTAGTGCCAGTCAGCACTGTGCCACAGATTAGAGATTGTGGACATCCCCACTGGACACCTAGTGGGTGAGTATGCAAACCACATGGACAATCATAGGGCCTGGGGGGGCATGGCCAGAGGTGGCATGGGTAGTGGCCTACATGGCCTGGGGCAGGGCGATGCTGATCACCAAACTAACCTCTGCCTTCTACACACAGGTGACAGTGGATACCCACTCTGTCCCTGGCTGCTCACACCCTACCGGTGGCCCGCAACCACATCGCAGCAACACTACAATGAGGCACACGCCACCACACATAATGTCATCGAGTGGGTGTTCGGGATGCTGAAGGCACATTTCCATTGCCTGAAAACCTCTTGCGGTGCCCTACAGTACAGCCCCCAAAGGCCTGTGGGATATTCCTGGCCTGTTGCATCTTGCACAACATGGCCAATGAATGTGGGATAGCTGTACAGGTTGAAGAGGGGGACAGCAATGGGGACGATGGGGATGCCGGTGACGATGATGATGGGCAGCCCCCCCTTGGCCGAAGGGACCCCCGACTGCTCCGGCTGGCGCAGCTGCACCGGGACACCATCACAGAGGAGCACTTCAGCCAACCCAGGTAAGTCATGAGGCCATGCGCAACTACCAGTGGCCAAGGCACAACCAACAAATACGCATGGACTCACACCGGGGGTGCATGCCATCAAGGGAAGTGGCAGGGCACAGAGGCACACACACAACCAGGGTTGGGTGAGGATTAACATGCCACGCCAAAGGACACACACACCCACACACAACGCAACAAACATGCACAGAGGGCAGAAGGCACATGGACCCAGAAAGCACACCCTCGCAACACACATGTCCACAGGCCATCACGCCCACTGCCTGTCCATGTGCGTGTGTCAGATGCCAAGCACCATTGCACATTGGTGGCAGCACAATGCAGGATCATCATGCACACATAACTGCGGACAGCAGCCGGGAGGGTGTGCAGGTGGACTGTGTGTCCACGTGCAGGGCCGGGTACCCACCCATGCACTGCCCACTGATACACACAATGCACACAGGGCAGCACCAGACAGTAGCCGCACTGGGAGACAGGTCAGTCACGCGACACAGTGCCATGGCCACCACGGATGCGTGGGCGGCCCCACCGAGACCCACCAGCACTGGCAGGCTGACCACTGGCCTCATGGGGTGGCACCGATGGTCCCCCAGGGGTTCCACTGCGTGAACGCGACCGTGCTCACGCAGGGGTCTGCAGCACACCGAACATGCCTGCACCAGGAGTGCTCGGGATGCCCACAGCTGAACCCGGCATCGACAGGGTGGGAGTTGCATGACGCAGGGAATGGGGGGTGGCTAGTGCACAGCATGATGTCCGCGATGCATGGACACCTGACTGTGTGCCCATTGTGGCCATGACAGCAACGAATGCCTGTGCATGCCTGTCAATGACAGCGGTCACATCCTCCCACAAACAGTCCATCCCTGCCAGGATCAGTGCGGTGTCCCTGCTGCAACGCTCCTCTGCCCGCTCCAGAGCCACATGCAGTGCATCCACGGATGTCACAAGCCGCATCTGCTGCTGGACCGATGCTCACAGTAGGTGGGTGTGCTCATCCAAGAGGTCATCAGCCTCCTCGGCATCCTGTCCCTCAGGGTGTGCAAGGCCCTGATGTTCAGCACCCCTTGAGGGTGGGTGCTGCACACCAGGACCAGGTCTGGGCATGTCCACAGGCGGTGCACAGATGCCGCCGCTGAACCCTGTACCCCCAAGCCCATTGGGCGACTGCTGATGCTGCCCCTCCGGCTGCCGCACCCCAGAGCTCCAGTGGTGCCGCGCGGTGGCTACAACAGTCCCACTGTCTGAACAGACACCAGTGCTGCCCCACTGGTGCTAACAGGCACAGCCTGGGACAGTGCTGACATGCAGGCCTCCACGGCGGCACCACCCACAGCCATGGGCGCGAATTGCCCTGCTGTGTGTCCATCCCATGGCACACACGTGTCACTACCCATGAAGGTCGTGTCATCATCACTGGTGCCAGACTCTGCCCCGGCCACAGCCACAGCGTGCTGGCATCCGTGGATGCCAGCACACTGGGACACAGGCAAGGCTTCCTCCACACCTGTCACAACGACATCAGTGTGGACAGCCAGGTGGCCCCACTGTTGCAATGATCCACATATACCTGTGGAGGTGGATGGTCCACCTCCAACTCCATCTGACTGTCTGCAGTGGACAGGCCCACCACTGCTGACCATGCAGATGCTCAGGATCTATAAGGAAAGCAAAGTCGCGTTACTGCGTGTGACCTATCCTGCCTCCCCCATAGACAGACCATGACTTACCATGCAGTGATGGGCCACCACCCATCTGGAAGCCACCACCCAGAACACCCTCAATGACACTGTGCTGCATGCTTCCTGTAAGCCTGTCCTCTGCTGCGGTCAGCTGTACCACCTCCGGCTGTCCCCCACCTGTTGCAGCACGTGGTGCACTGATGGCAGCCACCTTCTCCTTTACCCTCCTCCTGTCCGTGCCCATCTTCTTCTTACACTCCTGCACGGAGCACTGGTGGCTGCCATGCAGGTTCAAGGCACGTGCCACCTCCTCCCATGCAGCAGCACGGGCTTGCGGGGTTCCCCGCCATCCACTGAGAAGTGGCTTCTGATCCAGGTAGGCCTTGAACAGGCCCTCGGTTTCAGCCTTTGTAAAGTTCGGCCTCCTCCTCCACCCACCACTGTTTTCCTCCTCTCCAACAACCTGGTCGGTCATTATGTAGCCTGTAAGAATGGCAGTTGTTACCTGTGACTGTGCAGTCCCATGCATGTCCCTGAATCCACAGTCCACACTCCCAAACAGCATGCAAATCACCAATAAACTGCAGTAACCAACTATGGCCACTGCAGCACATTGTCGCACTTTTATAGCGCAATCCATGCAAATGAGACGAGGAGCAACTTTAAGTAGATGCAAATTGCAATGCTGCACCATTGAATGGCTGATTAGATGATTTGCATATGACGGCTGAATATCGCTGTTGCGCTTTGCGCAGTGTGTTGAGCGTGCTGAGCCAATGGCGCGGTCCTGTGACATCGTGGTACCTCACTCGCATGCCGGGTTGCACATGCGTCTGCCGTGCTGATGACGTGCTGTGCATGGTAGGCAATGCAGGGCATGGCCACCATTGTGCCAGTGGCGCTATAGCGATGGTCACTACATGGCGCTGTGGTACTGGGCCATAATAGGCACAATGGCCCAACTGCTCGGTAGTCCGCTATGGTGCTGGCACACAGGCGGCCAATCGTGCTACACACATTGTCATCCAATGGCGCTGTGCATGGCCATGCACCAGAGACCCTTGACCCTGTGCCCGACCTTTGCCCCCTAGGCGCCATGCATCAGGCATGGGTGCACCTCTATCACGCTGTTCGGTAACAGCACGATAGGGAATGGCAGCGCTGTACTATGCAGCATCTGCACGTGGGGAGCTGCGCTGCAGAGTGCCATATTGTCTACTATAGCTGCTAGGATGGTGCATAGATGGGCAGGACAGTGGACAGCAATTGAGCTCGCCAATCGGGTAGCAATTGGTGAGCCACACCATGGGCCTCTCTTCGGGAAGGCTCCCCTGGACAGGGCCAGGACCCAGGTGTGGCAGAAGGTGGCCACTGCCCTGGAAGAGGCCACCGGACAGGGGCAGAGTGCAGAGCAGTGCAGGTACCGCTATGGTGACCTGCGGAGGAGGGAGCCGGAGCTACTGGCCCGACTGTGGGCACGTGCCAGGAGGGACACGGTGCCACATCCAGATAGGGGTTCCATCAACACACTTTTATCGTCCATATGGGTCACAGTGTCGTATGTGTCCAGCACATTGGGGAGGGACCGTATGGGGTTGGCCGTGGCGGTGTTCACAGGGTGTAGGGTGGGTGGGTCTGGTTGGGTGGAAGGGCACACACCTTGAGGCAGGGGGACTTTGCTTCGGGAATGTACTGATGTTCTTCTCTCCTTTTTTTCCCCACAGGCCCGGACAAACTCCACAGATTGCAGGCAGAGAGGCGGAGGGGGGAGGACAGTTCAGCCAGGCGGGGCGAGGGCCATCACCACCCACCTGACCGGCCCGATGAGGGTGAGTGCCATACATCCATGATTACTATTGCATGCTGTGTGACAGGGAGGGCAGCTGGGGCATGGCCACCATTCATCGACACCACTGCCATGCACACAACTTGTTACAGTCAACACTGTCCAGTGGCAATGCATGTCTGGGTGTGCGTCACTGGTGGTCCATGCGTGCACCAGGTGCATGGCTGTGCCACTGCCTTTGTACCACATAGCCATGTCACTAAACAGCCACGGTGGTGCTGTGCATGACTTGGCCGGTGGCTGTGTGCAGCGTTCCGCATGGCTATATGCACCTGGGTGGGCAGGTCCTGTGGACGTGATCACTGTGGGTGGTCACACTCCATCACAGTGGTATGTCCCACGGCCGTGTGCCATGCACAGTGGGCGGGTTGTATGGGGTTGTGCATTCACACCTATTGACTGTGCTCCCTTGTCCTAGGTACCTGCCATCTCAGGGACATGTGGGACGCCTTGAGGGAGGTCCTACAGCTGGCCCGCAAGTCCCTGGACATAATGAGGAGGCTGGACATGACGGGGGTGCTGAGGAGGCACGGAAGCTGGAGGTCACGGAGTCCTGAACGGCGGTTCCGGTAGGAGTCCCTTGGTCCCTGACTTCCCCTACCCCCCTGGACCCACTCTCACACCCCTCCTATCCCATCCCATTTGTCCACCCCTTCCTCCTACCCACCCACCTTGTTTGTGGCCCCCCCCAAGCTTGTATATAGTTTTTATTCTTGTACATAGTTGACTGTTATATTTTGCAATACATTTGATTTTGATATGAATACTGTGGTGGTCTCTGATTTGCAGCGGGCTATAGGTGCTCAGCTGCAGTGGTGTGCATGGCGTCAGGGGTGGTGCAGTCGTGGGTATGTGTGTGTGTCCGTGTGGAGGTGACTATGGTGTGGGGGTAGCTATCAGTCAGTGACTGTGGTGTGTGTGTTGTTCCCTGTGCACTGGATGATTGTGTGCAGTGGTCCATGGCGTGTGATCTGTGTCCATGGCGCACCCATTGGCCCATCCATGGCCTGTGCAGCTGACACACATGCATGTTTGTGACCTGCACGGTCCGCTGGCATGTCAGTGGTGGCAGTCCCTGCAGGGCGGCCACTGTACCCATCACTTTGCTGGGTTGCCCCTGTCACTGGTGTGGTGCATACCTGGCTCGGGTGGCACTGTGGACACCACAGTCGTTGTCCCATCTCCATGCTGTGCCTTGTGTGTGTTGCAGGGGATGTGCCCCACTGTCTGTGGCTTGTGCTTCGGGCGACTACTGGTGGTGTATGGGTCCACAGTGCCTGCGCAGGGTGGCTGGCACTCCAGTGCCATGGATGACTGCGGGTTGTGTGTGCCACGGTCAATGGGCCCACAATGGGGGTTTGGTTGCCCCACCACTGCGTCCCTGTGTTGGTGTGCCCTTGGGTATGGGTGGGTGTCTGTCCATACCCTGTGTGGCATCGGTGTGGTGCATGCTTCCACGCACCACTGTGGGTGTCTGTGCTGGCTGTTGTGGCCAGTGGTGGGTCGGGGTGTCACTGGAATACTGTGCAGGTGCTGTACCACTGGTGGTGGTGTCAAGGAATATGCCCTGTCCCATGTGGGGCACCTCTTGTGCCGACGCATGGTCGGTCTCTCAGCAGTACCTCGGGGAGACTGTGCATGGTGGCACCGTGTCTGCCATTGTTGCATTGCCGTGTGCTGCAACCCACTGATGGGTGCTCGTGGTGGGGCTGGCTTGCATGGTTCTGTGGTGCACAGGGTTGCATTGACACAGTGGGGTGGTGGCATGCATGGGGTTTCCTGTAGTGGTGGTCACTGCTCATGGGGGGGGTGTCTGGGGATCACAGTGCAGGGTGTGCTCTGCACTAGGGGGGATGGTGTTGCACGTGGTGGTCTGCTCTCCTTGTGTGCCAGTCACAGCTTGCCAGTAGGTGTGATGGGGCACCATGGCCAGGCTGTGGGTTGGTTGCTGGTCTCCATGGGCCAGTGGTTATTCCAGCCCTCCCCCAGTTGTGCTGTGCTTGGGGTGTGGGGGGACGATGTCTGTTCTGCTGTGTGTTCCTGTGCCCATCTGTGGCATGGGTGGTGGGTCCCTACCTCCCTGATTGTGCAGTTACATTGCTCTGCAGCTAGGGGGCTTCCTGGTTGTGCTATGGCACCTCTGGACTGCTCAGCTGAACATCCCTTGTTGCGCTATGGCGCGTCAGATCTGCTCAGCTTCCCCTCCCTAGTTGCGCTATGGCGTAGGTGGTGCAATATTCAGTCATCAGCTGTAGGCGCAATTTGGCCTGCTCCATTTTTGAATATCGCGTCTCTTGCGCATGGGTGCAATAGACTTGCACTTGCTCCTGCTGTTGCGCACTTTTTGGACGCAGTTTGAATATCTGGGCCTATGTTTGCAACCCCTAGCCAATCACCTTGCTTAAGTTTCTGAAATTTAGGACTGATTTTGGTTAAAAAAGATTTTACATTTTTTTCTTGTGACCCACAAAGTTTTTATGAAAGTACTGTACAGTTTCTGTTAAAACTAGTATGTTTCTTTCTTTCTTTCTCTTGCTCCCCTTTCCAGTTCTTAGCTTTGGAGAGTGCAGGGGTATCCTGCTTCAGTTCCCTATCAGTGTTACACAGAATACTGCCTGGATTTATCCATATGGGGCAGCTCCAAACACCTTGCACACTGCCTTACTCTGTCTTCAGTGCAGTGAGCTCTTCATTTTTTAATTAAATGAGAAATTATTCAGGTAAATAGTTTCATGTGTCATTAGGATTGCTCTGGTGATAACAGTGGTTGTATAGATTTATAGTTGTTGGTTATGGCTGAAATTGATTTTTTTCTTCTCAAAGTGTAGTACAGCATGAGGGAGGTGCTGCACTCCGGAGGTGCCGTCTTTCGGATGAGACATTAAACTGAGATCCCATCTGCCTGTTCTGGTGGTAGTTCAGGTGGATGTTAAAGATCCCATGGAACTTCGTGAAAAGAGTAAGGGAAATTTTTATTTGAGAAACTAAACCATGAACAATCAAAGAAAGTGCATACATTAACTTCAAATAATATAACTTAAAGATAAAGAAAGAATACAAACAGATAACCTTAATCTCTGAAAACAATAAAAAGAAGGAAACATCATCCAATTTTATCTTTCATGAATGGTACCTTACTCCCTCGAATTTCCCATACTGCATAATACATATGTTGCTTCTCAGGCATACATTGCTTAAATATTTTCTGCTCAGTAATATGAACAAGCATTTGTCAATGCCGAATGTTGTCTTGCTGCCATTGGCAGTGCAGGAGTTAGAGAGATGCAGCATAGGAGTGGCAGTCAAGTATTGAACTGATGCCAACCCACCCCCACCCTGCAGAGAGTGAGAGGCATTATTGTGTCCCTGTGGGTGTTTGTTAGTGCAGTGCGGGAAAACATGCTGGGCAGGATGTGAAAAATGACAGCTGCACAGTTCATAAGGAGGTGTAATAAAATGCCAGTGCTGAAAATGTGACATACAAATATACAGAATTTGCGGAGTTACAGGGTGCATGGGAAATATGCAGTACGCATGCCTTTTCTCAGTTATGGGCGTTCGGCAACAAATTTTCAACATAGGTATTTTAGCACCTCTGCTCATGTACAGTGTCACTGTCATTTTCTCAAAGTGTCCCAAGAAGTGATTTCGCACAGCGACCACGCTATTCTGCGCTGGAAGTGCGGAAACACATTTTGGGCAGGATATGTGAAGTGACGGCTGTACTGTTCATCAAGAGGTGTGTAAAAATGGCAATGGTGAAAATCCAGAGTGAAAATATCACAAATGCACAAAGGTACGAGTATGCGTGCAATCTGCAAATGCACGCTCGTAACACAGTCATTTTATGGAGTATCAGCTCCAAATTTTCAACATAGGCATTCTAGGAGCTCTGCTCATTAACTGTGTCACTGTCATTTTCATAATCTGGCCCAAACACTAATTTCCTACAGCGACTGCGCAATTATGCTTGAGCGGCGGAAACACATTCGGCAGGATGTGGAAAATGACAGCTGTACTGTTCACAAGGAGGTGCACAAAATGCCAATGCTGAAAATACGGCATTAAAATATTGCAAATCATGCGATTACGAGCCTGCGTAGCAACCTGCATACCTAAATAAAACAGGCATTTGTTGGATTTTTCACCAAATTTGGAACATGGGCTTTTTGAGAGGCCACCTCATGAACACTGGCACTGTCATTTCGTGTGTGCGTCCCGAAAGGTGATTTTGCCAGTGACTCTAATCACTTGAAGCCGATTAACGCCATGACAGTGACAGAATTCATGAGGAGGGGCCCCAAAAACCCCATGTTGAAAATTTGGTGCCAAAATTCCAAGAAATGGCTGAGATATGCAGCAAAGTTGAAAAACCCCTATTCATTGCATTATACAGCTTACCGGCATTTCCTCAGTTCGCGGTCGGCTTTGAAGAGTGCAGGCGTGTTCCGGTCCATGGAAGATCGTCCCGTTGGAGTCAGCGGTAAGTATGGAGGTGGGGGGTGAGGGAGGCAGGGTGCACAGTGGGTGGGTGCGGGTGGGGAGGGGCATCTAGACTACGAGGATGGTTTTCGTTTTGGAGGTGAAAAAAAAGGAAAACCATCGCGGACAGTCTCCATTACAGGGCATTTGGCACACTGGGGTGGGCTCCCAGTGTGCCACCTAGAATATTTTTGGGGGGTGTCATAGCAATGGGGGATTGGGCACTCGTCGGCACAGAACAGGGGGTAATGCGGCGGGGATTGGCACCCCTGCCGCAAACAAAGAAAGGGGAGCACGAGTCGGGGATTGGGCACCCCCTCGACATTCAACAGTTGGGGGTATCCCGATGGGAATGGGCTCCCCATCGGCGGTAAAGAAAGCCGGCGCGAGCGAGGGGTTTGGGCACCCTCGGCATTCCACATTTGCGGGAGAGGGATGCCGACGGTAGGCTCCCCGTCAGCACACAAACATGGGGAGTTGCTGACAGGGGTTAGGCACCCCCGATGTCGGGAAGCGTGAGGCAGCCGCCCGCTCGCCGATCATGGTCATAATGGCGGCGAGCACAGCAAGCAAAGGACCACTGCATATGACGAGCTTTGCTCGGATTCCAGCGGACCTTTGCTTTGATGTGTTTACCCCATTATGAATGCATGGTGTGGCGGTGGCATGCAGGCTGATTGGGGAATGAGGGACGCACCTACTGATGCATGCCCTGCATTCGCCCAACAGCAGCCGCGCCCCCAAGACCCGCACTAACGCAAGATGTTGCATGCGCATGCGCGCAAGCCAGCATAATAACAGTTCCAGGACCCTGATATATCTGTTGCAAGACAAACTTATAATGAGACTGCCATAAATTAAATTTTATAAAAGCAAATATAAGCCTAAGCAATCCCTCATTAAGCCCCATCCTCCCCAGACTAAAACCCCCAACCACTTCTTGATATGTGACAGACTTCCAACATGAGTTACCCCATTTTACAGCCAACTGTGCCCAAAACTCTTGAGCATAGGGACACTGAATGAAAAAATGCTGCATGGTTTACTCCTGTGAGTTACAACTGACTCTGGGACATATCTGTTCCTCCTGGATTTTATGCTTGGCATTCCCCTTAACATATAACCGTCCATGAGAACAAAGCCACATAACATCCCACAACCTTAAAGGAAAATAGGGATCCTTCAATGACTCCAACATCCTAGCATAATAATTTTGGGGAATATCTTTAAAATTGACTTGGGAAGAATAGGCCTGTGCCTATATTATGTCATACACTGCTTTACTAGATTGTTTTTGTATACTATGAAGTGTCAGTTTCCATTTTTTTACTTCTTCAGTGCTGGACAAAAGAACACACAGTCTGTCTTTACCTGAGCCTGTAGTATCCCCTGGTTACCCCACACCCAATAAAGAGGGTCGAGCCATGTTCTTGTGAATAAAGTCCATATAGACATACTAGGCCTGGAAAAGCTAGACACATTTTTATGAAAAAAAAAAACTATAATAAAAAGCTACAGGGTAACAAATTTAGCCCCCCTTTGTCCACAGGTAGATATAAAATCTCCCTTTTAATTGGATTCATATGATTTCCCCAAATTACTTGAAACGCTAAACTTAAAAGGAGAGTTGCCAAAACCTCCGGAGCAGGGTATATGGCACTTACAAATAAATAAATCAGAAACAAAAAAGGTTTTACTACCACAACTTTTTTTTTCCTTTTGGATTGTTGTCAATTTCTCCAGAGGGCCACTTCAGAAGAGGCTACCTCCATTCTCTTAGACCAATTTAACATCCCATTATCACCCCTCCCAAACCAAAGTCCTAAGACCTTACATGGATCTTTAGAAACCTTTATCCCTTGTAATTCTCTTAGCTGTGGAGTGTTGTCACTAAGGAGGTAAACAACACTCTTCCCCTTATTAACCTTAGCACCAGCTATTTTTGAATACTGCTCAACCAATTGCAGAACCCTTACTCCTGATCCCTGATCAGCTACAAAAATACAAACATAATCCGCATAGGCCGCAACTCTAGCTTCCAAAGCCCCTCCAATGGGTTTAATACCCCTTATATGCTCATCTTGGTGGAGGAGCCTTAACAAGGGGTCCAAACAAAATATGTATAACGGGACTAAATGGACACCCCTGTCTCACCCCCCTTGTGATGTTGATATATGACCCTAACCCCCCATTTACTAATGGAATAGCAGTAGCCTTCCCATAAATTAATTCTATCCATGCAACAAACTGTGCTGAAATACCATAAGTTTTTAACTCCGAGGAAATAAACTGGTGAGGAACCCTGTCAAATGCCTTCTCTTGATCCAAAGACATGATATACCCAATCAAGGTCTCTTCCTTTCCTTGTACAACTAATTCCCTTACAAGCAGCAGATTCTGTTCAATAGAACGACCTGGCACTGAACAATTCTGAGCTATTGAAATTAGTACAGGTGCTATGTTTATTAGCTGATTTGAAAGTATCCTCATAAAAATCTTGTAGTCAACATTCAATAAACTCAAGGACCTCCTATTGTCCAAATCAGACTTATCCCCCCTTTATGTAAAAGGATTTGCACAGCACTACAAAAATGAAAATCAACTTCCAAGTGGTCCAGCACCCAGTTAAACACTACCACCAATATATCCCTTAATAATTCTATAGAAGTTTTATAAAATTCTGAAGGCAATCCTTCAATCTCAGGGGCAGTAGCCCCTTTTAACTTATTAATTGCAAGGTCTACCTCTTCTTTAGTAATTGGGTCTGTAAAAATAGCTACCCCTGATTCTGGAATACTAGGGATGTTAAAAGAAGAAAGAAAATCTGTCACCGTGTGCCCTTCC
Organism: Neoceratodus forsteri; assembly: GCA_016271365.2. Taxonomy (NCBI): domain Eukaryota; kingdom Metazoa; phylum Chordata; order Ceratodontiformes; family Ceratodontidae; genus Neoceratodus; species Neoceratodus forsteri. Next base: position 732,348,043 of record CM057453.1, read on the forward strand.
ATACAGGGGGCAGTATACATTTGTGCTAAATACCCAGTAACAGTGTCCAAAATTTCTGGGCCAGTGGAGACCTGGATCCCATTTTTATTCTTTACTGTTGTCAAAAACCTGTCCAAACCACATTGTGTGCAACTTTTAAAAGCATCTCCAAAACCTGTTTTGCCAGGAGAGCAAATTCTGTGCTCATTCAGCAGGGAAGTGGCTCGAGAGTACTGTAGTTCTGCCATCTCCTTTTTTAAGTTGTTGACTTGATTAGTTAAATTAATGTTCTGTGTGTTAATTACAGAATACACCTTTGCTAGCTGAGCTCAAAGACTAACATATTTCTTGTTGCTGTTTGTTCTATTACCTGTAGAAAACCCCTGAAATAAGGATTGTAGTCCTCTTTTTGTCTCCACCCACCAAAAACTAAGGTTCTCGACTAATCCAGCAATAGGCATCCTTGCCTTTAGGTATTCTTTGGTTCATCTAACTAAGCCTACTTATGTTAGTGTGGAGGTATTTAACTTCCAATAGCTCCTCCCGTACCTAAGACCAGTCACTCCTCCTACCTCCATCACAAGTACTGCATGATCCAAAGTTTCTAGTGGAATTATGTCTGCCTTGTGTATATTGGTACATTTCTGTGTGAATAAAAAATCAATCCTAGAGGAGAGTGCACCCCTATGATATGTGTACCCCCCCCGAGGGTGCAGGGTCCTAAAGGAGTCTTGTAGATTAAATTGGGATATGATGGCAAAAGACAATTAGAATCACAAAATAGCTTAGATGTGACAGCCCCTCTATCCTGCCTGGACACCACACAATTAAAATCACCACCCCAAAGAACCTGTTTGGATGTGCGCAAATGGGGTTTGATCTTATTGAAAAGATCTACCCTATTTCTTTTTTCTGCAGGGGTGTATAAAGTTAAGCGTCTCCAAGCTTCATTATTATATATAAAATCCAACAGTAAGGCCCTCCCAGGTGTAATGTCCACTAATTTGGAAATTTTAAACCAATCAACCCAAAACAAAATTCCAACCCCTTCACAAACATCAATCCTGAAGGAAAATAAGGAAGGTCCCCAATACCAGAGTTTCTTTGCAGCAGTTACTAAAGAAACCATGTTAAGCCTAGTGTCCTGTAGCAAATATATGTCACTGTGTACATCGTTTAAAACTGCAGAAGTAACCAATCTTCTTCTTACATTCCTAATACTATTAACAATAATAGTAGCAGTTTTTAATCTTGAGATAAATCCTTGGTTGGAAGACAGGATATATTATCTATGGAGGTTTTTTTAATTTGGTACTCCTCCTAGTCTTAACACCTACTTTCTTCCTCCTTTCCTCATTTGATTTGGTGCACTGAGAGTCTTCTTCTGACTCAGAGGAGAGAGGGGCCAGTGAGAAGGCTTCAGAATCTCCGCCCTGCTCTGACTCTTGAGAACTTTCAAAATGTCATACTTATTTACCAAGGGTATCTCCCTTCAAAGCACACAAGCTTTAGCCACCTTGGTTCAAGGCCTAGATTCCTTAATACCTCTTTTCTTTGACTGGCTCTTAACCGCAGGAGGTGGGGGGCATATCTTCACATTCATGCCCTACCTCAGAGAGTACAGAAGGGGCTGCTGCTGTACTAATATCTTCTTGTGAAACAATAAATACCTCAGGGATAATACCAGGAGCCTCTGGTTCAGGATTGATGCTTACTACTTGAGGGGGTGCGGGGGTAGAATAAGTTGGATCTGTTGGTGCCTGGTCTGAATGAACCTTTTCTGACTGACCTGCTGAGGCTTTCCATGAAGCCATGTCTTTCTTCTGTGCTTCTCTAATAATGGTGTCCTGACACATACGATCAGTACAGTTATATGTGGCCCAGAGGCAGGCTCAAAAAGTGTGCCCTTCCTCCATGCACAAATTATATTTCAGAACCACCTGACAATCTGCACTGTTGTGGCCAAAATCAAGATGTAGATTACACCTCAGCTTATCACAGGCAGTGCTGAGATGCGTATAGGCCCCACACTTAAAACAAGCCTTGGGCTGTTCAGTGTAAAAACAATGCCCTCTTTCTCTCCCCAGAAACAGACTATTAGGTAAATGCACAGGACCCAAACTATTATTTCATAAGCTCACTTTATACTTCCAACCCCCATTCCATATGTGCTCTTCATCAAATATTGAAAGAGGAAGACTTAATACATCACACCTCTGCTGCATCCAATAGGTAATATCATGCACAGACACAGTTTCATTTCAAAATAATACAGTGACATACTTAATCATAGGTTAAGATAAAATAATAGCTCTAAAAGGTAGCCAAATTTCTATGTATTTTAACCTTTCATATTTAGTCCAGAACCGATCCAAACCTTGGGGAGTAGAAAAGCTGTCATAATAGCTTGCCCCAGAAATATGAATTAAAGCATGTAGCTCATTTGAGAAAAAAACCCAAACAGGCTTTTAATAAGTTCTTGCCCACATATAAACAGTCTGGAGCAACCTCAAGCCCACCCAAGTATTCTAGGTGGACAGTGTTATATCTCTGCAAAAGACGGGGGGCCCCAACAAATGCATCTTTTTTTCTGAATTCCTCCCATTTTGTTTTAGACTGCTCCCTGGAGCCTGTGTTCAGATGTGGAGGCACCTGTTCAGCATTAGTGTCATCACCCCCTTCTCTTTGCTTTTTTCTGAGATCCTTGCTTTCAGATGAAGAAGAATTCTCAGAGGACCCAGTCATTTCTATGTGTTTACTTTCCTGCATCCCCTCCTGGGACATCGCATTATTTAATACAGTTTCCATATTCAGCTTTGTACTACCTCCCTCCCTCCCTCTTTCTAGTGTCACAGCAGTTATTTTGTCCAGGTACCAGACTGTGAGCAGGGTCAGGGAGCCAAATTGCAGCCTCTCCCCTCTTCCACCCCGTGTTTGCTAATGAGCAGGCTAGAGAACTAGACGATCTCCCCTGCCATTTTGGGAGTGCCGATTCACTCTCTTTTCGTAAGGAAAAACCTGCAGCCTTAGAGTGTTCCACAGAAGATGTTGGAATAAAATCAGTTCTCACGACACACACTTCGGCTCCCACACCGGGTAATACTTTTGTCTCTGTTAACGTCGAAACCTCCACTGACATTTCTGTCCCCACTGGTGCTGATTCAGGCAGTAGGAATGCCTTTGATGCTTGTGCGTCACAGGACGTTGACACAGGAGCCGCCTCTTCAGTTGGCAAACCATTCTGTTCTTCAGCCAACTCTAGTAACAAACGAGCTGCATTTCTTGCAGTTTGTGGCTCCAAAATCTCCATAGCTTCAGAAAATTTGTGCACCATATTAGGGCCAGCTTCTGTATTAATGTCCAACAACTCGTGTCCCAGTGCTTTATTCTGTAGTAGTAAATGCTCCAACCAGACCTCACCTTCAGAGGATAATCCAGTAGATTTACAAACACTTTCCATTGTGGTTTCTATTACCATTTCACTAGACTCCATATTTTTTCTTGGTCTCCTGAGCTGGGCCTGTGGGTTGGGAGACCTGCACACCCACAGGTACACCAGCAGAATTATCCTGCAAAGCGTCCTGCTCCATGAAAACAGCGCCCCCCCATGAAGAGTAGGGGAATGTTTTATCTAAAGAAAAATTAGTGCAGTACATTCAATAAACAAAATACAATGTCAACTTTACAGAAAATGTAAATAAGGTTTGCAAGAAAGACAAAAGGAAATCAAGCCACAAATAAAACCAATAAACAAGAGTGAGGGGAAAAAAAAGGAAAAAGAAGTCAAAAGGAAACATTTCAGTTTAAATGCAGCAAAATAAATGCTTACTAATACAGAGAGGAAAAAAGAAAAACATCTTCAGGGTACTGCAGTTTCAATCCATGCACAATTGTTCCAATATGAACTGTATACAGCAGAAGTCAACAACTTTTTTTCTGCATTTTGGATTAACACAAGGCTAGAATCAATCTGTGCAACTATTTGCGTTGCAGAAAACACTTTCTGTTGCAGGAGAAAGGCGCACCTGATGCAAAGATGAGACGTAAGGTCCCTGTGTGATATTTCTGTAATCCGGGGGGTATATCCTGTACTCCAGGATATCATATGTTACATTCTGAAGTACCTTTTCTTTCCATTTATGTAAAAGGAGGGTCCAAACAACTTGACTATATGGACAATCAATAAAAAAATAATGCATGGTTTCCAGTACCGCTGTGCAAGGAGTCTCGGGGGCATATTCGCTCCTCTACCGATTTATGTTTTAGGTTGTTCTTGACACCCAGTCTTCCATGACAAGCTAGCCAGGAGATATCCCAAAATTTTGTGGGGATCCTGGGGTCAGTTAACTGAGAGAAGGGTGTTTCTAATTCCAGAAGGGAGCCTTGTATTGATATCTGTGGTAAGTCAGAAAAATTGGTATCTAAAACAAAGTTATAAAGCTGTCTCCTGGTTTTAGTCAATAGATGTGCAGGGGAGAGTTTCCACTGCCGGATCTTCAGAAAAGGGGGGAAGAGGAAGCTGGGATACCTAGTTTTCTGAAGTTCCTAGGGATGTCATGCGGGAGTTGTTGCCATATTTGGCATACCTTAATGGTAAAAGAATATATAATTAAATGCCAAAATAGGGGTGGATAATGGAGTAAGTGGGGTATCGTAATTTTCAGGAATAGGCTATGGAAAAATACTATCGGGTTCAGCATTCTTACCCCACCATGACAATAATCCATGTATGTGTATGATCTTTTTATGGGATTTAAACGGCTGCCCCAGAAACCTTGAAAAAAAATATTGTAAACTCTTGCCTCCAGAGAAAAAGGGATCGGAAACACTGATGCTACGTGTAAAAAGAAGGGAAGTATTAAAGTTTTCAATAAAAACACTCTTTTCCGTTTTGCAATGCTGTCCTTTCCAAAAGGAAAGGGAGTGTGCTGCTCTATTTAATACTATATTCCAGTTATAGCTGGCATCATCTGAGGTGCCGTAATGTAAGCCCAGGATTTTTATTGGAGCGATTGCCAGAGGTATACCTACAATATGCGTTGGTAAGTCTATGCTGGCTGAAGCTGGCACCACTAGTGCTGTGCTTTTTGCTATATTTATTTGGGAGCCCGAAGCTGTCTCAAATGCTTTGAATATAGGGGGAAGTACTATCTCCTGAAGATAGGGGGTAGTACAAATGCAAAAATCATCAGCATATGGACATACTGGAGGTAGAGGTCTTCCAATGGGGGAAGAGATTCTAGGTAAAGATGGGTGCAGTAGTAGGGTTCATAATAAAGGGTCCAGTTGGAAAATATATAAAAGAGGACTTAAGGGGCAGCCCTGTTGCACTTCTCTAAGGCCTAATAAAGGGGGGCATGCCGAACCATTTATATGGGGTTGTATCCAAGCAGTACTATATAAGAGTTTAAGCCAAGAGATGAATTTCTGGGGAACATGGTAGTGTGCAAGAACCTGGAACAAATGAAAATGGCTGACCTGGTCAAAAGCCTTTTCTTGGTCCAATGAGAGTAACAGGGCAGGTGAAGAGGGGGTACTGTTTGAAATAATGTCTCGAATGAGGGATAGGTTGGAAAGGATAGATCTGCAAGGAAGGGCAGAAGTCTGCACCTCAGAAATAATCTGAGCAGCAACAGGGAGCATCCTATTGAGCAAGATGGAAGTGAATATTTTATAGTCTACGTTTAGTAGACTTAGTGGTCTCCAGTTCCGTATATTAGCTCTGTTCCCTCTCTTGAATAATAAAATCATAATAGCATCAGAAAATCCTTTAGGAGTAGAATTAGTTCTTATGATGGTATTATATATTAACGTCAGAAAGGGGGCCAAAAATAACATAAACTCTATATATAATTCTGCAGTAAGGCCATCGGATCCAGGGGAAGTGCGCTTCTTTTGGCGTTTTATAGCCTGCTGGGTTTCCTCTGGTGTTATAGGTTTAAGGAGATGTTTCAATGTATCTTGGGTTGGAGGAGGAGGAATAGAAATACCTGAAAGGAAAGGTATGATACTATCCACAGGAGTTGTGGTGCCAAACATCGTAGCTAGATAAGAGCTGGTGATATGCTTTATATCCAGCAAGGAATTGTGGGGGGTATTGGAAGCAGGATCATAAAGTTCCTCTATGTGGGTTGCATTTACCCTGTCAGTGCAACTTTTATAGATATCTAAGGAGGGACCGGAGCCTTGTGTCCCATGTTGAGCTTCCGTCCTTAAAGAATGTGCTCAGTGATACTGGAACTGTTCCATTTCTTCCTTAATGGACTTTATTGTGTGAAAGTAGTCCATGTGGGATGTGAAAGAAAAAGATATGGCCTGTTGTAGTTTTTGTCTGAGAGTGAGGTATCGAAGATATGAACTAGTGTTCTCTTCCTCCCTGTATGTAGGAGGAAAATCTTGATATCACTCTTAGTGTCTTCCCACCATTGTAGAGGAGAATGTTATGCTTCCAATATGGACAGCCGGGCCCTTAGAAGGTCTGTGCAATGCATTGAAATGGCCCGGGTCTGTCAACAATGAACTATTCAATTTCCACCTAGAGTGGGGTTGACCAGGAAAGGAGTTCCCTGAGGGGGAGCAAACCAGAGAGATCCCCAGATGGTCTGAAATCTCACAGGGTATGATTCTTGCCTGTGTGACTGAAATATTCCGTGAGACAAAAAGAAAATCTATCCTGGTAGCGTATGGGCCTCTATGATAGGTTTTGGCACCTGGACCATGTAAAGCATTATGTCCATCTACGAGGGCCCGCAGTCTGAATAATTTTGTTCAGGGCAATTGAATCTGTGAAAAGTTTTTGGGTGGAGTCACCCCAATCTGAGAGAGTAAGACCACAGTTGAAATCGCCTCCCATGTAGATTTGCCAGTTGGAATACAGGTATGGGTGTATTTTGTTAACTAAGTCTGTTCTGGAGGCAATGCTCTGGGGGGAATATACATTAATGAGCCTGAGTTTGTGTTGTTGGTATGTACAGTCTACAAGCATGGCTCGTCCTGGTATTATGTCTACCAACCGAGAAATTTGGAAATTAAAATTTGCAAACAAAATACCTAGGCCATCACACCTATCCTCTCCATATGACCAGAAGGAAGAGCCCTGATGCCAACAAGTTTTAATTTGAGAAAGCTCATGAGGAGATTTCAAACGGGTGTCCTGGAAAAATAGATGTCATGGTGTAAGTCAGAAAGGTACTGCATTGTAGAGTTGTTTTCTATAGGATTTAACGCTGCATGTATTTAGGGTGAAGCAGCGGAGTCCTTGGTGGTGGTTAATCCCAGAAAGTACAGTGCCATTCTGGAGGAGCTAGTGTCAGGTAATGTTAGCATGGGTCCTGCTTCCATCTGCTGAAGGGGGAGGATCAAGCTGGGAGTCAGAGGAGAAGTCCATACAGGAAGAAGAGGCTAGAGAAGAATCCGAGTCTCCATCTTCCCCTTCCGTGTCTCCCCATTGTCGTCTCTTGGCTAAGGCCTGAAATTTATTCCTTGTGATAATTGTTCTCTTGGTGGTGGAAGCTTCTGCTTTTTGTTTGCCTTTACCCCATTTAGAAGGGGGGATTACCACAAAAAGGTCTGAGTCCTTTGGGGGGGAGGAGGAATGGTAACCTGGGTACAAGCAGGGACTGATTCAGAAGGGGGTACTGCTGCTATAGGGGTGCCAGGGGACTTGGAAATGGCCCCTTGTCCAGATGTAGGTTCAGGCTCTTGCGGGAGAGGAGGTTCTTGTGCCAGGGTAGAAGTGGTAGGCGCCGGGGCCTCCCTGCGGCGTAAGGCCTGAGTCTGGGAATCCGTTATAAGTGCTATCTGGTCCTGGGGAGGACGGTCGAGCCTATTATGATCCGCCCAAGGGCACTGGTGATAGGAGTGCCCCAGCTCGTCACACAGATTGCAGTATAGAGGGTTTGGACAACCTAAACTCACATGTCCATAGGATAAGCACAAAGTACATCTGGGCTTGTCACAAGTGCTGCTCAGGTGGGTGCGAGAACCGCACTTATGACAGGTCCGTGGTTGTCTAGGGTAAAAACATAAGCCACGGTCCCTGCCTATGTGAAAGCTGCCTGGTAAATGAGAGATACCTTTATCCATGCTTTTAAGTTGTACCTTCACTTTCCATCCCCCAGTCCATACTAGGTCCTCATCCAAAATAGGTCGAGGGACCTCTAGTATATCGCAGCGCTGCCTGAGCCAGTACTGGACATCCGCTATGCTCACCCCCCTCACTACGAAACAGTAAGGTAACAATTTTCACTGTCGGTTTCATGAGGGGGATGACCATAAAGGGAGCCCCCAGAGTGACAGATGTTTTACATGCTCATATTTCTCCCAGAATTTCTCCAAAATGTACACATTTTTGAAACTTAAGTCATACACAGATTCCCCATGCACATGAATGAAGGCAAATAATTCTGTTGCTCCTATCCCTAAAGAGTCCTGCAACATACTATGCAATACAGTTCTTCTATCAGGGCTTGTAGCAATGTCCCCCATGAACTTCATACATACAGCATTCCTTCACTGTGCTGGCTCACCTAAGTTTGTGAACAGATCACTGAGTTTAAATGGGGTTGAGTTAGTGCCCTCACCTGCAGACTGTGGACCAAATGGCTCAGATGTACCAGCTAAATTATGTTCTGAAGTCAAGGAGGATGAAGTAGATTCACGTCTGGCTAAGTTGGGGCCCATGACAGTATCTGTGACATCAGGTGTTGTTCGGGAGATAGATGTGCTTGAAGCATTACTAGGGAAAGATATTGGTTCCGGAGCTGTTTTCATCGGTAATGGTGTGTCTCCTGAAAATCGGAGTTCATTGCGTGCCTCCAAGATGATTTCCTGGGCTGAAATAGCCCTTGGGGAGGTCCAGGGTGCTCCTTCTGAATGTTGCTGCCAGCCAGCAGCATGGAGCGCTGACGTGGGTGACCAAATGCTCTCAATGTCCTCTGCGGTGCGATGACTGTCCCGTAGATGCAAGAGAGGAGCTCCCGATGCAGAGTTTGTGGCATTTCTGGTGCTAGGAGTCATATCAGAAGTGGCTGCTGCAGGGTAAGTTGGCAAAAAAAGGCTGTGAGGAAAACTGTGAATCAGAGTGCATTAGACCAATAAGAAAGTTCTTGTGTGCAAAATACATGCTTCGCAGATAATGTTCTGTGTCATTAGAAGTGCTCTAAGTTCCTGAAACTGGGTAAAGTGGTGTCTGAGGCAAGTCTTCTTGATGATTTTCTGGCAATTCATTTAAAGAGGTACCTTCAGTATTTCTTTCTGCGGATTGCAGCCTTGTAGGTTCTTCAGAGGTAATGTCAGGTATTCTTGACTCCATGGGTGAAGCTGTAGTCAGGTCAGAATCCAAAATATCTCCAGCAATTCCACCAGCAACCACACTGTCATCCGCCATCTTGGTACCGCAGACAAAAGGGTCCCCTCTGCTCACAGAAAGCAAGGCCCCCTGCAGGCAAAGAGTAGGGGAATTTCCCCAGTGCCTTAGCCAAAATTTCCCCCCATTCACTAAAAATACCACCAATAGCTTAATCTGGTATCCCCCTCCCTCCCCCGGGTCGTGCCTGAAAATAGGCAGAATTTGTCTAGTGCACTTACCTGGTCAACAAAAACTAAATAAATAATAATAATAATTGACAGAATCATATCAAAATCTTTTATGTTTATTATGTGTTATAGGTCATTGTATATTTTTCTTTGTTACTGTGGTAATACTCAGTGAATTTGATTCTAATTGGTTGGAGTATACTTACGTCAGTATAAAAGGATGTCCATTGCAACAGGTACCTGCCCCCTGGTGAAGCTCTACTGAGTGAAGCGCTGCGGAATTTGTGCAGTCTATGGACCAGTAATTCTGTCTGCCTGTTTACCCAATATGAATGTGCTAATTTTGCAGTACCTTGGACTCAGCCTGCTTTTTGCCAATAAGGTACAGTACTGTATAAGTGCAGATCATCCTTCTGTTTTTATCTCTTCTTCCATACACCTCTTTATCTCTCTCTTCCCCTACCAACCAAGGCTTTTCCCTGCTCCCACTACTGCTGCCAACACCACACCAACACTGCACCGGACCCCTTCCTCTACTCTTGACCTCCACTCTTGCTAGTTCCCCTACCCCCAAAGGATTTTGGCTTCCTCATACAAACTGGTACTGCCTGTTTCATTCACCTACACTGCCATTGCACTCAGTACCGTTTTTATCATTAGGCTAAGTAGGCTGCAGCCTAGGGGCGCCAGCTGTTTGGAGGCGCCTGAGAAATCAAAAATGAAAATGAGAAAAAAAAAAATTTGACTGAGCTTGAGCTGACTCATGGCGCCCCCCCCCGGGAACTCAATGTCCTCTGCCCACCCCACTGTCTGTCTTGCCAGTTGCCCCCCCCATGACTGTCTGTCTCACTCTCTTGCCCCCCAGACAGAACAGAGCACAGACTAGTCCAATCAGTGGACAGTGCACACAGAACACATGCATTGATTTGATTTTTAAATCCTCCAGAAGACCACTGCGCATGTGTGCACCCAACTGGGCTGTGGGGCACGTAAAAAAGGTGAGGTGCATGCCGGCACTGCAGCACTAGTCTGCAGCAGAAGTTGGACTCCTGACTCAGGAGTCACACTGACGTGGACGGACATTGTTGTCATTGACTCAACGAGGAGGTGACCTGTGATGGCCACCACTGCTGGCACTGTCCCGCTGACTAACTTGGGAAAGCCTAGGCTGGTGGAGTCCAAGCGGGGTGGTAGAGAGGTAGAGTGTGTCTGCACTCACTCTCTCTCATCAATCTCTCATCCGCCTGCCTCCAAATCCAGTGATCGGATCAAGTCTTCAGTGAGTGTTCACTTTTACTTCACAGACACAGAGTGACCTGCCTGTGGCCTGCTGCCCTCCCCTTCCCAGCCAGTGCCAGGCCCCATCTGCTTGTCTTCTTGCCCTCAGGCCAGATGGATGGTCAGTCATTTCGCTCAGTGTGGTGACAGACAGTGAATCAACCAAGACAAACAACTAAGTAAGTTGTCAGTTGTTGTGTACAGTGTTGCTTGTGTGAGATAAGCGATTTTGTTAATGATTGTTTGTTGATTGATCATGTCTGTGATCATGCACAGTGGTCACACAGACTGTTAGAGTTTAGACATGAATGATTATGGATCATGATCATTCATGTCTGAACTCTAACGGTCTATAAGACCACTGTCCCAGACACAGATACACTAGTGTGTCCAGTGTGTCCCAGTGTTCAAGTCCACCATAGTCAAGTGAAACTGTGAAAGTGAGTCCACTCAAAAATAAACATTGCCTGCCAGCCTGCCTAAAGAGGAACATATACATTATTGTCTTGTCTAAATTTACTACTGTTATTTCCTGATTGTTGGGGGGGGGGGGTGGCTGGGGAAATGTGGACAAATAATATACCAAAAAAAATAAAATAATGAAATTTGATTTCACAGTCACATCACATGATGCAACAGAGCCTTCCATCCTGGCCCTTCTCCAAAGTTTGGTGAAAAGGGGTGCGGGTAATATATCCTGGTCTGTCATGTGACATATGATCAGTGGGGAATTGGTTAGTATTGTGAGGCAGTTCATATGCTGGCCTGGCCCCTTCCCGGCCGTGGTGCATGGGGGGGAGGCAGGTACATGGGGGGTCAGTTCACATGCCCAGACCCCTCCTTGACATTCAGTGGGACTGTGGGACATTTATGGTCCACTGAAGCAGTTCATGTCCTGATCCCTCACTGACATTAGATGGTGATCTGCTGTGGCCTACAGAGGGGCAGTTCATGCCCAGTCCCTCCCAAACAATTGGTGGGAATTGGTATGGACTCGTCCTCTGATGGGGCAACCATGTCCTGGTCCTTACCTGATGTTTCATGGGGGACTGATATGGTCCAGAGGGGGAGAGGAATTGTTTTATTGTTCTTCTGTGAATGTGTTGTTGCCATATCCTGAATTGAGCCGTGTCTCACGGGGGGCGTCTGAAGTTTCCAGCCTATGGGCACCATGTAAGTTAATACAGCACTGATTGCACTGCCCCTTTTACAGGCACCATGTACTCAACCTAGTATTTTATCTTTGTGTTTGCTGCTCAGTGAGCCAATGTATTTGTCCTTTTTGTTATTGTACTGTACACTTGCTTGCTCATTCTATAATTTGCACTTTGTAACTCAACTCAACAATTCACATTTGTTATTGCTCAATGTGTGTTTCTACCCTGTGTTCTCCATTTCCATCTCCCCCAGAATGTACCTGGAAACAAGTCTGAGCTCATTGTACCTTTCTTGTTTATGAATTTTGAGATAAATAAATAAATGCTTGGAGTCAGCTTAGTTGATAGTGATACCATAAAACATAAAATGGTTCACTTAATTTTTAATGCCCTGTTATTTTTAACAAAATATTATATCAGTATGTATTGGTGTAACCCCCCTACAAATGGGGGTTCCCAAAAGTTTTCCTTGGGTGAGCCTAAATGCCCACTGCCAGGCTGGTATCCTGTGTCTGGTGCACCCCTTCAGGTCAACACCTCGATGGCAAAACATGAAAAAAAAACATTATGGTGACAATCGCTGTAATGGTCCTTTTTCCGTGTTTCACTTACCGCCAGTGTTCTGCACTCTCTCTGGACCAACTCCGACCTGGAGTTGATAATCCTAAAGTCTGGGGGGGGGTGGGAGGTGCATCCCCCCACAGAAAACACTTGTAGAATGGCGACACAATACCTGCGTCAGTATTGTGCTGTCACTGTGCAGGAGGTTGGCATTTTCACTGTCGACCTCCCTTGGTGCTTCCTCCTGTGTCTTAGCGCTTTAAAAGTGTTTGTGTGAGAGTGCCTTAATGCCTCTGTGCTCTGTGTCTTTAAGAGCTGCCAATAACATGGTGCTTATTTAATCTGGGAGGGGGCTGAGTGTTTTTATGCTCAAGTCCTGCCTGAGCTGTCAGATAATCGCTCCGTTCTGCCATCGCTATTTGCGCAGAGGGAGCTCTGTTAGAAGCTGTACTTATGTGCTGATTATCTATTAGCACGGCAATAGTATTGTAGTTTGTTTAACCTGCCTTCTTTGCAGCATGGACTTTATGTATTGCACCACCATTTTGGTTTTGGACTGACAGTCAGCACCGATCAGTACCTTTGGGGACTCTAAAATGGAGCCTCTCTCCAGGGGTCTTGTGGGAGCAAATTTCTATAGGAATTGTAGGTTTTACATTTTGGTGCCAAAACAGACCTGGAGGGGGAACCCTTGCTTTGACAGCCAGATGGATCAACCAACCAGAACCTTTTGGACCGAAGGCAAATTCCCAAGGGGGGGGGGTGGACAGAGGGTGACTGTGAAAAGGCAGAGATACTAAACAAATATTTTTGCTCAGTATTCAGAAATGAAGAGGGGGAGGTACCTACACCAAACAATAGAAACACTCTAGATATGGGGGTTGATACCAGCCCATTCACAGAAGAAAGGGTTCTGAAAGAACTCTTAAAACTGAAGGTGGACAAAGCAATGGGGCCTGATGGGATTCATCCCAGAATTCTAAAAGAACTAAGGGTAGAACTAGTGACACCACTGACTACCCTCTTTAACAAATCATGGGAGGATGGGGTGGTACCTGAGGACTGGAGAAGGGCAGATGTTATTCCCCTTCACAAAAGTGGGAGCAGGGCAGAAGCAGGAAACTACAGACCTGTTAGTTTAACCTCAGTAATTGGGAAAATGATGGAATCACTTCTGAAGGAAATAATTGTTGAGTACCTAGAGGCCAGAGGGTCACATGACCCAAGGCAGCATGGATTCACAGTGGGAAGGTCATGTCAGACGAATCTAATAGATTTATTTGACTGGGTGACCAAAGTAGTAGATCAAGGAGAGGCTGTGGACATGGTCTACCTAGACTTTAGCAAAGCATTTGACACAGTTCCCAGCAAAAGATTAATATACAAGTTGGCCAGCCTGGAGGTGGGTCCCAAGTTGGTAGCCTGGGTAAAGAATTGGGTAGAGAACAGGACACAGAGGGTAATAGTAAATTGGCTTCAGAGTCCACTCTGAAGAAAGGGGGTTACTAGTGGGGTAACGCAGGGTTCAGTACTAGGACCGGTCCTCTTTAATGTTTTTATAAGTGACATTGCAGAGGGACTGGAAGGAAAAGTATGTCTCTTTGCAGATGATACAAAGATCTGCAACAGAGTTGATACACAAGGTGGGGTGAAAAGGATGAGAAGGGACTTGGCAAGGCTGGAGGAATGGTCAAATGTATGGCAGCTTAGATTCAGTGTTAAGAAGTGCAAAGTAATGCACCTGGGAAACAAAAACCCAGGGGAAGAGTACACAATGGGAGGTGAGATAATAACAACAACAAAAATGAAAAGGGACCTGGGGGTAGTCATATCTGATGACCTAAAGGTGGGTAAGCAATGTGAGAGGGCAGTAAGAAGGGCTGGGGGGATACTGGGATGCATAGGGAGAGATATCACCAGTAGAAAACAGGAAGTTGTTATCCCTCTGTACAGACAGCTGGTGAGACCCCATCTGGAGTACTGCATGCAGTTCTGGAGATCCAATCTCCATAAAGACATAGACAGGATGGAGGTGGTCCAGAGGAGGGCAACTAAGATGGTGCAGTGTCTGCACCAGAAGCCATATGAAGAGAGACTTAAGGAGCTTAATATGTATAGCCTTGAGGAAAGGAGGGAGAGGGGAGAGGGGAGACATGATAGAAACTTTTAAGTACCTTAAGGGAATCAACAAAGTCCAAGAGGGTAACATCTTTCAGAAAAAGAGGTGTGCAAGAACAAGGGGGCACAATTTGAAGATTGAGGGGGGATGGCTCAGAGGTAATGTGAGGAAGTATTTTTTCATGGAGAGGGTTGTGGATGCATGGAACAGCCTTCCTGAGGAGGTCATGGAGTCATAAACAGTGGTGGATTTCAAGAATGCATGGGACAGTCATAAGGCAATTCTAGTGGGTGGGGGTAGGAAAAAGTAGGCTGTTAGTTAACTAGGATCTACAGCTTATCCATTAGGCAGGGAAACGGGCAGACTGGGTGGACCAAGCAGTCCTTATCTGCCATCAAATTCTATGTTTCTATGTTTCTAAGCTGCCTGATGCAGTCAGTCAGTCTGGAGTTAAAAGTTTAAAGAGAAAATAGCTTGTGTGATTTGAGCAGCAGCCCCCGCGTAGTTCGCGCGTGAGATTGGTGGAAAAGCTGAGTTTGGCCTGTCTGCTTGCAGCCCCTCGAGAGGGAATCCTTTGAAAGGCTTAGCAATTGGACTGTATCGGAATTGGAGTGTGACAAAGCCACTGAAGAGTGACCAGATTTGAACTTGAAAAAGACTGAAAATTTGCTGTACGCGATCAGCCTGCTAGGACATCCATTTACCACAGAATTCCCAGTTTTGCTCAGAGACGCTGATATTGCAGACTGTGTTCCGCATTGTGGTATGGTGATTGCTTTACTATAAATGTGCTGTTAATGGGTCGTAATTTGGTTCCCCACTGTGTAAATGTGCCACGCTTGCTGGAAGCTGCATCCAGCACTACCGGACTCAAAATCCGAACTGTTCCACCCGGCCTGGGCCTTTCCAACTGGCCCAGCCAGCTACTTCAGGCACAGAAACCATCATCGACAAGAGACTCGCCAGGGGATCAGTCCCCCTGCTCAACATCTCGAACAAGAACGACACCTCGGTGATTTGTGTGGGCCCTGCTTCTCCTGGCATACCAGATGTCAACCTGCAGTCTCCATTTCATCCCTCCTGTGTCTTGCATTTGGTAGCATGAGTAACAATCAGGGTTGCTCCCTGCAACAACAGCTAAATCTCAAGTGTTGTCATCTGATTGCATTGTTTTTCCTTTCATGAACTGAGCCTTAAGGCTCTGGATTACAAATTGTGTGTGTTGGTGCATGCCTTTTCTTTTCATCACAGGGCTCCAACCAGCTGCTATGCCGGGCTACCCCGGGCAATGTTCCAGGCTAGCCCACCTTGCTTCCGAGTTGGCACCCAGAGCGTGTAATTGTGTAGGGACTAAATATGCATGCATAATTGCCTGACTAGATCAGTTTTCGAATCAATCAACCTAATTACACCCCTCCCTTGTTCAATTCCTCTGAATAAATCAGATCTAACTCTTTTGCATTTAATCTGACTGTGGTTCCAGTTTGTACCAAAAGCACTGTACTGTTGTTATTTGCTGTGCCCAACCTTGTTTTACAGGGGGTCTCCAGAGTCAAACTGGTGGAACCAGCCCTGGTGGTAAGTGCAAACAGTGTGGGGATTTGTATACTGAATAGGGGCTACTGTGAAAGTATTTGTTGCATTTTGTATGGGCCACTAGAGGGGGCAAGAGGGGGTTTACAGTGTCCCAGAGGGCTGAACCCAGGTTAGCCTTGCTACTAACAACCCTGTCCTCTAGGTTGAGGCACCCGTTTCAGTACCCAGGCCCCTTAACCTGCTACTAGCCAAGCAAGCAGGAGTAGTAGCCCTTGGGATAGCGCCACCTAGGGGTTATATAGACATGTAGCTATATATGAAAACTGTGTTGTTAGGATCTGCTCATATTGATCTACTCCAAGCTTTTAGTTATAAAAAAAGAAAGATTTACATTTCTATGCCTGTAATGTTACAGCATTCAAAATATAATTCCCAATCATTAGAAAATATTATAAACAATTATTTTTGGATAAGTTTGGAAGATGCTAGTGATTGCTTTAAGAATAAACACATTCTTTTCTAGTTATTACTGACACTGGTGATCTAGTTGGCCCCCCAGCCCGCACCAAGCCCTTCTGCCAGAATTTAAAGTATTAATACTGTTCCCGGTAATCAAGTATCCCTCACTGGGGCTAATCCCTTGTCAACCCCATTGTCCCAAGAAGGCAGCTAACATTTACTCTCAGCTCACATACACTATCATAAGACATCTCATTCTCACAAGCACAATCCATTTGCTGTACAAGTCACAGTATTGTTATTGTACTTTTGTGGTCTTGCCCATACTGTGTCCATCACTCACTTGGATGCAGTGGGTGACATTTTCAAGACCACATCTGCATTTTGCACTGCATTTACCTTTGAAAATCCAACCTGGTCATATCCAGGCTTCTACAGTCATTTTGAAAAATCACCCAGGTGGTTCAGTGGATGGACAGCTATAAGATTCTGACCCCAAGTGTTTAGTTCAAGATTTTAGGGGCCTAATTAATCAATATAGTCAGGGGTAACAGTCTTTGAGGGCTCACAGGGGCTCCCTGTTCTACTAACCCCCCAAATTCCTAGACTCAAAGCACAGACTTATCCACCAGTAGTGGAGTCTCCACTGTGACTATGTTGCAATGCAAATGAATGCCATTAAATGTTGTTGGTCACAAACAGGGTTTATGACCACAAGCACTGACAGTGTAGCACCCACAGGCATTTGGGCATGGCTGTGCACCAATGGTATGGTACACCATACATATGTATCCATGGTACAGTGTTACCACTGAAGTCATCCTTACAACCCCATATCTTTTGATCTGCTTGTGAGTATAATTGTTTATGTTCTTTTCTGTTCCTCATAGATTACTGTTGGTGGTCCAATGACCCCAGTAGTGTTCTGTGGACCACCCTCCCTTTCCCTGTTCCCTCAATGCCTTAAAACTGAATTTGATACATCACAAATCTTGGAGCCCTGTCCTAATCTTTTGTTCCCATGGTGGAATTGAAGTACCCCACTACATGCCTAAAGCAACCCTGTAGAACTACTTTGAACTGTTCTACAGAGATGCCACAAACCACGGTTGTGAGGTAGTGGACCTGAGTCCAGAAAGTGGCTGTTCAAAGCACAACTCTTCAGTAACATACCATCCCCTGGCCCCTTACCTGTTCTGGCACAATGCTTATAGTGCTGCCGCTGAAAAAGTCTTGAACAAAGGCATGCACATTTGAGCATCAAAATGGTCCTTCTGACCTCTTTGAAGTTCAATTTTGTGTCTTTGTATGGGGCTCTAGATGTCAATGGTATGGCTGTGTTGATCAAGCCTAAATTGGATACCAACTTGGAAAATCAAAGGTGCATGAACTTTAATGCAGCTGAACAAATTTTCATCACATAGTTTTTAACAAAAATGTTATTTCTGACATCCTTAGATTCATCCTCAGTGTATTTTTAATTTTCTAAGATATTTCTGAAACAGCTTTTATGGCTAATTGTGTAGTTAATGACTTGCATCATTAAAGTTGGCTGCCACTCGTAATTTTTAAAATTGTCTTCTGTTGAGGTTATCTGTTGAATATAAATTCTAGATTCATACTGTGTATGTATTAGAATGATGCTGTCAGGTCTTCATGATGGTAAACAGCACAGCAGTGTACCAAGATACTTAATTTTTTCATGGCGGGCATTGCACTGGAGTGGAAACTTTTAATAACTTCAAAACCCCATATCTTACTTTAGGAATAAAGGAAAACAAACATCATCAAAGTACCAGTGGTACTATAGGCCCCAAAGAAAGTCTGTATGAAATAATTATGTTACCAGAAAGAAGGCTGGCAGCCTTCCACTGGCAATGAAAAGGGAAGTAGTTTGAGGGATGAGGTCTGAGACACAGCATCTATGAACTGTAGTGAGAAAGAAAAAAATGTTTTGGTCAGAGGATTACACCCAGGCCCCTTACTGTCTACTGCTTGGCAGCCTGTAGCTGTAACACTGTACTAAGCTTCCTGCATTGCAGTTGAGTGCTGTGGCAAAGGACATTCAGTAGTGAGTGCAGACCCCCCTCCCCACAATTGCAGCAAATTTTTCCAATAAACAGTCTGTCAGTTTGAAAGAATGTTTCTCAAGTTGCATTTAAACCTCAAAGTCTAAGCTACACATTTCAAGTTATCAACAATATAGAATGTCAAACCTTATTGAAGGTCTATCACTGACATCAGCAATGACATCTAACAATAGCTCCCATACCACATGAATTGTAGTAGGAAAGAAAAAATGTTCCACTTAGGGGATTGAACCCAGACCCCTGTCATCTACTGCTTAATAACCTGTAACTCTGCCACTGTATTAAGCATCCTATAGAGGCGATGCATGCTGTGGAAAAGGACATCCAGCAGTGAGTGCTGACACCCCCCTACACAGCTGCAATGAGTTTTCATAATAATTAAGTACGTCTAGTTAAAGCAGTGTCCCGGGTCGCACCTGAAAATAGGCACTTGACTGTCTAGTGTGCTTACCCGGTTAATAAAAGCAAATAAATAAAAAATTAAAATCTGAGCTGGAACGTTTCAAGTTATTGACAATAAAGAACTTCAAATATTGCTGAACATACAGTATATCACTATCATCAACAATGACATCTAACAATTTCTTTCATACTACATAAACTGTAATGAGAAAGATAAAATTGTTCTTCACTGGGGATAGAATAGAGGCCTGTGTAGGTCTGAAACCCTTCACCAAGACCTTAAAGGCCTATCACTGACATCATCAGTGACATCATGCAGCTAAATTACTCACAATGAATGTACATTTTACTTGACTAAATGCAAAGGAGAGTATGCATGACCACAGTAGGTGCTTACAGATACCCTGTAGACTCCTAAAAATGGGTATACTGATGTTTTACCATAAAAACATTATTGCTAAAAAAAAGTACATGATGAATAGTAAATACTGCTATTTCATGGGTAAATAGGTGATGCATGGTTAGTCTGTCAAATACTTAGCAATGCTGTATACAGTACATATAGTTCTATATTGTTATATCAGTTTTGTTTTTGACAGACTAAAATGACATGTGTTGAATAATGGAGCTTCCAAGAAAATGTTTGAGAAGCATGCTTTGCCTGCCATTGATAAATGTTTATCTAGCAATCAGAAGGCAGACAGTTAAATTATAAAAGTAGGGCAGACTCCAGAACTGTTTTTTTTTTTTTTTTTTTAGTTGTTTAACCAGGAGTAGCACACTAAGCTGAAAGTTTTTTTACAGGCGTGACCTGGGAGCACAGGGAAGTTAAGTGACTTGCTCAGGGTCACACAGTATGCAAGTGGAAGCTGTGGGATTCAAACCCAGGTCTGGTCTACTGGATGTCACTGCTGGTTTATTTGAGTAATATGTTATAACACTCAGTGAAGCAGCACTGTCATGAGATAATGAGCTGCATTAGCTGGTTAAGCATTCTCTGGCCAAATTAAAGGCAGTTGCTGTACCAGCATGATCATTTTTAGGTTGTCTTGCGCATGCACAAGAAACATATTGACATAACTTGGAATAGCAGGTTTTGGAGGTGCAGTCCTGTAGTGGCCAGTGACACCACTGCTTTTTCAGGCTGGGCTTTGTGGCACAAATTAGACTGCACGCTGTCTATCACAGCAGTGTACAAGCAGGCCACCACCTTGAAAGGATTTAGCTGCCTCAATAAGGGAATGCCCCCTCATTGCAGGGCATGCCTTCTGCAGTGTAACATATCAATAAACATAGCAGAACCATCTGCTTCTCACAGTCTCCATAACAACTGACATTAGGGATGCCCAATCCCTCTGTTGACATTTGCCCTCGCCAGTTTGTTTGCCAACGGTGTAGCCCAATCCCTGTCAGCATAATGTCCCCCCCAAAATTTGTTGTGAGCTGAGGAGGTTCCCAATCCCCCTCAGCTCATACTGCCCCCCCAAAGGCACATCATGTGGTTGACGGGGGCTCCCAATCCTCATCGGCTCCAGCCCCCCAAAGAAACACCCAGGTACGCCGGCGCGCTGGGAGCCCACCCCAGCGTGCCCAAAGTATCCCACGTCGCTGTTTTTTTTTCCCTGTAAAAACAGAAAATTGTCCCTTGTGGTCTTTTTGTGCCCCCAACCCACACCCACCCTCTGTACCCACCTCCCCACACCCCCTTACCCCATACTTACCTCCAGAGGCCGGTGTGACAATCTTCGTGGACGGGAGCACATCTGCACTCTTCAAAGCTGACTGCAAACTGAAGAAATGCCGGTAAGCTGTACAATGGCATAAATAGGGTTTTTTCAACTTTGGTGGATATCTCAGCCATTTTTGGGAATTTTTTCACCAAATTTTCAACATGAGGTTCTTGTGACCCCACCTCAAAGACTCAGTCACTGTCATTTTGTTATTCTGTCCTGAAAGGTGATTTCATGGTCACTGTGGGAAACCACCTTTCAGGACTGATTAATGAAATGACAGTGTCACAGTTCATGAGGTAGGCTCCCAAAAACTCTGTGTTGCAAATTTGGTGGAAACATTCCCACAAATGACTGCGTTACGAGCGTGTGTTGCACAGTTCCTATGCACGCTAGTAACTTCAAGAATTTTTTATATTTTCACTCCAGATTTTCAACATTGGCATTTTACCACACCTCCTTATGAACAGTACAGCTGTCATTTTTCACATCTCACCCAAAATGTGTTTTCGCACATGTGGTGCACAATGGCGCAGTCGATGTGTGAAACCAATGTTCTGAACAGATTAAAAAAATCACAATGACACTGTCCATGAGTGGAGGTCCCAAAATGCATATGTTGAAAATTTGGTGACAAAATTCCACAAAATGCCTATTTTATAAGCGTGTGTTGCGCAGTTTCCACGCACACTCATAAGTTAGAGAATTGTTAATATTTTCACTCCAGATTTTCAACATTGTCATTTGTGCACACCTCCTTAAGAACAGTACAGTTGGTATTTTTCACATGCTGCATGAAATGTGATTTTGCACATGCGGCGCACAATGGCGCGGTCACTGTAGGAAATCAGTGTTCAAGACAGATTAAGAAAATCACTGTGACAGTGTTCACGAGTGGAGGTCCCCAAATGCCTATGTTGAAAATTTGGTGAGAAAATTCCATAGAATGACGGTGTTATGAGCATGCATTGCACAGTTTCCATGCACACTCATAACTTGGGGAATTTTTTATATTTTCACTCCAGATTTTCCACATTGCCATTTTTGCACACCTCCTTCAGAACAGTACAGTTGTCATTTCTCACATCCTGCCCAAAATGTGGTTTCGAACTACTGGCACAGAATGGTGCAATCACTGAGGGTATCAACGTTCAGGACAGATTAACAAAATCACAGTGCCACTGTTCATGAGCAGAGGTCCCAAATGCTTTTATGAGATGGGGTGAGAAAAAGCCCATGTTGAAAATTTGGAGTACAAACAGCAGCACTAGCGATTGACTCACCTCACTTCAAAGTGGGATGTTTGCAGAAGCTTAGAGAAGGGATGTGATGGCCCCTTTAGATAGAGGGATTTCCACACTTAGTGAAATATACCTACTGTATAGCTGTTCGGAGGAGGTTCTGCACTCCCTCAAAATAAGAAGCATATAGAGAATTTAATGAAAGATAAAGCAGGCAAACAGATTGTTCAAAGTCAAAAAGTAAGTGCATATGTTGGGATTTGATGCTAGTTCTCTTGGCCCCCAAGCCTGTGCACTAGTCATTGAACATAGCTACTCACAATGGCTAGGATCTAATATTGCTGTTCACAAGAACATTGAATGTACATTTTCTCCCAACTCCTACTTTTTAATTTAAATAATAAACATCAGAAAATAGAAACTATCTATAAAAACCACCAACACGTGTTGCAAACATGTATCCAGTAGTTGTTGCAATACAGTTAATTCTCAAGTTTCTAATAAATTCTTTTGTGTTTTTTTTTTCAAGAATGTTTACTGCTTCATGGCTGCAGGACAGAATAGAAGTCTTTAGTAATTGACTTTAAGCAGCATTTTAGAAGCACTCACAAACCCTCAAACAGAGTCAGTTTTGTTTTCACAGTATAGTTAGTGGGTGAGTGGATGTGGCAGCGTGTATACTCAAAAAGTCACAGTGCAATATTTACAAGCACAAATATCAAATATACTCCCTGTGCAACAATAGAAATCATGTCACAAACTCTAGTTTACTTGCAAACATGCCATGTGATCACATTTAAAACTGTGAGCAATCTGGGCATACACAACAGTCATTTGCATACTTGCAAGCACAAGACACCTGTTTGTGAGTTAATAATACATTTGGGCCTGAACATCTGAAGCCAATATTGGAAACTAATATGCAAATGAACCCAGACTTTATTCAGCTTTCTATCTTTTTATTACAAACATACAAATGTGCCAGCAGATAAAGGCCATACAGTCTATCTAGTCTGCTTAATGTGTACTTCCATTGCATTTAGAGAGAGAGAACTGCCCCTCCCCATATCCCACTTGACCCCTGTCAAATATCACATCCCCCTCTCCCCTCCACTCCTCTACCTGCAGCTTTCCTCCTCACCCTATCCCAATCTCTTTTGAAGCTGTCTATCATTTTTAGGGATACCATCTCCTCCAGCAACTCATTCCACTTAGCTATCACCCTCTCAGTGAAAAGGTTGCCTCCTCATCTCTCTCTCTCTTCTGAACGTTCCCCCGCCAGCTTTAGGCTGTTACTCCTAGTGATCATGTTTTCACTAAGGCTGAAGAGGCCCTTTGTACTCACCCCACTTATTCCCTCATGGTACTTGAAGGTCTCAGTTATTTTTCCCTGCTCCCTTCTGTCCTCAAGAAAGTACATGTTGAGCCCCCTGAGACTCTCCTTGTAGGTGTTGCCTTGCTGGCCCTGGATCATCTTGGGTGCCCCCCTCTGGACTGTTTCCAGCAAGCTGACATCCTTCTTAAGATAAGGGCACCAGTTCTGCACACAGTACTCTAGATGTGGTCTCACTGGTAGATCCTGTACAGTGGCAAAATGACCTCTGCCTTTGTGCTTGTGATTCCTCTGGTTATGCAGCCCAGCATCTAATTTGCTTTGGCTGCAGCCTTCCTGAAGTATGATGAGTGTTTCAGTCACTTTTGATAATTACACCAAGGTCCTCTTCCTCCTCCTCCTCTGACATGGTTACCTTCACATCACACAACCAGTATTTGGTCCCTGTGCTTTTTGCTGCCAGATGCATAACTTTACAATGTTTAGCATTGAACCCCGGTTGCCAAATGCCAGACCACTTATCTAGCCAAGTCTTCCCTGAATTCCTGTCTCCCCTCCTCTATGTCCACAATCGCACAGCTCTGTGTCATCCATGAACAGGCATATTTTACCTCTAATCCCATCCCTGATGCCATATATGAATATGTTAAACAACACTGGACCAAGCATAGAGCCTTGTGGGACCCCATTGGTCACAGGCCTAGCTTCTGAGAATTCCCTCCCAACTACCACCTTTTAGATTCTGTCCTGTAGTCAACGACTGACCCACCCAACAACCTTAGCCACTCTTCCTAGGTCTTCTAGCTTCCTGACCAGTCTTCTGTGAGGTATAGAGTCAAAGGCCTTGCTGATGTCCAGATACAGGATATGAACTGCTGGGCCCTTCTCCACTGTCCTAGTGACCCAGTTGAAGAAGTCAATTAGGTTTGCCTGGCAGGCCCTCCCCAACACAAACTCATATTGCCTCACATCCTGGAGTCCATTATCCTCCAGAAAGCTCAACAATCTTCTCACTTTTGAGGTCATGCTGATGATACTGTAGTTATCTGCTTCATCTTTCAGCTCACTTTTGTGGTGAGGCATCATATGTGCAGTTCTCCAATCCTGGGGCACAATCCCCAACTCCAGAGTGGTATTAAACAAGTCTGCCCGGGGATCTGCCAGAGCCTCTGCCATCCTTTGTACCCTTGGGTGCATACCATCTGTCCCTAGTGATTTATCCACATTCAGGACCCTGACACCCTTAAGTATCCCATCGGCATGAATGGGGCCATCTGAGACTTCACCCCTCCCTGTCCCCCCCCCATTGCCTAGTGTCGCTGGTCTGTCCTTCTCTCTAGTGAAGACAGGACAGAAGTATTTGATAAGTGCCTCCATTTTCTCCTCACTACTATCTGCCAAACCACCCTCCTTTTTTATGTTGGCTTGCGTGCCAGCCAACATATCGCATTAGGAGCAGATTTGGAGGTGCGGTCACTGTGGGTGAATGCAGGGCACGCATCAGTAGGTGCGTCCCTCATTCCCCAGTAAGACAGCATGCAGGCGCCACACCAGCAAGACGTAATGTGGTGACCACATCTGAGAAAACATCCGCTGCAATAAGAAGCAAGCTTCTCATTGCAGCGGCACAGCCTCCCCATGTAAACATGGTGACAGGGGTGCCCCATCCCCCTGTCACATTCCTTGACCCACTTCATTTGCCGACGGGGAGCCCAGCCCCCCGTCAGCATAATGCCCCCCAAGTGTGTGCCTAGGAGGTGCATCATGCACTCCCCCCCAACAATCTTCCTTTGCCAATGGGGGGCCCAATTCCCATCGGCTACAAACCCCATCCCTGTTTATTTAGCTGACAGGGGAGCCCACTTCCCGTTGGCATAATGTCTCCACCCCATCTGTTGTGTGCCGAGAGGGGTGCCCAATCCCCCTCCACGCTTGCCCCCCATGTGCCAACAGGGGTGCCCAATCCCCCGTCAGCAACAGCCCCCCCCCAAAAAAAACAATCAGGTAACACACTGGAAGCCCACCCCAGCATGCCAAATGTGCCTGAAAAAACCAAAACCATCCCGCGATGTTCCCCATATTTTTTACCCTGTAAAAAAGAAAGCAGTCCCTCGCAGTCTCCCTGCCCCTCCCACAACATGCGCTCACCCACTGTGCACCCTGCCTCCTCACACCCCCTTCACCCCATACTTACCTCCAGGAACACGTCTGCACTCTTCAAAGCCGACGGCTAACTGAAGAAATCCCGGTATGCTGTATAACGGCATATATAGTTTTTTTTCAACTTTGGTGCATATCTTGGGCATCTTTCTGAATTTTGACACCAAATTTTCAACATGGGTTATTGGGACCCCTCCTCATGAATTCAGTCAATGTCATGGCGTTATTCAGTCCTGAAAGGTGATTTCGCGGTCACTGTGTGGAATCACCTTTCAGGACTGATTAATGAAACAACAGTGCCACTGTTCATGAGGGGGGCTCTCAAAAAGCCTATGTTGCAAATTTGGTGGAAAAAAGCCAAAAAATTGCAGTTTTACGAGCATGCATTGCGCAGTTCCCATGGACACTCATAACTTCTTGAATTTGTAATATTTTCACTCCAGATTTTCAAAATTGCCATTTTTCCACACCTCCTCATGAACAATCCTGCTGTCATTTTACATATCCTGGCCAAAATGTGTTTTCACACGTCCAGCGCAGAATAGCACGGTCGCTGTGCGAAATCAGTTTTTGGGACAGTTTGAGGAAATGACGGTGACACTGTTCATGAGCAGAGGTCCTAAAATGCGTATGTTGAAATTCTTGTGACAAAAGTCCATAAAATTACTGTGTTACAAGCGTGCGTTGAGCAGTTTCCATGCACCCTTTTAACTTCCCAAATTTGCAATATTTTCATGCCACATTTCCAACACTGGCATTTTTTCATACCTCCTTATGAACAGTACAGCTGTAATTTTTCACATCCTGCCCAAAATGTGTTTTTGCACCTGTGGCACACAATGGCGTGGTCACTGTGGGAAATCAACTTTTGGGACAAATTAACAAAATCACAATACCACTGTTCATGACGGGAGGTCCCAAAATGCCTATATTGAAAATGTGGTTAAAAAAATCCCAAAAATAATTGGGTTACAGACGTGTGTTGCATACTTTCTATGCACGCTCATCACTTCACCAATTTTTAATATTTTTACTCCAGATTTTCAACTTTGCCATTTTTTACACCTCCTCATGAACAATACAGTTGTCATTTTTCACATACTGCCTGGACTACTGCAACGCCCTGTACCTAGGGCTACCAGGGGTGGATATCCGCTGCTTGCAGTTAGTGCAGAATGCGGCAGCCAGGCTTTTGACTGGTACATCAAGGACCAGTCATATAACACCTGTCCTCCGTGGACCGCACTGGCTGCCAATACAGTGGCGGATTACCTTCAAGGTCAGTTTGCTGACCTATAAAGCCCTACATGATCAGGGACCTGGCTATCTGCAAGATCTTCTTCGTCCCTACTGTCTCTCTTGTCCGCTCCAATCCACCGATGAGGGATTGCTAGAGATTCCCAGGGTTTGTTTAAAGACATCTGGGGCCAGATCTTTTAGTTTTGTGGCCCCAACCCTGTGGAATTCTCTACCTCATCGGGTGCGAGATTGCCTGACCATTCAAAGCTTTAAATTAGCATTGACAACGCATTTATTTAGCCTGGTGTATCCGGATTTTAAAGCACATTTTATAAACTGATTTTAGGATGTTGTTTTAACTTTATGTATTTGATTTACTTACTGTTAAAGCGCCTTGGTTTTTGAAAAGCACTCTTAAAAATAAAGTTTTGATTGATTGATTGATTGAAAATGTGTTTTCGTCTCTGTGTCGCCAAATGGCATAGCCACTGTGCAAAACCACCTTTCAGCTAACAAACTGATAGTGCTGCTTTTCATGAGGTGAGGTCACAAAAAGCCTATGTTGAAAATTTGGAGTGAAAATACCAAAACACGCCTACAACATTAGGGTTTCCCAACTGTAACACCCCACCCTGTACAGACTGACAGGCATCAGGGGTGTGACTTGGGATCATCGGCTGTAATGCTCACGCCATTCCACCTCCACCCCCATCCTGCAGCCAGTGACAGGCATCATGGTGTGCCTTAGAGTGTTCGGCCACAAAGTTCACCCCATTCTGCTATACTGCACCCACCTCAGTGTATTTCCTTATGGAATGGGGTAAGTATAATGCACAAAGACCCCAAAGCACACCACGACACTTGTCAGTGTCTACAGGGTAGGATGAGGTAAAATGGTATGAGCATTATAGCTGACAACCCAAAGGCACACCCCAACGCCTGTTGGTCCCTGCAGGGTGGAGGTGGTGGGATTTGCATCACTGCAATACTTCACTGCCATTGCTATTATGCATCTCTAACTCCTGCCAATGCCAATGCCAGCGAGACAACATTCGGCATTGACAAATGCTTGTTTAATCTGACTGTTTCATTTTGGGTGTTCCTTTTCTCCCTTTTATACTGGAAAAAGGCCTTCTCCCCTTTTTTAACCCCCTGAGCTAGCTGCACTTCCTTTCTAGCCTTTGCCACCCCAACTGATCTGCTCGCCTCTCTTGACTTAACAGAGTAATTCACCCTATCCTCTGCCTTCTGAGTACATTTGTACTTCTGAAAGGTTGCCCTCTTGTGACCTACAGCTTTTGCCACCTCATTTCTGAACCAGCTGGGCTTTCTGGCTTTAGTTTTCTTACTTTTGGTTCTGGCACACTCAGTAGTGGCCTCCATCAATCCCTCCATTATTATTGCTCACTTCTGTTCTACATCTGTTTCCCTTCTTAACCCGCAAAGTGATCTACTGGAATTTCTCCAATCCTACCAAAGTCAGCCCTCTTAAAGTCCAAAACCATTGTTTTGGTTCTGACCACACCCCTGCCCATTTTCAGGTGGAACCACACCATGTGGTGGTCACTACCTGCAAGTGGCGCTTCCACATTCAAATCCTGATCATGTCCACAGTTGGACAGGACCAGGTCCAGAACAGCTCTCTCCCTAGTGGGTTCCAAGACATCCTGGACTAGGAAAGCACCCTGAAATGCATCCAACAGTACTTGCTCCCCAGTGCAGAAGGTGGCTGGGATTTTCCAATCCACCCTAGGTAGATTGAAATCATTACTACTGACCCCTTACTGGTCAGTTCAGTGATTTTTAACCCTAATACCTTGTCCAATTCCTCTTCCTAGGAAGGTGGTCTGTAGACCAGCCATGTTTAGTTTCTTCCCCCTAGTGGATTGTACTTGTACCCACAGTGCTTCAGTCTTACCCTCTGCCATTTCCTGTCTGGTACAAGTTATTCTTTCCTTCATGTACAGAGTCACTCCCCCCTTCTCATCTCCCTGTCCTTCCTACATAGTTTATACCCTGGAACTGTGAGACCCCAGTCATGGCTTAGTGTGGCCCATGTCTCTGTGACTGCAAGTTTGCCATCTAGTTTCCAAAGCTTATGGCATTCAGAGACACCACCCTCCACTGTGACTTGGGACCTCCCTTCATCTTGATCCACCCCATCACCCCCTCCTCCTTCAGCCCCCCCCATCTCCACCATTCTTATCTCCATTCTGTCCTCATTGGGAGGAAGGCCTATTGGCCCCCCTCTATCAGGTGACTGAGGGTGATATGCACCTTGCTGCCTCCCCCCATCAGCTTAAATTGAGGTTGTTCCCTAAGTATTCTTCCAGCTTGCCCTTCAGGACCCTTGTACCCTGCCTACTCAGACGCAATCTTTCCAGTGCATGGAGGTCCTTGTTATCCCAGGTTCCTCACCAGTGCCCAGTGAGCACGTACCTCTTCTTTTCACACCACCCCTTAATCCATTTGTTTAATTCCTCTATCCTTGCCTTCCATAGCATACTAGCCCTTGAGAGCAGAAGCACCTCTGAGAAAGCTACCATCCTCCCTACTTCACTTCAAATTCTCCCCTCTTCTCTGAATGTCCCTTACATCTCTCTCACCTCACATCATGCAAGGTGCACTATAATGTGGGGTGTCCCTCATCCCTGTCCCATGAACTGTGCTATCAGCGATCCCACTCTTCTTGCTGTCATCCCTGGCATACATTCTACCCTCTTATAGCTTGCCCTTGACTCTTTCCCCTCCCATCATCACTCCCTTCACAACTGAATCCCCCATGATTACCATCCGCTGGCCTCCATCTAGGGCCCTTCATCATCTCTGTCTGTCCTGCTGCCCACTTTCATGTACCAAAACCTTTCTCTTTTTGTCAACTTACTACCCCAGTTGTTCCCTTCCCAAGCCCCTCCTCCCCTGCCTCTCTTCCGGCACACCCTCTGTCTTATCATTTGGGTCTCCCCTGGCCTGCCTTCTACCCTTCCCTTATGCTTCCCCCCTGACTTGCCCCCTCATTCTTCCTTGTCCTTCCCCTCCCTGTCTCCAACTGTCTTTCACCTCTCACCTGAACTCACTACCTCCTGTCCTTCTCCCAACATCCCCTGGTGCCTTTCCCCCAATACCTCCCTCTCTTTCTATTACACTGCGCCTCCCCATTCCACCAGGTTACCCTCCTCCTCCTCCCTGTCCAGTGGGAGTAATCTGTTCAGCATCTGTAACTCTGGAGATACTGTCACTGGCCCACCTGTTCAGCCTTACCCTTTCCCATCACTGTTATCCACCCCCTTCTGTAGTCCCTCTCTCTTTCCTACTGGGGGAAGGGGTCCCCAGGCACCTACCTAGGCATTGGTTCTTTCCTAAACCCCCTTGACTCCCCTCCATTTATGGCCATATCTGTTCCCATCCCCTTTCCAACCACAAAGCCGTGTGTTCCCTTTGCCCCTCCCTTTATCTCTCTATAAATCCCCTCTTCATCAGTGTACCCATTTCTTGCCTCAGCTGTCACACCTCCCCACTCAGCTAACTAACCTTCCTGCAAACCAGGCATCCCCCCATCTCCCAGGGTGCTCCCAGAAACATCACAGCTCCACATCCTCTGCACCTCACAACCTTTCCTGCCCTGATGTGCCTCCACTAAATGCCCCCACCCACATGTTAAGTTTCTAGGCCCTCTTAAAAGTGTACTTAAAACCTTTTAACATTTTGTATCTTTTATTTTGGACTATTTGTAGGTCTGCTTTAAGAATGTGCGATATACCTCCCTGCTAGCTTTTCTGCCTGATATCTCCCCTCTAGGCTGCTCCTAGATAGGACATAGCTGTCATCCCCAAATATTGCTGTTATCCCTCCTGCTAATTCCCCTGTAGGCTGGCCCTAGATAGCGAGTATCAGAGACCCCTAATACCACTGCTGCCACCAGCTGCCTACTCTGGAGACTATCCCTAGATCAGAAACCCTGCTACCTTTATTGAACTCCTATTTACTGTTCCCTTACCCATTCTTATCTTACCTACCCAATACCAACCAGTGTGGCTGGCAGCCTGCAGTCCTCCCTGCTGATGGCCTATTGAAATCCCCAGAAGCCACTGAGTCAGATGCCACACTCCTGCTTCATGGCACTCATGCTTCAAAGTCACTCACGTGAGGTGTCACTTGGCCCACTGGGTATTATATAGGAACTACTGCTGCCCTGTTTGCTGGCTGTAGTGTCATGGTAAACTGGGTCTGCCAATGGTGCCGGAATTTGGCCTCCGACCTCTTGCCCCCAGCCCACCCTCTGGTGCCTCCTCTCTCCAACCAACTTCAGTGCAGAGCCCCACACACACAGATCACAGTATTATCAGTGTTGTTTTCCTTTTTTAAACTTCAAGCTTATTTAGTAATACTGACAACATACAGTATGCCTGCCCCTACTACAACAAGTGGCCATGGGAGGGATAAATTGTTAAGACATACAATTAGGCATTCTGGTACGTAATCCATAACAAAAAGTAAAGACCAGCCATAAACTTCTGCTAGAGTAAAAACTATTAAACACAAAATAAAACATAATTTGCACCATATAATGTATATCTTAAAATCCTGCCACGGTAATATCAATTCCTGTTAACATAATATTGATGGGTTGGAGGTGAGGTCCATAGTGCAAATATGAGAGGGCCATATAAGACCAAGAGGAATACTTCCCCATAAAGTTTCATTACCCAAGTATTCAGTTTAGCATCTCAGGTTAAGAGGAGCCGTCATCTCCAGAGGTGTCAGCTCTAAGGTCCCCTGTACTGTACCTATGCCATGGATTCAAGACAGTTAGAAACATAGAAACATAGAAACATATAGAAACATAGAAACATAGATTTTGACGGCAGATAAGGACCGCTTGGCCCACCCAGTCTGCCCATTTCCCTACCTATTGGATAAGCTGCAGATCCTAGTTAACCAGCAGCCTACTTCTTCCTACCCCCATCCCCTAGAATTGCCTTATGACTGTCCCATGCATGCTTGAATTCCACCACTGTTTTTGACTCCACAACTTCCTCCGGAAGGCCATTCCATGCATCCACAACCCTCTCTGTGAAAAAATACTTCCTTAAATTACCTCTGAGCCGCCCCCCTTCTATCTTCACATTGTGCCCCCTTGTTCTTGCACACCTCTTTTTTTGAAAGATGCTACCCTCTTGGACTTTGTTGATTCCCTTGAGATACTTGAAAGTTTCTATCATGTCCCCCCTCTCTCTCCTTTCCTCGAGGCTATAGAAATTGCTATCTGTTTAGATGGAGATCAGCAGTTGTCTACTCCATCATTTCCATTTCAGAAATGTTCTGTTCCCAGAGGTCAAGTGTGGGTATTTGTGGAGTTAACCATTTCAGTGAAATACACTCCAGTGCTGCCACTCAGAAGATGTTACCCAACCTTTGCCTCTGTTTGGGACCCTTCATTAAAGTGGGACATCCTAGCACATGTTCCTCAAATGTATTTGGGATTAGTATCTATAGTATGCCCTGCATTGCCTGATTAGTGATTTGATACCATTATGGGAGAAGGAGAGGGCATGCCCAGAAAATGTGGTAATGAGAACCAGTTCCTCACATTGGTAGAGATGCAGCTAAGTTTTATTCCACAGGCGAATATGCAGTGAAGTCGCCAAAGTCACCTCCGAAGAGCACTTCATGTAATTTTTCCAAATTAACTGAAATTCACCATCTGTGACTTCACCTTGCTTTAGGAGTTTTTAACTGCAAATTGCACTTAAAAATCCCAACGCAAATAGAGGTTACAAATGGGGAACCCCCAACACCACCCCCGATCTATTCCTGATGTCTACTGGCCCCCCGACGATCACCAGCCCCAGTTTAAAAAATATATATATGTACAGTATATATATTATAGGGGTGTGGTCGCGCCCCTATAACTAGGGTTGAGTAGGAACTTTAATGTTAAATCTCAAATTTTGCATGTTAATAACTTTGTACCCGTTCAATGGATTTGCACAAAATTTGGATTGTGCAATCTGGTATGGTAGATCTCTTCAGTTCCCAAGTTGCGTTTTGGTTGGAAATATGGTTTTTGCACAGCAAAGTGCCAAAAAATGCACTTTTCAAAAACTTTGATGGGTTTTTGCCCGTGACGCTGCGTAGGCACCGTGTGGTCTATTGGTCTGAAACTTGGAATGCAAAAAGAGGCTGGGTCAAGGAACAATCCAGCATTGGTTTGGTGAAAAATATTAATCCATTCTAAAATTATTTAATTTTGAATTTTTGAGTTCTGAGCATGCTCAGTTCACAAACAAATTTATATGTATATTTTACGAAAGCAGAATGGCCTCAGGGCTATCTGGTCGTCCCCTCGCAGCTGAAGATTTTGCATGCTCACGGTGGAAAATCTTCTGCCACGAGACATTTTTCAGCCATGAGAGCCGCCGTCTTGTTTTTAGTTTTCTGACTGAAAACATTTTGTAGTTTTCTTCATGGGTGACTTTTGAGGCAAACGAGGCATGGGTTTTGCTCAGGGGGACCACCTCTATCAAGCCATGCCTTTAGTTTGTTTCAGTTTTGTCCAAAAATAGAGTTTTAAAATTTAAAATTCTTCTTTCGTGACTCGCTAATATTTTTCCATTGCGAGCCCGCAAAATCTTCAGCCATGAGCCGATTTTCAGCCCTGAGCTTCCTCCATGAGGGGAAGACCAGATAGCCAGATTTTCATGACCAGATGTCCTTGGGGAAGACCAGATGACCCTAGAGATGACCAGATGGCCCAAACTGGGATGACAAGATGTCTGCTCGTGGCCGAAAAATTTTTCACAGCCGAAAAACTTTTATAGTAAAAACTTTAGAATTGCATATCTCAATAACGGTTTGGTCTTTTTACTTGAAATTTACAGGGTGTTGAGGGGATGTCCTGTAGGTGTGAATTATGTTGGGGAATTAATTGGCTGCAGAGATATTCAATGATGTAGTTGAAGTTTTTCCTATAGGATTACATTGCAGTCTGTGTCACGACTTTCAGTGCTGTTATCTTGAAAACGAAGCGAGATACAAACTTTTTGATACCTATGCTGCTGGAACAAGACTTTAAACCATACAGTAAGCCTGCAGTGGAATTTTTTTTTGTAGGTTGCATGGTTCATGAGATATTGTTACATTTGTGTATCAAGGGTTCATTGTTGTATAGGGATGCTGTATAGCTATGACAGATGTATATTGTTATGCAGTAGAGCCCTGCGCTCCGACCACTATATGTTTTTTAGTAGTCATATTACACTGTTATGCAGTACTGGGTAACTTAGTGGGAGCATGGGGCTCTCCCACCAATACATGTTTTTTTACTACTTATATTACACTTTTTCAAACAGTAAGGAAATTTATGGCAAAAAACTTCATTTAATGCATCAGTTAGGGTTAAAGTGACAAAAGACAGGAAATGAAATGTTAGGGTTGAGCACCTAATCCCCCACATCCCTCTTCCACAGACTGACAGATGTCGGGGTGCGCCATGGGGTTATGTGGCCTAACTTTCACCTCATTCTCCTTTACTGTAGCATGTCAACCTGCTTATACATGGAATGGGGTGAGAGTTGGGCCACATGACCCTATGGCACACCCTGGCATCTGTCAATCTGTGGAGGAGGGGTAGGGGGGTTAGGTGCTCAACTCTAACGTCTCATTTCCTGACTTATTTTGCTTTAATCCTAACTGATACATTAAATGAATTTTTTTAGTGTGTATATAAATATATGTATATATATATATATATATATATTTATAAAATGGGGTGGTAAAATCATAGAAATTCCAGTAACATGATTGGACAGAATGCATCACATGACCGTGCATTATTTCCCAACGACCGCACGCCTCCCAGTACGACCGCATGCCTAAACTACTTTCCAGCCCTCAAAACCTTCTCACCAGCAGTGAGATCACTCCACGCCTAATGCAGTTAAGCAGCCACATACACACACACACACACACAAGTGGCACCCACAGCCATAACTAAATATATCACTAGTAATCCCACACTGTACAACCTGATTTACTTGATTGCACCACTCCTTTTTAAATAAACTATCATCTAAAAAGCAAATTCTGCCTGCCATTTTCACACTCTTACTGCACAGCCACTAACTTTTAGTACTGCACACTGTGTCACCACCCTAAATTCTACAAAACAACATAATGCAACCCATTTAACAGAAACCTAACTGTGTATAAAAAAACAAGACAAACTACAGTTCTCTTACTTCCTACTCTCACTTTCTGTTAAAAATCTCCCTTTCTACACAGAGTTGCCCGATCGTTCAGCACTTTCACTTTTCCTTCTTGAACTATAAGCGTGACGGCGGCGAGTAGCATTCGAGGAAGTGACAAGCTGTTATGAGTTGAAAGTAAGTCCTTTGTGTTTAAAAGATAAAAGTGTTTTTCCCTGCTGTGAGTTTCTCTTAATTTCAGTAAAACAAGCTGCAGAGTCTATGTAGAATGGAGCGAGGAGACGCCGAGTGAGTTGGCAGCTTTACGAAGGTAGACGCAAGCCAGAGCGAGTGTTGCTATGATAACTCTCTCTCTGGCTTGCGTCTGCCACTCAGCTCGTCTCGCTCAGACTCTGCAGCTGAATACTGAAATTAAGAAGAAACAAACGGAGAGAAAGCACTTTATCTTTAAACACAAAAGCTACTTTCAACTCGTAACAGCTGTCACTCTGCACATCTTCCATCGCTATACTTCATCACTTGCTCTCACTTCGGACTACTTTCCTAAAGCTGCCGACTCACTCACTGTGTCCTCGCTCCCTTCTACATAGAGTCTGCAGCTTCTCTCACTTAACTAACAGAACATAACATAAAGAACACACTTTTCATCTTTTTTAAACACAAAATGACTAACTTTGAACTCTGCCACCATATCATTTACCAGCTAGACAGAGGGATTATTATAAACCAACAGAACCTAACAGGAGGGACACACTTTTCATCTTTTTTAAACACAGGACTTACTTTGAACTCTGCCAGCATATCATTTACCAGCTAGACAGAGGATTATTTTCCACCCACCCCCAAAACATGTGTGGCCATTTTATAAGATAGATATGCCACTCTAGGGTGTGCGGTCGGCGCTCTGATATCACATACGCCTTGGGTGGTTGAATGACTCGACTCGAGGCCTCTGCATTGCACACCAGGCGTGCGTATAACATCTAATGGTATATCATATATATATATATATATATATATATATATTATTACAGTGGCACAGTAGTGTCACTATAGTTAGGGTTGAGTACCCCATTTAAGGTTAACTCTGAAATTTGGCAGCTTGATAACTTTGCCATGATATGACAGATATGTCTGAAATTTGGCACGCATGTAGCAGTATAATAGATCTCTGCATCTTCCAAGTTTCATAATGGTCAGATATACAGTTGAGGAGCTACATAGCACCATAGGACGCTGTAATTACGCATTTTTGCACATTCTTTGCTCACACTTACAGGTCGCACGGTCTGCACAACCGGTCCAAAACCTTCAGGAAATGTGCAACCAGGGTTGTCAATGTGCCTTTCAAAGATTTTGTGAAAAAATATTAAATGGTTCAAAAGTTATTGAAAAAACAAGTTTCCCATTATAGTCAATGGGAAAAGTTAAGAAAAAGTTTGACAGTGTCGCAAATGCAGTTTTTAGTGTTGCAAATGACCCCTGTAGTGTGGCAAATCCACCATCTTGTTTTCAGTTGGTGGTCACAGAAATGCTTGGTATTTAAATTTGGGAACCTTTAGGGACACAATTCTTTTTGTGTTCACCTAGTCGAGCCCTGAGGATGGTAGCCATGTCTGTTTTGAGGGGTTAAACACCCCAGAAATATGTTTTTAAAATTTTTGGAAACAGTAGTGTCACAAAGTAGTGTCGCACTTGCAACACTTTCGTGATTTTTTTTGCGAAAGTGACGCAAATCAAGACACTACTTTGCAACACTATGCCAAAAACAACAGGAACTCTTTGCCACCCTGCTGCAAAAGAACGGTTTGGTCTTTTGGCTGAAATTTGGAGGGAAGAAAGCCAAGATGCCACATATGTGCCTTTTGGTGGTTTGGTGAGAAAATATTAGAGGGCTGCAAAGTTACGGCACTCCGAAAGTTGACGATTTTTCCCATAGGCTAACATAACTGTGACGGCCATGCCTATCAGGGCCCGTATCTCAAAAATGCTTCAGGATACAGACTTTTCATCAGAAAAAAGGTTAATTGCAAAACTAGCCAGGAAAGTCATAAATAATATGAGATTTTAATTTTTTTCTACGTCATACGGTTCCTGAGATATAAGCAATTTAGTATTCAAAGTGTTCATTTTCTGCTCCGAGGGCCATTATTATGCATACATTCTTTGTAGTCTCTGTGCTTCTGAATGCTCTTTTTGGGGACAAAAAGTGGGTGCATTTGCGTTACTGTTACAGTTAGTGTTTCTGCTTGTGTTTCCGTGACCGTTTGCATTAGCGTTTCTGTTTACATCACCATTTGCGTTACCCTTTGTGTTTGCGCTTGAGTTTGTGTTACTGTTGCTATTTGCATTTCCATTACTGGTTTTGTTTGTGTTTGAGTTTCCTTTTGCATCACTATGTGCATTGCCATTTGCGTTTGCGTACGCGCTTCTGTTTGTGTTTCTGTTTCCTTTGGCGTCATTGTTGCTGTTACCATAAGCGTTTGCATTTCCAATTGCGTTACCATGTCCGTGCGCAGAACGATTTGCATTTGCTTACATGGTTGCATTTCCATTTCCATTTCTGTTACTGTTCCCTTTGGCATCCTCCTTTCTGTTACCATAACCGTCTCTGTTTCCAGTTGCGTTACGGTTAGCGAAGGGCCCCACTCTTGCACCACCACATTCTATTCACTATTTATACTGCACATTCTCAAAAAGAAGGGAAATTCATGGCAAAAAGCTCCATTTAATGCATCAGTTAGGGTTGTTCCACAGTGACAAAAGCAAGGAAATTTGATGTTAGAGTTGCCACCCCTTGCACCCCACTCCCGCCCTGCCCCCACCAACAGGCATTGGGGTGTGCATTGGGGTCGTCGGTCTTAACTCTCACCCCATTCTCCTATACTGCACTGCCTCAACTTGTTTACACATGGAATGGGGTGAGAGTTAGGGCCGAGGACCCCAACGCACACCCTGATGCCTGTTGGTGGGGGCAGGGTGGGCATTGGGTGCAAGGGGTGGCAACCCTAACATCGAATTTCCTTGCTTTTTTCACTGTAGAACAACTCTAACTGACACATTAAACAGATTTTTTTGCTATATAGATGTGTATATATATATATATATATATATATATATATACATATATATAGCTGTGTGGACAGTATTTGAGAGACAAAGTGTGACATTCATACACTCAAAAAAGTTTTATAATTAGGCATGACTCAACCTTAATTTTAATGTGTACATGTGGTAGTTGCATAATACAAAATATAAAGATAGTTCTGTATTTCTAAGTTTGGAAAAATGGCACAGTTATTCATGACATGTAAACTACTTTTATTGGTAACTCGATGTCCATTATGCATTATTTCCCATTTCTAGTAATAAATAACATTTTCAAATGCATTGTCTCTGTCTTCTATTTAAGTGTATTTGTTTGCAGCATCTAATGATTTGATGTTCTTCCATAAGTATGTGTTGCTATCTATCCTCCAATATAGACTGCACTAAAAATACAAACAGGAGGTTACCAAAGTTTCATTACTTAATGCTTATACTGTTTATGCCCAGTCTACATGCCTTTCACACTTAAGCTGGACATTATGTAGAAAGATAAACATGAACAAATCACTTGGTTGTACTTGATTTATTTTGTGACCATCTCTGTTGCATAAAACTACTGCGGGTAACGCAGACACCACAGTAGCAATGCAACATGTGAACTATCAATCAAACAACCAATACACATTGATAAGTACCATGCCACATCAGGGGCCATTTTGACATCACTGTAGCTTCGCAGAGCCAGATGGAGGAGAGGTCCAACCACAGTTAACAACCAGAAAGCACTCAGGCAAGCTGTTTGGTACTGATAACTATACATGAGGGTGCCACATGATGCTCCCTGGCAACCATGTGCCAGTCCTTGAGGGAAAAATGATACCAAAATATCACACAGGCCCACCCTAAGCTCACCACCACCACATGCATCACAGGGATGCCACTGTAGCAAGGTTCTTGTTCTGCATGTGAAATGCCACATCCAAACTACTCTACAAGTCAAAACAATACACCAAAGTTCCCCATGAACAAGCAAAGGCAAGGCAAGATACAGCTGGATGTTACACAGCGGGCCTGAGCCACATCAGGGGTCATTTTGACATCACTGTACCTCCACAGACTCAAACTGAGGGCAGGCCCAACCACAGTTACCAACCAGAAAGCACCCAGGAAATCTGTTTGGTGTTGATAACTGTAGATGCAGGCACTGCATGGCATCCCCTGGCAACCCAGTGCCAGCCATTATGGGGAAAATGATGCCAAAATATCACACAGGCCTACCCTGTGCTCACCACCATGTGCATCACAGGGACACCGCTGCTGCAGGGTTCTTGTACTGCCCATGGAATGCCACATCCAAACTGCTTGAGTCAGGCCCAGGTGATATATTTTTTTTATTTTCAAACATTTACAAGATATTATGCCAACACTTGACATTTAATTTATAGGCAGTCTCATTATAAATAAATCTGCTAAATGTTTTTGCCAGATGAATCCAAACCACGGATATTGCCCAACAGGCAGTAGTACACTCTTGCAATGACAAGATTCCAGTACTACACATGGTATCCCTCCCATACCTCTGAAAGTACTAAGCAATGCCATGAGCAGCCTTTCTGAGGTAAGCCCAAGTGCTGTATTTTTTTTATTTTTAAACAGTACCAACATATTGTGCCATCACTTGACATCTAATTTAGAAACAGACTTATTATAAAAAAATTTGGAAAATGTTTTTGTTAGATGAATCCAAAACAATGATGTTGCCCTACAAGCACTAGTACACTCAGGCAATGACTCAGTTATTACACATGGTACCACCCCATGCCATGAGCAGCCATTTTGAGGTAGGCCTAAGTGCTGTATTCTTTTATTTTTAAACAGTTCCAACATATTATGCCACCGCTTGATGTCTAGTTTAGAAGCAGTCTCATTCCTACACATGGTAACCCCCCCATAACCTCGAATGAACTGACCAATGCCATAAGAAGCATTTTTGAGGTAGGCCCCATTGCTGTAGTTTTTTTTATTTCAAACACTTCCAATATATTATGCCACCACCCACACCTGATCCCCTTGTTCAGTATGCCAATACAATGATGCTCTTTTATAATCTTACGACAAGAAAGACAACTTTTTCATTTTAAAATACCCCCCCCACAAACACACACACACATACACACACACACACACACACACACACACACACACACCTACCTTAACTGGAGCCAGCATCACCCCTTCTTTTCAAAAATTACAAGCATCTCTCACAAATTGCATTTCTTTTTATTTAAAGCATTTTAAGAGTACAGCTTTTATATTCATTCCACATACACACTTCTAAAATAGAGCCATCATCACATCAACAGGTGCAGCATTCATTCGACAAACACAGATTCTTAGAATTTACCAGTAGGAACCCCACAGGTGTTGTTTTTTTCCCCATTTAAACACGATTAAAGTCATCAGCAGGGGAAAGTTCACCAATATTAGCAATATTCTGAAAAAATCTAATTATACAATAAAAACTCTGCTGGATGGATTGTAAACAAAAAAACTATAAATCCCAAACAAAACTCTATTTGATAAGACTGGTCACATATATGTACAGCCCCATTTTGAAGAGGGGCCCTTCACAAACAGCTGGGCCATGACAGAACACACAAATGTAACTTTTCTGCCCTAAAAGATAATAGAACACAACTGCTGCACTATAGCCAGATAGTATTTAATATGCCCTATTTAAACAGTGCCAGCACCAGAGGAAAGTTCAGCTGATATACTTCCCAAACAAAACTTTAAAATATACTGTTTAATATGCCCCATTTAAACACTAACCACATCAGAAGAAAGTTCTGCTGATATACTTCCCATACACAAATTTAAACTATAGTATTTAATACGCCCCATTTACACAGTGCTAGAACCAGAGGAAAGTTCTGCTGATATACTTCCCAAACAAATCTTTAAAATATACTCATTATGCTGCACAGCCTACTAATCCAATCATCCTTTATTTTGAAGAGAGGCCCTTCATGAACAGCAGGACCATCAAGTCTTAAGGTGAATACTTTACTTTTTCTGTCCCCAAAATGACACAGAATAACTGCTGCACTTTAGCCAGTCACTATTTAATATACCTCCCAGAATTTTAACATGCTGTTTTGTAGCAGAAAGCTGAAGATCATGTTTTCTAGTGATTGGAGACCTCTGAAATCCATCCAAACTCCTGTGCAGCACACCAGATTTAAAACGGACGACGCTTCATTCTACCTGTGTTTAAAAATGGTAAATGGGAGAAGCAGCGGGAAGAGAACAGTTTTGCTTAGAGCCAGAATACCAAAACTGAATGTCTGATGTCACTTTCAGGTCCTAGCTATTTGTACCAATACCAGCATCATCATCATCCACGTGGGTAACATGGACACGATAGCAAGAGCCACAGCTTTTGATTCTGCTGCTCCTAGCAGGCTCTATGTACCACTGCATTAAGATTGCAGATTTGTGTGGAGCAAACACATTAAGCAATGTGAACTGACACTGAAAAAAACCTCAAGGAATAAAGGCAGAATACACAAAAGAAATTGTGCAGCTATATAAGACACCACAGTAATAAATTACATGTGGTGTCATGTAAACGTAATTACATCTGCATAGAATCAATAATCATTGGGGGACAGTTACACATCCACTCTGTCCACCAAAAAAGGAAACTTTAGTATTGTGCTTTAAATACAGTAAATTTAATGGTCACCAAGATGTGTAGCACAGCAATGACACAAAATGGCTGCCATTTTTAAGGCTATTTTCAGTATTAAAATGTTGAAACAATAAAATAAAAATAGATACACCCTTTTTTATGCACAATATCTCTTGACCATATTGGCAACAGTACAGAGCACAAATTCTGTATTTTGAATAAATTATGAGTAAAATACAGACATTATTTTAAGTGCTCACCCAAGTCTCTCGAATACTGTCCACACATCTATATATATAATCCCTGGTGTCTAGTGGACCCCCCCCGCCTGCCGATCACAGGCCCCAATAATAAAAAAAAGTCTCCCAATCCCTGGTGTCTAGTGGACTCCCATCCCACCCCATTGATCACTGGCCCCAATAATAAAACAAGCATTTGTCAATGCCGAATGTTGGCTTGTTGGCATTGGCATTGGTAGTGCAGGAGTTAGAAAGATGCATAATAGGAATGGCAGTGAAGTATTGAACTAATGCCAAGCTCCACCCCCTTGCAGAGACAGAAAGGTGTTGGGGTGTGCCTTTGGGTCATCGGCCATAACACTTAAGCCATAACACTTCACCCCATCCTGCAGATAGCAACAGGTGTTGTGGTGTGCCTTGGGATTTTCAGCCCTTACACACACCCCATTCCATAAGGAAATAAGATGAGATGGGTGCAGTATAGGAGAATGGGGTGAATGTTAGGGCTGAAGACCCCCAGAAACACCTTGGTGCCTGTCAATGGCTGCAGGGTGGGGTTGGAATGCCATGAGCATTATGGCTGATGAACCCAAGTCACATCCCCAATGCCTGTCAGTCTCTACAGGGTGGGGTGTTACAGTTGGAAACCATAACACCCCTGGGGTTTGATGATATTTTTGCTCCAAATTTTCAGCATGGGCTTTTTGGGACACCAGCTCATGAACAGTGGCACTATAATTTCATTACTCAATCCCGAAAGGAGATTTCACACAGCAAATGTGCGATTCAGCGCCACAGGTGCGAAAACACATTTTGGGCAGCATCTGAAAAATGACAGTTGTACTGTTCATGAGGAGGTGTGAAAAAATGGCAATGTTGAAAATCTGGAGTGAAAATATGAAAACTTGGCAAAATTACAAACGTGAATAGAAACTGCACAACACACACCCGTAACGCAATCGATTGTTGGAATTTTTTCACCAGATTTTCAACATGGGCATTTTGAGACCTCCCCTCATGAACAGTGGCACTGTGATTTTGGTAATCTGTCCCGAAAGTTGATTTCCAACAGCGACTGTGTCATTCTGCGAAACAGTTGCGAAGACACATTTTAGGCAGGATGTGAAAAATGACAGCTGAACTGTTCATAAGGAGGTGTGAAAAAATGGCAGTGTTGAACATCTGGAGTGAAAACATTAAACATTGGTGAAGTTACAACCCTGCATAGAAACTGTGCAAAGCACGCTCGTAATGCAGTCATTTTTAGGAATTTTTTCACCAAATTTGCAACATGTGCTTTTTGGGACCTCACCTCATGGACATTGGCACTATCATTTCATTAATCAGTCCTGAAAGGTGACTTTGCACAGCAACCACAAAATCACATTTTGGGACTGAGTAACAAAATGATAGTGACATGTTCATGAGGTGGGGTCCCAAGCACCCCATGTTGAAAATTTGGGGCCAAAATTCCTAAAAATGGCTGAGATAGCAACATAAGTTGAAACTCCCATTGCCAGCCATTATATGCACTTACCTTTGATTCTTCAGTTTGCCAGTCGGCTTTGAAGAGTGCAGATGTGTCCTGCTCCACAGAAGATTGCTGCTCTCGAGCTTCAGAGGTAAGTATGTGGTAATGGGGGGGTGCAGGGAGGTGGGTGCTCAGTGGGAGGGTGGGGATGGGGACAGGGCAGTAGGGAGACTACGAGGGATGGGACCATTTTCTTTTCTGCATATTAAAAAAATGCCAGTGTATGGTTTCTTAATTTACAGGTTAGAAAAAACAAACTTTTAAGCACACTGTGGTGGGCTCCCAGTGTGCCACATGAGTTTGGAGGGTGGGACATGATGACGACATGGATTGAGCACACCCATCAGCAAAGAAAGTGAGCTTGGGGGAAAGGAAACATGATGCTGAAGGGGATTTGGTACCCCCATTGGCAAAGACAGTGAGCTTGGGGGAGTGAGGGGCATCCAACACCAGGAGTGGGCATCCAGGTGTTGGAAAAATAAATATATACACAAATTATCTGAGCACACTGGGGTGGGATCCCAGTGTGCCACAATGTGTGTGTGTGTGTGTGTGTGTGTGTGTGTGTGTGTGTGTGCGCGCACGCGCAGGGGGAGGTACATGATAACTCAGGGATTGAGCACCCCGATGTCAGCTTTCCGGGCAGTGTGTGGCAGATGGCAAAAGCCGCCAGTATGGAAAGGCGCACAGGTGCTAATTTATTTATGGAAATGTTTCAGCAGGAAAGCCACAGTGAACAAACAAGTTGCTCTCATATAGCAAGGGCCGGGGACAGAGTGCTCAGCACATGGCAGGAGCTGACGAGGTTGCGAGAGAGAGGACGAGGTGCCGCTGCAATGACAAGACTATCCGTGATTGCAGTGGCAGATTTGTTTCAACTCCTTGGCTTTCTTTGAAGTTCCTGTTATTGTCAGTATGTTCGCTGATTGGCGGCTGACAGACGCACCCACTAAAGCATCCTCTGCATTC
Source organism: Neoceratodus forsteri (assembly GCA_016271365.2). Taxonomy (NCBI): domain Eukaryota; kingdom Metazoa; phylum Chordata; order Ceratodontiformes; family Ceratodontidae; genus Neoceratodus; species Neoceratodus forsteri. The sequence continues at coordinate 732,392,552 of CM057453.1, forward strand.
GCTACAACATTGACACACCACTGAAATGTACTACTACCACAAGATGTTGCTTGCACATGCGCACAAGCCAACATAAAAAAGTCTCCAAATCCCAGGTGTCTAGTGGACCCCCACCCTGCTGATCACCAGCCCAAATAATAAATAAAAAACTACTGATCCCCGCTTTCTAGTGGACCCCCCTTCCTGCCGATCACCAGCCCCAATAATAAAAAAAGTCTCCAAATCCCAAATGTCTAGCAGACCCCCACCCCGCTGATTGCTAGCCCCAATAAAAAAATCCCTAGTGTCTAGTTGAATCCTCTGCTCCCCACCCCATCAGGTAGTGCCCACCCACCTCCATTCTGCTCCCCCTGACCCTGTCCCAGAGCAGATCACTGGTATAGCCCTCCACTCACCTCCACAGCCAGCAGCCTGATTGACCTGCTCTGAACGAATGAGTGTGTGCTTGTACAAGCATGAGCTCATTCATTCAGTTAGTCATCCAGCTCATCACTGTAAGGAATGTTTTTCTGGAGGCTAGAGAAGAGAGGGGGGCTGCTCCAGTTTTCAGCAGGGGGGCGGGATGGGGGAAAGGCATTGCGGACCCAGAGGGGTCCACGACACTATTCCCCAACATTCAACCCCCCCACTGAAGATTGGAGTACTCCATCCTCCCTTCTCTAGCCCCCTGAAAAACATCCCATACAATGGCTAGCTGGTGAATGAATGAGCATGTGCTTGTACAAGCACACGTTCATTCATTCAGAGCAGGTCAGTTGCGCTGCCGGATGCAGAGGTCAGAGGAGAGCTGTGCCAGTGGCTCACTCAGGGACAGGGTTAGGGGGAGTGGAGTGGAGTGGTGGCAGGTGGGGGCACTATAGGTGGGGGAGTTCCACTAGATGCCAGGGATTTTTTTTATTGGGCCGGTGATCGGCAGGGTGGGGAGTCCACTAGACACCAGGGATTTAGACACTTTTTTTATTACTGGGACTGGTGATCAGTGGGGGGGGGTCCACTAGACATCAGGGGTTTGGAGACTTTTTTTTATTATTGGGGCCAGTGATTTGCAGGGTGGTGGATCCATAAGACACTGGGGATCTGGAGTTTTTCAATTTATTATTTGGGCTGGTGATCAGTGGAGTGGGGGTCCACTAAACACCAGGGATTTGGATACTTTTTTTTATTATTGGGGCCAGTGATCGGTGGGGTGGGGGTCCAGTAGACACCAGATATCTGCATTTCTTTATTTATTATCAGGGCCGGTGATTGGTGGTGGTGGGGGGAAGTAGTTTTTGTGCAAACTGTGGAATTTTGCATGCAAAATTCCACACTTTCACCATCGATCCGTACTCTGCGAATTGGCGACTTTTGTGAATTGCACTCCGCGAACTGAGCACTATTCACAAAATATTTTGTGGAGCGAATTTTGTCGACTTCACCCACCTCTACACATCGGCACCAACAGTCTGCTGTAAAGGTAGTTCTAAAATGTTTTGTAACCATTGAAGGACAGAAGAAGCATACCAAAGCTTTCCGGTTAAACTCCCTCCAGCTTGGGGATGACATCACTTAACAACCCCATTCTAATCAGGTCTCCCAATATTCAGGTGTTATCAGTGTTCCATTCTTGTACTCCCATCTCAAACTGATATTCTCTGGTATGCCGATGGTACAGCGAACCCATGAATGGGAATACCATCACAGCGACAGGAATCAGGTGATATCCTTGCATTGCTGTGATGGTCTCTGCTGGTGTCGGGACTGCCTCGCCCAGTGTATCACTCCCTCCCCAAGACAACTCCAACTCAGAGTTGTATCCCTAGAGTCCAGGGGGTGTGGGGGCAGAGCCCCCCTCATGGTGGGGTTTGGGGGTGCAGCCCCCCGACAAAACACAGAGGCATCCCTGACAGTGCAAAGCTGACACTCAGCATTGTGGCTGTCACAGTCGGGGATGTCGGCACAGCAGATGTTGCAGCGTCATAGCAAAACCATATTCTCTAACTATGGAGGGCTCAGATCACTTAGAATAACATACATCTCAGCAGTATATCATGACTTGGCCACCAGGGTCACCACCCAATAAAAAAATGTCTTAAACTGGTCTGCAGCCTATTAAATTTAGCCATATTTTCCCATTCTTGAAGAAAATGCCTAAGATGTAGAAATTGAAAATGGTCACCCTGCTGCAGTTGAAAGGTATCCTTGAGCTGTGAGAAGGAAGGACAATGTTGTTGTGTCATATGTTGGGAAAATCTAGTTCACCTTTGACTTTTCCAATGACAATATCCCGGATCTAGTAAGGGGGTACAAAGTATCATGATGTCTGATTAATGATAAAGGCCCCAACTCATTGGGCATGTGTGAGAGTCTTCTCAGCTTCTAAAAATATTCCCATTGAATATTTGGTCCATGATTGTTTGACCACCCACCATATATGGGTGGGGTGAGAATACGAACATATGAAATTTGCCAGCAGATAAAGGCCTAGAGGTCTATCAAGTCTGCTCGAATGTGCAGCTAGCACCCCTTATTCTGCAGCTGCCCCTCCCTTCCACCCTTCCCCTTCATTAACCCTCCCCCTTGTCCTGTCCCATCCCCTTTTGAAGCAGTCCACTGTTCTACTGGATACTACTTCTGCAGATAACGCATTCCACCCAGCCATCACCCTCTCTGTAAAAAAGTGTCTCCTCATCTCCCTCCTGAACCTTCCTCCCTCCAGTCTCATATCATGGCCCCTGGTGGCCCTCCCCTCCCTTACTTTGAACAGCCCCTCTGTACCCATCTTGTTTATTCCTTTCATGTATTTAAAGGTTTCAATCATGTCACCCCTGTCCCTCCTCTCGTCCAGTGAGTACATTTTCAACTCCTTCAACCTCCTCTCATATGATAAGTCCCCCAGCCCCTTGATCATCTTTGTCACCCTGCGCTGCACCCCCTCCAGTAACTTAATGTCCCTCTTCAGATACAGGCGCCAGTACTGCACGCAGTACTCCAGGTGTTGTCTAACTAATGACCTATACAGTGGCAGAATCATCTCCTCCCTCCTCGAGAATATACCCCTTGCAATACAACCCAGCATTTTGTTGGCCTTTGCTGCTGCCTTCCTACATTGTGCCAAGTTGTTCATTGACCCTGTAATGAGCACACCCAGATCCTTCTCCTCCTCTGTCTGGGCTAGCTGCACTCCCCCCAGCTGGTAACTCCTCCTTGGGTTCTTCATCCCAAAATGCAGCACCTTGCACTTTTTGGCATTAAACCCCAGTTGCCAGGTGTCTGACCAGGTTTCAAGCTTTGCCAGATCATCCTGCAACCCCTGCCATCCCCCTAGGTCATCCACCACCGTGCCTACCTTGGTATCATCAGCAAACAGGCTGATCTTGCTCTTGATGTCCAATGATATGTCTGCAATGAATATCCCAAACAACACTGGTCCCAACACTGAGCCCTGTGGAACACCGCTCATCACTGCCTTTGGGTGTGAGAGCTCCCCACCCACCACCACCCTCTGTTGCCTTCCCTGAAGCCAGCTTCCTACCCATCTCACCAGCTTTGCATCCGCCCCTGTGCCTACTAACTTCCTTCCCAGCCTTCCATGCGGCACCGAGTCGAATGCCTTACTGAAGTACAGATACAGGACATCCACTGCATGGCCCCTGTCTAGTTGCCTAGTTACCCAGTCATATAACTCCACCAGGTTGGTTTGGCAGGATCTGCCACGTAGGAAGCCATGCAGTCTGCTGTCCTATAGTCCTTTGGCCTCTAGGAGGGCCACCAGCCTCTCCTTCAGGATAGTCTCCATTAGCTTACCCACGATGGATGTGAGGCTCACTGGTCTGCAGTTTCCCGGTTCATTCTTGGGGCCACTCTTGTGGAGGGGCACCACATGAGCCATCCTCCAGTCCTGAGGTACACACCCCGAATGTAGTGAGGCATTAAATAGGTCTGCCAAAGGTCCTGCAAGGACCTCTGCCAGCTCCTTCAGTACCCTGGGGTGGATGCCATCTGGGCCTGGTGCCTTGTCCACCCTCAGTGCCTTCAAACCCTCTCGAACTCTGCCCTCCATGATTTCCCCATCTGTCATCCCTTCCCCCCCTGTTTCTGCCGGGTAAGTCATAATTGGATACAGAGGGGACATAGCATCTTCTATACTGTAGCAACCGGAGTCCATTCACTGTTTTGTCCAGGTGCACAAATAGGCAACCTGAGTCACCAGGTAATATTGCCAGAAACTTTCAAAAACAGAGTCCAGAAAAAATAATTTGGCTCAGGTGCAATGAGAAATTGCATGAAAAATAGTCTTAATGCTTAAAGATCAAAACAAAAACATCAAATAGATAACCTGTACAAGATGATAACTAATGAAGAGGGAAGAAAAACTATGAAAGTACACAACAGAAATGGGAAGCAGAGCTAGGAGAGGCCCTAACCAATAAACACTGGGGTAAAATCTGGCCAAATATACACAAGACATCAGCCTCACACACTTGGAATGAGCTCAGGTGGAAGGTAGCAGCCAGATATGTTATAACACTGGACAAATCCAAACACTTCAGAACAATCAACACAGACAGGTGCTGGTGGAAATATGGAGGAAGAGGTTTAGAGAAACATTCACAGGTTAAACCATTTTGAGATAAGCTTATACAGCTGTGGAGAACTGTCATAAATTCTATGGGCCAAATCCAGTTTCAAAGCATACCAGTCTTCCCACCAAAAGGAGCACAAAGAGGGAACAAAAACTATATGTTTAATGTCTAGGTGGGGGCAGCCAGCAAAACAATCACTAGATATTGATTAACAGATAAGACACCAAGTATAACGAATAGTTACAGGTTTGCTATAAGATAATGGATACGGAAAGCATCACAGCCTTACTGGGTCTGCAGAAATATACATTCAAGTCAAGCAAGTCAAACTTTATTTGTACAGTGCCTTATCACTAAGGCTTTAAGCCCTTCACATAAAAATAATAGCAGGAAATATACATTTTATAAAAGCACTGTTAGAATTCAGATTTCCACATAATTGTCAATAACGTTCGCCCATAAATATTAAAATTTGTCTAAAATTATTACAAATTATTGGACATCAAATGCCAGATTCAGCAGTAGATGGTTACCTCATTTTACCCTAATAGACAATAGGGAGGGGACCCTCATTCTAGAGCAAATACTGGCATAATTCCTTAAAACTGGTTAAGTGAAGGGAGATTGAGAGCAGTGTGAACAGAAGAAATAGGCCAGTTTTACAGTAGATCAAGCTTGACAAGTTATGTTAAGGGGGAGCTTGTGGGGAGGGGGGCTATGTGATAACAGAATTATGGGTTAAAACAAGACACCTCAGAGGAGGAACAGAATATTGAAAGAAGACTCACAAATTACACAAATGTGCAAATAAGCAATTGAGGCAATGCATTCACAATTCAGTGCCATGGGCACGAGGATCAGAAGGGGTGAAGTTTTGATGAGCACCTCATCTCATCAGGGTGGGGTTTTGTCAGAAGCATATAATAGAATATGCAACATAGGATACAGCACACTCCTAATAAAAATGCTTTGTTCATGAAAGGGGCAAATGTTATTAGTAACACAGGTTGCCAAGGTGTGGTGGAACCAAACTAAATAATAAGATGCAACTTATAGGAGAAAATATACAGATTTGAAAGAAATGATACAGGACTACAATTAGGCAAGAAATGCATAAGTGTAATAACACCAGTATTGTTAATAAGGCATTCAGTGATTTAATAGAACATAGAAACAGAGAATTTGATGGCAGATAAGGACCACTTGGCCCACCTAGTCTGCCCATCTTCCTACCTAACCTAGGACTGCCTTATGTCTGTCCCATGCATTCTAGAATTCCCCCACTGTTCTTGATTTCATGACCTCCTCAGGGAGGCCATTCCATGCATCCACAACTCTCTCTGTAAAAAATACTTCCTTACATAAATCTCTGAGCCATCCCCTCTCTATCTTCAAATTGTGCCCCCTTGTTCTTGCACATCTTTTTTTTTTTAAACCAATTATTTTAGCAGGTGAGACACACTAAGCTGAAAGCTTGTTTGCAGGTGCAACCTGGGAGCACAAGGAAGTTAAGTGACTTGCTCAGGGTCACACAGTATGCAAGTGAGGGCTGTGGGATTCAAACCCACGTCTCCAGATTTGTAGCTCAGAGCCTTAAACCACTGCACCATACTGCCTTTTTCTGAAAGATACTACCCTCTTGGACTTTGTTGATTCCCTTGAGGTACTTGAAAGTTTCTATCATGTCCCCTCTCTCCCTTCTTTCCTCAAGGGTATACCTATTAAGCTTCTTTAGTCTTTCTTCATATGTCTTCTGGTGCAGATCCTGCACCATTTTGGTTGCCCTCCTCTGGACAGCCTCCACTCTGTCTATGTCTTTGTGGAGATGGGGTTTCCAGAACATCACACGGTACTCCAGATGGGGTCTCACCAACTGTCTGTACAGAGAGATAACAACTTCCAGTTTTCTACTATTCATGCCTCTCCCTATGCATCCCAGTATCCCCCCAGCCTTCCTTACTGCCTTCTCACATTGCTTGCTCACCTTTAGGTCATCTGATATAATTACCCCCAGGTCCCTTTCCATTTTCACTGTTGTCAGTATCTCACCTCCCATCGTGTACTCTTCCCCTGGGTTTTTGTTTCCCAGGTGCATTACCTTGCACTTCTTTGCACTGAGTCTGAGCTGCCATACATTTGACCATTCCTCCAACCTTGCCAAGTCCCTTCTCATCCTTTCCACTCCATCTCGTGTAGCAACCCTGTTGCAAATCTTTGTATCGTCTGCAAAGAGACATACTTTTCCTTCCAGTTCCTCTGCAATGTCACTTATAAAGACATTAAAAAGGACTGGTCCCAGTACTGAACCCTGTGGTACCCCACTAGTAACCCTCCTTTCTTCACTGTGGACTCCGTTTACTACTACCCTTTGCGTCATGTTGTCTAGTCAATTTTTTATCCAGGCTACCACCTTGGGACCCACTCCAAGGCTGGCTAACTTGTGTATTAATCTTTTTTGTGGGACTGTATCAAATGCCTTGCTAAAATCTAGGTAGGCCATGTCCACAGCCCCTCCCTGGTCTACTACTTTGGTCACCCAGTCAAAGAAATCTATTAGATTCGTCTGACATGACCTTCCCATTGTGACTCCAAGCTGCCTTGGGTCCTGTGCATAGAGGATAATGTATGGTGTTTGGTTAATAACCACACTATAAACACTGTGAGAGGTTGCCATGACATTAGTGTAAACCTCGAGAGCACAGCTCAAGAGGTTTTTAGATGTCATGACAACCTTGAAAAGTGTTTTCAGCATGGTGTTAACCAAAGACCATACATTATATTTTATAGTGTATGGGCCACCAAGATTGTGTAATCACAGATTGAATTACTTTACTGAATTTCTTTAGGGAACATTGATTTTTGTGAGCATTCTGTTTTGTTATACCATTGATATGACATACTCAAGAAGGGTTAACAACAGAGTGATGTCATAACAAGGTTGTAATCTGCTTGATTTCAGTTAATAATAATGGCTCCCCATATATTATTAAGTCATAATGCAGGATGCAAAAGTAAAAATAGCCATGGAAGACATTAAGAAAGAAATATGCAACTACCAGTGGATGACTGATGAGAACTATTTTATTGCTGCTGCATAATTTCAGAGTGTAAGCATAATAAAAGGACTGATATACACATATTGAACACAATGTCAAATGTAGTTCTGGTATAATGTGCTCCAGTGATGTCTGTATGATGCCTCCGGTGTGTCAATAACATTCAGGTTAAAAAAAAAAAACAGATTTCCAGATCAATTCAGGATTCTTATCAGAAGGTACTGGAAATAAAACTAAAAATGAGGGATTGATAATATAGACTCTCCCTGCCATGGAGAATGGGAGGAGGTGCCCTATGGCAAAATCCACTTTCACTGCATCCATCAGTTTTTGATAAATGTTCTTAAAAAGGTATGACATGACTGCGGAAACCTGCACCCCTAAATAATGGAACATATTATGTTTGACCCAGGAGAAGGGGGAATTTTGTTTAAATATCTTTGTTGGGGTGTCACTAAGGATCATAGCCTCTGATTTTTGTAAGTTAACCTTGTAACCTGCAATGTCTCAGAATTCTGCAAAGGTACCTAGCAAGGGTTTCAAAGAATGACATGGATTACCAAGAAAAAATAAAGAATCAACCATGTACAGGGTCACCTTTTGCTCCACTCCACCCACCACCACCCCTGTTATGTTCTGATTTTGATGAGTATCAGTTGCCAATGGTTCTAGGCTGATAACAAACAGGAAGAGAGACTGTGAGCAGCCATGCCAGGTTCCCCTCCCCAGTGGGAAGCACTCAGAAAGGTGTCCATTCACTTGCATTGACACCTCCAGGGCTTGACATAAGGAGGATACTGCCTAGTGGTAGTTAGGACCCACCTGGAACCTCTGCAGAACCTGATGCAAATAAGCATAATTAACCCTGTTGAAGGCCTTCACAGCATCCATTTTAATGGCAATCTGGAAGGTCTTTATCCCTTTATGCATGGTTAGTATATTCAGCAGGCAGTGGATGTTATCTGACAGGTGTCATCTCCTAATAAATCATGTTCAGTTACAATGTATTATTGTCACAATGTAGCACTGCAGATGGTCTGCTAACATACCAGTAAACATTTGTAAATTGTTCATCAATGAAATGGATCTATAACAACATTCCAATGAGTCCTTGCTTGGCTTTAGTACGACAAGGATTTGGGCTTGCCTCCACGAGGCAGAGACAGGAACTCCATCTGTCAGAACTGCTTAGCAAACCTTTGTCAAATGTCCTATGAGTTCCCTCAGAAAAGCCCTATAAAATTCTGCAGGGTAAACATCTAAGCTTGGTGATATGTTATTGCTAAAGCTTTTAATCTTTTATTCCACTTTAGACTGTGATTTGGGAACATTTAGGGCTTGATTCTCAAAGAGGACTTTGATTGGCAAAATCCATGGCAAACAGCAGTTTGCACCGAAGCCTGGTGTGCCAGAAACCCTGTACCAGATTCTGGTACAAGAGGGGGTCCCTGAGCCTAAGTCCCCACACTTGCGGCAACCTTTCCTGTACAACAAACACACAGAGTACTGGAGGGGTTTGACGCAGGCTCCTGGAGCAAATACAAGTGGTCCCCTTACCCCCAATCCCTGGGTCACATAAAAAATATTTTTTCCCTGGTGGTCTAGTGGGCCCCCTCCCTGTTCCCTGATGTCCACAGTTTTGTTATTAATTATCACCCCTCCCCAATCCCTGACGTCTTCCCTTTGGTCATAATGAATACTGCCCCCTCCCTGATCCCCATGTCTGCTGTTATGTTATTATTACCCGTCCTTGATCCTCGATGTCTGCCTTTTGTTAATAATGAATACAGCTCCCTCCACGATCCCCAATGTCTGCCCTTTTGAGATTACTTAATTACTCCCCCTCCTCGATGTCCCCTGTTACGGTACAAAATAATAATGCCCACTTCCCTGGTGGTCGAGTGGTTCTCCCACCTCCCCACCCCGGCTGGTAGTGTCCATAACCCCGCTCCCCCCATCCCATAACAGAGCCATCACTGACATAGCCCTCCTCTCATCTCTGTGGCCGGGGCTGGCTGAACAGTCATTAAGAGCTGTACTGTATAGTGTAAGCACACACACTAAACAGTACATCATTCAATGACAGTTCAGTCTGTGCCGGCTGCAGAAGTGAGAGGAGGGCTGTGCCAGTACCGTCTCTGTTACGGGATGGGAGGAGCGGGGTGGTGGGAACTACCTGCTGATGTGGGGGGGTTGGGGCCACTTGATTACCGGGGAAGAGGGCATAATTGTTTCATACTATAACAGGGGACATCAGAGAGGGGGAGTAATAAAGTAATCTCAAAAGGACAGACATTGGGGATCAAGGAGGGGTGTATATTCATTATTAACAAAGGGCAGAAATCGGGGATTGAGCAGGAGGAATATGTAATAAAATAACAGCAGACATGGGAATCGGGAGGGGGCAGTATTTATTATTCACAAAGGGCAGACATTGAGGATAGCGATGGGGTAATAATTAATAAGAGAAAGGCAGATATGGGGATTGGGTAGGGGGGGAAATATTCATTCCTAACAGAAGGGCAGACATTGGGGATCAGTGAGAGGAAATAATTAATAACATAACAGCAGACATGGGGATCGGGAGAACAGTATTCATTCCTAAATGAAGGGCAGACATTGGAGATTGGGGAGGGGGAATACTTAAGTTATTACAACACAGCAGACATTGGGGGGAGGGGAGACACTAGACCACCAGGACAGGGGGTGTTTATTTTAATATTAATACTGGTGACATCGGGGGAAGGGGGATCAGGTCAAATTGCCACAAACAGGTACACTCTCCCAGAGGAGGATTTTCTAAGTACTCTTAGACTATCCCTGGCTGGTCTAAGGGTACTTAGAAATTTCTCCCTCCAGGAGAGTTCTGAAAATCCCATTTACCAGGATGTGGCATACTGGTGTTCATACTGGAAGAATAAGAAAGTCAAAAGGCATAGCTCATATAGTCTTTCTTCACAATTCAGTGGTAGTGACAATCGCCACCAACTTCATCAAGGAACTTATCCAATCTTTTTTTAAAAAGACTTAAACTTTCAGCTTCTTCCACCCCTGAGGTAGTCCATTCCACTTCCTTATTACTCTACACTTAAAGCCCTTCCTTCTTTGTTCAGTCATACTCAGTTCCTCTCCCAGTTGCCTATCATGCCCAGGCTTGCAACTGCCACATGCCCCTTAGCACTGTGTTGCAGTCCATTTTTTGGCGCATTGGCTGTGCAAGCCTCATTTGGGGCAGGCAGCCTGCGGTTGACGCTGGCTGCTTATAGCTCAGGGGACAGTTTTTGACACAAGGTGTCACTTGCGCCATTTATGTTTGGTGCAGGCACCTTGCATCAATCTCAGGGCTTTAAGAATTGAGCCCTTAATCACTCCTGGTTTGACTGAGAGAGTCGTGGGAAAGGAAATTTCTGCAGGTAGGCTATAATAGCCGCCTAATGGGCTGGGCATCATTCTCCCTGGTATATGGTCTTGTAAAAATTAACAAAAAGGAGCTCAGTCTTAGTTGGGTTCCCCATAATGGCACCATCTCTATCTTCTCAGAATTGCATGACAGCTCTCTTTTCCACTTGTTTTCTAAGTTGCCCTGCCAATAATCAATCCCTCCAGTTACTGTGCTCATGAAATCATTGTTTTGAGTATCTCAGAGCTCCTTCTATTCTGGATTACAATGATCTAGACAGTTCCATTCTCTTTTAGTCCAATTGTAATTTTATCTGTTCATCCAGCGCCATTTTATGTTCAAATTCTAAATTAGCTATATTTCATTCCAGTGAAAGCTGCTTCGCTACCCTTATCCTTTTCTGTCTGGCTACATATTGGATAATGTCCCTCGTATTGTAGCCTTCATAGTGTTCCAGAAGACTATGACTAGAGTGTGCCCTTAAGCATTATATGTCTCATAATCTTTTATCTGGTGTTTTACCAGTTCTTTAAAGTCCTCTAAATCCAGAAGGTTATTATTAAGTTACCCTGTCAAACTCTACTGTGGTACATCTGTGGACATTTGCAGTACTACTGGAGCATGGTCTGAGGTTGATATAGTTCTAATGTCACAGCAGCTGGCTACCACATGCACACAAGAGGGGCTGAGATTAAGAAAAAATCTATTTGAGAATATTGATTATGCCTGGGACTGTAATATAAATAGTCTCGGATCTGAGGATGCACAAACTGCCAGACATCCACAAGCCCTGTCTCGTGTGCCAACCAAGATATTATCTTCCCCACTCTGCCTAGGGTAGGGGAGATACCCACATGCCTGCATTATCTAGTTAGGGGTTAAGAACCATATTAAAATTGCCCAATATGACAACGAGACTATTGGAGTCGGTTACTATTTCCAATATAATTTTTTTAGAAATGTCTCTCTAGGATTCTCCTCATTCAGGACATAAAGGATCAGAAAGATACAGAGATGCCCTCTATACACCCCTGCTGCCCTTACATAACTACCTTTGGGGTCTATATCTACCCAGTCAATAATGGGGCATTTTTCTGAATAAGTATAGTTGTGCCCCTCCTGTAAGGATGTTAAGCATAAGAGGAGAAATATACCTCCCTTAGCCAGACACATCATAACTTAATATGTTCCTTTGGTGTTAGATGAGTTTCTCGCAGGAGTGCCACTACTGCCTTCTGCCTATACAACTCCTGCAGGATTCTTGTATGCTTAATAGGATAATTTAAACCTCTTATTTAAATTCTATGTTACAATGTTTAAATCAGCCATGTGGATAGATAGGCAACATCCTAGACAAACATATTACAGATGTATGTGATGCCAGCACTAAACCAGTTCAGACTGTCTGCAACCAGCAGATAACTTTCCAACATAGAAACAGACTTTTTTAATTGAACGCACAGTAACCAAATCAACACCAAGATGGTTGTTCTTCAAAGTGCAACACCTGTTCAATCTCCATATACATGGATGAATTTGTGGGAGGTGGACAGAGCTCTCTGATAACAAACAGAGGCCTCTCTCAGTGTTATTGATCAGGCAGCACTGAGTCAGTCAGATCAATGCAATTCAAGCAGTAAATATGCAATACTGTAGTAAGCCAAACTAGCCTATATATCCAAAGGCAACAAGCAAGAGACACATTGTCCAACAAGAAATGGCAACTGAATAGGCTTCATACTTTGGACCCAAGACCCTTTGTAGGACCCAGAGGACAAGCAAGCCAAACCCAGATGGAAGCATGAAGGGTGGAGAGGAAGGGATACAAATAACCCAAAGAGAAAATGAACAAATGAGGGTGATAGCAGTGCCAGATAATATGCCTCTGCAAGTCTCCTTCCAACCTATACACAGCAGGTCTAAGAGTGCCATCCTTCCACTACAGCCCCCCATGACATAATATTGCTCATAACCAGGGACAGGGATATCTATAATACCTTACATTATAGTTGTAGCCACTTCAGGGTCTTAGGTACAGTGGAAACAAAGCACAATGATGTATACCACTGCAGCATGTATTGTGAAACTGGAATAAAATTTGCTATGCACAGGAAAGTTCAAGCATCCTGGGGAATAATACATGTGGATGAATGAGTCAGGATTCATCTCTTGTCAGTCCTGAGCCTTCTGTGGGTTGATAAGCATCACTGCTTGATCTATCCAACCACCTAGGTCTTCGTGACCAGTGTGCTCCTATAAAATCCCAAAATGATCAGCGCAGAAGGAGTTAACAGGAAGCTGGGCATTATAATGCTTGTGTATGATCATAAGGTTTGTTGCCTTACATAGAGACAGGGCTGTCAATCCAGACCCCTCTTCCTATGACCTAGTCCACAGAACATATCCCTCATGAAACTCAGAGATGTTGGCAGTAAGAAATTTCCCTCTCCTTGACTCAGTCTTCAACATATAGAGTGGCTGTTTACAATAGTGCTAGCAGTCCTGTCCAAAACATCACAGCAGCTAACTTGAGAGTGAAATACCTTGTGCCCTCCATGATGGTCAACAGTAAGATCTGCTCCTCAAATGTCTGAATATTAAAAAAATCTTAACCTTGTTTAAAATGAAGAGGTGAAAATACCTTAAAAGAGGCCACAACATGAATAGCAAGTGACTTCCATCCCTGATTTAATCAGCAGCAGAGCAAGGGAAGGAAAATGCGAGCTCCCTCACCCCATATCACTGGATGATAGGTCTAGCTCACCCAGCTCTCCAAGCCCAAGCCAACTTATCCCCAGAGCCTCTGCAAGCAGCCTGTGTCCTCAGTCCTTCGGAAAGGAAAATACAGAAAAGTTTTCCAGAGACATGGAAACTCTCCATCTCCTTGAACTGCTAATGACTATCCAACAGTGAAATGGCAGGCAAAATGTGAGTCATACCCCCCTACAGCTGCTCAGCCAGTTTGTGAGAGTCCCACTGATGTTTGGGTGGGTGTAGCCTGATAAGTGCTGGTTTCTTTGTTTTGGGAGGGAGAACATGAGGCAAGAAAGTCCCACATATTAGATACAGTGCACATGGATAAGAGAGTGTGACTTTTCTGCTGCTTCCAAGTTTGGGCTTATAGTTCACATAACTGGAAAGGTTTTAGAATCTCTCCTACAGTAGGTCCAATCACTGGGATTTTAAAAAGGATGCCATCTCTTGTAAGTCCATAACATGTTTAACACCCTCTAATGTGGTAACCTTGAGCTTGTATTGGTATTCTGTTGGATGCCATGATGCCCTTTTGTTTATGTGCTCACTGAACCAGAAGCACTTGATGAGGCTTTTGTACAGTGAAGGGGTGAAGTCACGCCTAGGATAAAGCTGTGTGTCCCCCAAATACACTTCTTCTTTGGTCCAAGCCATTTGGAGGACCTCTTCTTTTATCCTGAAATCAAAGAATGCCATAATGATTGAACAAGGTCTGAATTTAGGATCTCATGGGGTACTTGTAAGGCACGGTGAGCTCTAATTAGGTTCAATGGTTTGTCCTGCGGGAAGCCCAGAATTTCACAGACTAAGCCTTCCATGAAGTGAACCATATTTCTGAACTCCATCTTCTCTGCTAAGCTGTGCAGTCTGATATTATTTCACCTATGGTGATCTTTCATATCCTAATGTTTCTGTTCCATGTCTATGTTGTTCTGATGTAGGGCTAATAAAGCTGAGTTATGGATGTCCTTATGTAAGCCCCCTTCAATGGGGCTTACATGGTCTGGTTGTGGCCCTGCCCCTCTGCTGCCATCCCACAAGTGGTTCTGGATGGGACTAGTACCTGGTGCCCCTATCAACTTTGTGGCTGAAGACACCAACTTCCCTTGGTTCCTTGGCCTATATTAAGGTGTTGCTGAGATCAGATTATGTGTTCAGTGCCTCCAGGCACTCGGGGAGTCTGATTTTGCCTGATGAGCTGATAAGAAGCCCCAGGCTGACATGTAAACAAACAAAATGGCAGCTCATGCTTTACTTAGCATGTGTGCAGCCACATGGGCAGTAAAATTAAAGGAGCCACAGCTCCATTTAGTGTTTTGGGCATTGGCCACTATTAAATAATATCCCCAGCTCTAGTACAGGCAGCGCAGCCAGGGATCAGGGGAAAACTGAACCTCAAAGCCTGCAGGCTTAAGGGGAGATGGTGTCAGCACTCCTAAGGGCAAATGATAATGAGAATAATGCCAGGACTGTTTGGACTGCATAAAAACAAAAATGTCAACCCCATGAACTGAGCAGGCAAGGGGGCTGCTGGGGAATTACCCGGGAAAACTGTATCCAATCAGAGTGGGGGACTGTAAAACTGACAAATTGAACTGCTTTGCCTGCCAAAGAGGATTCAATTTTGAACTCCGGAGTGCAAGGAGAGCAGGAGAGACTGAGTGGGTTAACAAGCCCAGGGCCTGCACCCAGCACCTAACTGCCTGTTTGACCCCAGTTGGATGGGAACTGCAAACTGCCTTTTGCAGCAGAAAAAGAGAGTGTGTAAGCTCTGCTGCAGTTAGAGGAGAGGGGAAGTGTGCTGCAGGTGAAAGGGAGTTAGACCATCCTGCAGCAGAGAGAGGGTTGTTACAAAGAAGAAATAGAGTGCAACTTGAAAGGGAGAATGAGTTGCTGCAGAAGAAAGGAGTTGCAGTGGAGAGTAAAGACTGGAAGAGTGCAGCATGAAAACAACAAGGTCTGCAGCAGTAAGGAAAGCCCAAGCAAACTGTGATCCCCCTCCAGTGGGGCAAGTATTCTTTGAGACTGTTATTGCTGCAAGCCTGAGAGATTGTGCATGTGCTGAGGCTAGAGACTGAGCCCAACAACCAGCTGAGCTGTTGTTTTGAAAAGTGTGTGTGCCAAGTGAGAAATCTAGGGGACCAAGCCTGCCCTGTTCCCCAGACCACTGTGGTAGAAGACCAGCGAGGAAGATGGTGAGAGGCCTGCTTGTTGAGCACTGTCTACAAATGCCTCAGAGTTGAACTTGACAAGGCCAGGCAGGTGAAGACCAGAGTTCTGCAACCTCTTCAGTCATCCCTGTTGCTGCTGTGGTGCACCCACAACAAGATACCTCCACTGCACAGTTTTTTGGAGATTATGGTGACATTTTCTTCTTCTGATTTGCTGTGCTGGGAAGGTAAGGGTGATTGCAGCAACACCACATTGCATGGAAGCTGGGCTTGTTCAACTGTTTTCAGTTGCTGTAACTTTTGTTGTGTGGGTGCCAGCTGATATTTTAATCTCTGCCTTGTCATGGTCCAGGAGTCAATGTGCTTTTGCCACTACAGGATAGTAAATGGAAATGGCTGGATGGAGTTAGATGAAGATTTCCTTGTCGGAGCTTTCTGAATTAGACTGCTATCAAAGCGCTGACATCTTGGTTTATTTGGTTATGAAGGGCAAAAGAAGGCCATGGCCATTCAAGATTGTCCCCCACCATTGTGGTGGTAAATAGTTAAACCCAGGAGCTATTTGACTCTATCCACTGATTGGGACTTCTTTTAGAAGAATGAATGGAATTACTGTCCACCAAATATTGCAGTAGACTGTTCCACAGTCTCGGGGTTCTTACTGGGAGATAATTTTGCCTTTTATTAGTTTTTGATTTTGCCACATCGATCTGTTTGTTATGTAGCCGAGGAGAAATCCTGCTATTAGAGAATTTTAGGCCACATTGACCCATTAAATCATGAGAGTTTTGAATTTTATATAATAAGAGCAAATCACCTCTAGTTCATCTAGTTTGTAGGGAATGTAACCCAGTTTCCTGAAGTCTGATGTGATACTCACTATTGGCCAGACGAGGCACTAATTTTGTTGCCCTCCTCTGAATTCTCTCAATTCTATCTATATCTTGTTTTAGGTAGGGGTTCCAAACAGGGGACTCTTAATTGGAATGGGGCCTAACATGGGTTCTAAAAAGGGGGATAATACATTCCTGGATCCTAGAGACGAATATTCATTTGATTCAAGTGAGTAAAGCATTAGATGTTTTGGCTACCTTAATGCAATGGTCATTGGAGGACAGTTTGTTATTAATAATAACTCCGAGATCCCTCTCAGTTATTGAGGCTTTAAGAGGGATACCATTTAGAAAATAACTCTGTCTTGGGTTATTTTTTCCATAGTGTAATACAGTACATTTATCTGGATTAAGCATCAGCCCATTATTGACTGCCCATTCTTCTATAGATCTTAGGTTGTTACTAAGAGTGGTCCTGTTGGCAGCCGTTGATACTGTTCCCCCTAGCTTAGTATCATCCACAAATTTAGAAAGAAGATTGTCTGCACTGACCTGCATATCACTGATAAACACATTAAACAAAGTAGGTCCAAGGACCGATCCCTGAGGGACCCCACTGGTAACACTCCCAATGTCAGAAAGAATGCCATTTATTCTGACTTGTTGTTGTCTGTTAGACAACCAGCAGGAGACCCATTTGACTAGAATCTGGGAAAAACCCATATTCAACATTTTGTCAATAAGTTTACCATGTGGCACGTGTCGAAGGCCCTGCTATAATCAAGCAAGATTACATCCATGGAATTCCCACTATCAAGTCCCTCACTTATATAGTTGTAAAAGAAAACCAGGTTAGTTGTAACCGAATACCCAGGCCTAAATTCGTGTTGTGTATGGTCAATTATATTATTGGAAATTATTTCATTTTCCAAGATTTTTTTAATGATTTTCTCCATTAATGTGCTTATTACTGATGTTAGGCTTATAGGACGGTAATTTTCAGGCTTGGAGTGATTGTCTTTTTTAAAAATAGGTATGACTGTAGCATTGCTCCAGTCATGAGGAATAAGACCTTCATGGAGAGATTTATTAAAAATAAGTGTTAGGGGTTTAGCTATGGCCTCAGCTGTCTCTAACAAAAATCTTGGGTTAATGTTATCAGGTCCCGGACTTGATGTCTTTTTTAGGGATTGCAGGGCCTCAAGTGTGTCAATTACAGAAATATAGTAGACTGTGGAAGTACTAGCTAAACACTGATAGAGTTTAGGGTCCTCTTTTTTTTGAAAAAACTGAACAAAACTGCTCATTAAAGGCATCTGCAATTTCCTTATCTGTAGATATTAAAGAGTTATTAACTGCTATAGGGCCCATGTATCTGTTACTCACTTTTTGATTATTAAGATAGGAAAATAAAGATTTATAACTATATTTGCAGTGTGCTAAATGGAACTCCAGTTTCCTTTTAGATTGTAAAATAGTATGTTTCAAATGTTTTAGTGTTTTTTTTGTATTTGAGTAGTATTTGTTCTTTGTTAGCACCCTCACTCTTTTTTTAGGAGAGAAAATAGCCTTTGTTTACTTTTAATTTGTTTTTTAATAGTTTTGTTTAACCACAGTGGAATCTTCCCTTTTTTATTATATTTCTTTTTCTGGGGACAAATAGTTCTTCTAGATAGTAGATCATTGATTTCAGATATTCCCAGGCATCCTCCATAGAAAGAGGGGATACAATGTCCTCACAAGAAAGCTTATTTAGATATTCATTAATAGTGTTAAAGTTAGCATTATCATAATTTTTGAATTCCGAGTGGCTTAAGTTCTGTAAAGTATTAAAGATTAGTGTCAGTGTAATAGAATAATGGTCACTAGTGCCCAAGGGGTCCCCAATGCAGACATTTGATATATTGTTCCCAATATTGGATATCACTAAGTCTAATATGTTCTCACCCCGGGTTGGCTTGGTGATAAGCTGCTCCGAGCCTAGGTCTACAATAAGTGAGATCAGATATTTTTCACCGTGAATTTTTCCAGATAAGGATATCCAATTTATAGAGGGCATATTAAAGTCTCCTAAAACTAAGATATTACTTTTAGTAGCCATATCTGATATTTCTTTATGTAGAAGAGACGTATAATCAGAGTTGGCTGAAGGAGCTCTATAACATGTACCAACCAACAGCTGGGGTTGTCCCCTTATATGAACATTTACCCATATGGTTTCAATGCCATTAGCCTGGGGGAGTTGAAAGGAAGTTATATCCTCCCTGACATATAGGCAAACCTCACCTCCAGTGTGGCCTTGACGATTCCTATGATATAGCTTATAGCCTGGTAAACGTGTTATCCATGTAGAGTCAGGGTCCCACCATGTTTCAGTTATGGATAAAAGTCCATAATTGGCTATTGTACATTTGACTTCAAGTTCAACCATTTTAACCTGATTTAAAGATCTGCCATTCAGGGAAAGAACCTCACAGATAGTATGATTTCTGTCTGAATTTTTTAGAGAACAGGAAAATGACCTGTTCTCCCCCCAGCCTCTAGTTTAAAAGTTTGTTAATTGCTAATGTAATACTTTTACCCAATAAAGAGCTGCACCTTCTGCTGAGGTGCAATCCGGACCAGCAGAACAAGGGGTTTTTGTTTTATAGAAATGTTTCCAATGTGCAAGGCATAAGATACTCTGCTGGAGGCACCATCTCCTGAGCCAATCATTGAAAGCCTTAATTTTGATAGTCATTGAATTAGTTGCCCTTGGGACAGGCAGGATTTCAGAGAAGAAGACAGGACTATCTTTGTCTGCCAGCACGTTGTTAAGTGCAATGATGTCGTATTTGAGGCCCTCCAAACTGGCTCAGTTTATGTCGTTTGTGCCAGCATGTATAACAAACACAAGATTTTCTCCTGCCCCCACAAGTACTTTTTTAACCACAGTGGTAATATTGGAAACTCTTGCCCCTCTTAGGCTGGAGCATGCCTGATTAAATTTATCTGCGTTTCATACTGGGCGATCTATACGTTTAATAACAGAGTCTCCAATTACAATGATTTGTCTATCTTTGGGCAGGTGGTCAGTATTTTATACATGGGGAGGTTAATTTTTCATCCTTTAAACTAGTGGATGTATCCCCTAAATTAGGATAGGAGACTTCTGAATTAAATAATTTTATCTTTGTGTATTAGTAAGGAACATTTCAAGGGAGGACAAGATACTGGATTAGTCCCCAGGGTGTTGTGTGTATTCTCATCTTGAGGAAATTCTGCATTCTCTTGTGTGAGAGCTTCATAACTGTTAGATAGGGGTATCAGGGGTGCACTGAGAAAAATTTTCCCTCCCCTACATTTTGTTTTGTGATTAGTAACTACTGACTAATTGTCTGTTTCATCAGAAAGTAAGAGGGGTGGAGCAGGGATGCTGGGGGATAGTTTTCTAAGAAAGGGTTAGGGTATTTAGGGTTAGGGTTCTCATTAGGGTATTTTGGAGCCTCTGGAGGGGTTACCTGACCTAACATTAGATCTATGTAGTCTTCCAGATCCTCGATCTCGGTGCTAACTGCTCTAGCTGATTGTAGATGGATTATTTCAGTTTATAGTGTCTGTAGCAGCAAGCATCTATCACAGACAAAGTCTGCAATCTATAGGCCCTGACCTAACATCTGGCAAGAGGAACAGTAATTATTCGGTTCATCCATGTCAGAGTTTTAGCTCAATATATGATAATGTATAATATAACTTACTGATTTGAGGATGTGTTTTCAGTGGTCCCCTTTCCCCTACTGTCCCAGCGGATACAGCAGACACACGCAGATGCTCTTGTCTCTGCGTGCGCTTGGCCTGCTTGCTGCAGGAGCAGACTTTAATACAGTCCGTGAACCAGAAAGTAGCCAAAGGGGTCATGCAGCAGGGCAAACTCTGTTTAAGCTCAAGAAAGTGTATAAAATACAATAAAGCCTTTAAAAAGGCATTCTAATCATAGTATAAGTCCAGAAGTCTACCAGTTTTGTTTTAAAAAAAACAAAGTAATAATACAGGACATAGCCCTTCGACAACCTCCAAGCAGCTTTACTTATCCACTGCTGACTACCGTCGAATTCAATTCAACTTGCACCTACAGCATTTATAAAGGCACAATCCCCTTCACAATGAATAAAAGCTATGTGCTGCTTAGTACTTCAAAACAAACAGAGCAATGCAGAGACTTGAACCATAAATGCAGGCCTGCATGAATGTGTTTTCTGGTACTGTTGCTCAAGCATTGCACTCACAGAGCAGAGACACAATGTTTTGTTCTTTTATGTTTTGCATTTCATGGCCTTGAATAAATCTACATTTTGTTGAAAAAACCTTTGTATTACCTACAAGCTATTTGACCCAAGGACTTTGACCCCAAAAGATGCTTTTGATAGGTGGTTTCAATGGAAATTGTTTCATTTTTAAATTATTAACATTTAAAAATGCCATTGTCAGGCATGCACAGAATTTTAATAGAACAGTGATAAGGCTTTTTACACAAAAACACTAGATTTATGACATGCAAAAATAAGTTTTTTAACTTTTGGCCAAACTTGGGTATTTGGGATCCATTTGACCTCACATTTTCAGGGTGGGCATATCAGCACCCCCATGGACATATAGGAGTAATTTTTATTTTTTTTTAAGGTTGTTTAACCAGGAGTAGCACACTAAGCTGAAAGCTTTTTTACAGAAGTGACCAGGGAGCACAGGGAAGTTAAGTGATTTGCTCAGGGTCACACAGTATGCAAGTAGGAGCTGAGTGATTCAAACCCAGGTCTGGTCTGCTGGATGTCATCAGGTTTGCAGCTCAGAGTCTTAAACCACTGCACTATACTACCTCTGGAGTATTACTACACCCTAAAAATTTGTCTTTTGGGGTTCACCCATTTGGGATTAATACAAAGCACAGGATCACTCATAATATTCTTCACACAGTAGATGCTGCCCAAAGCATTAGATCAATCATAACTTCCTTTGCACAGGGCCTCAGAAAATGCACAACATTGTTTTTTTTATCATGTTCTTGACCGGTTTTGGTGTTTCTTGCCTTTAAACATTTTGGACTCGGATGAGTTTCTTTTCTTTCTTCTTTGTGTTGGACACAGAAAGTTTCTTGAAGATGTTTGTGTTATATTGTTTATACTGGGCCCTGCTTGAAGCATGAGACCAATCGTAACTTTCTTTGGACTGGACATCCACTACCAGAAAGCTATACATCAGGGGTTTTGGAACGGGGGTTGGTAGTTGCTGTAGGACTGGGCACTAGTCATTGCAAAACCAGTGACTGGAGAGATGTAATTTGGGGGTACCTGCAGCAAGATGAGGTGCTGTTACTGGTTAAATATATAGATACATAGACATTGTCAGCAAAAAAAGGTTTACTAGCTTATCCAGTCTGCCCATCCTACCTCACTACTCAGCTCTGACCTTAGTGGTTGGCCTGTCCCTTAGAGTCCTCCCCTTTACATTTTTGATTAAACATATATGCCTTACCCATCCCTCTTTGAAACTGCTTACTGATTCGGCCACTATTAATTATTTCAGTACCTTTTTCCACTTGCCCACCACTCTTTCTATGAGAAAGTGTTTATTGACATTTTTCCTGAATCTCCCCCCTGCTAATTTAAGTTAGTTCCACCTCATCTCCATATTAGAGCTCAAGGAAGAAGTTTACTTGGCATCTACCTTGTTTATCCTGTGCAGGAACTTGAATGTTTGTGTCATGATTCCTATTTCCTTTCTCTTCTCAAAGGTGCATGTGTCCAATTCCTGCAGCATCTCCTTGTGTGGCTTGCTTCCTAGTGCCTGGACCATCTTGATTGCACTATGTTGGGAGGGAGATTGACAGTGGTGGGAAGTACGATCCAGCAGGAGGGGTTGGGGAACCAGTGGCAGGATTGGCCACCCCCTGCTAATGCTTCCTGTAGTTAAGGGTAGAAGGGGAGTCCTTTTGTGAGCAGTGGTTTTGCAGCTGGTGATGAAAAATAGATTTTTTTTCTCGACTGACTTGCAAGAGAAAAAACTTTCAGGATTTTTCAGCTATTTTTATTTTTTATTTTTTGGCACACTGAACATGTGCTGATATTAAAAATTTTCATCAGCATAACTTAAAAACATGTCAGTTCAGCTCAAAACCACAAAAGGAGTACATTCTGGGACCAGATCTACCAAACTGGTAGTTTTATAATTTGAATCAATCTAGTTTAGGCCCAGGCAATGTGCAACAAAAGAAAATACCATTTTTGTATGAAATTTATTTAAGCAGAAGGGACACACACTTTACAAGGCGGACCCGCATGTCTACCAGGAGTTGTGAGGGGCTGGTCCCTTCTCCACCATGTCTTGCAGTTTTATTATTTTAAATAATAATTTCTGCTCCCTTAAAGGGAGATGACATTCGTTGAAAAATTGTTGTATCCCACAATATCCTGCTCAAACCTGCTTTACTTGGAGCAGGGGCTGTATAGTGTCCAGCCCTTTGCCATCTGACACACCCTGACCCCTCAAGGATCTTCTTCATCTGCAGATCAGGGAGACCAGGGGCTGTGGATGAGAGACAGTAAGTGTCCTAGCATCTGTGAAGGCAGCGAGTATGTCATGGATAGGCACCAATCCGGGGTGAGTTTGTGGATCAGGCCTTAGGAGTTGACCACAAGAAGTAATGTAGGTGTCAGATGCATAATTCCCTGGACAAACACTGCAAAAATGGTTGGTTCTTCATAAAAAGTTATAAAGAATGATAAGGTTAAAGAACTACTATGCCATACATGCCATGGAAAAAGCCATTCCACAATCCTGTATGGTATTCAATGTATGGGAGTTGTCTATATGTGAAAAAAGGACAGGAGAAAAAAAAGGTTAAAAGGCAGATACTGTTTGACTATATGTTTAGTTGCCCTCTGAACCAGTCAGCAAAGCAGTCAAAAGAATATGAACACTTCTCCAAAACCATGGTCACAAATCTTATGCAGTATTCATAAACCTGAACAGTGTGTTCAAGAGAGTTTTACGCTGTTAATGACTTTGATATTTACAGGGATTTGAATGTTAACTGCCTGTAAATAGCTTCTTGAAACAAACAGATAATACATTACTAACACCCAAGTCCAAGGGCCAGATTCTCAAAGCATTGGAAAATCCTGCAGCTGCGAGAAAAGCTCGATGCAAGTGGGTTACCACATGTGGAACCACAGCTTCTCCCGCTGCTACTGTATTCTCAAAAGTGGAGCCGGTTTATGACTAGCTCCACAATTTACAGCTGCTTGTGAGTGGTTTTTCCCTACAGCAGTGGAAAAATGTTACTGCTTCTGGAACCAGCCATAACAGCTTCCACAGCTGCGGCGGTTGAGAATACCAATCTCCACAGCTGTGGAGAATTTTGTCCGCAACTGGAGTTGCAGAGTATAACTTAGTCCACTGAGGTGTTGAGAATCCTGCCAGGAACAAGCCAGCCCAAGATACAGTTAACAAATCAACCTTTAATGGGTTTAAAAGGAAACTTGACGTGTACCTAACAGAAGGCAAGCATTATAGTTGCATCCACTGAGAAGTAGGGATAGCGTACATGGGCAAAATGCTTTCTGCTGTACTAAAGCCACAGTATTAAGTGTCCAGTTTGGAGCAGAGAAAAAGAAATGATAAAATCCTCTTTAAAAAGTTTAAATACAGTACTATCAGTATCTAAACATTTAGTATTATACTGGCGTAGTAGCACCAGTACAGTTAGGGTTGAGCAAAAGGTTCTATGTTAAACTCCTAATTTTGCACCTTAATAGGTTTGGCAGCATTTGATGAAATTGATTGAAATGTTGCCTGCTTTGTCTAGTAGGCATGGTCTAAATCTGTGGAAAGTTTCATGATGGTAGCATATGCAGTTTCTGAGATATGCATATGCCATTTGCTTGTAGACCTCTAATTTTTTTCCTATACTTAACATGGGTTTTTGATTTTGTTCTCACCTACAACCTACATGGAAAGGATGTTTTACCCAAAATGTTCAGGGTAGAAGCATGCTGTGCCAATGTAGTGCCTTTGGAATGTTTTGTAAAAAAAAAAAATTAATGGTTTTAGAGTTACAAGGATTTCAAGTTTTGTTTGTTGTTGTTCTGAGCATACTTGGCAGGTTTGTGGGATAACATTCTGATATGACACCAAAAATTCCATTCCTCAAGACCATTTTTGGCCTCTCCTCACTAGCTTCTCACAGCACTAACTCGCTGTGACAGCCACCATTTTGTATTTCCCCTCAAAGGTGAAAAAAACATGGAAAATACCTGAATATGCTATAATTAAAAAAGAAAAACAAAGACCTGTAGCTAAACAGGACCTATTTAGCTAGATTTTGGTGTTTGTTTTTAAAAAACATGACCAGAAATACCTTTTCTGGGCACCTCAAAATCCAGGGTGCCCAGCTCAGCAACAGCAGCCCATCACCAGCATTCTCTGTATGAGAAACAGTGAGATTTTCTTTAATTCTGAAGTCAGACCTGGAGTCGTGCTGCAGGCTTCAGTTGAAGCAGTGAGCAGGAGATCCCCCATTCATTCATTAATTCATCCATCCATTCTATCTATCTATCTATCTATCTATCTATCTATCTATCTATCTATCTATCTATCTATCTTTCTAGCTATCTATCTATCTATCTATCTACCTATCTATTTTGAATATTTGTTAAGTGGATCGGGGTGCCCACCCCCTGTACTGCTTCTTTCTCTCCCTCCCCTCCAGGTCAGCTACCTGCCCTTCCCAATGTTTTTTTATGTTTACTTGTATGCATGTGCAAGAAACATTTTGTGACAGCTTACTGGAGTAACAGGTTATGGAGGTGCAGCCGGCAGTGCTTTTTGGGGCTGGTCTCTGTGGTGCCAATGGAGGAGCATGCTGTTGATGACAGCAATTTTGAAATGTGCCACCAACCTGAAAGAAATTTGCTGCTGCAATCAGGGAGTGCCTCGTCATTGGCAAATCAGCTGTTTTTCCTGAACAGTCTGATGCTGGGGCGGTAACTGATTGCAGCAGCAAATAGCAGCTTGCCATGTCTGGTGTCACATTTCAGTAAACATAGCTTCAGCTTTCACCACCCCCCTCTCACAGTCTCCATGAAAGCTGACGGGGGTGCGCAATCCCCCTGTCAGCATGTCCCCTTCCCAGTTCATTTGCTGAAGGGGGAGCCCAGTCCCCATTGGCATAATGTCCCCCCATTCATTGTGTGCCAAGGGGGGTGCCCAATCCCCCTCAGCTCATGCACGCCCCCAAATGTATGTGCTGACAGGGTGGCCAATCCCTGTTGGCTCCAGCCCCCCCAACAAACACCCGGGTGGCATGCTGGCAGCCCACCCTGGTGTGTCCATTGTCACTGTAAGTAGAAAAAACATATTGTGACTTTTTTTAAACCTGTGAAAACAGAAAACTATCTTTTGTTGTGTCCTTTGCCCCTCCCCCAACCCACACCCAACCTCTCTGCACCCCATCTCCCCATACCACCTCACCCCATACTTACCTCCGGATCCCGACGCGATGATCTTTGGAAGAGCGGGAACACATCTGCACTCTTCAAAGCCAACTATGAACTGAAGAAATGTCAGTAAGTTGTATAACGGCATAAATTTTTTTTTTCAACTTAGGTGGATATCTTGACCATTTTTGTGAATTTTGGCAAAACATTTTCAACATGAGGTTCTTGGGACCCCACTTCATGAATTCAATCACTGTCATCTGAGTATTCGGTTCTGAAAGATGATTTCACAGTCACTGCACAGAATCTCCTTTTGGGACTGAGTAACAAAACAACAGAGTCATGGTTCATGAGGTGGACTCCCAAAAAACCTATGCTTCAAATTTGGTAAAATAAAATCCAAAAAATTACTGTGTTATGAATTTGCTAACTTCGAGAATTTGTATTATTTTCACTCCAGATTTTCAACATTGGCATTTTTTCACACCTCCTTATGAACAGTACATCTGTCATTTTTCACATCCTGGCCAAAATGTGTTTTCACTCATCAAGCGCACAATAGCACGGTCATTGAGGGAAATCAGTGTTCGGGACAGATTAAGAAAATCACAGTGACACTGTTTATTAGTGGAGGTCCCAAAATGCCTATGTTGAAAATTTGGTGACAAAAGTTCACAAAATAACTATGTTAGAAGCGTGCATTGCGCAGTTTCCACACATGCTCGTAACTTTGAGAATTTGTAATATTTTCACCCCAGATTTTCAACATTGCCTTTTTTTCTCACCTCCTTATGAACAGTACAGCTGTCATTTTTCACATCCTACCTGAAATGTGTTTTTGCACATCTGGTGCACAATGGCATGGTTGCTATGGGAAATCAATGTTCAGGACAGATTAACAAAATCATAGTGACACTGTTCATGAGCAGAGGTCAAAAAATGCCTATGTTGAACATTTGGTGAAATAATTCCACAAAATGACTGTGTTACATGCGTGCCTTGCACAGTTTCCACGTACGCTTGTAAGTTCAAGACTTTTTAATATTTTCACTCCAGATTTTCAACATTACCATCTCTTCACACCTCCCTATGAGTGGTACAGCTGTCATTTTTCACATCCTGCCTGAACTGTGTTTTTGCACATCTGGCACAGAATGGTGCAGTCGCTGTTGGAAATCAACGTTTGGGACAGATTAACAAAATCACAGTGCCACTGTTCATGAGCAGAGGTCCCAAATGCTTTCATGAGGTGGGGGTCACAAAAAAATCCATGCTGAAAATGTGTAGTGCAAATACCAACAAACGCCTGGGGCATTAGGGTTTCTACCATAACATCCCACCCTGTACAGACTGACAGGCATCAGAGGTGTGCCTTTGGATTGCCGGCTGTAATGCTCACACCATTCCTCCCCCCAACCCCACCCTGCAGCCAGTGACAGGCATTGAGGTGTGCCTTGGACTCTTCAGCCCCAGAGTTCTCCCCATTCTCCTATACTGCACCCATTTCAGCATACAGTGGTTGTTAAGCAAAAGTTTCCCAGTTTCCCAGTAACGAGGCATGCTGTGTGCAGATGCACGCATGGCTCGGCCATTGGCGTCATTGCATGTCTTGGCTTTGCGCTCGGGGCAGGGAATAAAAATGGAGGAGAAAAGAGCCAACCGGCAGGATGAAGCCAGTCTCCCCTCCGCACTGGGACAGCTGGCACCTCAGTTGGTAGAGGTTATGGTCAGTGAATAGCCCAGTGGCAGAGATGGGGGTGGTGGTGGAAGGGGGCCAGTCAGCAGGGGGATAAAATACAGAACAAAAAAAAATGTTGCTTATTAGTGTAAACTGGTCTGACTCTACATCTCATTATCATGCCTGTTATTTTTTTTAAATTGGGGGGGTGAGAGAGAAGTAATAGAAAAAACTTTTTAAATACAGAGCAGTTTATAATTTCATAATGGCACACACCAAAACAGGAATGAAATTAGAAAATTTACAACATGTCATTAACATTCAACCCGTGTAATGCTTAACTAATTGGTAATGTCTTTTACAAACTCAGAGCTAGCTTTTAAATCAAAATACACTTTTTCTTCCTCCCTGATACTGAAGTATTCTTTAGATAAATGGGCACTGCATATAACAGAATGGGGGTGAGCAGGAAAAGTTGTCCCACTTTTTCTTGATAAATTTAATTCATTTCTTTCTATAATCCTCCTCTAATGGGAAGAAGAGCAGAGAGATAGAGTCTGAGATGATAATTGCTGCATCTGTAGATAACAGAATGCTTGAAACCTGAAAAAATGCAACAAGCCACCCTTAGTCCACCTCTTCAAGTTGTTGCTGTTTGTTTCTCTCAGCATGATGTCTAACTGATAGTCATTCCCATTCAAGATAAAACCTGCATTGAGTAGCTCTCCTCCCCCCACAGACACACACATACACGTCTGTGAATGGCATTTGAGTTGAGTAGAATAGCTTTGCACATTTGGGGATGGTTTTCTGGAGAAGGCAGAGGCAGGAGACAAACATAGACAAGTTGAACAAAACAGTCTCTAAACCTATTGCAGAGAGAGAGAGAGAGAGAGAGAGAGAGAGAGAGAGAGAGAGAGAGAGAGAGAGAGAGAGAGAGAGGTCTGAATCACCCAGTCACTTGAAGATTTGTCAGTCAGGCTGCCCTATTGTCCCAATCCAACACCCACAGGCACAGTACTGACTGCTGTTCATCTTTCATGTTCTGATTGTTTTCATTCAGTATAATATCACACAAGCAAGAATGAATGGATTGGTAAACCACTGAGGATAGAAAGAGTTGCAGCAACGTACTGGAAAGGAGGTAGTATAGTGCTGTGGTTTAAGGCTCTGAGCTACAAACTTGAAGACCTGGGTTTGAATTCCACAGCCCCTACTTGCATACGATGTGACTCTGAGCAAGTCACTTAACTTCTTTGTGCTCCCAGGTCACATCTGGACTCAAGTTTCTACTTAGTGTGTCTCTCCTGGTTAAACAATTTCCCCATAGTACTATTAAAACTTTTGGTTTGCTGATAACCATTCTGTATTATAAATTGGTCCATTTTTTTTCTATTTTGGGGGGTGCTTATCTGTTTCAAATGCTGTTCTGATGTATATAGTCCATTCTCTTCCACACTAATAAAAATTGTAAAGCACACACTTTTTAGTTTGACTCTGACATTAACTAATATTCTAGCATGTGTCTCTCAGATAAAACAGAAATCAATTAACTACCAGATGAGTTGTGGTGGTGGTGGTGGTGGTGGTGGTGTGTGTGTGTGTGTGTGTGTGTGTGTCTGGGTGGTATGTGCCAACATATTAAAGTGATGGAGGGATAAAAATAAGCCCCAATTAACATGGCTCTTTATACGCTGATCACAAAGTAATTTGTTGAAGTACATACTATAGCACTACATCCCTTGCCTTTTTACAGTTAGTTGCACCTGGAATACTTTTGTGCAACACAGTTGGCTAAACCTGTCATTACTGATATATCATTTCGATATCCTGAGTCACTCAACGATTGCAGAAAAAATCAGATAGCTAATTCATACAAATGGGGGGGTCATAGATTTTCAAAAGTAAAGCTGATGCATGAAATATACAAATTAAGTCAAAGGAGATAAAAATCAGAATGACGCTTTACCCCATGGAATTGAACTGTTAAACACAGCAAGCTCTTTTGCTGAGTATAGGGCACCAGAGACATCATTTTATTTTTAATTAAAAAAAACTCAGAATTTTTCATTTACTGTCAAGTGCATCATTTAATACTGAGAGCATGAATTGCTTGGAAAACTTTAAACACAGCTGCAGCAGGGCTCTAGCCAATTTTTAGGATTGTCAATGAATAACCAATTTTTTTAATTGTCATTAATGATATGTCAGTTCGATATTCTGAGTCACTCAAAGATTGCAGAAAAAAAATCACATAGCCAATTCATGCAATTGGAGGGAAAAATCATAGATTTTCAAGAGTAAAGCTGCCACATGAAATACACAAGTTACGTCAAAGGAGCCAAAGATCAGAATGACCCTTTACCCCTGTGGATTTGAACTGTTAAACACAGCAAGCTCTCTCGCTGAGTATAGGGTAGCAGAGATGTCATTTTATTTTTTATACAAACGAAAAGTAACTCAGTATTTTTCATTTACTGTCAAGTGCATCATTTAATACTGAGATCCTGAATTGCTGTGAAAACTTTAAACACAGATCTGTCGGGGCTCTAGCCGATTTTTAGGATTAGCAATGAATACCTAAATTTTTTTTAATTGCAGAATTTGAAGTGTTTTACAAACTATTTGCCAGGAAGTCTACATAAACACATTGCCATTACTGATAAAAGAACCAGGGAATTCAGTACAGGGTTCCATGTTTTTACACATTTAAATGACAGCATGGTTTCTGGTGCAAGAATCTAACTTTACAAAAATCTGATTTTATTCAGAAAACAGGCAGTATTAAATGGAGTGATTGTTAAAAAAGGAAGAAGTGATACTTACAAAATCTTAAACAAAAATTGGAAGTGGGAGACAATGCTCGAGGTTGGGAGTCTCCCATCCAAAATATAGCACTGGCACATATGCAAGCTGACGTGTGAGACATGAATTCTAAAATTGTACCAGATTCTTTACTGTTCATAAAAATGCCCTCTGCTTCTGGACAGTCGGGAGCCATCCACACATCAGGACATGTTCTGGTGGTACTGCGATTTTGCTGCTTGACTGAAATTGAAACAGTATTGTATTTTATTTTAACTGAAACACTGTTTGAGTACAGTTACTATCTGTCCCCAGTAGAGACACATCCACATATCTCACAAAAACAAACAATGATTGCAAATGATATTTCTGAATCAATATCAATCAATCAATCAGATCTTTATTTATTCAGGCGATCATCATTGAGCAAGGCTCATTTACAAGATGGACCTGATAAGGTCAAGTTTTGAGTTGATACACAGCAATTACATCACACACTTATAAGACAGTTATACATACAGAAAAAATGATGTTTATAACACAGTGATATACAGTGAATTCACATGTTGAAACTCGGTTAAGAGAAGGTTAAACTAATATCTACAATATGTACAGTACATATATATCCCAGTGAGGGTCAGGACAGTCACACATATAATGAGTACAAGGATGGTGAAGGAAATATTGGGTGCCATAAACTGGTGTGTCTGACTGGAAGGAATATGTCATATATGATTGGAATATAGGTTTGTGGGATGACTATTCTATCTCTAGCGGTAGCAACTGCATTTCTCTGTGAAGAAGGCTGTACAGTACTGCTTAAAGGATGTAAATGGAATGATAATGGACAGTTTTAGGGATTTTTGTAGAGTGTTCCATGCTATAGCTAGAGAATAGCTGATTGCTGCCCTCCCTAGTTTGGTGTTGACTTTTGGCAATTTGAGCAGGATGATATTGTTGCTTCTTAGGGCATAGGAGCTAGGAGTGGTCTGGTTGAAGCAGTCCAGGATATAGCTTGGGAGTTTTTTTGATAAAGCTCTGTAGATCCATAGAGCTGCATTTCTGCTCCTCCTGACATGAAGGGAAACCCATCCAACTGCGTCATAGAGAGAACAATGGTGGGTATTATATGGCAGGTCTGTAATGAACCTTATTGCTCTATGATATAAGGTATCCAGCTTTTGAAGGTAGGAGATGGGACAGTGACTATAGAGGAAGTCTGCATAGTCAATGACTGATAGAAAGATGGCCTGGACTAGCCTCATCTTTGAGTCTTTGTTAAGGAAGGGTTTTAATCTATAGAGGAGGCCAAGCCTTAGGCGAAGCTTTTTTAACAGTTGTTCTAGATGCTGAGTGAAGTCAAGTCTGTTGTCAATCCACACACTAGGTATTTGAATTTTCAACATACTCCAGATTTTCTCAAGTATAATGCATAGCTGGGAGATTGATTGAAGAGGATGTGTTGGTGGAGTTTTGAGTTGTGAACATCATTGCTGTAGTTTTCTTTGCATTTAGCAAACTTTCTCAGTAGCTGATATTGTAACAAGGAGAATTCTGTTTGTAGGATTTCATGAGCCACTGTAGGCAAAGGGTTGCTGACATACAGAACAGTGTCATCAGCAAAGAGGTGTACTGAGGACTTGGTGAGGTTGAATCAATTGGATTTATATAAATGGCAAAAGGATAGGAACCAGAATAGAGCCTTGGGGGACTCCTCTTGACAGTGGTCTTAATGGGGATAGGTCACCTTCAGCTTTTACCTGCTGTGACCTACTGGAGAGGTAGCATCTGAACCACTTAAGGGAGGATGGATCTAGGCCAATGGAGTGTAGGGATGAGAGTAGCAGTTCATGGTCCACAGTATCGAATGCTTTGCTCAGGTCCAGGAATACTGCACAGACATTGTTCTTTTTATCCAATTCGGTTTGCCAGTCATTTGTGATCTTGGCGAATGCAGTGATAGTGTTATGTTTGGCCCTGAATCCAGATTGAGCTGGATTTAATAGGTTAGCATTGTCAAGATCTTCCCTTAACTGAATACTCACTAATTTCTCCAGCATCTTGGATAACACAGGTAGAATGGAAATGGGCCTGTAGTTATTAAGATCCATAGGGTCCCCTGATTTTAGAAGGGGGACCACTTGGGCTGTCTTCCACAGCATGGGAATAGAGCCAGAGTTTAGGGAAAGGTTAAAGAGGTGTGTTAGGGGGACTGCAAGCACATGGCATGCAATCTTTAGAAAGATGGGGTCCAGAAGGTCTGCTCCTGCACTTTTTTTGGTATCCAGATGCCATAATAGATCCTCAACTTGTTTCAACAGTATAGGTTTGAAGCTAAAGGAAGAGTCAACTCTTTGATCACCAATGTAGTGGGAGCTTAATTGGTCCTTAGTAGGTTAGCTGGGAGGTGTCAAGGCAAGGCCAGCTGTTGTGAAGTGGTTGTTGAATGCATCCAGTATTTCCATTTTGCCAGTAATAGGGCCATAGTTATTGTGTAGTTGAGTTGGAAGGGGGTTGTTAGCATCCTGTCCCATCATACCCTTGATGGTGCCCCAAAACCTAGCAGGATTATGGTAGGAGGAGTCGAGATTGGCCAGGTAGTAGGCAGCCTTTGCATCCCTAACCTTCCTGGTGCATTTATTCCTGGCTTTCCTAAAAATCATCCAGTCATTTGTATTCTTAGTTTTTCTTGCTACTTTCCAGAGTTTGTCTCTCTCCAGCAGTGCAGCTTTGAGGTCAGCTGAAAACCAGCGACAGGATTTGTTTTTTATTCGGATACTAGAGATTGGGGCATGGGTGTTAAGGGCATTTATTATAATGCTATTTAGCACCTGCTGAGCTTTTTCTACAGAATGTGCAAGATAGAACTTTTGCCAGTGTGGAGAGTAAGCTAGATCATGCAGATATCCTTCAATATTGATGTTTTTCTTGGATCTCCTCATGATGAATTTTGCAGGATTTGTTGTTATGCTGTTGGATCTTACCCCTGCAATGGGGCAGTGATCACTTATGTCGCATAGGAGAACTCCAGCATGTGTGAATAGATGTGGTTTACTCACTAGCATGATATCAAGTAATGTACTGTTACTACTATTCTTTGTATTTAATCTTGTTGGTTCATTAATTAACTGTGTGAGCCCATAGGTGTCACAGAATGATACGAGAGGTGTAGCTGCCTGGGTGAGGCAGTTGAAATTCAGGTCACCTAGGATAATGACTTCTTCAGTTCTGGACTTGACCAGGTTTCCCAGGTGGGATAAGATCTTGTGTTCAGCAGAGGGGGGTCTGTAGCATCCAATTAGTTGGAAAGCTGCTGTATTGGGGAGAGAGACTTTTAGAGATAGGCATTCAAATTCCTTGGGCATAGATGCTGCAGCAGTACAGGATACAACTATACCAGCTTTTGCATATATGGCTACTCCACCTCCCTTTGTTTGGTGATCAGCTCTGAATAGCTGATAGTTAGGTAGGTTAACTTCCCTGTCCACTGTGGTGGGTTTGAGCCATGTCTCAGTTATCACAAGAAAGTCTGGCACGGTATGGGCAACCCAGGCTTGTATCAATGTGAATTTTTTCAACAGACTGCATACATTAATATGCAGGAAACTGAGGCCTTTAGTTGAGGTTAGGTCTGATGGAGAGGTGATACTTTCAAGAGGTCCAGGGTTGATTTCCATTACCAATACAGAGCAATAGAAAGATCAGTAGCTTCATGAGGGCTGCCAGTGATAGGGAGAGGGGCTGTCTTTGGTCCTCCTTCTTTTATTCTGTTGCCACTCTTTTTTTGGGGTGCTCCCTGTGGTTTTAAGGTAGTGTGTCGGGATACCAATTAGCAGTTTGATGACTAGGCTTAGGGGGGATTTATATATCCAGCAGTGGGGCCTTGACTGAAACACATATGTGGTGATATGTGTATCTTGATGGTGATTGTACCACTGTAGTCGATGCTGCAATGGTAAAGCATATATGAGGGTTTGAGTGTCAGCCAAGGGGGATGTTCCAGAGAAACTGGGCGGATTGACCACTCTAAATTGTATAACAGGGTCATCTTCTTTGTGGAACCCTATGGCTGATAGTGACAGAAGTATCAGAAGTAAGCTCCCATTCTGAAGGGATATTGATAGTTGGCAGTGGGAGTAGTGAAGTTGCTGATTGGTTGGATCAGCAAGCTGGTGTGACTCTCTGTTGGTTTAGAGAAAATGCTGAGGGCAGGGAAGAGATTCGGCGGGAAGATGCCTATAAATTAACACACAAGAAGGGGAAGGCGGGTGGGCAAAATATTGCGCCTTTCCGACTGCTCCTGTTCCTCCTGGCCTTGTGGTTCCCAGGTTCGGCTAAGTTGCTGCTGACCGCCCGCTGGTGGAGCGAAGCCCCGGCGCTCAGCTCAGTGCTGTGGGATGGAAGATGCAGGCTGGAGAGAGACAGAGGAGGGTGCAGCAATTAATAAGGGCAGTAGCAAGTGTTTTCTGATTGTCACTGACCAAATCTGCACTACAAAAGGACTGTGGGGGGGGTCCTGTGGCGCCTCAGCGTCTGGCCCACCTTACATATGCAAGCAAGGAGCTGTAATTACATTAAAGAGCAGTAAAATGGCAGTTTCTCCTTGCAATACAACAGTGGGTAACAGCACTTTTTTGATGATTTACACAGATAAAAAAAAAGAGAGAGAGAGGCGCCTCAGAGTCTGGCCCACTGCTGCTAACAGGATCCAGCAGAATTCAAACAGAATCAACAACAGTTTCCCTCTACAGATGTCTCACTAGATTGGAAGCAGCTCTTCTGGGGAATTTGCAGTAAAAAACCAGGGGAAGAGTAAAAGAGAGAAAAAAAATCAAGTCCCACACAGATTTCGGCAATGCAAACTGAGCCAGTATAAGTCAATGGGGCAGGAGAGCCAATCGGCCAATTTAAAGTGCAAAATCACAGTACAGCCAGCAAATGTCCTACAAGAGTAAGTTATTGATGACATGACTGCTTATTATGAGAGGGCAGGTCTGAAGTTAGTGGGGGGAGGGCACAGCTATTGTTCCTAAATTAATAGCAGTTAGTGTGTGTGGAAACAAAAGCACTCAGTCACCATGGCAACAATCATTAATTGTATGGGTGATTCCAGTCCCTTTGGGGCGGGTGGGGCGAGTTGATTTGTGGCTGGCAAAAGCAGATGTGGATATCTTCATAGCAAACCCAGAGGTCCATAACAGTGGTTGAGCTTGCAGGCATTTTTTACCCAGGGGGTGAATAACCTAAACAATTTAAACAAGCATAAATAAATAAAAATTAAAAAAAGTCCCTTAAAATACGTTAGATATAACTATCATCATGTTTACGTGCAGCTTGCTTTCTAATTGATTTTTTTGTGATTCTGTATCTGACTTTTGAATTGGAAGACATAATGTCATTTAAACCTGTAAAAAAGGTGACAATGCACTGTTTACGTTATGGCAGTTTTTCAGTGGTAATGTGGTTGAGCTTCTGCCCGATTGTCTGCATGTGTATCTGAGCTCACACCACGTGGTAAGAAATAACAGCTTTTGATGCAGAAGATTTGGGAGCATTCATAGTGGGTTCTCCACTCCACTAGGGTGTGTTTTTAGTGATAAAATAATGGAAACTAAGATGCTGGCATGCATTTTACTTCAATTTACTTTTTTCTGGTTTTAACTAGAAGGTGATTTGGGTGCAGCCCTTTTTCTGTTACACCTGGCAAATATGTAGTAAACCTTACACATAGCAAAGTACAAAATTAGACAGATCATGCAGTAAGACATTAGTTCTAGTGTATGTAAAAGCAGGGGCCTTTAGAACATGCAAAATACTTTTCTTTAACAGTAATTGGAATGGCAACATCATATGGTTATTAAAGGGCTAGAAAGGGGCATTAGAAACTACTGTATGAAGAATGAAAGTAGATATTGGGAGGGTTTTCCTGGACAAGTTAAGACTTCCTTGTGCATGATACAAGCCCACAAGATAGTAATGTAACACAAGAAGACTGAACAAAGGAAAATAAATACCATAATAAGAGATGGTTGAATATGAGGACCGGATACATGTAGGATTAAGAGATTGGGACAAGGTTAACATCAGGACATGCCGGTTTACAGAAAGGGTGGTTCACTCAAATGGATTTTATGTGCAATGCCCCCCTCAACACATTATTTTTCTTTTGATATTTATTTTGCTCTGTTCTGGCAGCCTTTCACTAATAGCAAAGAGGGTGAGAGCAAAAGAGAGCTAGAGAGTCCTCATACATACAAACATACAAAATAAAATATCAAAACACAGTAGTGTTTCTATTTTTTTTTTGTTGCCGATATAAGTACTGGAGATAGCCCTGTAGTGAAAATGTATGGGGAAATTCATACATACAGCGAGTGAAATAAAATAGCAAAATACAGTGATGTTTGTATTTCTTTTTTGTTACCAGTCTGCTAGATAGCCCATAATGTATAGGGAAATGCATTCATGTGGCAGGTGAAATAAAATACTGAAGTGCAGTAGCATTTATATTTTTTATGTTACCAGTTTAAGTAGATAGCCCTGTAGTGAAAATGTACACAATATATAGGGAAATGCATTCATGCGACGAGTGTAATAAAATACTGAAATATTAAAGTCCAAAGGTAGTTCAGTTTGTGACTGTTCATATTTAAAATTTGTATCGGGTCATCGGGGGATATACTGTATGTCTGATGTGTTGAAGTACTTGAAATATGAAATAAGGAGAGGTCTGTAATTCTCTGTCTAGGCAAGAGAGTTACTGTATACTCCTGTAATATTTGGCAGACCTGCTTTGGCATTATTGCAGCTTGGATTCATTTTGGATTCATAGGATCTTCGATTCTTGGATTCATATGCAATTTAAACACAGTCGTAAAACAGTTTTATCATGCTGGGGGGCGGGACTTTATTGCCTTTGATACCCAGTCTTTTCAACTGCTCTTTTATAAGGCAGATAAAGTCCGAGTCGGGTACCTACACACTTAAGAGTGGAACTGGAGCAGTGTAATTTAAGGATCAACACTGCAGATTTTATTTGTTCAGCAGCGTATCTATGATCTAAATTAGTGGTGACTACCTTAATTTGTATCTCAATAGAGTACATACCAAACTCCTTTATAGAAAATTTACACTGCTGATGATTTTGAACTGATTAAATAGATTTATGTGTCTCTTTAAAGAAAAAGTGTACAAACACTGCGATTTTAAACCCATAAGGAGCACTATGCTGACCACATCAAGGAACATTTTAGCCATGCGTACAGATTGTAAATACCTTAATTTCTGAAATCTAACCAGAGCAAAAAACTATTTAAATAAGTTGTGGGATTTGAAGCTTTTCTGAGGACTCTGTATAAATGTTTTACATCTAGGAAAAGGCTGTGTAATATAATTGCATCTGAAAATCAGTCATTTACTGTAGCGACTAGGGGTGCTAATTCTCCAGTTAGTTAGATGGGCATATAATATATATATTAGAATCAATGAGGAAAGTTTAGAGTGCTATGGGGAGGGCAGAAAATGCTGCACCCACACAAAATCCACATGCTGTGCACAGTCCAAAAGAGAGAAAAGGTGCATAAACAAATGCTTCTCAGATTGCATGATTACTCTATAATCACAGTACATCATACCACTATTGACTGCTGTGTCCAATGTGCATCCTGTTGCCACCTACAGGTTGATTCTACCAGGAGAATGTATTTTAAGTTCAGGCACACAATATTTCTGTACTGGCTCAGGTAGCCATCTCGTGGACAAGGGAGGAATTGCAGTTCAACATCTGATAACATCAGGCTTCCCACACCGTCGTACCAAGCTATCATCTCTCAAATGCACAACTGCCATCTGTGCCACCCAGTATACCTCATTAGCTGGAAACTTTACTGTAACAACCACTGTATGTCCTTATGGGATGGAGTGACTGTAAAGCCGAACACCCCAAGGCACACCTCAACACTTGTTGGTGTCTGCAGGATAGGGTGAGGTGAAATGGCATGAGCGTTATGGGCGATGACCCAAAGGCACACCCCAATGCCTGTCCATCTGTGCAGGGTGGAGATGGGGTTGGCATGAGTTCAGTACTTCACTGCCATTCCTAGTCTGCATCTGTCTGACTCCTGCACTTCCAATGCTAATACCAGTAAGCAAACATTCAGCATTGAAGAATGCTTCTTTTCATTAATATTATATGGATTAGTGGACTGTTGTGCCCACCTCCAGTATCACTTCTTTTGACCCCTCTTCCCCTCCAGGTCATCCACCACCCATTCCTTGAACAAGTAGCTCAATACTGAGGTGCCCAATCCCTAGTGTAAGAACATAAAATGTCCCCTGAAATGAAGAAAACCATCTCTCATTGATTTTTTTTAAAACCTGGAACAAAGAAAACTGTTCATAGCTGACCTGATCCCACACACACACACCCACCCCAACCTGACTTCCCACTCAGCACCCAGTACCCCAGCCCCACACACCCCACACACACCCTCATTCACCTGGACATATTCCATGGCATAGATGCACTCTGTGATCAAAGACACATCTAGATGCTGGAAACTCTGTCTGAAATGTGAAAACATAAGACAAATCTGCTTCAATGTATTTTAATAGGGTTTGAACTTTTATTCATAACATTGTAATTTTTGCATATTTTTACACCAACTTTTCAACACAGCCTTTTTGTGATGCCACCTTATGACCAATGGGTGTGGAATTATGCAAATCTGACCCAAAAGGTGATTTGTGGTCACTTTTGGAATCACCTTTCAGGCAGCATTTTAACATTTTCACCACCCTTGTTCATGAGGTGGGGTCGTAAGAAGGCTATGTTGAATATTTGGGCTAAAAAATATGCAAAAATGACAAAGTTATGAGTGTGCATAGAAATGTTTCTACTCTCGCCCATAACTTTTAGTAAGTTTCAATATTTTGATCCCAAATTTTCAATGTAGCTATTTTATCACACCACCTTATAAACATGACAACTGTTGCTTATCAAATACTGGCCAAAATGTGTTTTTGCACCTGTGTGCATGACATTTCAGTGGGGATTTGAAATTTTCATCTATCAGGGTCATGAAGTGGGGTAATAAGAAGGCTATAATGAAAATTAGGTGTACAAATGTGGTAAAATGCCCGGGTTATGAGTGAATGTTGCAATATTTCAATGTTCACTCACAACTTTGTTAATTTTCAATATATTAAGACCAAACTTTCAACATAACCATTTTTCTACACCATCTCATAAGCATGACAGTTGTCACTTTTAGGGCTGTGGGCGGTGCCTACAGCCATGTTGGGATCACTCAGTAGTTCTATAAATAGCCAATCATGGAACCTTCCATTGGACTTTTGGAAGTATCCTTCCAAAGGCCCAATGGAGCTTGAAAGACTCTGCCACAATTGGCCACTATGAAATAACAGCCGCACTATTTTAGCTGTTACTTCCACATTCCAAGGCACAAACTGTGCATGCGCAACTCATGTACATGTGCAGTTCAGCTGGCACCATCATGTTGTGAATAGCAAAATGCCATTCACTGCAACTACGCATATGTGAGTACCGTGCATGCACAGTTGCGTCGCCACCACCAGCACCAGCAACAAAGGAAACCTGCATGAACAATCTCCATGCCAGCATTATGTGGCTCCCCCACTCATGTGGCATACTGGGAGCCAACCCCAGTGTGCCCAAATGTTTTTCTTTTCCCTGCCGACATCAGGGTCCCCAATCCTCATGTTGGCATTAGGTCACTCCCCCACTCATGTGGCACACTGGGAGCCCACCTCACCCACCTCAGTGTGCCCAAATGTTTTTCTTTCCCCTGCTGACATTGGGGTCCCCAATTCATGTGTCAGCATTATGTCACCCCAACCCACTCATGTGGCACACTGGGAGCCCACCCCAGTGTGCCCAAATGTCTACTTTTTTTGGTAACCTATAAATAAAGAAAACAGTCTCCCAATGTGTTTTTCCATGTTTTTTTATGTGTAAAAAAGAAAATGGCCCCTCATTGTCACCCCAGTCCCGCTTCCCATCCCCACCCTCCCACTGAGCACCCACCTCCCCCACACCTACCCAATGCTTACCTCCAGAGGTCAGAGCTGTCATCTTCTCTGGACCGGGACATGTCTGCACTCTTCGGAGCTGAACCGCAAACTGAAGAATCAATGGTAAGCATGCTATACTGCCATTCAATGGGGTTTTCAACTTATTTTGATAAATAAGCCATTTTTTGGAATTCTGAAATTTCAACATGGGGTTCTTGGGACCTCACCTCATGAAAACTTTCCCTGTCATTTTGTTACTCAGTCCCGAAAGGTGATTTTGTGGTCATTGCGTGGAATCACCTTTTGGGACCAGTTCATGAAATGACAGTGGCACTGTTCATAAGGTGGGGTCCCAAAAAGCCCATGTAGGTAATTTAGTGAAAAATTTCCCAAAAATGACTGCGTTATGAGCGTGCATTGCACAGTTTCTATACACACTCCTAACTTGCTAATTTTTAATATTTTCCCTCCACATTTTCAACATTGCCATTTTTGTGCACCTCCTTTTAAACAGTACTGCTGTCATTTATTACATCCTGCCTGAAACATGTTTTTGCACCTGTGGCACAGAATGGCACAGTCGCTCTGTGAAATCTCCTTTTGGGACAAGTGAACAAAATGACATTGGCACTCTTCATGAGGAGGGGTTCCAAAAAGGCCATGTTGAAAATTTGGTGCAATTCCTCCAAAAAATCGCCAGGTTACACCCGAGCGTTCAATAATTTCTATGCACATGTGTAACTTTGCTCACTCGGCAGATCATCACAGCCCTATCGGCTCTGGCCAGAGTTTGTTTAAATCCTGGGTGAGGCGTGTTTTTGCCTTTGTGGTATGAAATGACGTTTTGGACAATATACTATAAATGCCAAACATCATGTTTATAAGGGAAGTCATAAAATGACCATCTTGAAAATCTGTGTTCAAAAATAGAAAATAATAATTATTAAAAAACTTTGTGTGTAGTGCTGTCTCACCTCAGGGGGTATGCTTTGTGATCTCATGCCAGTGAACTGAGTTTAGGGGCAAGCTCAGTGACCCAGCTACATGAGGCAAGAATGCTGGGATGATGCTCTTGAAATCTGCAGGATTGGCACTACAGGCCTGGATACCACATAGTGAAGACACCTATTTTCTTTGCATAGGGCCCTGCATCTCTGACCCCATGGGTGGCAGAGAGTCCTGTGTATTGCATGACAGATTAACTCTTTACCTTGTGCATCTGTATCTGCGGCCACATGGAAGCACAGGGACCAGAGGGCACTGTTCTTCTGCAGCCCACAAGACAGCACCATGTATTATTGATATCTGTTGCTGCATGGAAATGCAGGGCCTGTACTTCTGTAGGTGAATGGGGTCTTCCAATGGCGCAGGGCCCAAAGAGCCCTGTGTGTCTGCTTCTGTTCATACAGCTCATGAAGGGACCTACATAAATGAGGATATCATACCTCTGTCTCAAAAAGAAAGGAAATTATTTGCACAACTTTGGTAATGCACCAGTTTGGGTTCAAGTTAATGCTGCAAAAGCAGGGAAATGTGGTGTTAGGGTTTCCAACCTTAACTCCCCCACCAGCAAAGGAAATACATTCTGTTTTGAG
The DNA here is from genome assembly GCA_016271365.2 of Neoceratodus forsteri. Taxonomy (NCBI): domain Eukaryota; kingdom Metazoa; phylum Chordata; order Ceratodontiformes; family Ceratodontidae; genus Neoceratodus; species Neoceratodus forsteri. The sequence goes on from CM057453.1 coordinate 732,434,932, forward strand.
TATCCAGAGTCTTTGCAAATTAGGAGGTGGGGTCTTCTTTGGGGTTGTCAACCTTAATGCCACCCTGTTCCCTGGATGATCTCCTTTCTTCAGGGCCCTGCATGAAGAAAGCTACAGATTGTGTTGCCAGCATGGTGAGACATAGTTTTCTACTTCTGAAGAGCACATCACTATGAGGCATTGTACCTTAGATAGGAGGCTATGAACTGGTTGAAAAACCCAAGGAAGACCCACCACTGATTTCACCAAGTCAGAACACTGCTCAGGGGATGCTCAGAAACACCACAGAGCTCTATAGGTAACTACAGGCTCCCTACCAGGGGTGGACATCTTCTGTGGAGGAGTTAGCCCATCAACACAATCACATTGACTGCCCCACCCATGTCCCTTAATTTATAGTCCCTCCCTACTTTTCACGTTAGCAGCTTATACTCTTCCTCCACCAGAGGTCTCCCTAGCCACTCCCCCCTCTGGGCTCCCCTTGCCTACTAGTGAGCCCCCCCAAGTCTAGCCGCATCTATTAAGTTTTTCCTTTCACTAAGCACTGCTCTCATCTCATCCTAGCTTGTTTTCTTCCCCATTTTCAACTTCCCTTTCTTCCTCCCTGGGTCTCGAACCTTGTACCTCCCACTCTGCCACTCCAGTTGTCCTACTATTCAGTGTCCTTTGTCTACTTTTAATTTTTTTCTCCTGCCCCTTGCTACAGTGGCCTATCTCCTCCCTCTCCTTGTACAGATTGCCATGCTTTTTAGTACTACTCCTTCACCTACCCCTCCCCAAGCCACCACCAATTCCCTGACCCTCCATACAAGCCATGCTCTGCCTCATCAGTCCACAACTTTCAGTCATCCACCACTGCACTCTCTTCCTACACCCCCAAGCTCCCACTTCCCCACACTCTGACCCAAGGAATCTGTACCTCCTCCATGCCTCCCCTACCCTCTCAATTCCCATCCCCACACCTCTCCTTCAACATATCTCCACATGAACCTACAAGGCTACCCAGAGAAAAGCCATCCTTCAACTGTTGCTCAGAACACTCTCCCTCCTTCTACTCCTGTCTAGCAACATACACCCTAACCCTGGCCCCACCATCTCATCCACCCAGCCACAGGCACTTGCCCCTGGATGACATATGGCATCCATCAATATACGTAGCTTACCTAACAAATTCAATGATCTGGAAGTCTGGGTTGCCCAGCACCAACCCGATATTCTAGCACTTGTTGCGGTGTGGTTATCCAAATCTACCCCTGATTCCTATATATCTCTACCTGGCTACAACCTGCACTGCATCAACAGAATTGGCAAATGTGGGAGTGGCTGCATAATCTATCTGTGCGACCACCTTCAAGCTCATGCTCTCAGCCCCCCTCAACTAGCAAGTGGTGCCCAAACCCTCTCTCTTAGTGCCACACCAGCCCCTTCCAGGGCCCTTTTTATCCTCACTGTAGTTTGCATTGCACCCCATGGACAGAAACTAGCCTTCCAGTCTTTCCTAGACTACAGTATCTCACTACCCTCCCTCCTAAAAACTGAACTGATCACCCTTGGTGACCTCAACCTAAACTGGCTCTCCTCCAATACTGCTCACTACAAAGATGCACCAGCATCCCTGGACATCTTCCAACTTGTCCCCAGCCCTACACGCCTGAATCATAACAGTGGCACAACCACGTTGCTTGATCTGGTTCTCTAGAACCACCCCCCATAAAATCTCAGACATCTCCATCCTTTCTGACACCTTTAGCGACCATTCTCCCATCCTTTTCTCCTGGTCCTGCCTAGCTCCTAAACTACACCCCAAGACTATCCTCACCAGGCCCCTCAAACCTGATAAACTAAGTAAACTCAAAATCCACCTTGCTCACTATAACTGGGCCCCCCTGTACCACTGTCAGGATCTTGATGATGCACTAAACTACTTCATAAGCAGCTTCAGTGAAGCCTGTAACAAATTTGCGCCCCTCACTAAGAAAATTGTTAGAGACCATGACACCCCATGGATCACCCCTCACCTGCTTGACCTTATGAAGCGGCGCGATGAATTGTGAAAAAATGCCCTCAACTCAGGTAATCCACTGGACAGATAACTTAACCATGCTGCTCGGAATAACTGCACATGAGCCATCAGAAAAGCTAAATCCGACCACTTCAAAACTGTCCTGATTTCTACATGGGGCAACGGGAGCAAATTTTGGGACAACCTGAAATCCCTCAGTGGCAAGTCTGCCCCCCCAGACCTACTTAACATAAACGGGTCCATCCCTAATAACCCTCAAATTGTTGCCAAAGTGCTCAACTCCACCTTCTCTGACCTCGGCTCTATCCTCCCCCCTAATTGTTTCAGCCCAACTTCCCTATCACTCCATCTACTCTGGCATCTCCTCCTTTCTGCTTCCACACTCTCAGTGTGCAGGAAACCAAACCCTACCTCCTTAAAGCCCTCAGGAACTCGCATTACAGTAGTGACTCTCTTGACCTCCGGATTCTATGGGTGACACTTGATGAGGTTTCTCCCCCCCAACTACTCTCCTCAACCTCTCCCTTTGCCTGGGTAAGTTCCCCACTATATGGAAGATGGCTCATATTACTTCTATACATAAATCTGGTGATCGCCTTACCCCTAGCAACTACCAACCAATATCTATGCCCCCCCCGCTCTCCAAGGCCCTTGAGTGCATCATGGCAGACCAGCTCACCGAGTACCTCGCTAAGTACAACCTGCTGTCCCCTTCAGTCTCCACCTTAACTCTATCCCAAAAGCCTGCTCCGGTAAAATCCTTTTTTTTGCAGAAGACGCTGTCCTCTACGCATCCCATTCCAACCCTATCCAGCTAGAACTCTCCCTCCAAACCTCCTTTACTGAAGCTGAGTCCTGGTTGGCTGAACATAAACTTGTGCTCACCCCAAAAAATTCCAGGGTCATGCTTGTTGCCCATCACCAAAACAAGATCAAGCATACCCCCCCATGCATCAATACTTCAGTCTCACTGCCCCTTGAACAAGTCCACTCTTTCAAATACCTGGGCATCAGCCTTGACCCTGCCCTCACCTTCCATGACCATATACACCACCTCTGTACCAATCTCAACTCCTGAATTGGCCTCCTAGATCGGCATCGGCACTGTCCCCCCCCCCCGAAGCCCTCCAACTCGCCATCTCTTCCTCTGGCCTCTTGATACTTGACTATGGCATTGTCATACTGTATATGGGGCTGCTGACAACACTGCCTTTAAAGAGTTAAAGTATCCCTTAATAAAACCTGCCGCCTCACACTGGAATGCCCTTGTACCACTCACACCTGCTCCCTCTATAGCCAAATGAACTGGCTTGATTTCAATGGTAGGCTACAATACCAAATGTGTCTGTTAGACAAAAAGATATCCACTGGGCTCACTGCCCCAGCCTCTCCCCTCTCCTGCAACCCACCCTGCCTACAAGAACCACTAGGCGCTCCCTCAGACTAACCACCAAGTGCCATGACTTAAAAGAAAACTCCATGTTAAAATCAGAAAAAGATATGTAGTAGTCTTTTTTTCTGTATTCTAACCAGTTCCCAGTGTTTTCTTTTCCTCTGGCTGTGACAGATGTTTTTTCTAACTTTCTCTAACTGTTTTATTGCCCTTGGAGGATGCCACTCTGATTTCTTTTATGACCTGTAGTCTTCCCAGAGTGCCCTTTGGTGTGATGTCTAATTGCCCCTGCAGGAAGCCAGTGTCTTGTTACAGGGTCTGTCACAGCTCAGCCACAGAGAAAATGCTTCTTCCAGAGAAGACACACTGCTAGATTTTGGGTGAATGTAATCATTATTATTTTTTGATATCAGTACCTTGTCCTACTATGTTCTGCTGTGTGTGTGTGTGTGTGTGTGTGTGTGTGTGTGTGTGTGTGTGTGTGTGTGTGTGTTTGGATCATGTCACTGTTTACTCTATTCCTCTCAGTCACTTTCAGTTTTGGCACCAGTACTAAGTAGCAAAAATTGAACATCACCTTATAGGTTGTAACATAGCAGGACAAGGTACTAATATCAAAAAATATTAATGATTACACTCACCCAAAATCTAGCAGTGTGACTTCTCTGAAAGAAGTATTATCTTTGTGCCTGAGCTGTGACAGAGCCTGCTAAATCTAAGGGCATGGCTACATCAGTGTCACATGAGCCAGGGTGCATCGTAGGAGAAAGAAAGCCAATAAACCTATTTGTGATGGAGATCCCCAGGGGTCATAAAACTACCATACAGCTAGCAGGCTAATTTAGAAAAAAGTCCTAATAGCAGACAGAGGGAAGGACACAATAGGGCTTAACATACATATCAAAACACTCTACATAACATGTTTTTTCACATTCTGGGTGGACTTCTCCTTTAAAACGTCGCTTGGCCAATGCTCTTTTGCCTACCATGCCCCTTCATGGCTCAACTCCCTCCACTCACACATTACTGAGGAACCTAAGCTTGCTCTTTTTAAATCCCTCCTTCACTCTCACCTTCTCGCCACAGGTTTCTGTAACTGCCCCTAACTCCTCTACAATCTGACAATGGACTTGTTCTGCCTACTCTATTTCCCCCTTACTCCTAACTCCCTCCTATGGGCCCCACCCAGCTCTTTCCTCAGGCTGCCCTCCTCTTTGCTCTTCGTACTATCTCCCCAACTCTGACAATGGACTCTGTCCAGCTTTCTCTCTGCTGCTACCCTCCTCCCTTCATTAGCCCCTGTCCCCCAATGCCCTCTGAGCTGCCTCATATACCCAGGAACAGGCTCTTCCCTCCCCACTCCACTCTCCTAGCCTATCCCTCTATTGCTTACTTCTATACCCTGCCCTTAGTCCCTATGCCTTGCCCAAGCCCTGATCCACAACCTTACTCAGTAATGAAGGTATTAAATATTGTATCTAAATGTTTGCACTCTTTGTATTAAATAATGTATCTGAAGTATGCTCTGTGGCCCAGATATTCAGAGCAGTTGCACATGACGCAACTGAGTTTCGCCGGCACAACGACATACTTGAGCCATAGAGCCATATTCAACCACTGCAGCTGTGCAGCGCAAGTCCCGTTATGCCATGGCACAAAAGTAATGTATGCAGCACAAGTGCAAGGGGGCATACCCATGAATATGCAGCGCAATAGCATATTCAACACAAAACCATGGCGCAAGTCAGGAGCAAATCACAGGATGTGCCAATCGGACTTAAGCCCATAAAAACAGGCTCAAACACACACACAGCAGATGTGCAACCTGGAGCAAACCCAGCAGCATGAATGCAGGGGTCCATTCCTGATACAGCAGGTCATGAGGGGTGTGAGGAGGAAAGAGGAATGACAGCTCGGCCAACAAAGGGCCCGTCAGCGTTATGCCCAACACAGATGGTACTGTGCCCACCTCACCTTCAAGGACTACACAGATGTGGAGATCATGAGCTGGTACCACCTGAAAAGGGCGATTCTGAGGCAGCTCTTTGAGCCATGCAGTGACGAGCTTTAGGTACCCACCAGACAGAGTCATGCCATGTCTGTGGAGACCAAGGTGACAGCAGTGACATGCCTGCTCACCACGGGCACCTTCCAGAGACCAACAGGTGATACCACAGGGATCACCCAGTGGGCCACATCCCGACTCCTCACACAGTTCTTCAATGCTCTGTTGCCACATGCTTCAGAGGTCTTATGATTCCCAAGCACACAGGCAGAGCATACAGCAAACATGCAGGACTTCCACAGGGTGGAACACATGCCAGGCATGATGGGGCCATAGACTGCACCCACGTAGCAATACACACACCGCCTGGCCCAGAAGGGATGGCATACATCAACAGGAAGGGCTGTCCCTCCATTAACTGCCAGGTGGTGTGCAATGCCACAGGGCACATAACCAATCTCTGCGCCACACACCCCAGGAGTGCACAGGATGCCTACATCTGGCACAGTTCAATCCTTTGCCAGAGATTTGAGCATAGGGATATCCCCACAGGGCACCTGTTAGGTGAACAAGGCACGGGGATGGACGTGGGCGCAGCAATGTTGGGGGAAGAATGTGATGACATGAGGGGCAGGAGTCAGAGAGCAGCAGGGGTGGGGGGAGCATAAGCACAGCACAGCAATAACTATATCTGTTCCTCACACAGGTGACAGTGCATACCCACTGTGGCCCTGGCTGCTCACCTCCTACCGGCACCCATCCACACCCACAGAGGAGTGATTCAATGAGGCACACACCGCCACACACAATGTCATCAAGGATGTCTTTGGAATGTTCAAGATGTGTTTCCATTGCCAAGACAGATCAGGTGGGGCCCTACTGTACAGTCCATCGAAAGCCCGTGGCCTATTCCTGGCCTGCTGCATGCTTCACAACATGGCCATTGACCATGGGATAGCTGTCCAAGTGGATGAGGGTAACAGCAGTGGGGAAGACAGGGACGACGTGCTGGAAGGGGGTGTGCAGCCACTCATGGGAAGGTGGGACCCCAGGCTGGCAGCTGAGGCCAGGAGGCACAGGGCCACCATCACAGGAGCATTACAGAGACCACAGGTAAGTGTAATGATACACATGCAGGGCCATCACTGACCGCCACCCCACCCACAGGGCCAGACAGGCACATAGGGAGGCATGCAGTGACACAGGCACACACAGAATGCATGGAGGATGCAGATCCACACAGACACACACAGCACACAGCACAGGCATGGCACACACACACACACACACACACACACACACACACATGGACTGCAGGACATGGCATGGATCAGATGCATGATGCTGGTGCACAGGCACAGCCGGCGTGGATCTGCACTCATCACACCCATGCCACAAGGCCCTGCAGCCCTGACACCACACACAGAGGGTGTCCACAACCTGCACAGGGCAACACCACATCTGAGTGCACTGTGCAGCAGCAGCAGACAGCAGGATAGGGCAGCACACCCAGCAGGCCTACTGCGTGGTGCCACAGCTGCCACAGCCATGTGGGCGGCCATGCCCAGGCTGTTCAGCAGCCACGGGCAGTGCAACAGTCACCGGGCAGTGTCCAACACAGTCACAGGGGTGGAGGCCTGAGAACACCACTGTGTCCTCGCTGGGGTGTAGAGCCGGCCAAACAGGGCTGTGCTGGGGGTGTCAGGGATGGCAGTATCGGAACCTGGCATCCGCCGTGCAGGGGTCACCAGATGCCGGGACCGTGGAATTGACGTTCCACTGCGGGGGGTCCTATGCACATGGCCAAGCCCAGTGGCTGCCAGTGATGTAAACCCAGCCACAATGATACCGATCATGCGGTCCAGAGATGCAGTCTTGGCCTTCTGCAGCTGGCAGAGCTCATCAATGAGCTGTGCATGACCACTGTCCTGACACTGGGCCAGTTGATGTACCTCAGCCTGCAGCGCACGGATCTCCATGGCAAGCAGTGCCTGGCTATCTACGGATGCCTGCAGCAGCCAGGTGTGCTCGGCCAGCCTGTCTGTGTCTTGCACATCCTTGGGTGGATGCCAGCCTGCTGAGGGTGCTGCAGCACACTGGTCAATGCCCCGCTGTGTTGGACATTGCACAGGGGGCCACACAGGGGGTAGAGTGGATATGGGTGCACCAGTGGTGGTCCCTGTGGATGTGCTGCCCCATGGTCCTTGCATCCTGCTGCTGCTGTTCCTCTGTCAGCTGGTCTGTGGCCAGCACAGATTCAACTGCAACAGCACCTCACCTTCACCAGGCACAGCCGTGGTACCACACACCACTGTGTTGGTAGGGACAGGGGGCAGCTACACAGCCGCTGGTGCACCACTGGACCCCGAATGTGCCTGCAACCCTCCCTGGACACTGTCCATCACCGCATGCCTGATGCTTTCCAGGATCAGTGTCATCTCATCATCAAAGTCAGATACACCACTCAGCTGTGTGCCTACGCACAGCACAGGCAAGCTCTCACTCAACAGCAGCTGGGCCAGTGCATCATCTTCAGTAGCCCCTTGCTGTCCCAGCATGGTCAGTCCCTGTGCTGGATGCCCATGGATGTTGAGGGCTCCTCCACCTCCGGTCCCATGGTGGTGTCCTCCTCCACAGGTGCCTCTCCACAGAGCCATGATGCTGCTGGAAAACAGAAACACAGGGTCAGTGTGTGTGTAGCACCCATGCAGGCAGGTCTTGTGCCCAGGGGCGTATGCTGCCAGGGCTCTCATCCACCAGTGCGCCAAGCTGAGCTACATGCCTCACCCGTATGGCCCACCTGGCATACTGGCAGGACTGCCTGCATGTGACTGTCTCAGTCCCCCCCTTATGCGTGGTGTGTTGATTCACCGTGCTGTGAGGGTCTGCCACCCATCTGGAATTCACCGCCGGGAACAACCTCACTGGCGGCATGGGTGATGGTAGCTGCCACCAGCTCCTCAGTTGCCTTCAGTGCAGTAGTGGTTGGTGGTCCGCTGCCCATCCTGGTACAGGACGCCCTGATGGCTATCACCTTCTATCCTGCATTTGTCGGTTCCCACCTTTTTCTGACACTCCTGGGTACTCCACTGGTGCCTGCCATGGGCATTCATGTAGGTGACCACTGCCTCCCACCTGGCCAACCTGTCATGTGTCATGCCCATGGCACCATTCAGCATGGCTTCCCTGTCGATGTGGGCCTTGAACAGGGCCTGTTGCTCCTCCTTTGTGAAATTGGGCCTGCGCTTCCATGCAGGCCCACTCTCTTCTTGTCCCTCAGCCTCAGACATACTGCTACCTGTTGACAGTGACAGAATAGGATGTCAGCGGCAGCATGGCACAGAAGGTTGCTCTGTTGCATTGTAGGCATTGACATCTCATGGCCAGTGTTATGGTCTCCTTACCAATTTGGCTGCAATACTGGTCTGTGGCCTGTGCCCCAGTGTGGCACTTTTTAAGCAAAACACATGCAAATGAGCTTGCGTGCAATGGTAATGAACTGCTAATGTGTCCTGTTGTGCTGTGCATAGCCTAATGATGTGATTTGCATATGGCAACTGAATATCACAATTAGGCGCCATGCTCAATCAGGTTGCACTGGAGCAATGGTGTGGTGCAAGTACCGTGCATGTGCCATGTGTGGGCCTGCAGTGCGCATGTGCGCACAATGTTGCAATAGCCTATCATATGACCATCTACATTGCATGATGTGCCACAGTACACATGCAGTACTGTGTGGCTATCATGCATACGTGTGTCATGGTACACTGGCCTATATCGCAGATGCCTGTGATGCACCATGCCGCATGCCATGCATGCCAGGAACATGCACATCGCTGTGTGAGGTCACACCCTGTGCCGCTGGGGTCACGGACATGACCCCAGGCACCCACCAGGCTATGGGCTGTGCACATGCACATGCACTGTGCTGCATGATAGACCGTCATAGAGCATGCCGATCACACATCTACATGCTGCACAGACTAATACAATGGTACGCCATTGCGCAATTCATGCGTCCTGCAACACATGCATGCTGTGTAGGCCATAACACCTTTGACAGTTGAAGGGTACTGTAGCCATAGTGCACAACGCTGCCACCAGGAGAGCACTTAACTGGACAGAGGTGGAAATGTGCAACCTCATTGCACTTGTCCAGCCCTTCATGCCCCAGCTGTTTGTGCAGGTCCCACTACAGCAGTCCTGTACTGCAGTGTGGAACCATGTGGCCACGGACCTGGAGCAGTGAACAGGTGTGAGGTGCACAGCAGAGCAGTGCAGGCACTGTGATCTGCATCACTAGGACCTCCAAGAGGCTGCGACAGCTGCAGGCATGTGTGCAGCATGGGGCAGTGCCACAGCCAGGTTGGTATGCACAGGGCATAACTGTTGTGGTTGTACAGTTGCACAGTGTATGCCACTGCCGGGGGGGTTGACACAGTCCTGGTGGTCACTGCATGTCCTGCATGGCTGCCACGCACAATGCAGCTGTGCGTGTTGAAGTCATGCAGGCACCAGGGCCACGGGGAGGCCATTGTCCCACCTTGTGCCATGCAGGCTGTGTGTTGGGGGAGCTGTGTGTTCATGCTTGTTCACTCATGTCCACCTCTTGTTTCCTTCCACAGGATCAGAGGATCACAGGAGGGCCAGAGCAGCCACGGACGCAGTGCAAGGGCATGGTAGGAGTGCTGCAGCTGGGCCAGCAAGGTAGGCATGTTCACTTTACATTACTGTGTATCTATGGGAATCTGTTGGCCGCAGAGTCCAGATATGGTTTCCACAGCCATGTATGGACACTGCTGTGGTGGGCACGCAGTCCTGTGGGCGTGAAGTTGTTGTGCTGCATGTGCTTGCACTGTGCCAGTGTCCACAGTGCTGCCTGGGGGTGGGACTGGTGCACGCAGCATCCACCATGTGTGCGGCCACAGGTGCCTGTGGTCTGCATCATGTGCCTTGCCTGTGCACCAATACACCCACTGCATGGCCCTGTGTACCTGTCTGTACCAGTGTGGTGTACTGTGTGGATGGCTGGCGTGGCCCTCCGTGCATGGTACCATTCTGGTCCATCTGTTGGTGTGTGTCTCCGCTGTCTGGTGCATGCTGTGGATGGGCTGGGGTTCTGTTTGGCATGTTGCTCATTGCCTGTTCTGTCCTTTCTTCTAGGTGTTCCCAGGATACAGCTGAGGAGGGGGAATGGTCATGTGGTGCCAGCCCTAGGAAGTCTGCTGGTAGAGCAGTGACGCCGGGCAAGTCTGATGGTGCAACTCCTGAGGGACATGGCAGCAATATGGTGGAATGTGCACCAGCTGGTGGTGGCAGGCCATGGCCAGCGTTACCCACATGTCCCTATACATAGCCCCTGTTTGTCCTGATCTTCCCCTGTTGCCCTTCCCATCCCCACATCCCTTTGTATAGCCTCTGGACCCTATCTCCCACATCCCGTGGCCCTCCACTGTGCTTTTTGTGCACTGTATATAATTGCCATATTGGCCCACTGTTCCTTGCTGTTTCATTAAAGCCTTTTTATTGCTACATCACTGTGTCTGTGTTTCCTTTGCAGGTGGCATGTGGAGCCATGCTGCAGGTGTCTGTTGTATTGTGCTCGGCCGTGTCCCTGGTGTTCTGCCACTGTCCCTTTGGGCCACTGCACATGTGTACACTGGGCATGTGCCCCATGTCCCTGTCCTGTACGTGGCCCTGTGTTGTGTGTCTCACAGTGGCCTGTGACTGCCCATGCACCTTGTGCCCCTGTCAGCCTGCCCTTCTGTTCGTTTATAGTGCTACCCATTTCCGGTGTGGCCCGCAGTGCTGTGCCCTTCCCCACTCCCGGTGGTGGACTGTGTGACCCTGGGTGGCCTGTGCCTCCCTAGCCCCTGGACCACAGACCTCTGTGTTTATGTGTTCTCCTGGCACCATGGCCACGTCACCCTGCATCACTGCCTTGTAAGTTTCTCTTGCATGGCTGTGCCATTGGCATGCCAGTGGTGCCATTGTGTTGGCCTGCTGCTTGTGCCATGGTTGGTGGGAAGGGGTACTCTGTGTACCATCCCATGATGCCCTTTGTTGCCTCCGGGAATGTGCACCACTATACTATGCTGTGCCGTGCTGGTGGGGTACTGTGCCCCTATGCCCCTGCGCCTCATTTCCTGTGTGTCCCTGTGGCCTGTTGCCCTTGCTCAGCCCACTGGGTTGTGTGCTCTGGCCTGGTCCAACGCATTCATGGCTGTGCTGGCACATCTGTGGCTGCTCCGCAGCACATCCTTGCTATATTCAGCCTGGTTGCACTGGCGCATTTCGGTGGCTCATCTTCTGAATATGGCATCCGTTACCACATGGCGCATCCTGCATTGTGCTGCACCATACTTGAGCACTCCTTGGGCGTAAGTCTGAATATCTAGCCCTCTATGTTTTACAAATTGTACTATGTATATTTTATTGTATGTTATGTCCACTTCTGTTGTAACCTGATGTGGAGCCTTTGTAAAGGAGTCTCAGACTCAAAGGTCTGTAATTCCGAATATCCATATAAATAAATAAATAAAGACTCCAGAGACCCAAAACCCTAATTATTTTTTCATTTTGCTGCTTGAAGGGTGAGGATAAGAATAAAGATACCTACTGTCACATTTCCCTACCTTTGCAGTGTCAACTTGAACCCTAACTGGTGCATGAACAAAATATTTTGCAAATAATATACAGTATATATATATATCTATATATACAGTATATATATATATCTATATATATAGATAGATAGATACTGTATATGTATATAGATATACTGTATATATATATATATATATATATATATACCTCTATATATATATATATATATATATACACATACACACTATTCTTATCCCAAGAAGTTAGACATCTTAAAGGAGGAATAACAAACATATCTTGGGACTCAAAGAGCAGAGACAAATGTGCCTCAGATGTATTGGTGAGTGGTGGTTTTTAAAGAAAATAAGCTAAAGGTACAATTTGCTAGCTTATACACAGAGGTGTCAAGTTAACTGTAGAATGGATGAGATTTACTGTACTTTATAGTCAGTGAGTGATAGGCAATATGATGCCTCTCACAAGTTGTCAGCAATTATTATTGCCACAGCTATTGAAATGGGAGTTACTGAGTTACTTTGGTATGGTGATGTCCAGTGTCAGGTTTCATCATAACTGAAGATATTTTAATACCATTGTCACAATGTCCTTAGTTACAACTAGTTACATATAATCTGTTGGCAGATAAAGGCCATACAGCCCACCTAGTCTGCCCATTTCCCTTCTCACTGCTGCAGCCCCAGATTCTATTTGATCTGTGGCTTTCCTGCTCTTCACATCTCCAGAGTACCCTTATGTCTATCCCATGCACTCTTGAACCCCTGTATTGTTTTTGCACCCACCACTTCTGTTGGAAGGCTGTTCCATGGCTCTACCACCCTTTCAGTGAAAAAATACCTCCTAACATTATCCTTGAGCCTTTCACCCTTCAGCCTCATATCATATCCCCTTGTTCTTGTGCAGAGTTTTTCTGAAATATGCTTTCCACCTGTACCCTGTTTATTTCCCTAAGTTATTTGAAAGTCTCTATCATATCTCCCCTCTCCCTTCTTTCCTCCAGTGAATAGATATTAAGGTCCTTAAGTCTTTCCTCATAGGGCTACTGGTGCAGTCCATGTACCATCTTTGTTGCCCTTCTCTGGACTGCCTCTGTTTTGTCAATGTTCTTCCGGAGATGTGATCTCCAGAACTGGACACAGTACTCCAGCTGAGGCTTCACCAGTGATCTGTACAGTAGCATAACCACCTCTTTACTCCTGCTTGTTCTGCCCCTTCCTGTGCAACCCAACATTCTGTTTTCTTTCCCCACCGCCTTTTCACACTGTTTGATCACCTTCCGGTCATCAGATATGATAACCGTCGGGTCTCTCACCTGACTTGTGGTGGCCAAAATTTCCCTATCCATCTTGTACTCCTCCCTTGGACTCCTGTGACCCAGGTGCATGATCTTGCACTTTTCAGCATTGAAGCTCAACTGTTAGACACCTGACCACTCCTCTAATAGGCTTAGGTCCTTTCTCATTTTTTTTCACCCCTCTGGTGTGTCCACTCTGTTGCAGATCTTGGTGTCATCTGTGAAGAGGCACATCCTTCCCACCAGACATTCTGCAATGTTGCTAATGAAGACATTGAATAGGACTGCCCCAGCACCGACACCTGTGGCACTCTTCTGGTCACCTCCTTCTCCTCATATTTCATGTCATTTGCCACCACCCTCTGAGACCTATCCCTTAGCCAGTTCCCAACCCACTTTACCACCGTAGGACCTACTCCCAATGTTCTGTAATTTATTTAGCAATTTCATGTTCGGAACAGTTTAGAAGGCATTGCTGAAATCCAGGTAGGCTACATCCACCGCCCCTCCCTGATCTACGACCCTGGTTACCCAGTCAAAGAAATCTATAAGATTCATCTGACAGGACCTTCTTGCTGAGAATTCATGCTGCCTTGGATCCTGAGCCCCGCTATCCTCCAGAAACTTCACAATCCTCTCATTTCCCCACTACTGAGGTCAGGTTTACAGGCCTGTAATTGCCTGCCTCCACTCTGCTTCCACTCTTGTGGAGAGAGACCACATCTGCCCTCCTCCAGTCCTCTGGTACTTCCCCGTCTCTAGTGATGCATTGAAAAGGGCAGACAGTGGTTCTGCCAGCACTTTTTTGAGTTCCTTTAGTCCTCTGGGGTGGATCCCATCTGGCCCCATTGCCTTAACTACTTTTATTTTACCCCCGAGTTCTTCTTGGACTCTTTCCACCATGAATAGGTTAGTGTCTGCCTCCCTCCCCCCCTCTTACTGAGTCTTGGTCCCACACTCTCCCCTTCCCTGGTGAATACTGAGCAAAAGTACTTGTTCAGTATCTCAGCCTTTTCTAAGACATCATCCACCCTTTCTCCATCTTCCTTCTTCAGCCCTAACAATCCCATTTCTAGTCTTTTTCCTCTTACTAATGTATCCGAAGAAGGTCTTGTTGCCATTCTTAATAGTCTGGGCTATACCGTCCTCTGTCTGTGCTTTAGCCCTTCTAATTATTTTCCTAGCTTCCCCATGCTTCTCCAGATATTGTTCTCTGTCCTCATTCTTTTGTGTTTCCTTGCATCTTCTGAAGGCTCCTTTCTTTTCCCTTACTTTCTCGACCACAACCTTCGAGAACCATAATGGTCTTTTTCTTTCTTTTACTCTTGCTATTCATTTTGACACAGCGACCTGTCACTTCTGTTATGACTCGCCTGAGTCTAGACCAATGTTCTTCCACATCTCCCCTGTGCCTTCCGGTGCTAGGGCTCTTTTGAGATTTCTGCCCATCTCCTTAATGTTAGCCTTCCTGAAATCTAGGACCTTTATCCTTGTATGGCTTGCATGGCCTTAAACCACACTGTCCTGTGGTGGCTGGTACCAATGGGACTGCCCACCTCCACATTTGTGATCCTGTCCCAATTGGTCAGGACCAAATGCAGTATAGCCTCTCATGGGTTGGTTCTGCTACAAGCTGTCTTAAGTTTGCTCCATTCAGGACAGTCATGAAGTCCCTGCCCCTCATTGTATTCACAGTCTGAGTGCTCCATATCTACCTCAGGCAAGTTGAAGCCACCTATTAGTAGCAGTTCCCCTTTGGCTGCCATTTTGTTGATGGTTTCCACAAGAGCTTCATCTGATTCCTCTCCCTGTGCCAGAGGCTTGTAAATCACTCCAGTGTGAATGGATGTCCTTTTTTCCACCTCCAGAGTGACCCACAGTGCCTTTTCTCCTTCTTGTGACACTTGAGCCTCTGTTGCTTTAATCCCCTCCTTCACATACATAGCAACCCCCCTTCCCCTTCTCCCTTCTCTATGCTTCCTAAAAAGTGTGCATCTTGGTATGTCTATATCCTAGTCATTGTTCCCTATGTAACATGTTTCTGTAATAGCTGCTATGTTCAGGTTTGCATCTTACATTAATGCCATTAGGTCTGGGATGTCGTTCTGCAGCTTGCCGGCATTTGTGCACATAACTTTCCAGCTTTTACACCCACCCTCCCTTTCCATTTTTTTGGCCCTGCGACATTTTTGGATTCCATCCTCTGTCCTCCCATAATTGTATCTAATTTATTTATTGGGTTTGATAGTGCCCTTGTACTAATTGGATTCTCCCTTACTTCAGATATGTTATAATACTTTGTGTAAATTTATATACTTTTCAACCTTTTGTCACAGGAATGTGGGACACCGGTACTCAAAATATAGGACAGTATAGGACCCTGACCCTCATAATGTGGAACATATCATCAAGCATAGAGATACAGTCTCAGAACATTTTGCAAACTAGTGACTATTTTTCTATTATTGAATTTTGATTGAGCATCTTAGGCTATTGTGAATTTCTGCTATAAAATATCACTTATCAGACCCTTCTCTCTTTGGGTATCACCTTTCCTATTTGTGGCAGATGTGGGGAAGAGCAATTTTCATGGTTAAATCAGGGACTTTCCTTATATGGGACATTTCAGAGGTATGTCACTTGGTGTCACTGTTTTTAAATGATACAAATGTACATCATTTCCTGTGAACTTGTTAAAGAGTCATCGGGTGCTGTTATACAGGAACAGTGTCAAGCACATGTGTGTCTCTACAAGCCCTTTAGCCTCTGGGCTGTAGTAGTCAGCTGGCAAATTGCAAGAAGACTGGCAAAGTAATGGCATTGACTATTCTTGATGGTTCTTCAATCAAGATACTTATTGGCATGACTAGACATGAGGGAACCTCTCAATGGGCACTGCAACCACTATGTATACACATGAGAGAGACACACTGAAATGAGTATTGCCCAGCCCACTTGTGGAGTACTCCAAGTTAATTGAAAAAACTGAAATTGTTTCTGCTTCTCCCCAGAGAGAAACTGAGGAGTTTGTGTGGAGTGGAATTACATACTTCAAGCTTAAACACACAATCTCCTTTCAATTCTTATTTTTAAACCTTCATTAATGTCAGACTAGTATTTATTCTAATAAACAAGGTTTGATAATGAAGTGCAGGTTTGGACATAATCAGAAAATAGAAATATATATTAATGTATTCTGGATACACACTAAATTGTATGACAAGAATATCACTAGTTCTTTTGCCTTCTGCATAATGTAAAATAACATTTATTGCAAAAGAGAGAATGTTTGCAACAGTGTTCTTATTTGGAATACTGTATATGTTGCATATTGTGATACATTTTGTTGGACCAGCAAACAACCTGTGCATAGATTTTACAGAACTCAGGCTTACAGGGCCACACAGGTATTTTTGTCACTTGTGACATGACGCAGGGACCTGTGTGACCCTGAAAGCTTGTGCACTGTAACATATATGTACAATGTCTTTTTTGGTCCATTTAATGATATCACAGTCTGCAATGAATCCTATTACATTCAATTTAAATATTTGAGCTAATTTGAAAAAACTCTTTTTTTCATGTTTCCAGTCGAAATTCTTCCAATCCCATCTCATCCAAACATATTGTTTCACCATTTTGCTTTTTAAAGTACTATTCCAACAACAAATGATGGACCTTCTCAAACTGTGTCTTCTCCTCTGCTTTATGTTGCCAGCCCTACAGTCAGCACTGTTTATGGCCTACATTTTGTATAATTTATATGAAGTCATTATAAGCACAGTTGGGAGGCCTAGAAGTCTGGCACCAGAAGAACACTAGATAGCATAGCCATTACTCTTAGTACAGTTATCCCCTAAATTTTGCAGACCTCTGGGGAGATTTGAGATGATAGCAATTGAGTGTGAAGGAATAGAGAAGGAAGCAAGTGCCTCATAGCTGCAAGAATTTAATGGGGGATTGCATCACAAGAGCACACAAGATAAATGATCTCAGCTGCAGGCCAAGCTCCATGTAACAATCACACAAAAGGGCACGCAGGTTACCAGATAAATCAGTGCTGTCAAGGATGTTATTGTTGGTTTTAGACACTTTATCGTGTAATCCTATTATTGGAAGCCCATCACCTCTTACATGTTTTTTTTCCTAGGACATTTTTCTTAGAACAACTAGATGTGTATTGCCACAAATAAAGATTTTTATCACTGGATTCATCTGATAAAAGTAACAAAAAAAATGACTTCTGCTTCATTAGATTTATAGAAAACTTAGTAAACTGTGTTTTTAGAAAGGTTCACCAAACATTGGACAACATTTTTTTATTTTTAACTAAATGCATGGGATATTAGAAAATTGACTTGAAAAAATAAATATTCTCTTACTGCAACTATCAGATAATGACTCATTTGTGTGCTGTTATCCGATTGGTAAAATATAACTATTAATGGTGATATCCCAGCACAAAGTGATGACAATTCTATCAGTTGTTTCATATTTTCTTTTCAAAAAAAATTTCCCAATTTTTAACTTTTTTATGCATTTTGAAACTGGGATCATTTATATAATTACAATGAGGCACACCAGAATGTATGTTATCATGATACTTGGGTATTTTTTAAGGCACTCAGCTTTGACTCAGTTGACACCAGCCAGGAGTTTGGTGAGATCCCACAATGACACACACTCTGTCTTTCCTTAATCCTCCATAACACAGCCTTAACTCACAGATGAATCAGATCTTTCCATTTTCCAAACCATTTTATAAACTGTAAAACAGGTTCAAAATGCAAAGCTTTCTGATTGGCTGTAAACATTCTGTTAGACCTACTGTGTATTAATCTTAGGTAAATATAAGCTATACATAGAGTATAATCAAATCCAGAACAGGGTACAACTCTATTTCAAAATATCCATTTTTATAATAGCAATACAGCCCTCCTAAAGGTTATGTTAATGTTCAGTTAATCTCCCTGTACAGGCATGTAGCACTTGACTATGCCTTGTGCCAAATTACACCACAACACGGTGATTAACAGAACATTAACATAACCCTGGTCTTGCTTAATTGCTTAATAGCAGGGTTTTATAAAGCTTTGTCTTCTTTCGGTTTTATGTGGGTGACTATCAGCTGGTCCCCACTTCCCCAAGCTGGCACTCACCTCCCTGATACTCACCGATTGAAGTCCCTAATGGATTGTTCACTGTCATGGGGCCAGGAGGGTGAAGTCCTTACTTCCCACAGTACACAGAGCCAGACCCTGGTAGCCATGCAGCAGTGTGGTCTGGGGTGAGCATGCAGGGTCTCAGTAAGCTGACATCCCCCATTTTCTATTTCCTACCTCATCTCTAGCCATGGTGGCATGTAAATGTGTGTGTTTGGAGGCACAAATGCACTACACAACCACAGCCCCTCCCTACTTGTCACTTGCTAAACTGCTCTACCACCAGCCATCCACATGGTGGCAGTCAAAGGGGCAAGATGGCTGACCTCTCCCCCCCACCCCCCTTGGAGAGGACAGCAATCCATGGGATGCTTAGTCCTTTCCCTCCCTGGACAATGCCCAGTGTTGCAGGTCTATTCACCAACCCAGGTCACTGGTGTGGCAGCAGGTAAGATGCTCAGTACTTCAGCCATTCCTTGCCACTGTGCCTTCGGTGATGTCCTTAATTTGACTTCAGTTACTACCAAAGATTATATGTGATTACTTGAAAAGTGAATAATAGTTGCCTCCTAAAATGCCATGCAGTTTGGGCTGAGTTAATTATTCCAAAGGAGCTCACAAGGAAATATGGAAGCATGGCTACCTGTTGGTATATTTAGTTCCATTTGCTATTGGGGCAAGTTTGCACCTGGGCCTAATAGGACCATATTGGAACAGGGAACTGGACTCAGCAGTGGTGACACAACACAACCTACATTCCTGCCAACACAAATCTCTGTCCCTTCATGCTAATGTATAATACATTCCCAAACCCCTGCCTTGCACAGTCAAGTTTAGCTCCCAGTGTCATCACACTTGCACTAGGCTTTAGTAGTGCACCTGGGCTATCATACTGCACCTGTTAATGCAACACAATATGTACCTACCAAGTGTTAAGAGTTTACACCTGCCAATTGTGATGCAAACTCCTATTACCAGGTCCTCACCCTTTGAATATGGGACCCCAGTATATGCAATAATATTTATAAAACATTATCAACTTCAGATATGCCTCTGGCACATTTAAAATGTATAGTATGTGGTTTCTCATTAGCATGTTTATACGCCGGTTTTCATACTGTGCATACTGGAGTTTTTAAACAGCAGAACACAAATTGGAGCTTATTCACCCTGTTTTGAGACATACTCCTAGCAAAAATTGGAAAATAGGAAAGTTAGATGCTTTCTGGCTCCTCAAACTGTGTACATTGCTAATAGGAACTAACATATGCTCCACCTGTCTGGCAATCCCATTGATTATGAATGCTACCATTTCTAGAAGATATTTTATACTGTTTTCAAACAGGCCATTAAAGGAGGTTTAGGAAGTCTGCTTGATCACCAAAGAAACACTTTTATTGCTATGGGTCCTGTAAACTTAAAGTGTGTACATATGCCCAGTGAATGCTAAGCTTAATCAGCAATGGCTTCCTAAATAGAAAGGTACTGATTCTCATAAAGCTCTTGGTTATCATTATATAGAGGATAATGTATGGGGGTTTGTCAATAACAAGACTGTAATCACTTCGAGAGGTTACCATGACAACTGTCAACCTCGAGAGCACAGCTTGAGAGCTTGCAACAGTTGTCATGTAACTTCGAGAATCGATTTCAGTCTTGTTACTCACAAACCCCAATACATTATCTTTTATAGTGTATGTTTTTTTTAACAAACATTAGGAATGCAACTTTTTTTTAAAAAAAGGCCCCCCCAACACACATCACCCAGACTGTTAGCAAGAAAAAGATATCCATGCAAGGAGAATCAATTTATTAATGCTTTATTGGTGCCATTTACTTACTGCCATCTGAAAGCACAGCAAACAAGTTATATTAAGTTAAAAAAATCCATAAATGAAGAGAAATCTGTTTCTTGCTTTGTTGAGTTCAACTGAAAATATCTGATTGGTCGCAGTGCATCACGTGTGTGAGCAGGCCAAAGGTCTCCTGGGAGTCATCAGCGGGACATCCATTGTGTTGGGGCCTGCTTCTCATGACCAACAGATATGGGGAATGAGAGGTAACCTATTAAATACAGAGAAAAAAAAGCTCAGCAGCTAATTTACACTTAGTATATGGTCAGCAATTTTACATGTTTTGACTTACTTGCTATCCCTTACAGAAATAATTATATGAAATGTTTTCATGCTGCACACATACCTGTAAAACTACCCAAGTGACATGCATGTAGCAAGCATGATTTAAATGTTAGATTGGAACCAATTGCATGCACGTGGCATGAGTGCAGCAAGCAAGTGTGAAAAGCATGCTTTTAATGTGAAATTGGAACAGACTGCATGCATGTGGCATGCTTGCAAAGCAAGTGGTCATTAATAGCTGCACACATAAAAGTTAAGTGACTTACTAAGAATCACACCATGTACAAGTGAGGATGATGAGATTCAAACCTATGTCTTCAGGTCTCTTGGTTTGTAGTTTAGTGCCTTTAACCACTAAGCCATACTGCCTGCACATATATGGCTCACTTGTACTTCAATACAAATCTGAATACATCTGCATGCATGCGGCATGCTTGTAGCCACTGTTATACATTTTAGTTGTCTTGTCCCCCTCTCGTCTCAGCTTCACAGCTGAACTATAGCACACATACCAATGGAAGCACATGTGGTTCTTCCCATTCCCAATACAGACACTCTTATCCACAAAATGACTTAATTACATTGGTCTGACCTGTACTACTATTTTCTCTCCATAGTTTTAAATGCTTCCATGCAAACAGACTTTAAGGGACAAACACAAAATAGCAATAACTCAACACCCACCCACATGGCCAGCCCTCCCATGCACACACACACACTGTAGCAGGTGTGACCATGATGCTACAGACTACCCAACAAGTATAGATATAAGTTGAGAGTCTCTTACTCGAGTACTAGGGAGCCAGAGGCAGGAGCCTTTAAGAGATGATGTCCATGGGTCAGAGTGCTGGGTCGTACCCCCATGAAATGAATGGCGTTATTTTTTATTACTATTTTATACATTATGATGGAGGGTTGGGAGAATAACGAAGTCCACTGTTCTACTAAAAATGCCTTTGTTCATTGAGTGGTAGTCTTCACTGATCTCCTAATCTCCATTAATTATGTATAAAATAGTAATACAAAAATTCATTTCAATAGTGCATGCCCCTGCAGTCTCCCTTGCCCTATAACATAATGTGCCTGAGCATGCAGATGTGGAGGTCAGCTTCCCTGAGGGGAGCATAAACCAGACTATAATGGGGCTCCAATAGTCTGTGCATACCAGACCACTGAATTGTCCCTGAATGCAAGGGACAGCCCTCATTTTTCCCCTAAAAAACTGCTCTGCTCCTCATCCACCCCTCATGGAAAACATGCTGCTCACACAGAGGATGTCCTGAAAATTTAGACTGCATGGCAGGGGCACCATTTCAGATTTCAGCAAGGGGGAGTCAACAACCGGTGGAGGCCAGGTGCTAGTTAGCCCCTAGGTGGCGAGCTCTAGAATGTCTGAAACATCTCTAAAAAGTAAAACTTATTTTTTGTGACTGTAAAGAGATATGCAAATCAGGAAAAATTCAAATGTGTAAGATTCATCTATTTATGGCAGCTCAGATTCAATGCAAAGAAGTGCAAGGTAATGCACCTGGGAAACAAAAACCCAAGGGAAGAGTACACAATGGGGGGTGAGATACTGACAACAGTAAAAATGGAAAGGGACCTGGGGGTAATTATATCAGATGACCTAAAGGTGGGCAAGCAATGTGAGAAGGCAGTAAGGAAGGCTGGGGACACTGGGATGCATAGGGAGAGGCATCAATAGTAGAAAACAGGAAGTTGTTATCACTCTGTACAGACAGTTGGTGAGACCCCATCTGAGTACTGTATGCAGTTCTGGAGACCCCATCTCCGCAAAGACATAGACAGAGTGGAGGCTGTCCAGAGGAGGGCAACCAAAATGGTGCATGGTCTGCACCAGAAGACATATAAAGAAAGACTAAAGGAGCTTAATATGTATACCCTTGAGGAAAGAAGGGAGAGAGGGGACATGATAGAAACTTTCAAGTACCTCAAGGAAATAAACAAAGTCCAAGAGGGTAGCATCTTTCAGAAAAAGAGATGTGCAAGAACAAGGGGGCACAATCTGAAGATAGAGGGGGGATGGCTCAGAGGTAATGTGAGAAAGTATTTTTTCATGGAGAGGGTTGTGGATGCATGGAACAGCCTCCCTGAGGAGGCCGTGGAGTCAAGAACAGTGGGGGAATTCAAGAATGCATGGGACAGACATAAGGCAGTTCTAGTGGGGAGGTAGGAGGAAGTAAGCTGTTGGTTAACTAGGATCTGCAGCTTATCTGTTAGGTAGAAAAATGGGCAGACTAGGTGGGCCAAGTGGTCCTTATCTGCCATCATATTCTATGTTTCTATGTTTCTATACTCTGGAGCAGTGCACCAGATTTGGGCATAAACCCACCTTCCTCCTTCCCCAGTCCTCCTGTAAAAATAATTGTTTTTATTTACCCAGCCATCTGGCTAGAACCTGTGGCCCAGTGTGCCACCAGCCCAGTTTTCAGTCCACTCCTTCTTCATCCTTCTGCCAGAAGCTGGATGCTAGAACCGACCATCCCAGGTCCCCAGCATGGTCCATGGCCAAGTCACCTCACCACCCACCTGTGTTGCTTGCTTCTTGCTTGGCTGCTGCCAAACTGCACTAATCAAGGCCTGTGAAGGCCATCCACACTGCTGTCCACTGCTGCTAGGCCTAGCTTTCTGCCACGGGGGTCTGTGCTGTTTTTTTTTTTGGAAGTCGAGCCTAGTAGAGTAAGTAGATAGCATAGTTCAGAGTTAGCTCCTAGCTCACCCTCTGTCCCTTCAACCACCAGGGGAGACAGAGACTCACTAAGAGTTGACCAACAACAATATGCCACCACAACACTGCTATTGAGAGTTCAGTGCCATCAACTCCTTCAGGCTGTATTGAGCAGCCTGTCTACTCTGTGGTGGGAAAGACAGTGTTGCACTTGCATGACTCATGTGCTCTTTCTTGGCTGGAGTTCCTCCACATCACATGTGATGGTGCCACTGCTAATGGATGGAAAGAGCTGACAACACAATACAGACACTGTAGAGTCAGGAGTGCACCTGCAGCATGAGCATACACAGACCAGAGGGGCACTTATTGTACAAAAGATTAAATCCAAATTTAATGCCATTATTTCCACACCATAAGAACAACCTACAGTAGGTGCAAATGGGGGGGGGGCCACTGCCCCCCCGCCCTACCTAAATGGCACTCCTGCTTTATGGTAGAAATTAATTCTCAGATGTTAATGTTGGTACAAGTAAATACAATGGTTTTCATTGTGTTCTGGGATACTGTACTCCATGTCTCAGGTTGTGTTCTGATCATCGTGGGGGCTAGTGTTCCTCATTTTGAGTGTCCATGTCCCTCATTTCAGTGACAAAATGTGAGGTATGGTGCATGCTTTCTAGACCCTACTCAGCACAAAGAGTGCTGAGCGTGGCCATAGTGTATATGCTCCATGCAGAATGACAAAGGGAAAGTAAGTGATCCAGAACAGTCATGGGGAAACACATTTGTAGCACTAAATATGCATAAGGGATTTGCATGGCCTAAAACAAAAAGGTCTGGCTTCACAGCACAGAGGCCCCTCTTCGCACATCTGGAACAGGGGATGTTGGCTGACTATATCCTAGGCATTGGTATGGTTAGTAAATGCTATGGTTAGTAAATCCTGACAACTCCTAAGATATGACTGATAAATGTAAATGTTTTTGGGCATTTGTAAATGTGGTCAACCCTTTTTTAGTGTAGAACAAGTATTTCATGTAGTATTGTCTGTATGTATATTCATTGGCCCTTGTAAAACCAACAAATATGTTGTATTGTGTTTTATTTTTAACTATTAATTAACAGGAACATCTTGAAAATAGGGCATTATCCTAATGATGTAAATATTCCATCTATCTCCTGTATAAAAATTAAGATTTTTACTACCATTTAATGCAGTAAGCAAACAATACTTTACAAATTAATGGTGATTTAATGGCAAAAATCAGAAGCTATTAAACAACTTGAAAAAGGATCAGAATTATGAGTTTAAGTAATGTTAATGAGAATACAATGAACAATGTATTTTAATGGCTGTAATTGCTAGCAGTAGTATAAAAAATAGAAACTGATGTTTTTTAAGACGAGATTTTCACCAGCTTAGCTGCTGCATACATGGCAAGCATGCAGCATGTGAACCTGATGTGATTTTTACATGATGTTCACACCAGCTTAACTGCTGCATTCCTGTCAAGCATGCAACGCACAAACCTGATGTGATTTCTACATGATGTTCACACCAGCTTAACTGCTGCATTCCTGTCAAGCATGCAACGCACAAACCTGATGTGATTTTTAGAAGATGTTTGTACCAGCTTACCTACTGCTCACATGTCAATCTTGCAGCATGCAAACCTAGTTTGCTTTTCAGACCTAGTTCGCATAAGTTCACTTTGTGTATGCGAACCACATGCAAACATTGCACAATTAGGCATGTGGCATGCATTCTGCATGTACACAGCACACTTATATTTCTGTAAGGGATTCCTCTTCAGAGGAGGAATCAGAGATAACTGCATGCCTTCTTTCATTCTGAGGGCCATAGAAGTTGTTTACTGTGACAGAAATCGTAGGTTGGTACATGTTGCCATCCCCAAACAGATTACAATTCACAAGTTCACTCAGGGGATGTCTGTTCACTGTGACTGCTGCTTTCTCAGGTACAGGCTTGGGAACAGCACTACTTGTTGATGGCTGCATAGTACCTGTGTTAGTTTTTCCTCCAAAGAAGGAAGAATTTCTTCTCTGCTTTGCCTCACTAAGGACACTGTAATTATTTATTGATTGCAGCAATCAGTGCCTCGACACTTGTTGCACCTCTGTTGGGGGCACATCACTATCCACCAAGCACTGAATCACTGTTTTATGAGTAGAGTGATTAGTAATCCTCTTATCTGTGGGCAGACCGGCAGATATTTTTATTGCATGCAGCATGGGGCAGATTTTATTTTCTCCCATGGGCATATTTCTGTACCACAATGACATACACGGCTTGTGGTTTGCATTTGGTGTTAAATAGAAAGGGGACTCTGGTGTTTGCATCAGGCTTGTTCTGTGAAACCTGTACAATTTATACACTGCTATGGGGTCCCTTTCTGGTTTCTCTATGTTGGCACACATTCTAGGCTTGATTGCTCTTATGTCCCTGGGGTTCTACCCTGACCTTTTTTTGTCTGTCTCTCTGAGTACTCGATGTATTCGTGACCCTCTGAGTCTGTTAACAGTACAAGGTCAGCCCACCTTAAGCTACGTTGTTGAGCTGTGCACAGAGCAAAATATAAACCATTGTTAAAGAAAACCATGTTCATTAGTGTTGTGGCGCTGTGGAAACCAAGTGTACTGGTGCTATACAATGTTTCTTTGAAATGTTCCTGATTACCATGGAATATTGCATGCCCATATTCATTTTTTAATAAATGCCTGTCAATACTTCCTAATATCCCACATAAAGTACTTGGCTCAAACTCAAAGCCATTATTGCGCTTTTATTTTATAGACAAACTCAGCAACGTGAATGTCAAGTTCAACAAAAGGGATTTTGCAGATGTTATGTTGCTCATTTACGCTGGCAAGGTAACTTTTTAGCAGTCTTATATCTGATTCTGTTTTTTTAATTGTCCTCCTGTTTTCCTGTTCCATGATAAACTGTCTGTGGTCGGACACTTCTGGTGGCTGTAATTGAGCCGATGCCATCGTGGTCGCTAGCTGCTGCAAGCTCCAACTGTAATAGTGGAATGCTGATTTAAAACACTTGCAATTTGCTAGCGACTCACATTCTAACAAGGAATTATTGAGAAAATGGCATTTGAAAAGAATACTGAACAGAGATGAGGGGCTTGTGATCAGAGAGGGTAGGGGACTGCTGCCCTCCCCAAACCATCCCCACAAAGTCGCGAGGGACACAGTAGCCCTCCCCAGGAAGCCAGACTAGAAGAAACCCCCCCCCGAACCACAGACTGACTCTACAGCGGGTCCGAGAGGGTAGGGGACTGCTGCCCTCCCCCAACCATCCCCACGAGGTCGGGAGGGATGCTGTAGCCCTCCCCAGGAAGCTGGACTAGAAGGACCCACCCACAAACCACAGACTGACTCTACAGGTACAGAGGCCTTGGCCCTTTGTCTTACCCTGGCGCCATTTCTTTTGTGAAAGAGAAAGCCACGGCGAGTGAGCCCTGCACAGTGACTCCAGGAGCAGTGCTGCAGAGGTGGTTGGCGCACATGTGAAGACTGTTTTTTTGTTTGCTTCACTTTTTGCCCCACGTACATTGTTTTTGCATACATAGTCCAGGCTCCTTAAGAAGCATGTCTGCATTTATGTAGGATTCACATTCTAAGTGCTGTTACCTTAAGATACAGATATGCCTACATTTTAAAACATTTTTCCTGCCTATGCTGATTTATTGTAATGTATTCCTGCACGCTGCTTAGACCTACATGTCGCACATTAATTCCAGCATTACGCATAGCCTAAAAAGACTGCCTCTAAACAGGGAAAATTACTGCAGTTTACAGTACCACTCGTAAAGCCGTATGCTCTGCTCA
The DNA here is from genome assembly GCA_016271365.2 of Neoceratodus forsteri. Lineage (NCBI taxonomy): Eukaryota > Metazoa > Chordata > Ceratodontiformes > Ceratodontidae > Neoceratodus > Neoceratodus forsteri. The sequence continues at coordinate 732,462,124 of CM057453.1, forward strand.
AACGTATAGCCTGCCTGTATAATTGTGCAAAAGGTCTGTTTTAATCGTATAGCCTGTATGCTTTGGTTCAAACGTACTGCCTGCCTGTATTTGCTGCAAAAGTCTGTGTAAGCAGAAACTGGGTTCTGACAATTTACCTGTTCTGCACCAGTTCTAAAGCACTAGGGTCTCCGTAGTTGGCCTTCAGCGGTAGCCATTTGCTTGCTATGCTCGTCAATTCCTAACAATGCAGGATAGATCCTCACAGTAACCGAAGGGAATTCTGTTAAATAATAAAATAAAAAAAAATTAAAAATAAAAATTTCTGGGGAAATAATTATCGGGGATTTTAACTAAGGGGACTGGCCTACATTTAAGAGAACTAAAGAATCTACTCAAGTATCAGTTGAGGGTCATCCTTTTTCTCAGCCAGCGGTGATAGCGTTTCTCCTGCAAAGCTCATGTTACCAGCTTCACATTCAATGCCCTCCACCTGAGCTATATATAGCCTCTTACCTCTCCTTATCTCCTTCACAGCAGGTCCGAGAGGGTAGGGGACTGCTGCCCTCTACCAACCATCCCCACGAGGTCGCGAGGGACGCTGTAGCCCTCCCCAGGAAGCCGGACTAGAAGGACCCGCCCCCGAACCACAGACTGACTCTACAGGTACAGAGGCCTTGGCCCATTGTCTTACCCTGGTGCCATTTCTTTTGGGAAAGAGAAAGCCACGGCGAGCGAGCCCTGCACAGTGATTCCAGGAGCAGTGCTGCAGAGGTGGTCGGCGCACATGTGAAGACTGTTTTTTGTTTGCTTCACTTTTTGCCCCACATACAGTGTTTTTGCATACATAGTCCAGGCTCCTTAAGAAGCATTACTGCATTTATGTAGGATTCACATTCTAAGCGCTGTTACCTTAAGATACAGATATGCCTGCATTTTAAAACGTTTTTCCTGCCTATGCTGATTTATTGTAATGTATTCCTGCATGCTGCTTAGACCTACATGTCACACATTAATTCCAGCATTACGCATAGCCTAAAAAGACTGCCTCTAACAGGGAAAATTACTGCAGTTTACAGTACCACTCGTAAAGCCGTATGCTCTGCTCAAACGTATAGCCTGCCTGTATAATTGTGCAAAAGGTCTGTTTTAATCGTATAGCCTGTATGCTTTGGTTCAAATGTACTGCCTGCCTGTATTTGCTGCAAAGGTCTGTGTAAGCAGAGACTGGGTTCCGACAATTTACCTGTTCTGCACCAGTTCTAAAACACTAGGGTCTCCGTAGTTGGCCTGTAGCGATAGCCATTTGCTTGATATGCTCGTCAATTTCTAACAATGCAGAATAGAGCCTCACAGTAACCGAAGGGAATTCTGCTAAATACTAAAATAAAAAAATAAATAAAAAAATTAAAATTTCTGGGGAAAAAATTATCGGGGACTTCAACTAAGGGGACTGGCCTACATTTAAGGGAACTAAAGAATCTACTCAAATATCAGTTGAGGGCCATCCTTTTTCTCAGCCAGCAGTGATAGCATTTCTCCTGCAAAGCTCATGTTACCAGCTTCACACTCAACGCCCTCCACCTGAGCTGTATATAACCTCGTACCTCTCCTTATCACCTTCACAGCAGGTCCGAGAGGGTAGGGGACTGCTGCCCTCCCCCAACCATCCCCACGAGGTTGCGAGGGACACTGTAGCCCTCCGCAGGAAGCCGGACTAGAAGGAACCCCCCGAACCACAGACTGACTCTACTGGTACAGAGGCCTTGGCCCATTGTCTTACCTTGGCACCATTTCTTTTGGGAAAGAGAAAGCCACAGCGAGCGAGCCCTGCACAGTGACTCCAGGAGCAGTGCTGCAGAGGTCTTGCCCTGCCAGCGCTAAATGCCCCCCACCGCCTCCCCACCACCACTCTTAGTCGACACTCCAATTTATAGGCAGCTGAGAGGTCAGGTGACTCTCAAAAACTTATCAGCCCACTTTCAGATCTGCAGGTTATCAGATCTCACCAGTAGTGGCCGCTATCACTAACCACAGCCTGTTACTGCAAAAAAAAAAAAAAAAAACCTCAATCATGCTCCTGTTCACTTTAACCTTGTTAACCATTGCCACTCCTCTTGTTTTGCTACCCCTAGCCATGCAGCCCCAAAATGACCCAAATCTATTAATCTTTAGCTCTGTCTCAACCCCCCATGTCCCCTAAATACCCCCGAAGTGCGCCCAGCCCACATACTGTATCCAGAATGGTTTTCCTGCCCCTCCATCGTCCACCCATCCTTCACCCCATGTCGAGCTGCCCTAAGCAGCCTAGTGAAGTCTACTTCAAACCACACCCTGATTCTCTCCAACCCTGAGTTTAAAATGAAAAATAAATGGCTTACCACCCTACAATACCTCACCCTGATGCTCCTACTGGCAGGTGATGTTGAAACCAACCCGGGACCTCTGACCCACCCCGCCCACCTAAAACTGCCAAAGGGACTTAGCCTAATCCATCTCAATATCTGCAGCTTACTGAATAAAGTCCCAGAGCTGCAAGTCACTGCACAAACCCTCAAACCAGACATTTGTATTATATCCAAAACATGGTTAAAACCCCAGCACAATGACTCTGAAGTAGCCATGCCCAGCTACACAGTTATATGGCAAGAAAGACTAGGCAAGAAGAAAGGTGGGGGCATTGCCATGTATATATCCAACGCACTCCAATACACCCCTGTCCAGCTCCCAGGTCCCACTCCACATATTGAAACCAGGATGATTAAACTTGTCCTGCCGCATACCTCTCCTGTGTATGTGGTAGGGTTATACTGTGCCCCTGCCACCCCAGCAACTACCATCATAGACCTCCTGGCCTCTTTTAAAAATCTGGCCATTGCTGGAGAGCTCTACATCCTTGGGGACTTTAATTACAACTGACTAGATAAAGGCTGCTCAAAACTAAGCAGTAAGATCAAAGCCCTTAACCTCTCACAACAGATTGAGGAACCCACCCGCCTCAACCCTAAATCCCAAAACCACTCCCTCCTGGACTGGGCTCTTACAACACACCCACACAGGATCACTAAAGCTGGCCTTCTACCAGATTCACTGAGCGACCACCACTTGATCTATGTGATCAGAAAGGTGCACAGATCAACAAATCACCTCCCACCTAGGACACTCAGCATGCGTTCTTACAATTCTCTCTGCCTCACCACCCTGCTAAATGACCTCGCCTCTGTTGACTGGTCATTCATCAAACTGGCACCTAACATTGATCATGATTTTGACATGCTCAGAAATCAAATTCTTGTGGTCTGGGACTATCACGCCCCCCTGAGAAGCAAAAGGGTAAGAGAAACCCATCTTCCCTGGGTCTCTGCTGACATTATCTCCAGATGTCGCGCAAGAGTCCGGGCCTGGAAAAAACAAAGGAAAACAAGTACCCATGAATCACGGCAACATTACCATACCCTCCGTAACAACTGCACCAAAGCCATAAGGCAGGCTAAAAAGAACTTCTTCCGAGCGGCCCTCTCCTCCAATCTTAACCACCCATCCAACTTCTGGAAATCTATTAAAACCTTGCTCACTCCCCCTATACAGCTGCCCACCCCTACCCTAACCATTCAGGGCAGAAATGTATCCGAGCCAAGTGAAATTGCCTCTACTTTCAACCACTTTTTTACCAACTGTGCTAAATCTCTACTAACAAACCCACAAATCATCTCACCTGCACCAAAACCCCACGCGCACCCCCCACACTCCCCCACCAAATTCTCCTTCCGACCAGTCTCCCCTGCAGAAGTCCTAGCCACCCTACATTCCCTAGACCCCAATAAAGGAAAATTCCCACTAGGCCTGGATGCCAAACTCCTATACCTATCTGCCCCTGCCATTTCAGCGCCCCTTGCCGATCTCCTAAACCGCTCCTTCTCCTCAGCACAAATTCCAACAGACAGGAAGGAGGCAATAGTCATCCCATTGTCAAAGGGTGGCAACCCATCAGAGCCCAGTGAATACCGCCCTATCTCCCTCCTCCCCACCCTGGCCAAGCTGCAGGAAAAACTAGCCTCTCTCAACTCACACAATTCCTTGACACTACCTCCTTCTTCACCCCCTACCAGTCAGGCTTTCGTAAATTGCTCTCCACCATCACTGCACTGCTAAGACTCACTAAAGATATTGCCTCAGGTATGGATAAAGGGTTCCTCACCTCGGCCATATTCATTGACCTGGCAAAGGCATTTGATACCGTATCCCAACCCAAACTCATCTCAAAACTGCATGATGCAGGCCTATCCGATCTAGCCACCAGGTGGTTCCAAGACTATCTATCTGGCAGGAAACAAGCAGTAAAAATTGGCCCTCAAGTATCCCCCTCGCTCCCAGTCACCATGGGGATTCCCCAGGGCTCTGTCCTGGGCCCCCCTTCTCTTTTCCATATTTCTAAACGACCTCCCACTAACCTGCCCAAACTCAGCAATCCAAATGTACTCTGACGATACCGTTCTGTACGCCTCCGGCCCCTCAAAAGGGGTTCTGAACTCTGCCCTACAGCAGGATTTTGATGCTGTCCAAACCTGGCTTAGCTCCAACCAATTTGTCCTAAACGCTAAGAAAATCATATCCATAACTTTTGGCACACAGCCCAGACTCTCCCGACTAGCGGCTCCCCCCACTTTTCATACGCTGGATGGAACCACCTTGCAATCCTGCACCTCCTTTAGGTACCTGGGTGTATGGCTTGATCGCTACTTGGACTTCTTCATCCACATTGACTCCCTCCAGAAAAAACTACACTCTAAACTAGGAGCTAGTTACCGCAACAAAGGATGCCTAACCACCTCGGTCAGGAGAGAGCTAGTGAACAAAATGATTCTCCCAATCTTCGACTATGGAGACGAGGTCTACTGCGTAGCCTCTCCATCCACCCTGGCCAACTTGGACCCCCTTTTTCATTCCTTCTGTCAGCTTATCCTAGAATTCCCCCCTACCACCCACCACTGTGACCTATATAATGCCTTAGATCTCCCATCACTGCACTCCAGATGCCAGCTTCACTGCGCTAATCTCATAGCAAAGCACTGGTCAAACTCCCTCCCCACATATCTTAGTTCCACTCTGTCAACCCAACCCACCCCGGCCTACTCCTTGCGAGGCACTGACTCAAAACTTCTACAAATCCCTTTCATGCACACCTCAAAGGGCCAATCAGCTTTCAAATACAGACTGCCCAAACTCTGGAATAACCTCCTGGCAGAAATCAGGCAGTCCTCTAGCCCAAGGTCCTTGAAAACTCTCCTTCGGGCCAACTTCTCAGACATATGTAACTGCAACCTGCAGGCCAGATCTGATATCAAGAAGCATCAAAATGTGCCATAAACAGTGCAATTATCCAAACAACTGAATTATTCTTGTGTTGTCCCTGAATATTATTGTCTTTTCCCCATGTTCACTGTCTGAAATGTTCTATGGTCATAGACACCAATGTTTGCTATAAGCAACTCATACTCTCGGCACTAACTTGTAATCTAAATAACGAATGCATAAGTCCAACCTGTAACATCTCTGGACCTGATGTTTCACCCCTTTTTGTACCCATTTGTACCTGATGTATGTACCATTATGTACCTGTTTGCAGGCACCATTGCCTATGTACATATGTATTTAGTAATTTCAAGTATGTAACTCCAGGTCGCATCTGGAAATGAGTGGATTCCCACTCAGTATGCTTGTCTGGTAAATCTCGTTAATTAATTAATAAATAAATAAATAAATCCTGTAAACTCATTGCAGTGACATAGTCGAAAGTGGTTTATTGCATACATCATAGCGATGGCTTTACAGGGTTATTAACTGTGCAAAATCCATTAATAACAACCACTCCCCATACATTATTAAGCAATAAGGCAAGGCCAAGGTTACGTTAAGGGTTATGTTACTGTTCTGTTACTCATGCTCTAGGGCTGTAATATGGAATGAGGTGTATCCAAGTGCTACATGTACCTAGAAGGCGATCAAGATGTTGGATGATCTTGGGGTAAGGGGCAAGATGACCAGGTAGCTAGGTAATCAGTTGTGGGAGACCACATTGAGTCATGGTCAGTGGGGAACACTTGGGGGATGAAGGAGGTCACCAGTGGGGTACAGCTTGGGTCAGTGCTCAGGCCAGCACTGTTCAACATGTTTATAAGCAACAACAGGGATGGCATAAAGGACAAACTCTACCTTTTCACAGATGACATCAAACTCTGTGGGAAAGTTGACACAGCATACTGGATCAGGGCCATGAGAGAACACCTGGAAAGAATGGAGAGGTGGTCCAGAATTTGGCAGCTGGGGTTCAATGCCAAAAAGTACAAGGTCATGCACATGAAGATGAAGAACACAGGGGCAGAGTACAAGTTAGTGGGGGGGGGGTTACTGTCACAGTAATGGAGAGGGAGAGAGAGAGAGAGAGATAGAGAAGGGGGGTAGAGAGAGAGAGAGAGAGAGAGATGTAGGGGTAACAATTACAAGAAGAGTGAAGCCATCTATACAATGCAGTAAAGCAGTGGATGAGGCAAACTGCATGCTGGGTTGCATAACCAGAGCACCAAGAGCAGAAGGAAGGAGAATATACCACCCTTGCACAGATCCCTGGGTGATTTCACATGAAATACTGTGTCCAGTTTTGAAAGCACTACTACTACTAAGTGGGACATAAACCACTTGGAGGCAGTGCAAAGAAGGGCCACTAAAAGGATTCAGGGCAGCAGATGTCTCTTTATGGCATCAGTGCTTACAACAAGGGTTTCATCAATAACCCTCAGAGTGCACCAACCCTGCATGGGATACATTGACTCTGAAGGTTGGAACTACAGTACTTGTATGAACAGAGGCTGGAGACACTGACCTGTACTGATCAGAGAATAGGAGGGAGAGGAGAACATGACTGAGACTTTTAAATACCTGATGGGCATCAACTGGGTGGACCCCAGTGAATTATTTTGGGTCCAGTGTTACTAAAAATAGGAGCAGGAATAGCTGCAAATTGGCAGGGGACAAATACAGGCAGGATGCCAAGAGGTATTACTTCACAGAGAGACTGGTGGAGAATGGAACACTCTGCCAGAAGAAAATCCATACATACTGTGGCTTCAAGAGGGTGCAGGATATAATAAAAGGGCTGGTATGAGTGACCAAAGGGGGGAGGGTATAGTGGCATATAAACATAAGGTATATGTGGTTCTGTATTGGACAGACTTGATAGATCATACGGCCTCCATCAGCTGGCAAAATTCTATGTTTTTCTTAGTCCTGTTATGAAAATCGGTAATTTAAAATATACTTGTATCCTGTTTAGGATGTGATTAGACACCGTATATCTATATCTCTATATATAAATAACATTGTATGCTTACCTAAGATTGGCATAAGCCTAACAGAATGTATACAGCAAATTGAGAATGTCTATTTCACCAACCCTTGTTATACAGAAGTATAATGTACAATACTGCAACTTTTTCCATGAAGTTACTTATTTAGTAACAACTGCTTGCCCATAACTTAAATAGTTTTGTATTAGTTGATTCAAACTGTATATAAAAAATAGTTAATATCTGATAACTGTCCCACAAGGACAGTTATCAGATAACTTTTTTTGCCGCAGAAGCTGAGAGAGGGAGAACTATGGCAAGCCGTTAGGGACATAATTCATAATCTCTGGCTGTACAGTAAAACACAGACACTATATGGTGAAATACATACATCATATAGTGAAATATATACATTATATAGTGAACTACATACACAATGTAGTGAACCACATACAGTATCTACTGAAATATATACATCATATAGTGAAATACATATACTGTATACTGAAATACATATATTATATAGTGAAACACATATGCTATATAGTGAAATGCTTACATTGTATAGTGAAATACATACACTATCTACTGAAATCCACATACACTATATACTGAAACAAATGTACTATGTACTGAAACATATACACTATCTATTGAGATACATACACTACAGACTGAAACATCCACATAAACTATCTACTGAAACAAATACTCTATAGATTGTAACACATACACTATATATTGAAAAAAATCTTCATACATTATATACTGAAACAAATACATTATATATTGAAATACATACACTATTGAAATGCATATACTACACACTGAAAAAAGCACATACACTATATACTGAAACAAATACACTATATACTGAAACATCTACACTTTATATTGAAATACATACACTATCTGTTGAAATAAATACACTATGCACTGAAAAATCTGCATACACTATATACTGAAACAAATACACTATATATTGAAACAAATACACTTTATATTGAAATACATTCACTATCTATTGAAATAAATACACTATGCACTGAAAAATCTGCATACACTATATACTGAAACAAATACACTACATGGTGACACACATACACTATCTATTGAAACACATACACTGTAGTCTGAAAAATTCACATACACTATATACTGAAAGAAATAAACTATATATTGAAATACATACACTATCTATTGAAATAAATACACTATGCACTGAAAAATCTGCATACACTATATACTGAAACAAATACACTACATGGTGAAACACATACACTATCTATTGAAACACATACACTGTAGACTGAAAAATTCACATATACTATTATACTGAAACAAATAAACTATATACTGAAATGGACTATGTTCTGAAACTACCCATCCCACTGCCCCTCTCCCTTGAATGGCCTGGAGCTGAACTGCTTGTCTGTTGCATTCAGTTAGCTGCTGGCTTGAGAGGATGTTTAAAACTGCAGAGCAGGTAAACAAAACAGGGCTTTCTCTTATTCTACTTCCTTATGGAATTTTACATCTTGTTTTGCTTGTACACCTTTAATCAAATTTCAGAACATTGTGATGTGACAAGAAACTTTTAGAACTAATTTAAAATGCTCTATTTTATTCTTTTAAATAAGTGCTGCCTTCATTTACTGTTAGACAACACATTTGCATAGGAAGCTAATACAGGATATTCCTAACATACCTGTATACATAGGGGGCTGCATGCATTTTTCCAAGTTAAATTGTTGATTGGTTTTATGTGTAATTAATTACTGTGTAAGTCCAGCAACTTATCTGCGCTGAATGCTTGGGAAGTGTACTGCAGGAGCTATGAAAGTGTAAGTCAAATGCTTTTGTAGTTTGTACTCTACTGAGTTAGTTTTGATTTAGTTTTTGTTTTTATTTGAATATTTTATTTAATAAATGTTCTTGGTTAAGAAAAACATACATAGTGCAGCAATCACAGGGCCCAATTCTCATCAGGAGCTCAGCTGGCATATGCATAATTTGCACTTTCTGTTCTGAATAACTTCACTGTGATGCCTCACTGGTGGCTATCACAGCTCCTAACCTCCCCATTACATATCTGCAGAGCATTGCAAGGTGAACAGAGCTTTGCCAGGCACTTGGTCTCCACTACTAAACCTGCCCTGGTCTAGCCTCATAGTGCATAATTACGCTGTTTATATGGTATGACTGTGTTATTGAGTCTGAGATTCCCAAACTGTGTTTTATTTCTTTTTCAAATGAGATGTTTGTCTTCTAGGTCACCCACTGACCCCCTTGTGCACTGGCCTGTCCATCCACATCACTCAAAATCACCAGGACTTACCTGCTCTGAGAGCTCTCATGGCCTCCCCCCCCCCCTATTTTGGGGCCAGGAGGGAGAGGACCATTCACAAGGAGCCACATATTCAGGAGCAGAGCCTGGTTAGTAGTGTAAAGCATGTGGCAGGTTGGTGGATTATTTTGCCATTGGAGGTTTTCTACCTTTGGTTTATCCCCTGGGCCGTCAAGCATGCAATGATGCCAATCCAATTAAAGGCAAGTACTGCTTTGTGCCGGCCTGCCTGAGCCCTGCCAGCATTCCTCACCTAGGTGGCTGTTAAAGAGCGGGGTGGTCAGACTCCCCCTCCCTGAGAGGAGAGCAGTCCCAGAGATGCTCAGTCATCTCTCCTGTCAGTTAATGTCTGCTTGACCCAGGTCCTTCCCTGAAACTGGGCCACTGACATGGGAGGCAGCACAGTTACCACTAAGCCTAAACTAAACCATTAAACCAGACCGTATTTTTATAAGTAAATAAAAACAGCACTCGGATGAAAGAAGAAATTGTATTTTAGCTATAGTTGTTACAAATATTTAAGACACAGCACAATGTTTTGAAACTGATTAAAGGTTTTCCAAGGAAAATAACATAAAATAATACATAAAGATGTAGAATAAGCTAATCCATTTTTGTTTACTTTCTGCATCTTAAGAGGCATTGGCAGGCAGGGGATTTTTAGTCAATTAGGGTCCCATTTTCAGAAGGTTAGCAGAACGATAAACATCTAAGCACTGTGCCATGTGGGAGAACAGCATGTTGAACAGGTACCATATATTTAGCAGCCCCAGATACTAACCTGATCATGTGCATGTGCATATGTACTACTAAAGCCTTGCAAATGAGGGATCCCCCCTCCTGTGTACAGAGCACAGTGCTATATAAAAGGTTTTGAAAGTGCTTAACAACTGAAATTGCAATACTGTTTACTGCTTCCAAAAATCCTGCCCTCATTTGAGCACACAGTGGTGCATATTGTCACCCTACCTCTGGTCACCATTATGATGCTCCCAAGTAGTATACCAAAATGATCCTTGGCATGTAAAGGTTCTACACCCCTGATCACAGTTTAAATGGCTCCAGTTATTATAGAAAAATTATCCTTGGTGTCTAGTGCCCCCCACCCAGGCATACTAAGCTGGGAGCTCATTTCTAGATGCATCCTTGGGGAAGGAGAACTTGTACAGTTGGGCCTTAGGTAGCACAAAATTTCAAAAATACATAACATACATATAGCAGAGTGGTACACAACCACAAATTACATTGGGAATAATACATGCAAGACATGAGAACTTGAGTGATAAGCAAACAACAATGCATATACAGCGCAGTCAGGAGCCACAAACATATGCTGGCAATCAAATACAGAGCAGTTTAAATCAACGCTGGCTATAAACATTTGTGCATAATGCATAGAGTAGAAGCATAAGGGCCAAATTATAGCTGCACCTAAACTGGAAACAAGTCATAGGAGAGCAAAGGGAAAACTAGAGCAAGTGCAGGAGAGAGAGGTGAGATCTCTGAAGTGGTTTGAAAGAACCCATGAGAGGGAGATTGATGAATGGCTGAGGCGAGGGAGTTCCAGATTTTAGGGAAGCGGCTGAATGTGGCTTTGTTGATGGTTGTGGAAACAGAAGGGACTGCTAGGGTTTGAATATTTCAGCTTCTGTTGGTATGGCTGTGGGGGGACGTCAGAGAGATAGGAGGGTAGGGAAACAAACCAGATTTGCCCACAAAGCTGGCACAGTGGGCATGGTGTCTGTCCACAAGAAAAGAAAATAAGAGAGATTTATAAATAGAACAGTGGTGAGTCCAAGAAGGATAGTCAAGAGTGTAATGGCAGAATTGTTGAAGAGTGTGTCCAGACTGGCAAGGGTAGTGACTGGGGCTATGCAGTACCACATCACCATAGTCAGACATTTGGAGGATCATTCTCTGGATAATAGCACAGTATGCTGGAGGTGGGATACAGTCACAGTTTCTGTAAAGTGCATCAAATTGGGGTGCAGCTTTTTGACTATAGCATCCACTTGTTCAGAAAAGTTTATGTGCTGATCTAGCCAGATACCAAGACAACTAAAGATGGTAACATCCTCCACAGGGGAGCCATCCAGGGTATGGAGAGTAGGAAGGGGAGGGCTCCTAGAGGGTCTGTGCCTTGTGCCAAAGGACATAGAGACAGTCTTCTTGGCATTGAGGAAAAGCTGATTTGTGTGTGGTCAGGGCTGAACTTGATCAAAGTCCAGCTGGAGTCTGTGGGCCTACTGTGAAGAGGACCGTGTCATCTGTGTACATGTGAATGGATGCAGACTAGCATACGGACGGGAGATCATTAAGAAAAATGGAGAAAAGTAGTGGGCCTAACATAGATCCTTGTGGGACCCAAGTGGACACAGGCAGGGAGGAGAGAGGGGGTCGCCAATTTTGACTGCTTGGATCTACCCCTGTGGTAGGAGTGGAACAGTTGATGGCTAAGTCAGAGAGGCCTGCAGCCTGGAGTTTGGCTAATAATTGGGGTGGTAGACAGGGTTGAATGCTTTGGCTAGATCGACAAAGATAGCAGAGGCTGTGATCCATACCGTTATGGATGGATTTGGTGAGCCTGAGAAGGGAGATGGTGGTGGTGGAGTGATTTTTGCAGAAGCCAGACTTGAATTGGGTGAAGAAGAGTCCAGAAAGGGAGAGAGTTCTGACAAGATAATTTGTTCCTGTACTTTGGAGGGAGGAGAGAAATGAGTCGGTAGCTGTTAGTACCAGATGGGTCACTACCTTTTGGAGGAGGAGTAACATCGGCAGTCTTCCAGTCAGAAGGGATGGAGGAACACCAGAAAGAGAAGTTAGGGAGGTCAGCCAATGGGGAGGAGATTGCAGAAGCAGAGAGATGGAGGAGCTTGCTATCCAGGCCATCTGGGCTCTTACCCTTGGAAGGATTAAGGGCGGGAAATGTGTCAGTGATAATGGATGGAGTTACTGGACAGAAAAAAAACAATAGGGGAAGGAAGGGGATGACAATCATGCAGGCTGGCAGGGGTGAGAGGGAGGTGAGGAAGGGGAGAGGGAGGAGAGGAGAGGAGAGAGGAGGTGCAGGTGATGAAAAGGAATTACATCTCTATGGTGATGAAGGAGAGGTTAGAGATAGGGGTGTCACTGATTTTGAGGACAGGCAAAGGAATGGGAGAAGAAGAAGAGATCATGACAGCCTTCCAAAATTTAGACAGGTAACCAATGTTGGTACTGAAGTTAGATGTAAAATACTCACCTTTGGTAAGCTTATTGCTGTGGTACAGGTGCTGAGGAGGTGATCATACCTCTGGAAGCCATGGGGGATGGGTTACATTTATTTTCTGACCAGGCCAAATCATGCACTTGCAAGTAAGCTATGAGCTGAGCCATGATCTAGGGGAGGTGGGGTACCTTTTCTCATGTCCTGCTCTGGGGGGGGGCATGGCAGTCCCATATTTTGAGGAATTTTGTTTTGAAATACATTAGCATGGAGTCAGTGGAGCAGACCAATGAGATACGGGACCAATCAGAGCGGCTTAGGTCACGGTGCAAGGAGGTGAGGTCCAGGGATTTGAAGGAAAATATAAGCAGTGATTTGGTGGGGGTGAGGGAGCTTTAGTTGAATGAGAGGCAGCAGAAGGTTGTGATTATGGTGTCAAATCAGAAGAGAGGGAAGTCAAGAGTGGAATACCACAGGGATCCATCCTGACTCTTGTATGCTCATTAACAACGTTTGAGAATGAATCTGGGTTTGTTTCTCTTTGAAGATTACACCAAGCTCATGGGAGAGTAGTGACGGGGGAAGTAGGAAACTGCAGAGTGACATGTAAAAATTAGAGAGGTGGCCTAAGGTTTGGCAGTTGAAATTCAAAGCCAAAAAGTGCAAGGTGATCCACCTAGGGGACAAGAACCCCAGGACAGAGTACCGGATAGGAGGGGTAGAGCTGACCACTACAGCTGAGGAAAGGGACCTAGTATTCATCATCAGTGACTCCCTTAAACAATCAAGCTAGTACAGTGAGGCATCTAGTAAGGCAAATAGGATACTAGGATGTGCCAGAAGAGGTTCTGATAGTAGAAGAAAAGAGGTTTACTGCATCTTTATTGATCATTGGTGAGGCTGCACCTGGTATACTGTTCAGAGTTCTGAACTTCTGAAGACCTCACCTCAGAAAAGATAAGGACAAAGGGTGATCAGGATGATTCAGAGCTGACAGGACAGATCATATGAGGATCTGCTCAAGGCACTGAACATGTCTTCACTGGAGACCAGACAATATGATAGAGACCTTCAAGTTCCTGTAAGGAATAAACAAGGTGAATGGAGAAGAACTACTTAGCATGAGTAACAGTTCAAGGGCGTGGGGGCACAAGTAGAAACTGATGGGAGGGAGCTTCAAGAGGGATATTGGAAAGTTTTATTTTCCAGAGATGGTGGTGGAAATGTGGAATAGTCTGCCAACTGAGATGGCAGGCAACAAAAACATAAACGGTTTCAAGTATGGCTGTGACAAAGTGAAGGGTATAATGGTTACTCAGGCTGATAGTAGGGAGGGAAGGGAACGAGGGAGTGGATAGTGAAGGCTAGTACCCTGTATGGACAGTAGGTTCTGAGGTTTAATAGAGGAAATGAAGCAGACAGGATGTACCATTTTTTTCTGCCATCGTCAATTTTCTGTGTTTCTATTTTTCCATGATCCCTGACATCTAGTAGCCCCATCTGCCAGTTGCAAATCTGAGCCCCCTCCCAAAGCCATCCAGCCAGGTCCCTCCACCCCTTGCCCATTGGCCCCCATTTACCCAAGATTGCAGCCACTTCCCTATGACTGTGATCGGTACAGCATCTTAGCTCATTACCTTGACTGATCACTGTCTGAGTGAAAGGGAGTGAGTGCGCGCCTATTGTAGAACATCTGTTTCTATAGTAGGTGTGTGCTCACTTCGTGTCACTCAGAAAGTGGCCAGCCGAGGTGGCGAGCAGAGGGGCTGGACCTGTCAATGTTGCAGTGGGAGGGACTGGCAGCTGGGGAAATTTATAAGCCACCATGGGGAGAGGGGTGGAAGGACCTTAATGGGTGGAATTGAGAGGGGGCTCACACTTGCAATCAGGGTGATCTATATGCCAGGGATCCTCTTAATATACTAATCAGGTGCATCTGAATGGTGATTGGGGGTGGGGAAATTCTAGATGCCAGGGATCATTTTATTATATCAGGGGCATCTGAATTGTGATGAGGAAGTGGGGGGCTGGCACTGCTCTGTATAATTCCTCCATACAGTCATGCACAGAGGCATTGTGCAGAAATGTTAGTTAGCCCATATGGGCTGGCAAATGTCCCACTAGCACCTTTCCTGCCCTATGGACTTAGCATGCTGAGAGTTGAAAATGACTCATGGGGTAAAGGTGCTATCCTATTTGGGACATGCTTTCTCCATTTGTTTCTCAGAATCCATGACTTACTGGAGGCTGTGATAGTGCCTAGTCATTCCATAGTGGGCTATCCAATGGGAACCAGTGATGACTGTACAGTGTAGTTCTTTTTTTTTTTAAATTTTGTTTTATTGGCAGTTAAAGTTGATTCAACTTCCATACATTAATTACAGTTCCTTATGCCAACTTCTTCATCTTACGTGCAGACATTATAAATTATTACAGTCTGTAAAAAAATGCTCTTTTCAGTAAGTGAAGTATTTTATAAATGCTGCCAAGTTAAAAAAAAGTAATCTAAAAATACTTAAACGAGTATACTTTTTAAAAAACTGTACAGTGTGGTTCAATATTATGATGGGTGAGAGGCAAGCCACAAAAAGACGATGGTCCTGGAATTTAGTAGGTTGGATTTTAAAGAAATCGGAGACTTCTTCAGAAGCAGCCTAGCAAGGGAGGATTGTCAGAGAGGGGTAGAGGAACAGTGGAGAAATTAAGTAAAGGCATAGGGAAGGCAAACAGCATCTGTATGAAGGAGTGAGCAAAAGCAGGAGAAAACAAGCATTTGTCAATGCTGAATGTTGTACTGCTGGCTTTGGCATTGGTAGTGCAGAAGTTAGAGAGATGCATAATAGGAATGGCAGTGAAGTATGGAAGTGACGCCAACCCCACAACACCCTGCTGAGACTGACAGGCATTGAGGTGTGTCTTTGGATCATTGACCATAACGCTCATGCCATTTTACCTCATCCTACCCTGCAGACTCCGACAAGTGTCACATTGTGCCTTGGGGCCATCAGGCCTTATGCTCACCCCATTCCACAACAAAGTACATTGAGATGGGTGCAGTATAGGAGAAAGGGGTGAACTTTGAGGCCGAAAAGTCCAAGGCACACCTTGATGCCTGTCACTGTCTGCAGGGTGAGAGTGGGGTGGAATGGTGTGACCACTACAGCAGACACTGCAAAGTCACCCCTTTGATACCAGTCAGTCTATACAGGGTGGGATATTATGGTTAGAAACCTTAATGCCCCGGGCGTTTGTTGGTATTTGCACTCCAAATTTTCAACATGGGCTTTTTGTGACCCCACCTCATGAAGGCATTTGGGACCTCTGCTCATGAACAGTGGCACTGTGATTTTGTTAATATGTCCTGAACGTTGATTTCCCATAGCAACTGTGGCATTCTGCACCAGATGTGAGGAAACATATTTTGGATAGGATGTGAAAAATGACAGCTCTACTGTTCATAAGGATGTGTAAAGAAATGGCAATATTGGAAAAATATGGAGTGAAAATATTAAAAGTTCTCAAAGTTACAAGTGTGCATGGAAACTGCACAATGCATGCTCATAACACAGTCATTTTGTGGACTTTGTTCTCCAAATTTTCAACATAGGCATTTTGAGAACCCATCTTATGAACAGTGACACTGTCATTTCATTAATCGTCCCAAAAGGTGATTCTGCTCAGTGACCATGAAATTGCCTTTCGGGATCGAATAATGAAATGACAGTGACAGAGTTCATGAGGTGCGGTACCAAGAACCCCATGTTGAAAATTTGGAGCCAAAAGTCACAAGAGTAGATGAGATATCCACTTAAGTTGACCCCCACACCATTGATGCCATTATACAGCTTAAGTCTGCATTCCAAAATGAGTGTGCACTTGGACGTAGTGCTCCAAAAACCAACAGTAAATTATTTGTAGAAAAGGTTTCGAGCACATATGTGCTCGAAACCTTTTCTACAAACATTATACAGCTTACCAGCATTTCTTCAGTTCGTGGTCGGTTTTGAAGAGTGCAGACGTGTTCCTGCTCCACCGAAGATCACAGCGTGGACTCTGGCGGTAAGTATGGGGTGGGGGGTTGGGGTGTGGGGTGTGCAGAAGGTGGGTGCAGGTTGGGGTAGGGGACCCAATGGCAAAGGACCATTTTCTTTGTTTCAGGTTATAATAAAAATAAAAGAAAGAACACTGAGGACCATTTTCTTTTTA
The DNA here is from genome assembly GCA_016271365.2 of Neoceratodus forsteri. Lineage (NCBI taxonomy): Eukaryota > Metazoa > Chordata > Ceratodontiformes > Ceratodontidae > Neoceratodus > Neoceratodus forsteri. Next base: position 732,479,204 of record CM057453.1, read on the forward strand.
TTTTACAGGTGCAAGGAAAATGTTGGGCAACTGGGGTGGGTTCCCAGTGTGTCCCATGAGTGTGTGGTGTGATGTTAACCACACTGCGGTGGGCAGGGGCAAATGCTGACACAATCAGCTTTTGAACACAGAGGCACACTGGGGTGGTCTTCCAGTGTGCCACACAATCTTGGGGGGTTAGCTATGCCAACAGGGAGATTGGGCACCCCAAAGTCGGCTTGCTGGGGATTACGAGAGGCAGATGGCAACAGCCTCAACCATGTTCATTGAAATGTTACACCAGGCAAGGCATGCCCTGCAATGATGGGGAGCACCCTCATTGCAGCGGAAAAATTGTTTCAAGTTGGTGGCACACTTTTGCAGTGCTGTCATAGATAGCATGCTGTTTCATTTGTGCTACAGAGCCCAGCCCGAAAAAGCAGTGGTGCCTTTGGCCACAACCGCACCTCCAAAACCTGCTACCACTATACGTTGTCTGCGCTGTGTATACAAGACAACATAAAAAGGACCATTATGGTACTGTAGGGAAGTTACCATGAAGGTGTCTGAAGGACATCCCCCAACCAGTCTGGTTAAGCAATTTCCTCACTGTTTTTGAGGAGTGGGCTAGCCCCACCGTGGCATCCGCAGTTGAGACTAAGGTGGAGGGGCAACTCCTCCGTGATGCAGCACCAGGAAAGGGGGAAAGAAAATCCCAGAAAAGGAGGAAGCTTCTCTTGGTGGGGAACTCAATTGCCCAAGGAGTGAATTTAAGGGAACCCAGCAGGAAGGACAGGGAGGTAAAGTGCATTTCAGAAGGCACTGCATGGTGGGATGAGAAGGTGGATCAATAGGATCACAAGGGTAATGACAAGGAGGGAGGAACTGGATGTTATCGTCCACCTGAGGATGAATGACTTGGCAGGAGACAAAGTGGAAGTAGTTAGAATCCAAAAGGATTTTAGGAAGTTGGGGGAGTCTGAAGCAAGTAGAACACTTCAATAAGGCAGTGTAGCACAGTGGTTTAAGAATCTGAGCTGCAAACCTGGAGACCTGGGTTTGAATCCCACAGCCCTCATTTGCATACTGTGTGACCCTGTGCAAGTCACTTAACTTTCTTCTGCTCCCAGGTCACACCTGTAAACAAGCTTCAGCTTAGTGTGTCTCTCCTGGTAAAAAAAAAAAAAAACACTCCATCTCCTTCTCGGAGGTGTCATCAGTCTATGGCAGGGGAAAGGCTAGGGCACTCCTCTTCCAGTAATTCAACTCCTGGTTGAAGGAATGGCATGGAATGGAGGGTTATGGCCTCATGGGGGAACTAGGGCCCCACCTGGATGAACGCAAGCCTGTATAAAGATAATGGCCTGCATCCATCAGGGAACGTGACCTGAGTAAGAAGTGTGAATGCTTCAGTGACAAGCATTTAAAATGTCCAGGGAAGGAGGAGTCTGGAAGGTCAGGTGACTTAGTATCACCCCCCCCCGGGCACATGCAGGAAAATTAGTTGAAGTCTGGGACACTGAGAGCAGAAGCAGAGTGGGAAGCAGTGAATTCTAGGCCACATTCTAGGTTTTTCTGATGTTCTAGTTATTTCCCTGAACAATGTTAACTTCACCAACCCTGTATGTGGTAAACTGTTGATCTCATTTGTCCTCCTGTATCCTCAAAAAAAAAACAAAAAAAAAAACTATACACTGTTTCTCTGTACTAAGTTGTTATCACTGTATTGTCTTCTCTGTGATGAGGTACCTTTGTAAACGAGCCTCTGGCTCAAAGGTTGTAAACTGATGCTTAATAAATAAATAAATAAACATAAGAAAGACAACTGGAGAGGGGGGATGAAGCAGAGATGGGGAAGGGGAAGAAAGCAGGAGAGCAGCAGCAAAGAGAAAGAGGGGGATAGATGCAAAACATGGAAGGCATGGTAACAAATGACTGCAGCCTGGGAAATAAAATCTCAGGCCTGGAGGCATTGATAGTAGAGAAAGACCTGGACATAGTAGCAATATCTGAGACATGGTATACTGTTAATCATGGGACATTAATGTACCAGGTTATGCTATGTTCAGGAGGGATGGAGGGTAAAAAAGGAAGGAGCATGGGCCTGTACGACAGAGAGGCTATAAAGGAGATAGTGGTACAGGGTAGACAGGGGGAGGCTGAGGCACTGTGGGTCATCCTTGAACCTGGTAAAGGCTCAGCAATATGAACGGTTGATCTTCAGGCCTTTGGCACAGGGGGAAGAAGTGAACAGGGAGCTTGAGTATGGAATACACAATATGGTAACGAAAGGTGAAGTCCTGCTGCTGGGGGATTTCAGTATGCCAGATGTGGATTGGTCCACCCAGGCAGCTGCTTCAGCCAGAGGCGGAAGCATCCTGGATTCCTTATAGGGGGCAGGTCTAAGGCAGCTTGTGCTCGATCCAGAAAAAAGGTAATTCTTGACCTGATGCTGACCAATGGGGACAAAATTCAGATATCTGTGTAGAGGGACAACTGGGATAAAGCAACCACCACATAGTGTAGTTTAGCATGGAACCCAGGACCCAGACCAGTTACACGACAGCAAACATTTTGGATTTCAAGAAGGCAGACTTCATTGACATAGGGAGATACATCCGAATAGCCTTCTTTAGAAGCTTGTAAAAGGGTGGCATTCAGGAGGTATGATGAAACACAGAAGAATGAGAATAGAGAGGTGTATCAGGTAAAACAGAGGGAAGCAGGTAAGGTAATGAAGGGACCAACAGCTCAGATAGAAGAAAGCATAGCCAAAAGGTATCAAAAGAAGACCAGACTTTCTTCAGGTACATAAGCAAGGAGAAAAAGGCAAGGGGGGATGGATTCTGAGGATAAGGAGGATGACAAAGGGAGACTGCACAGAGGGGATTAGTAAAAAGTATACATCCTGAACAGGTACTTCTACAGTTTTCACAGAGGAGAGAGACAGGGACAGTTCACCAAGCAGCAGCATGAACACTGTAGGGGGAAGTGGACACAAGTCCATTTTCAAAGGGAAGAGTATTATTGAAGGGACTTCAAATTTTAGGGTGGACAAGGCCATAGGACCGTATGGATACATCCAAGGGTATTAAGGGAACTAGGCAGGGAGGTGCTTGCTGTTCTATTCATGGCCTTATTCAGCAACTCACTGGAAACAGGAGTGATTCCAGAGGACCAGAGGAGAGCAGACATAGCTCCATTTTGTAAGAGCATCAGTAGGGAGCAGGCTAGCAAATATAGCCTGGTCTGTCTTACCTGAGTCATGGGGAAATTAATGGAATCCATACTAAAAGAGAGACTGTTATGAGTATTTTGAATCCAGTGGGCTGCAAGATCACATGTAGCACAGATTCACAGGGGAAAGGTCATGCCAAATGAATCTGGTAGATTTCTTTGACTGGATGACCAAGGAAATAGATAAGGGGAGAGCAGTGGACATGATTGAACCGGAGTTTAGCTAGGCTTTCAGCACTGTGCCACACAGGAGGCTGATAAAGAAACTGAATGGCCTAGGGATGGGATCCAAAATGGTTAATTGGGTTCAGTGTGCATGTGCAACTGGTTTTGTGCTTGTGTAACATAGATAATCTTGGCTGTTCACCTCTATCCATGGATATACCACCCTGTATGGGTATGAAGGTAGGAACCGAGAGGAGGTTCAACCCTGAGGTGCTATTGTGAGGATTCCTTGGCTAATGATACCTTAAGAAGCCCATGGGAAAGAAAGGCATGCTGCTGGAGAAGGAGGGGTGGATGAAGGGGCAAGGAAAAAATACTTGTGAGTGGAATGAGGAGAACAGCCCTTAAATGTGCTGAATGGGAATGTGTCCGGTTGCACCGCTCACTTAAACTACAGACTGTAGCCTTCCAATTAGTACAGTAGCTAGTAAATGGATAAGAAACAGAGGGTGGTGGTTAATGGCACTCACTCTAATGATGGAAGAGTGATCAGTGGGGTACCACAGGGCTCAGTAATGGGACCAATCCTTTTGAACGTAGGGACACTGCGGAAGAACTGAAGGGAAGGTAAGCCTTTTTTTAGATGATATCAACACTTGCAATAGGGTAGACTCCGAAGAGTGGTGAAGAGAATGATTAGGGGTCTAGTGAATTTTGAGGAGTGGTAAAAAGCATGGCAGTTGGATTCAATGCTAAAAAGTGCAAAATCATGCACCTAGGGCATAGGAACCAAGAGCTGAGTATAGGATGGGGGGGGTTATTGACAGTCAATAAAAAGGAAAGGGATCTTGGGGTTTTTATGTCTAAGGACCTCAAGGTGGCACTGTTGCAAAGCAGTGAGTAGGTCTAGTGAGATGCTGGGGTGTGCAGGGAAGGTATCTCCATCAGGAGGATGGAGGTGGTGTTGCCGGACCCTACCTGGAGTGCAATGTAATTTTGGAGAACAAAGCTCAGAAAAAACATAGACAGGGTGGAGGAAGTCAACTGGAGGGAAGCTAAAATGGTGCAGGATTTACATAAGAAACCCTAAGAGGAGAGACAGAAGGATCTCAGCATGTACACCCTAGAAGAGAGGAAAGAGAAAAGTGACATGATACAGGCCTAAAGGTATCTTACAGGAGTGAACAGGGTCTGGGGAGTCACTTTCAAATGTGAAAGAGCACCAGGACCAGGGGGAATGCAATGAAGCTCGGGGGGCAAGAGAGAGATGTGAGAAAATATTGGTAGATGCCTGGAACAGATTACCAACTGACGTGGAGGAGGCTAAAACAGTAGGGGCCTTCAAGCATGTGTGGCGTAGACATAGCGGTATATTAGAGAAGAGGTGGGAGGGTCAATGGAGATCAGACAGCATGTGAGGAGGAAGATGAGGTGGGAAACATCTAGGCAGACTATGTAGGCCAAGTGGTCCTTTTCTGATGACAAGTTCAGTGTTTCTATGTTTATGATTGCACACCTACTATAGAAACAGCTTTTACTACAGTAGGCCTCTGATTGTGAACTGTCATTCAGTTGGTGGCTGCTTTAAATGTGAGTGGAGGGTCTGTGCTGGTCGCCGTACACCATAGGTTGGGGGCAAGTGGGGGCAGTTGTAGTGGTACTGGGTGGGCTGGTCAGGGGGGTAGATATTATACTTATGGGACAGGGGAATTACTCAACACCAAGGATCTGGTATGGAAGAATTACAGCTCTTGCCAGACTACTAATTGGGACACATGGGGAACCCTGGTCTGGATATCAGGCAAATGGTACCGAGGAATAACTGATCTTATCAAGTGTCTGATGGGGCCCAGTTGATCAGTGGTGGGGGGTCTGCTGTCTGCTGGACACATGGGACAGATGTTTTATTACACAGGCATGCAATTTGGGGGGTGGGGCACTGGACACCGGGACAGTTATGCCATGTACCAGTGGAGGGATCAGGGCTAGTGGTAGCCTGACATGGCCAGGTGTTGGGAGTGTATGAATGCTCAGTCCATAACACCTGGTTTGGGGAACCAGTAACTAGTGTTGCACTAATGGATAGCTACGCCTCCCCAACCCACCCAACATGCCAATGTGCCTATGCACAAGGATGGATTAGGGCCACTTACAAATGGGCTAGTGACTTGGTAACCAAGCAATCATATGACCCTGTGTAGTACTATCCTGCTTTAGAGGTGCAAATTGGGATTAGCAAGTTGATAACCTGTCTAACACTCACAAAAAAGCTTGAATATTCTGCCTTAGGGCTTTTTAAAACCATTGTAACTCTGTTAAATGAACAAGGAAATACCCTGGAGTTGTGGTTGGTGACGGTGCACCATGGCCTCATACCCACTGCCGGACCCCACCCACCTGGGTCCCAATCCTCTGCATGCCTCCTCTGCCTGGATGATACTGGATGTCTTGGATGCCAGAAGAAGTGGCAGTCCTGCCTTATGGATAAGCCAGGGAGGTCTCTCACCAGGCGGAGGTAGGCATTAGCAAAGCCTCGGAAGGGGACCCAGAGTGTGGTCATGGGGCAGGTTGGGTGGGAGAGAACTGGGGATGATGCCTGAGAGAGGACACATTTCCGGTGATCAGAAGAAAAAGAGTTGGTAAAAAAAGAAAAAAAAAACATTTCCCAAACAGCATTCCCCCTTTTGATTTGAACCCAAATCACCTTTTGATAATGCAGCTACCAAACTACCTGACTATCTAACTGCTGTAGGTATTACCAAACACAAACCCATTGGTATCAGTTCAAAAAAGACACCCCCTGAATTTTGTCCCCGAATGCCTAAATACCAAGAGGCAGGCCTGAGGTGCAGCTGGTTGGCTGGCGTTGGCACACCCACCTGAACCAAACAACCCCCCAACATGTTTCCCTTGATGTCTTTAAATCTGGAACTGGCTTTCAGCACCAGTGGACTTGAACACAGTTTATAAATATAATATTCCCCAGGTGCAGGGCAATTCCTGCCCTCACTCACAGCTCTGCTGTATTAGTCCTAGGATGGCACACATGACTGAAGTCCTGGGGAGGATGGATCAGCAGACACAGAATCAGGACTGATGCTTAACACTTGAAGGTGTGGAACCTGCAGCTTGGATCTTCAGTGCAACACAAGGTCTTGCAGCCCTGTCCCCCCCCGGCCCACAGAGGCCCACTGCAGGGCATCACACAAGACCCACCAGCCACAAGGGTCCCAGACATGGTAGCATGCCCACGGTCTGGCTCCCCCACAGGTCAGAGCACCCCAGCACCCAGGCACAAACCCACAATCCCTTACCGCCAGCAGCCCCACTTGACAGGGGTCAGTGAGCTCCCCACCTGGCACATTTAGGATTGATTCTTCAGATCATTTCCATTCTTTCCTCAGTTACCTGCCATTCTGTGTAGTCAAGCAGTCTCAGCTACCTTCTCAAATATCAGGCTCTGGGGGCACTGTGCAGAGTTTGAAATTCCAGGGATTTAACACAAGTCTCCCATCTTGCTGCATCTCAGGAGCAGACAGCAGGCACGCACCCACCCAGACAGCACCCGCTCATCCCCCTGCCCCCACAGTCTTTCATCTCCAACACAGTGGCCACTCTTGTGCTCTGGCTCACACACAAGTTCAGCAACTGTTTTTCAAAAATACATCAAGAAAGTCCCATTTCTCACCATGCTGGTGCTAATCAACTCCAGACAGAAGTGGCTGTCTTGTCAGCTTCTTAAAACCTGGGTTCAAATCCAGTTTTCATGTCCATTTTCTACAATCCATTTTTTCTGCCAAAAAAACAGTCCTTTAACCTTGTCTTTCCCTTTTCCTGTTGACGTCTCGTCATTGCCAGGGTCAGACAGAACCTTTTACACTTTTTCTTCTCTCATCAAAAATCTTTGATCATCCGTGTCTCACCGATGTGGCGCAGATAAAACTGAAGAGGCTTTCTCCCCATCCTCTCGACACAAATCCATTTTCTTAATCTTTTCTCTCAATCCATTTAACCTGTACTGTGAACAATTTCATCGCTGTGGTGCAACTTCTCTGGCAGCAACAAAATACTGCAGATCTCCCTCTCTGCAGTGCTGCCCACAAAATCCTCTCTTTTCTCTCTAGATGGGGAAGGCACAACCAGCTCTGGGGGACAGATGGCTGACAGCCCCCCTCACAGCCCCACAACCCCACCTTCTCCCTAGGGGCTGGAGATCCCCTCCCTGTGGAGGGGCTCCCACCAAACTGAACTTTGAAACCAAAGTTCTTCCCCCTTTGGAGCTTTCTGGCAGCTCCCTATTGGCAGGAGCAACTGTCAACCAAAATTAACATGTACAAGGTTCCCGTGACACCTCACTGGTTGCTGAAAAAGGCGCACAGACTGTCCCCAGTATTTTTCCCCCAAGAGTTTTCACTGAAGTCCTACTCTTTAGTAGCCTCTTCCCTCTGATGGCCCAACAAACAATTTAGCATTTTTAGTTATTTTCCAGCCACTCGTTAACGCTGAAACTTGTTTTCCCCAGCACCAGACAAGCTGAGAAATATGTGTAGTATAACAGCATCAGGAATGAGGAATAAATGTTCTAACTCTACCTGGATTAGGTGAGTGGGGGACTACCAGACTACTAATAATTTATTTTTTTATTGTGTCCAGAACTGACAGTGTGTGTATGTGTGTGGTGGGGGGGTCCTGACAGGCTGCATTTGTGCAGTTAAAACACGATTCCCAGAATCATTAACTAGCACTAACCACGCAGTGTGTTAGCACTTCAAGAAAGCATTTAATATACCTGTATGCCTTATATGCATTAGAGTAACCCCCAGTTGTAGGAGCACCTGGTTGCAATTAGTAATCCTGTGCAAAAAAAAAAATATATAGTGCCACATTAACAGGTTAGCACTGCACAGAAGAATGCTTTTTAAAATAGTACCAGCTATGCTTATCACAATGCAGTGCTAATTCTGTTACAGTGGTATTTGGGCCCCCATTTTCAGATTAGTGTTGTACACTCCTAAGTGCTGCACCTGAGATAGTGCACAGCCACAGAAGGTGGTGATAAATGGCACTCACTCCAGTGAGGACAGAGTGACCAGTATAGTGCCGGAGGGCTCAGTAATGGGACACGTCCTCTTTAGTGTCTTTATAAGTGGCATAACAGAAGAGCTGGAAGGGAAGATGTGCCTTTTTGCAGATGACACCACAATCTGTAATGGTGTTGATAGGTGCAGATGGAGAGAATGAGTGGGGACCTTAGAAAACTTAGAGTGCTATGGACATGGCAGCACGGGTTCAAAGCCAAAAAGTGCAAAATCAAGCATCTAGGGACTAGAAGCCTAGAGGCGGAGTATAAAATGTAGGGGGAGGTACTTATGGTCAATAAGGAAACCTTTTATACAGCACTGTGCTCTGTATGCAGGAGAGGATTACTCATTTGCATGGCCGTAGTAGTATATATGCACATGCACATGATCAGGGTAGCATCAGGTGATGCTGAATACGACACCGATCCAACCATGCTGTTCCCACAGTGTAATGTTTAGCTCTGCACGCTAACCTTCTGAAAATGGGGCCCTAATTGACTAAAAATCCTGTTCGATGCCTCTTAAGATGCAGAAGGTAAACATAAAAGGGTCATCTATCTGTTTATGTGTTGTTTTATCATATTTTGCTTGTAAAACCTTTATCCGATTTCAGAACATTGTGATGTGACTTAAAATGTTTTTAACAGACTAGTTAAAATACAGTTTTTTTGTCTTCATTTACCTATATGCTGTCTTTATTTACTTATAAAAACACAGTCTGGTGGGATGGCCTAGCAGCTTGGTGGTGATTGCACTGCCTCCCATGCCAGTGGCCCAGTACTGGGGGTTGACCTGGGTTACTAGGGGTTAGCTGGGGAGATATGATTGAGCATCTCGAGGAATGCTCTCCTCTCAATGAGGGAAGTTCGACAACCCCACTCTTCAACATCCACCTAGCTGAGGAGGCTGGCAGGGTAGTGGAGTTGCATAAGTGGAGGCTCAGGCAGGCACAAAGCAAGTATGTGTCTTTATATGCAATTGCATCATTGCATGCTTGGATGCCCAGGGGATGAAACCAAAGGTAGAAAAACCCCAATGGCAGAATGATCCAACAACCTGATGCAGATTCTTCACTGCTAACCAGGCTCTGATCCTGTCTTAATATGTGTCTCCTTGTCAGTGGCCCTGGCCCTCCCCTTTTTGGGCCCCACCACAGGGGATATGTGTGTGTGTGGGGGGAATCTCAGAGCAAGTATGTCCTGTGGATGGTAAGTGATTGGGCTGGAGATGTCAGTGGGCAAAGGGGTAGCAGGGTGACAAAGGAGATAAAAATCTCTATGAGAAAAAAAAGAAATAAAGCACAGTTTGAGAAGCTCAAACCACAAAACAGACTGTGCATGCCTCCAGTGAGGCATCACAGTAAAGTTACTTAGTAAAACAATGCAAATTATATGCATATGCCAGCTAAACTCCTGATGAGAACTGAATACTGAGGGATTGCAGCAAAAATTGTTTCTTAACCAAGAATCGTTTATTAAACAAAAATTAAAATAAAAACTTAATCAAAACATAGTCCATAGAGTACAAACTAGCAACGTTTTTGGCTTGCATTTCCACAGCTCCTGAAGTGCTTCCCAAGCATTCAGCTCAAGATAAGTTGCTGGACTTACACAGTAATTAATTACACATAAAACCAATCAACAATTTAACTTGGAAAAGTGCATGCAGCCCACTATGTATACAGGTATGTTAGGAATATCCTGTATTAGCTTCCTATACAAATGTGTTGTCTAACAGTAAATGAAGGCAGCACTTGTTTAAAAGAATAAACTAGAGCATTTCAAATTAGTTCTAAAAGTTTCTTGTCACATCACAATGTTCTGAAATTTGATTAAAGGTGTGCAAGCAAAACAAGATGTAAAATCCCATAAGGAAGTAGAATAAGAGATAGCCCTGTTTTGTTTACCTGCTCTGCAGTTTTAAACATCCTCTCAAGCCAGCAGCTAACTGAATGCAACAGACAAGCAGTTCAGCGCCAGGCCATTCAAGGGGGAAGGGTAGGGAGATGGGTAGTTTCAGAACATAGTCCATTTCAGTATATAGTTTATTTGTTTCAGTATATAGTGTATGTGAATTTTTCAGTCTACAGTGTATGTGTTTCAATAGACAGTGTATGTGTTTCACCATGTAGTGTATTTGTTTCAGTATATAGTGTATGCAGATTTTTCAGTGCATAGTGTATTTATTTCAATAGATAGTGTATGCATTTCAATACATAGTATATTTGTTTCAATATATATAGTGTATGCAGATTTTTCAGTGCACAGTGTATTTATTTCAATAGATAGTGTATGTATTTCAATATAAAGTGTAGATGTTTCAACATATAGTGTATTTGTTTCAGTATATAGTGTATGTGCTTTTTTTCAGTGTGTAGTGTATGCATTTCAATAGATAGTGTATGTATTTCAATATATAATGTATTTGTTTCAGTATATAATGTATGAAGATTTTTTTTTCAATATATAGTGTATGTGTTACAATCTATAGAGTATTTGTTTCAGTGGATAGTTTATGTGGATGTTTCAGTCTGTAGTGTATGTATCTCAAAAGGTAGTGTATATGTTTCAGTACATAGTACATTTGTTTCAGTATATAGTGTATGTGGATTTTTAGTACTCAGTATGTGGATTTCAGTAGCTAGTGTATGTATTTCACTATACAATGTAAGCATTTCACTATATAGCATATGTGTTTCACAATATAATATATGTATTTCAGTATACAGTATATGTATTTCACTATATGATGTATATAGTTCAGTAGATACTGTATGTGGTTCACTACATTGTATATGTATTTCACTATATAATGTATATATTTCACTATATGATGTATGTATTTCGCCATGTAGTGTATGTGTTTTACTATACAGCCAGAGATTATGAAGTATGTCCCTAACGGCTTGCCATAACTGTGGATTACAAACAGGAGTTAATTGTGGACTCTGTTTGCTGTAGAAGCTGAGAGAGGGAGAGCAGCTACCAGCTACCTTAAACGAGAGCTGTGTTTTTCCCTGTAGGTTACAGAAGAAAGTCTTTTTTTAGCAGATTGTTGATTTTTTTTTTGTAGACACAGAGTACCAAAGGAACAACCCTCCCACCTGCCCCCATTCCCCATCCCACCAGGGTGCTCTACCATTATAGTGGAAGACCAGGCCACACCTACTTAAAGACACAGGAACAGTTAGGCAGCACAGCACAAGCAATAGCCTAGCTGGTATATAGGCAGAATTACAAATGGTATAGCTAGCAACTAGGTCCACAAGGACACATACAAGAGTATGAGCGAGAAGCTGTAAGTCACTACAGAAGGAGAGAAAGACAGGGAGAGAAGAAGAAAGGGAAAAAAGGGTTAACTGCTGGAGGTCTGTCTCTGAGCAAGTAAGAAAGAGACTATTGAGGAATACAGGAACTTCCTGTCCCAGACCACGAAGATCCAAAGCTGTAAGGGCACAGAGGCAGTAGGAAAGTAGGGAGTAAAAAACAAACAAAAAAAAGAAAACATAGAGAGAGGAAAGAGTAAGCATACAAAACAACAGTCAGGGTGCCACGAATAAGACATGATGGGAGTGGTGCAGTGCAGTGGCTGTGGAGCGGCAGTCTTCCAGGAGACATTCTGGTGGATGCAGTGCTGTCCCATCTGCAGGCACCTTTCTGAGCTGACGAAGGAGGTTGCTTGTCTCCAGGCTGAGTTGGCCAGGATTTGGGGGACCTCTTCTCCTACTCAGGGACTACCAGGGCCAATGCAGGTGCCTCAGAGGTTGTCAAGAAAGAGGAGCGATTGGACCACGGTGGGATCAGGGAGGGTGAGGGTGGTAGAACAGAGGTGCATCCATCCAGCTGTACCTCTCCACAATTCATATGCCATTCTGGTAGAGAGTGGTTCCTGTTTGGAGGCACCCACAGTGGAGACCAAGGAGGATGCTGGGAACCTCCACAAAGGAGACCCACAGCAGGGTGACACAGGACCCCACAGGGGAAGGAAACAACTCCTGGTGGGGGACTCAATTTTAAGAAGGTTGAACTGGGGGAGGGAGGGGAGAGGGAGGTAAGGTGCCTGCTTGGCACTATGGCTTGGAGGGACAGGGAGTGAATCCTCAGGATTGCAGGAGCAGCTGCTTGGGTGAGGGAGCTGGATATCATTGTCCACCTAGGGACAAATGATGTGGCTGGGAATGGTATCAGAACAGTGCAGGGGGAGTTTCTGGAGTAGGTTAGGGGTCTTAGACAAGTAGCACACACAGTAACCTTCTCAGAAGTGTTGCATCTCTATGTCATGGGTGAGGCTAGGGTGCACTGCACCATGGGATTCAATCAATGGTTGAAAAACTGGTGCAGAGCTCAGAGTTTTGGCTTCATTGGGGACTGGGGGTCCACCAGGAGGAATACAGGCCTATACTGGTGCGGTGATCTGCATCTGTCCAGGAGGGAACCAGGATCCTAGATGATAGGTTTAAATGCTTCATTGGCAAGCATTTAAACTAGCCAAGGGGGGAGGCACTCAAAAGGAGCAGGAAAATCCCAGCCCCCCCCCACTAAACATTGTAGTTAGCGCAGTAAACACCAAAACAGAGAAGTCAATAGGCAAAAGGGCAGGGGTAAATGGAGAAAAAGGCAAAGGCAGCAAGGACATGGATGGGGCTAAAAGGGGTAAGGCCATCAAAAAATGGAGGGCAATGAGTACCAATGCCCATAGTCTGGTAACAAGCTCCCTGAACTAGTGGCCTTGATTGAAGAGAGAAGCTTGGATATTGTGGCAGACACAGAGACATGGTACACAGAGAACCATGACTGTGATGTCAACATACCAGGGAACATAATCTACAGGAGGGATAGGGAGGGTAGAAGAGGAGGAGTAGTAGTTTTCTACATAAGGGAAGGGATCAAAGCAACAGAACTAAAGGGTAAACAGGGAGGGGATGAGGCACTGTGGGTCACCCTGGAGACAGGAAATGGCACCACGATCTACATGGGGGTTGTATACAGACTCCCATCTCAGGGAGAGGAAATGGACAAGGAAATGATAGAAGGCATCCTTAGGATGGCAGAAAAAGGGGAGATATTGTTGATGGGGGACCTAAATATACCAGATGTTAACTGGAGCACCTTTGCTGCAGCTACATCCAAGCGCAAGGTCATTCTTGATGTCATACAGGCTTGGATATCATGGCAGTCCCAGAAACATGGTACACAGAGAACCATGACTGGGATGTCAACATAACAGGGAACACAATCTACAGAAGGGGCAGGAAGGGTAGAAGAGGAGGAGGTGTAGCTCTCTACATAAGGGAAGGGCTCAAAGCAATGGAACTAAATGGTAAACAGGAAGGAGAGGAGGCACTGTGGGTCACCCCAGAGGCAGGAAGTGGTACCACAATCTGCACGAGGGGTTTATACAGACTCCCATCTCAGGGGGAGGAAATGGACAAGGAAATGATAGAAGGCATCCTTAGGATGGCAGAAAAAGGGGAGATATTCTTGATGGGGGACCTGAATATGCCAGATGTTAACTGAAGCACCTTTGCTGCAGCCACATCCAAAAGCAAGGTCATTCTTGATGCCCTACAAGGGGCATGCCTCAGACAGCTAGTGTTGGAGCCCACTCAAGAGGGAGCAATCTTAGATCTGGTACTCTCAAATGGGGACAGAGAGAGGATCTCAGATTTCAAAGTGGGTATCCATCTGGGAATAAGTGGCCACCAAACAGTGTGGTTCATGATAAACACAGCCATAGAGTCAAGCTATACAAATGTAAGGGTACTGGACTTTAGGAGTGCTGACTTTAGCAAAATGGTAGAGTGCCTTAGAAAAGCACTAGCAAACAGGCAAGAAGGAGGGTGGATGGTCAATGGGGAAACATCAAAACTGCCCTCACAGAGGCAATAAGCCTTTGTGTGAAGCAAATAAACAAATCAAAATGAAGGAAAAAACACTATGGTTCTCAAAAGAGGTGGTGGGGAAGGTTAGGGAGAAAAAGATAGCATTCAGGAAGTATAAAGAAACACAGAAGGAGCAGAACAGAGAACTGTACCAGTTAAAGCAGAAGGAAGCAGTGAAGGCAGTTAGAATAGCAAAGGCCCAAACTGAGGAAAACATATCTAACTTGTTTAAGAAGGGGGGTAAAACCTTTTATAGGTACATTAGGGAGTGAAGGAAGACCAAGGGAGGGATAGTGAGGCTTAATAAACTGGATGGTTGATGGGCAGAGGGTGACAGTGAGAAAGCAGGGATACTGAACCAATACTTCTGCTCAGTATTCACAAAAGAAGAGGAGGGTGAGGTACCTAATCCAATCAATAGAAGCACTCTGGATGGGGGGGTGGGGTTGAAACCAGTCCATTCACAGAAGAAAGGGTTCTGAAAGAACTCCTTAAACTGAAGGTGGACAAAGCAATGGAACCTGATGAGACTCACCCCAGAATTCTAAAAGAACTAAGGGGAGAACTAGTGACACCACTGACTACGCTTTTTAACAAATCATGGGAGGATGATGTGGTACCTGAGGACTGGAGGAGGGTGGATGTCATTCCCCTTTACAAAAGTGGGAGCAAAGCAGAGGCAGGAAACTACAGACCTTTTAGTTGGACCTCAGTGGTAGGGAAAATGATGGAATCACTTCTGAAAGAAAGAATTGTTGAGTACCTAGAGGTCAGCAGGGCACAAGACCCAAGGCAGCATGATTTCACAGTGGGAAGGTCATGTCAGATGAATCTAATACAGTAGATTTATTTGACAGGGTGACCAAAGTAGTAGACCAGGGAGGGGCTGTGGTCATGGCCTACCTAGATTTTAGCAAGGCATTTGACACAGTCCCACACAAAAGATTAATAAATGAGTTAGCCAGCCTGGAAGTGGGTCCCAGGGTGGTAGTCTGGGTAAAAAGTTGGCTGGACAACATGACACAGAGGATAATAGTAAATGGAATCCACTCTGAAAAAAGGGGGTTTACTAATGGTGTACCGCAGGGTTCAGTACTGGGACCGGTCCTTTTTAATGTCTTTATAAGTGACATTGCAGAAGGACTGGAAGGAAAATATGCCTCTTTGTAGACGACACAAAGATCTGCAACAAGGTTGATACACAAGGGGAGTGGAAAGGATGAGTAGGTACTTGGCAATGTTGGAGGAATGGTCAGAAGTGTGGCAGCTTAAATTCAATGCAAAGAAGTACAAAGTAATGCACCTGAGAAACAAAAACCCAGGGGAAGAGTACAGAACGGGGGGGAACTAAATACAACAAAAATGGAAGGGCACCTGGGGGTAGTCATATCAGATAACTTAAAGGTAAGCAAGCGATGTGAGAAGGCAGTGAAGAGGGCTGGGGGGATACTGGGATGTATAGCGAGAGCCATCATGGTAACCTGTGACGTGGGTGCCTGAATCAAGGAGCCATCTGAAATGGTGACGTGATGTGGGTGAAAGCTAGCGAGGGCAGGAGGGCAACGGATGTGGTGGGGTGGGTGACCCAGCGACAGGATGTCACTGTATGTATATGCGCTGGGGGGTGAGCACAGCGAGCATGGCCTGGGAGATGGTGGAGGATATAGGGGTGGTGCTGCGGTTGACTACCGAGCTGTGCCGTGGTGTCGGGGTTGGCCTCCACTTACGGTGTATAGGGTTCCAGGTTCGGGTCTGGGTCAGGCGCTGCGTTTGTTGCGCCTGGACCAAAAACTTGTGGATTTTTTGTTTCCCTCAAGACATGCACCCCTGGAGTTGAGAATCCCAGGTGTGGGGCGATGCCCCCCCCCACAGAAAGCAAATGTATTAAGTTTCCAGCTGTGTTCCTCCATGCGCCGAGGTTGTCAGGGTGGCGAAATTGTTTTCGCTGCCTTGACTTTGCGATAATGAGGGGTCACCATTCGGCGCATGCCATTATCATATAGAACAGCCATCACTAGTAGAAAACAGGAAGTTGTTATCCCTCTGTACAGACAGTTGGTGAGATGCCATATGGAGTACTGCGTGCAGTTGTGGAGACTCCATCTCCACAAGGACATAGACAGAATGAAGGCAGTCTGGAGGAGGGAAACTAAAATGGTGCAAGGTCTACACCAGAAACCATATGAAGAGAGACTAAAGGAGCTTAATATGTGTACCCTCGAGCAAAGGAGAAGAGGGGGACATGATAGAAACTTTCAAGTACCTCAAGGGAACCAACAAAATCCAAGAGGATAGCATCTTTCAGAAAAAGAGATATGCAAGAACAAGGGGGCACAATTTGAAGATAGAGGGGGGACAGCTCAGGGGCAACATGAGGAAGTATTTTTTTATGGAGAGGGTGGTGGATGCAAGGAACAGTCTTCCTGAGGAGGTTGTGGGGACAAAAACAGTGGAGGAATTCAAGAATGCATGGGACAGATATAAGGCAAATCTGGTGGGTGTTATAAAGAAGTAGGCTATTGGTTAACTAGGATCTGCAGCTTATCCAATAGGTAGGGAAATGGGCAGACTGGGTGGGCCAAGTGGTCCTTATCTGCTGTCAAAGTCTATGTTTCTATGTAACTGTGTGCTAATGGTGGCTGCTGTATGGCCCAGATTGTGCGTGTCATGCTACTATGTTGGCAACCAGGGTCCATGTTCCAAATCTTCATCACCACACTGTGGCAGTCAGGATGGAAGTGCTGCCCATGGCTGCATGTTCTCTCCCTGTGGGACAGTAGGCACATCATCTGCTCTCACAGTAATCCCTGTAGAAGGGCTGAAAAAGTCAGACACATTACGTTTTGATATTCCACCAATAGAGAGCTGGGAGTTGGATGTTGCTAAACAGGGAGGAACGATAAGAGATTGCTTGCATCAGCAGCTGGCCCACAGGCATTAACCATAGATACAGTTCAACTACCAGGGGGTGAGCGAGTCCTCGACCCTTCAACATTTTGGGCCCTTTCATCATGTCCCCCTCAACTTTCATGAGAGCCCCCACCTCTGGGGTGGCAGTACAATCTCACAACTCAGATTAGCACTAGCAGCTTTACATTCTGAGGCTGAGAATTCCCCAATTGTCAAGACATGATAGTATATTCTGATTGCCAGTCCGGTACTGGGACCACAGCATGGGAATGATTAATCACATTCCTTTCATCCATTGAGATCCATGGCTGTGCAGTTTACTACTTGTATTGTTAAAGGAGGAGGACTTAGACTGGTTGAGACTCTCATGCAGACCTGCGGGGCTGAGAGATGATTGGTAATGTGGAGGGTTAGGAGGTCAGGGGTCAGGTTAGGTAAAGTACAGACAGTCAGAGATAAGGTAGTGCAGCAGTCAACTGACAAACCTCACAGTGTTTCTGTTGGCCGACAGCAGAAAAGCATGCATGAGTTTGTGTGTGTGGAATGGGAGCAGGGTGGTTAAAGTTAAGTTAGACTTATGAATGTGCATTTATGAACATCAGGAATTTAAGTTGTTTGAGTCTGCCTTTGCCTATATAAATGTGTTTTCCCACGTTTCCTCTTTTTGTTTATACAGTATTATTTCCCACTTTCATCACCCTGTTTCTTTTTTCTCTGTGTACTTCTGAATGTCCTGCCTTGCATATCAGAGACAAAGTTAAAATGATCAGTGACAAATGATCAAAATCTGGGTCAGATCTTAACAAAAATGGTAATATCAGCTGCAGAAGACACCTATAACATGTGGCTTAATATACAAATCCTTTAGTGATGGCAAACTAGAATGTAACATTAGTGTGTGGCTTTATGCTATGCTTCAAATCATTTCTCTTCTATAACAGACTCACCAATTTTATGCGGGACCAAAAAGATCTTGAGGCAAAATTAAGGATGTCCATAGAAATCAGGAACAGTTGAGAGGTATGTTTCTCTCTTTCCCCGCATTTAACAGATATTCAAAATTCTTAACTATTCCACTGGCAGAATGTTCCTTTTTAACATACTATACACTCACACACAACAAGGCCTCATGTGGAGTCAGAGACTCCATTTTATCTCTGGCAGGGAAAGCAGCATATGTTTTCTTGGCAAGCAAGTAAAAATAGAAGGACTTTTTATTGTCAGCAAAGGAACAATAATAATGACAATTATGATCAGTACTTCATTTATTTTATTTTTGTTTATGTCTGTGAGGAGAATATGATGATCAGGGAAACAACATTTAATTAATTTGTTTTTTTTTTACTTTTTGGACCTTCTTTGAAAGATTTTAGTAAGTAAAGATGGCAACCATGTTTGTGATGGAAGCTTAGTCCTGGGTGTGTGTGGACTGATTTTGCTCAATGTGAGATGTGGCTACTAACAAATTCAGTCAGGTTTAGGACCAGGATGACATGCATTATGCTGTATTATAAGTCTAATTAATTATTCATGTTGCTACCAACAACGCTGATTGGCTGCCGCACTGGTCTGAAATCATTTAGAAGTGACCGGCACGGCAGCCGCTCAGCTCTTCCCACTAATCACCGTCAAAGAAAAACCATGCTCACGCCACCACAAAAAAACGTAATTTAAACACAAATGAAATAAATAATTATTGCGATTAGACTTATAATCGTAATAATGACCTCAGAGTCAGTCATTTCCTTTTGATTAATGACCTGCTGGGTGGGAGTGGCTGGAGGCACATGACTGACTCTGAGGTCATTATTGCTTAATTAATGCATGGCTTCCTGATTTTGCCAAATAAAACAAATAGGAAGTTAACATGCCACAAAAAGGGTTCTGTAACTAATGCATGGCTAACAACAGCCCACAGGTATAATGATGTATTTATCTCTTTTTCATTCCTAGTTGGATGAAGGGAAGTCAGAATAGCTTAATTACTTGGAGTTTCCTGAAAAGTGTTGAGTGTGTCCTATCATGTAATTATTTACATCATGTAATTATTTTAAAAAGTACCATGAAGATAAATGAACTTGAGTTACTTTTTTACAAGGCTTTATCTTCTTTTTAAAGGAAGATTACTGCTTCCTTGTCACCTGCCAGTCCACATTGAACTTATTTCTATTTTAGACTACTTTGCAAACACACCATTTACACAGTCACAGAACTGATATGTTTACAAACATTAGGAGGCATTCTTCATGCAACACCTTTGGCTGAGAATGTGCTCCTCTGTATGCAGGAAGAATTTAGGGAGAGCTCAATAGTCATGGAGTATAATTAGCCTTTCTGCATTGCTAATGCTGGGAGCATATTCACAGCCTTATTCTAGTGTGCTATGATTATCACAGTCTCCCACAATACAAAGGTTTGTAAAAGTGAATCCTCATGTAGAGACATGGGCCAACAAAAAACCATGACTGGGACCTAAACGTACGGGGGTACACTATGCTTAGGAAGGATAGAAAGGAGGGCAGAGGGGGTGGAGTGGCTATGTTCATTAGAGATGACATAGAAATTGCTAGGGTAGAAGAGGCAGAGGGAAACGTGGAGGTCTTATGGGTCACCTTACGATCCCCAGCAGGAGATAAGGTCAAGCTGGGTGTAGTATATAGGCCCCCCCCGGGATGAGTGATGTTCTAGAGGATGGTTTGCTGGACAACATCATTGCCCAGTGTGGACCAAAAGAGGAAGGAGTGGTGTTGATGGGGTACCTTAATATGCCAGGTACAAACTGGGGAACCATGTCCTCTAACGTGGCCAAGGAGCAGAGGCTGCTGGACGGCTTCCAGGATGTGTTCTCAACACAGCATGTGATGGAGCCCACAAAGGAAGGGCATGTCCTGAACGTGGTTCTGGCAGATGGGGATCTGGTAAGGGACATGGTTGTACAGGACCTGCTGACTGGGAGCGACCACAATACTGTCTGGTTTCAAATAAGCATGGGAGGAGGGGGGGTGAGATCTAGGACACTGGCAGTGGACTTCAGGGGCAGACTTTGTGGGCATGGGAAATATTCTCAAGGATCACTTGAGGGATTACATTAATGACAAGTGTGGAAAGGAGATGGGAGGTCATAAACGGGACTTCATGAGGCAGTCAGGATCGCGCTTAAGTTGAAATGTAAGAGAGCAAGGTCACATAAACCATGCTGGTGGTCCAGTGAGGTACAGGTAGCAGTCAGAGAAAAGATGGCGCCACAAAAATATAAAACAAAAGAGGAGATAGGGATAAGGAAATGTACCATCTTGCATCTAGAAAAGTCACCTGTATGGTGAGGGGAGCAAAGTCCAGTAAAGAGCAGCAGCTAGCACAGGGGATACATGGAGGGGAAAAGGGGTTCTTCCGGTACATTGGGGAGCGGAGAAAAACTAAGGGCCATCTCAGCAGATTGAGATCAGAAGGAGGGTGGGTGGAAGAGGCAAGGGACCAGGCAGAGGTATTTAACGAGTACTTTGCCTCTGTGTTCACTAGGGAGGGGGATGGGATATCTACAAAGCATGGCACGAAGGGGATAGAAGCGGCAGTAAGTGGGATCAGGGGAGCAACTGAAATGGAGCAAGAGGGAAGGAGAGGTACCCCAGGGGTGTCACATCTGGATAAGGATAAAAAGGCCAGTAAGGTGGAGGGAATGGATGATGCTATCTCCGCCAAAAGGGTGTGGTTAGCCCTCAAGGCCCTAAAGAAAGACAAATCTCCTGGGCTGGATGGCATTCATCCGAGTACTATGGGAATTGGCGGACATCTGGCTGCACCTGGCGGAGCTCTTCAACAGGTCACTTGAGACAGGAGGAAGTTAGGATTGGTAAGAGGCACATGTGGTGCCAACTACAAAGGGGGGTCGAGGGAAGTAACAGGTAACTATAGACCCATCAGTTTGACTCGTGGTGGGAAAATTAATGGAGAGTATACTAAAGGAACAATTGGGGGTGTACTTGGAGGAGGTGGGAGGTCTGAATAGTCGGCAATATGAGTTTGTGCCAGGTAGATCATGTCAAACCAACCTTGTGGAGTTCTACGAATGGGTAACATCAGAACTGGACAGGGGAAAGCCTGTGGATGTATTATTCTTGGACTTCAGCAAGGCGTTTGACTCTGTCCCCACAATGGTCTGGTGGAGAAACTGATGGGGTTAGGAGTAGGCCCTTTGATGGTCAGATGGATTGAAAACTGGCTAGCTGGATGCACCCAGAGAGTAGTGGTCTGTGGGGAGCCTCGAACCCTAGAGAGGTTGGTAGGGCACCGCGAGGGCTCAGTCCTGGGTCCGATCCTGTTTAATGCATACATATCGGACATCAGGGAGGGTATAGGGTGTGAAATGAGTCTCTTCGTGGATGACTCCAAAATGGGAGCAGTAGTTGAGGGAGAAGAGGGGAGGTTGGCCCTGCAAGGGGACCTGGACACCCTGGAAAGCTGAGCTCACACATGGAAATTAAATTTCAATATCACTAAGTGCAAGGTGTTGCATCTTGGTCGGGGAAACCCTAAACACAGGTACACCCCTGGGAGGCGCTGGAGGCCTCAACAGGGAAAAAGACCTAGAGGTCATGGTGGATGCTGTATGAATAACTCTGAGCAGTGCAGGAGGCGGCTAGCAAGGCAAACAGGATGTTGGGATGCATCATGAGGGGATCACCTCTAGGAGCAAGGAAGTGATTCTGCCGCTGTACAATGGACTGGTTAGACCACACCTTGAGTACTGTGTACAGTACTGGAGACCACACTTGAAGAGGGACATACAGCTCCTGGAGAGGGTACAGACGAGGGCAACTAAGATGATATGAGGGCTAGGGGATTTGACGTATGAGAACAGACTTGAGGAGCTCTGCCTGTTTTCATTGGAGGAGAGGAGAGACAGGGGGGACATGATTGAGGTCTTCAAGTACCTCAAGGGAATAAATAGGGTAAACATGGAGGGGATCTTTAGACTAAAGCAGGGAGGTATCACCAGAGGGCATGGTTTGAAGTTGGAAGGTGGAAGGGTGAGGGGGAAAGAGGAGGAGGTTTTTCACTGAGAGGGTGGTGGACCCTTGGAATGCACTGCCTGGCGAGTTGGTTCAGAGATCCACAGTGGAGGGCTTCAAGAGAGGGTGGGACAGACACAGAAAGTGGATGTATCAGATGATGGCCTGTCCCAGGGGGGTGGGGATGGATGATAGGGGGTTCTGGAGCACAAGGGATGGGAGGGCCTTGGCACCCAACTAAGGATCTAAGGTTCAAGCAGACTCGATAGATCGTAAGGCCTAATCTGCTGGCAAATAGTATGGTAGTATGTACTGAGTTTGCAATACATGTGACAATTGTCATTAGGCAGACAAAAACTAGTTCACCCAAATATCCTCATTTGCTTTCTTCACATCAGGAATGCCTATCATTTTATAATTGTCTAGTTTTTCAGTACAGCAATTTCAAACACAACTGTACTGTACAACGGCAACTTATCTATACTACATACTTGCATCTATAAATGGTTGATATTGACTCAATCTATTTGTTTTTGATCAGTTAACTTTGTATTTCTTAAAACAGACCTTTATGCTTTAGTGTTACGCATTCAAGAAAACAGTTTTTTGCATGAGCATTTTGCTACATTGTTATTTTTAAAACACATTATCTGTCTATGTGCTAAGGATACATTTTCTCTGTGTGCAAGCTGTTTCCATACATGGAATAATCTGACTTAAATCTAAGAAGGAGTCTACTTTTCAGTTATTTTCTGTTTTCTCTTCCCATAATCTTCTTCTATCATACCTGCTTCCCTGACAGTTAGGGTCACAGCAACTGCACTTTTCCGCTGGTCGAATGAGCGACTGCACATGCAGATGATACCACCCTTCTGCAGTGTAAGATCCAGGATTTTAAAAAGGGCCCTACTTCAATAATGAATGTGGATAGATATAAAAGGGTTGGCCATCAGAAAACAGACAAAATATTGCTGTATCTATACTCTTTTAATGCGCTAGATAACTGTTGGTAGATGGTCATGATAAAGTAAATTTTTGTTGTGTCAGAAATAAAGTATAGTAAGTTGGATAGCTTATATATCATTTAAATGTTAGAAAGGGTCCTGCTGCACAGGTTTGTTAGTAATGCTGGTTCTGCCGCTGCCTCTGTGATTGTGCAAGCAGGAAATGCCTGTATGCCAGACACTGGCCCATACCTTCCTTCCTACATTCCCTTCCTTCCTTGTGACAATATGGCTCTTCTCTGTGCACATGCTTTTACATTGATCAGCCCTCTGTGCAGGATTTCCAGAATCACACAAGAACCCCAGTCTCCCAGGATACCCCACAATGCACTGCTGCTGCACTGCTGGATCAAACTGGAGTGAGCAATGCCAGTCCCTGCAGGCTCGTTCCCTCTCACAGGCCATGTGGTATTTTATCTTTTCCCACCCTTTGCCTAAGCTGCCTGACCAAATGGGTATGAGGGTGATTTGACTCATGGTTACCTCATGGTTGAAAGGGAGGGTCTGTTTGAGCCCATTTTCAAAAGAAAATATTCCTTTTTCATTATACAACCTACATAAAATTAGGAAAATAAAAATAGTGGTTGGGTTGCAAATTGGGTTTTGTGGCAAAGGGGCATTCACAAAAGCCTAGTTTGCACTGACAAACTGGGTTTGCATTGGGGCAATGTTTTGAAGGGGCCACAATGCAAATGAGGGTGAGGAGACCTGCATATCGGTACAGTCTCATTCACTAAGCATTTTATCCACACAAGGGCCTTTTGCAGGGTTCCCTTGCAAGGAGAAAATACCACTGAGGAAAGCCTCTTCTTAACTCCATGCAGCCCTGGTGGTTGGCAGAGGTACTGTGCCCCCCCTTGCTGATCACCATCTCTTTGTAATAAAAATGATGCCCTGGTAGTCCAGTGGTCTCTCCCACAATGTCCGATTGCCATCCCATATACAAAACATTATTTCCTAATAGTCTAGTGGTCCCGCCACCTCCCATGATGTCCGATTGCTGTCCTGTTATTCAAATGAATATGTTCTGGTAGGCTAGTGGTCCCTTCCTGATTGCCTTCCTGTTATGTTTTTCCCAAAGTTCCCTGGTAGTCTAGTGGTCCCTCCTCATCCCTGATCCCCATCCCATAAAATACAGAAAACCATCGCCCTGGTGGTCTAGTGGACCCCCAATCTGTCAGACATTAACTCTCCCACCCTGCTACCCTCAACCTGATCCCCAACCAGTGACCATAATGGCCATCCTCTCACCTCCATGGCTGGCCACTGACTGAGCTGTGAATGAGTGCATACTGTAGAGTATATCACTGACAGTAATTGACATGGGCTTGATATGATGGAAAGTGCAAGAATATAAAACAAAACTATTCATAAGGTGAGGAGAATCTCATTAAAAAATGAAAATATAATTTGAAAAATAGCACTAAAGAAGTTAAAATTTGAATACAGAAGATCACCAGCTACATAAAAGAGAATGCATAAGAAGCACCCGTGGATTAATCCTCAGGAAGCCCTTTGGGATAAAGATACTTTCTGGTTGCCAGTAGCCTATGGGTGTGCTGATGGCAATAGAAAATTTATTATAAATGCAAACATTTTTGCTAATGATGGCTAAAACATTTTAAGTCAATGCACAAAGTAATAAGGCCTAGCACACATCTAGCTGGCATCAATTTGAAAAATGATTTTACAATAGAGAAAGATATAGAGGAATGGCCCCCAGTGCAAATAAATGAGGTCAAGGCAGCTATAAATGCACAAAAAGGAATAAGGCTCTGGGTATTGATGTCTTTTCTGCAAAGATGTTTCAGTTTAATGTGGATTTCTGGGCAGAGTTGCTAACTCCCATTTGTACTGCAATAAATAATACTTTAATGTTGCCTAAGTACTGGCACTATGGTGTGATTGTTCCTTTATTTAAAAAAAGGGCAATATAATGATCCTAGCTGTTACAGACCTATTACTATTTTGCTATTGGTAAAAAAATATATATATACTAGGTTCATTCTAGATCGGCTAACAAATTGGATGGAAGAACATTCATTAATATCCAAATTTCAATGTAGTTTTAGAAAGTCTCATAGTACATTACATCTGGTATTTACCTTAAACTATCTTGTTGAAACATATGTGTTTGAGAAGCGAACAGAATTGTATGCCTGCTTTGTAGATATAAAATCAGGCATTGACTCTGTTAGTCACAAACATTTATGGAGTATGTTATCAGAGATGAATACTGATAAAATATTACTTTTGGTATTAAAAATGTTGCATACTAATACTACTGCCTGTGTCAGGTATTCAACTGAGGGTGCATTAACTGATTTGAGTTAAAGTATGGTGTAAAGCAAGTATGTTTGCTTGCTCCCCAACTTTGTAATCTGTATATCTTTAGTCAAATGCTTAAGAGATGTAGATACATTTCCTCCAAGTATAAATAATGAAGATATCAAAATTATGCTATATGTAGATGACACTATTAGACAACTCTTGTACTCAAATGAGGGATAAGTACAATTATGGCCAAATTAAAACAGATCCATCTTGAACTTAATGTTAATAAAACAAAAATTATGACTATTGGGGGTAAGAAGTTAAATAAATGGGTTATAGGCAGACTTGAATTTGAAGAAGTTTGGGAATTTAGATACTTAGGAGTACTATTTGATAGCTTTCATGGAAGCAACAAATTCAGGAAGCAAAAGAAAATGCATATAAGATGTCAATAGCAATAAATTTATTTGACCATAAATTTGCTAATGACTCTTTCAAAGCACTGAAGTTAGTATATGAAGCCAAAACAGTCAGTCAGAGCTTATATGGAAGCAAGGTTTAGGGCATTAATTCTAGAACAAGTCTAGCAATTTAGAAGCTATACAGAACTTCTTTTTTAAACATATTTTAAACCTGTCAAAAGATTGCTTATCTGCTTTTTTAAGATTAGAGTTAGGATTGACATCCCTAGAAGCCAAAATTATGATTTGTATGGTTAATTTTTGGCAAAGAATTATACAAATGGAGGATGACAGATTACCCAAAAACTATTGGTTAGATACTGTAAATAATGTGCAGAAAAATAGAAATATAAAAAATTGGTTTGGCAAACTGAACAATATGGTTAAAAAGTTGGGGATGCTTGAACTTTAGTCAGAGAGAGCCAGGATGTAAACCATCGAGTACTGCACAGAACTTGTGCAGAGAATTTTTGATATCTGTACACAACAAGATATAGGAATGGAATGTGCTACTGATTGTGATCTACCTACAAACTGAAGTGACTTTAGGGCCAGAAAAAATATCTACTATTTTGTGAAAAAAGAGAACATAGGAATGCTATTTGTAGAGCTAGATTAAGGTTCCTCATGGGAAACAAGGAATATTTAACAGTTGAACACTGTCCTAAACTTGAAAAAGGAAGGGAAAAATGGATAACACTGCTATTATACTCTAAATGGTCCTTGACAGATAGAGAGAGATGTTTATAGTTGATGTCGTGTGATGAGAACCATGTATATATGGTATAGCACAATGTTTTAATTTGGTAAGGTGTAATGTTTATATTTGAAGTTTTAGGTGATGATGCATTGTAAATGTCTACTTTTATGCATTCTTGGTTTAATGTGCTAATTCTATTGAATTTTGTACATTATGAGAAATAAACTGAACTGAACTGATCCAAGTCCTTGAAAACTTGTATTCATATGCAGAGGGTATGACTTGTTTGGGTTTGCATACTCTAAGATGGGGGCACTTGCCAATTGTTGGATAATGTCCTCAAAAGCTTTGTCACAGTTGACATCCCCCGGATCCAAATGGTTCACTGATTCAGTAGCAATCTTTAAGAGCAGACTCATTTCCAGATACCTTCTATTTTTTTGTGTGCTGGTGGATACCCTTCTGCCAGATTTAACAGTCATGAAAAATTATTTATAGTCTTTAATTACGTAACCAATAATACCTGACAGGGTCATTGATATTGGGATATAACGGACTTCCCAGGGGCTTAATGAGGCCTGATGCCACAGGCCAAGGGCCTTGTAGCCCCTAGAAGGGCTGTTATATCCCATAATGCCCACCTTGGAGGGTATTATTGCACTTAGAAAATGGTCTGCATATCATATTTTAAGTACAAAATTTGAAACATTTAAAAATAATTAAATAAAATAGATACAGTTTAATAAAAAATTATGTTTACTGTAAAGTAGTCCCTCAACTGGCACAATTGCCAATAATTGCCAGTACAGGACACTGGTGTTTTATTGTATTAGTTTTGTTACTGTGGTGATCATCATCCCGACAACAGTCCTCCCCCCAAATTAGCATTCTTTCTCATTACAATTTCTGGCCAATTGCTTTTAAATGTTGACCCCCCCACCTCACATTTGCTGTGCTGTACCTTCTGGATGGATTCTGAATAGGTAACGAGTGGGCTGCTGCACTGTGCAGCTGCTCAGCAGGGACAGAAGTTCAGGAACAGAACTCTGACTGAGGTCAAGTGAGCTGGGGGGAAGAAAAGTATGTCTGCAGAAAGAAGTAGATCTGTGCTGTTTTAAATGGGGGTAATTTTGACTTGCTTACATCAGGACTGTGGAGCAATGGGGGGAAGGCGAGCAGTGAATGCTAAGCTGTGTGAAGCGACAGTGGGGGGGTAGCTGTGATCACTAAGCTGTGTGTGGCAGTTTTAAGCTGAGCCACAGTTGTTTGCAGTAGTGCTGTTGCAGGAGAAAGAAAAAAAGTTTTCCTTTGGGAACAGTCATGTTTTGAAATACATTGCAACCAAGTGGCAATGGGTTAAGCAAGTGGCTCCAATGGAAGCAGATACCATCTAGTTTAATGCTTACTTAGTGAGCAGAAAAAATGGCGGTAGTCAAGTTTGAAAATCAGGGTGGCCCCAGGATACCCTAATTAATGGGGAACTCCAAAGTGGCACTTGTTATTTAGTGGATATTATTGAAAAATAAATGCATGGCTGAGCAGGCTGTTAGCCAATCAGCATTCTTTATTTTTCAAGCCCATTTTCTAATTGCCTATAGTATCCAGAGAATGCCCACAATCTTTGAAATTCTTTCAATTGAATTGGTTTTGGGCAAGTAGCTAGAACTTGCACTTTGCAGGGTCAGTGCAAACTCCTTCCTGAGATTATGTGTCCCACAGACTTTGCCAAACTTCTGAAAAATTGACACTTGTCCACAATTTCAGTCTAAATTTCACTAGCCAGTCCAGCACTTTGATCAGATGGGTTCCATGCTCTTCCATGATTTTCCTTCCGAGTAGACAAGACATATGAGTAGATTCATATTGCCCATGACTCACTACTTCAGTTACTGGAAAGTGGCTGGCACTCCTGATATTCCTTTGGGCACACTCAAGAAATCATAGAAGCCTAAAAGACAGATGAAGGCTGTTTTTCCCCCAGACTGACTTTGCTGTGGGTATTTGGTAGTACCCCACACCTCAGGTCCAATACAGAAAACCACTGACTTTCATTTAAACCTGACAGAGCATCTTGGATTCTAGGCATTGTATACTGATTAGGGATAGTTGATTTGCTCAGTGTACAGTAGTTTACATGTGTGCTCACTGTGCCATTCTTTTTCCACATCAACATGATGGATGAAGGATACAGGCTGCTTGACTCTCCTATGATACCAGCTACTAAAATGTTTTTGCAGATGTCTTCTGATGTCATCAATGTCAGCAGGTGCCAGGCTTCTGGATCTTTCTCTAAAAGGCCTCTGTTGTGCTGCTTTCCATTCACACATCCAACGTCGCACTCACTCATGGAAAATAGTTCGGTTCTCTGAGCCAATTTCTACCTCACTTGATATTTCCATTCCTTTGGCACTAGAGAATTTTTAAAATCAAACAAGTCTGGATCAATTCCAGTCCCTCTGGTTGTTCAGGCTGACTTGGGTTGAGCTAGTGTCAGCACTGTATACTTGTGCCAAGGTCCTTGCCTTGTGCACATTGATGTTGTGTACTGTAACACTTTTCACTTGAACAATTATTATCCAGACTGAAGCATGGGTGTTCATAAGCAAAATACTGGGCTTAACAAGCAGTCTGTCAAGTAAACAATGTTCTTCTGAGACATCAATCTTGATTAACTGCTTTTCAGCATTCTTTCTCAGTTGGACCATACCTCAGATGGCATAGTCAAAATTCAGAGGTAGAACCAATTCTCAAAGTTTGCTGGTAGAACCAATTCTTCACTGTCCAGATACCACATGATACCAACAGGGTCATCATCTTGGCTATTGTGCTTCTCCACATGTTTGACATATGCTCTGTGGACCAGTCTATTCCAATTCACACTTTTTCTAGGATTTTGTTTCAATCTCTTTCTTCACACAAGTGCTTTAAGCATTCAACAAATTTGCATTGGTTCAGATGATGACTGGTATACTGTAATACAGTTTGACTTGGGCACACCAAAGCACAGGTTTCAATAGGTTCATCAACCACAGAACATACAGGAAAGGTGACACAGATTTGTATAGCTCAAGGTACTGATATGTTTAATTTCTCAGGCCCCACACATCTAGTCCTTCAAGAGGCTCCAATGGTACATGACTTAAGAACTTGGCATAGTGATCTTTCAACACAATAGTTATTTGTGAGTCACACTCTAGCAATGTTCAGGTAGGCTTTCATTCAGTTTTGGCTTTCACATCATATCAGGCTCCTACACATTTCTCCCAATCAGTTACTTTCTGTACAGTGGTACTTGTTTGAGGCATGGCTGTCCTCACATGGGAACATCTTGCTTCCTGGGATCCAGTGCGCTCCTTTACCATGGCCCATTTTCCCTGATCCTGTTGTCTTTTGATTAACAGTTCATTCACCCTTCTCAGATCTTCAGGATTTTGGCACACTTGTCTCAAATGTCCTTTCTCAAAACACCTGTAGCAGAAGATGCTCTCTTGCCACCTTGGAATCCATGGATAATCCCTGGACCAAACCTCTCTCTGATAACTCAAGTAAGCTAGTTGCATGGCTCCTGTGGAATGGGCAACTCCAGTGTCAGCAATTACTTGAGCAGTCTCTCTGGTCTCCAGATCAATATGTTCCTGCAGTTCTTCTTTTCTTGGCCTGTGGGTGTGGTCACAGTGATGTTTCCGATTGAATGTTTGGGGTCAATGTCTCTCCTCATTGGCAACAATCTCCTTATTTTCATACCTCTTTCATGGGGAGTGACTTGTCCATACAATCTCTTAAAAGGATATTTAACAAGATTTGATCAAAATAAACAGCTTTATCTAATGCTTTTGTAGAATAGGCATGATCCATAGTGACAGGTGTCAAGTGCACTTTCCTGTAGGCTCTCTGCACAACCTTCTCCAATATCACCAACAAGTCATATAACTGTTCTCCATCATGCTAACTGGTCAATGATAATATTGTAAGGAGTGTTCCAGGTTTTTCTACATGGCCAAACATCCTTTTCAGGGTTGCTAAGTAGTTCTAAGCAGTCACATTCTAGTTGGTAACTTTGAGGTCAACAATGGCATCTAAAGCAGGACCATGAAGACACTCTCCCATTCATGCTCATTTCTCAGCATTGGAATATTGCAAACCTTGCACCATCTTGGTGGCTTGCTCAGTCCAGGTATCAAAGTCATCCTCCCCAATGGGAGACGGTTTCATGCCAGAAAATGGTTAAAGCCTTCTACATCATATTCTTTGTACTTTCATGCAGGCTGATGTATCACTCCAACAAACTCCCCCCAGCATTCAACAAATAAGTTGCTTATAAATTGTTCTGACCAGCTACATTTAATTTTTTTAGTTAACCTTTTTCTTCACCATTTCTCATCACATACAAATATCATATGCACAATATGTAATTTTAGTTAAACAACAAACAGAAAACACGACAACTCTTAAATATCAAGCATTCTGGGAGAATATAATATGGAACTTTTTATACATTACAGGATATGGTAACCTGTCACACTCTTCTGATGTTATGAATCCCCCTCCCCCTCCATCTTATAGACAGAAAGAAACAAGTGGAAACATAAACAATGCAGACATCCAAGTTCTGGATTCTTTAAGCAATGTGTACCCAAAACCACTCTGGGGCCATGTTTCTCAGGAAAGGGTACATCCATGCTGTCACTTTGTGGGAGTATGTGAATTCAAGGGTGTTTCACAGTATTCTGACCCCAGCTATGGTCCCCAAATTTGGAAGTATTTGGTTAGGATGCCTGCATGCCTATGGGACGTTTTCTCCCACATGGCCAGCTGCCCCACAGCCATGAGCCATTCTAGGACAGATGGGACCTCTTTGGAGTGCCATTTACAGAAAATTAATCATTTGCCCACCTCACTGACTGCTACCACCCATTAAAGCAATCGGGAATGTATCTATAGGGATGATGTAGACAGTCCCAGCAGCAATAGAGGGGGTCCCATTTGACTTGTGTACCCCTTATATTGTTTCATATTTTTTGGATGCCCTGCCAAAAGGAGACTATTGTTGGGACAGTCCCACAGAATGTGCATGAGGTGGGCTCCAGACTTTGGCAACTCCAATATTTGACCTCTGGGAGGAGCCCTAATTTCATGAGAGGAGCTGGGGTGCAGTACCATCTGTGGATGACACTGGTCTGGATGAGCTGTCTTATGCCTGTCCCTATATGATGTGCAGACTCTATGGATGCAATGTGATCATACCTCTTCAGTGATCTGCACTCCTAGCTCTTGTTCCCAGGCAAGTCGAGACATGGTAGATGGATCTGGTAGGATGTAGATGTACTGTAGATGTAGATTTTATTTATATATGTTGCCCTTTCCTGGAGGCCCAGAGCAACATTACAATAAAATAACATAAAACATAAATACATGTATAATACAGTAGTAAATCATACATAAATAAAACACTGCCATCTAACAAATAAAATTATTACAATACCCACTAAACATATTCATAAAAACAGTATTAATACTCAAATTAAAAGGCAATGAGTAGATGTGCTGAAGAGAACTATAATGCTTAATCAAATGCCTGCTGAAAAAGAAAGGTTTTAAGCCCCTTCTTAAAAACCTCTGCCTAGAGGGCCTCCCTCAGTGATCTGGGCAATTAATTCCAGAACACTTGGCCTGCTACTTTGAAGGCCCGGTCACCTGAAGATTTGAATCTTGCCCTTTGGGACCGTATGGAGGACCTCCTCGGAGGAACATAGTGACCAAACTGGTGTGTATAGATGCAGAAGCTCACTCTGGCACCCATAGGCTGGGCCCAGTCCATGCAGGGCTTTATAGGTTGGCAAACATAATTTAAATGTGATACACCACTTCACCAGCAGCCAGTGCAGGCCATGCATCGCCTTAGATATATGGCTAGATCTAGACAAGCCCAAAGCATCTGGTATATATAGCTAGCTCACCCTCCAGGGAGTTTCAATTTAGTGTCTACCAGGGCTACTCTGGGATCTGGGATTCCATGTACATGTAGAGGCCCCTACCTATAATCAAACTCCTAATTTAGAGGTATAGTATCTCCCAAAGTCTTGTTTTGGGAGATCAAAATGTGCCTGCAGGGTGCTGAAAGTTTCAATGTATGATGTGTCAGGAGTGAGGAGGTCTGTCACTGAGAGAATGCCCCACTGAACCCAGGAGGGCTAATATGGGGAGGAATTGCCAATACAAAAGGCATCATTACCCCAAAAGGGTTCCATCCAGAGAGGAGCTGGGATATTTTCCAAGTTCTATGGATAAACCCCCAGGCAATTTTTTGAAAAATTGATAGCACTCTGCTGCTATTCCTGTAAAGTGCCTGAGTCATTACTGGGACCCTTTGCATTCTGGTTGGTCAATTGCAAGGGTCAAGGTTCAGCAAGATGATAACATCCATTTGTGTACACCCTCTGTTTACTGTACACAGCCTTCTGCTTTCTTATATTGTTTTATTGCTGCTTGTTGCTACTTTAGCATTTGTAAGACACTTACTCCTGCCAAAATTACAGTCCGGTTTGCAATAATAACGTCAGTGGTTCCTCCAGTTTGTCTTCAGGTACAGGGCATCCCTTTCATTGTTGACACTCAAAAAAGAACAACAAGACAATGACAACTCCTTTTTACCTAGCCTCCAGCACCAGTCCAAGCTGAAGCACACAGGCATCACATGGTAACGCACCTCAAGCCTGCCATAGCTCACAAGATAAGCCCCACCTCTGGTGAGTTACATATATAAGTATGTATATTTATCTATAGGAGGTGCTTCTTATGGTAAAGCAGCATTATGTCCTTTTCGAGAGAGCACAAAACCATTCCATGGTTAGCAGAAAGATGGCAACATCTGGTATCTGTGTCATTATTGGGACATACTGTACCACTTTCCTCATTCCCTCATTTTTTTCTTGGTGAAGTGTCAGTCTTAAAACATTCATTTCTGTGTAGTCAACTATTTTGCAGACTTTCTGTAAATTAATTTTCAGTTACCCCTGGATTGTTCTGAGTTGTGTCAAGCATCTGACTGGGTGCTTATGAACTGGAAATGGGGGAATCAGCCTCAGATATCCTACATAAAAAGTAAGATGGCCTGCAGAAGTTGTACATTTAATTTGGGTTTTGCACATTGCCACACGATTATAATAGAACTTGTAGCACTTAAACATTTTTAACAGCAATAGTGATGCAAAAATCATTTTAAAACATATTTTTATAAACTTAGAAAGGAAACTACAGGCCATAAAAGACACTTGTATTAACATATGTATTATCATATATCACCTTTAGTTTACCAGTCAGTCAAAATATTGCAGATAAAGAGGTTCAGGTAGAAGGGTTTGAATTAGCCAGGCAGGAAAGAGGAAACGTGGAGGGGAAGTTGTAGCATACATTAATAACAAACTGGGGCCCTACAAGATTAGATACTCTGAGAGTTCAGAAGGTATGGATTGCCTAGTAGTAGAGTTAATCTTAAGTAAACTTACAGTATCATAGGCACTGTATATACACCACCCAAAACTAAGCTGGCACACTTTGACAATTTAGCAGCCAAGCTTCTAGACATAGGTCAGGATGCTGATTTTATTTTATTGGGTGATTTTAATGCTGACTGGAACAAATATAGGGGTAAAAGATTAAAAGATAGCTTTGATATATTGGGAATAAAACAGGTGATACATGGGACAACAAGAAGTACAGGTAGTATGGAGCAGGGGTCCCTATTAGATTTAA
Source organism: Neoceratodus forsteri (assembly GCA_016271365.2). Classification (NCBI taxonomy): domain Eukaryota; kingdom Metazoa; phylum Chordata; order Ceratodontiformes; family Ceratodontidae; genus Neoceratodus; species Neoceratodus forsteri. The sequence goes on from CM057453.1 coordinate 732,513,657, forward strand.
TGTTTGTATCAAAACATTTATCAGTAAAGTCAGCCAGAATAATGCCATTAAATTTGAGTGATCACTGCCCTATCCGAGGTATTATCGAATGGGCTAATTCAAAGTGACTTGAAATTGCAGCCACTTGGGTGACAAATTGGAAGCTCTTTAATGTAAATGCCTTCAGAGATAGTTTGCTTAATGAAAATTGGAATCAGTTAACAATACCTGATTTGGACTTGGCTATACAGGATTTCACCAACACACTAATTACTATCATCAATAAACATGCTTCTAAGGTACAAAGGGTTGTAGGTAAAAACCAGCTCCCATGGGTAAATGAGAAAATCAAAAAGCTCCTGAGAATAAAAAACAGACTGTGGAAAAAATTCCAAAGAACAAAGGCAACTAATGATTGGGCCACCTTTAAGAAGTGGTGAAATAAATGTTCACATTTAGTATGGATGGCCAAATCACAATATTATAAGAATGGTATAGAAAATGCAACTGACCCCAAGAAATATTGGCACTACAGTATATGAAGAAGTTACAAAATCCTGTAAACTCAAAAAGACCTATACAATTAATTGAGAATAATTTAATAATAGACAATGAGAACTCAGTAGTTAACCTCTTAAATAAATATTATACAGAGTTGCCTGAACTGGACTTGAAAAATCCCAAGCTGGACACCTCTGATCTGCAAATACAAGAACTTATCCAGAATTTAGGGACACCAGAACTTGGAGTTAAACAACCCAGGTTTAGGTTTCAGGCATTAAACAGTTTTGATGTGGAGAAAGAACTAAAAAAGCTAAAAATAGAAAAATCTGGAGGTTTAGACAAGGTTGATCCCACATTTTTTTAAGATAAGAGTAGACATACTGGCGCCAATTATTATGTACTTATTCAATTGGAGACTTGGTACAGCAACATTCCCTGATGCATGGAAGATAGGGACAATTTTTCCTTTAGATAAAGGTGGAGATACCCTGATTCCATCAAATTATTGGCCAATAGCCCTGCTTCCTATTCTGTCAAAGATGCTTGAGAGATTTGTACATGGGCAGCTTTGCCAGTACGTGAAGAGGTATGACTTGATTACAAACTGTCAACATGGTTTTAGAGCAGAAAGTTCCACGGACACGGCCCTGATTGATTTTAACAACCTTATAGCAGTATTTATTTATTTATTTATTTTATTTATTTAAAAATTTTACCAGGAAGGCACACTGAGCAGAGTACTGCTAGATTCCAGATGCATCCTGGGGGAGGGCACATTGGAGATACAAACATTCAAATACAGTCATTACAAATACACAAGAACATAATTTTACAATCAGTACATATCCCAAGAACAGAGTATTACAATCAATATAATTCACATCGAGAAAGGTAATGAGACAGGGTATCAATAAACAATCAAGTCCACCAGTGAGGTAGTAAGATGGTGGGTAGACAGTTGATGGTACAGGATCTGCAGAGTTGGGCATCAGGTGTCACAGACATAGGAGGAGAAGAAGTGCATTTTGATGAGTTGGTTGCTCTGCTGAGGTGGAGGCGTGAGCCGGACATCAGCAGGGAGTGAGTTCCATAGTTTAGGTATTCTATGTCTGAAGGCAGCCTGACCAACAGAGGAGGACATGTGCGGTATCACCAGGAGAAGGGTGTCAAAATTTCTTAGACAGTGTGCTGGACTGATCAGGGCTGATAGGACCAAGCTGAGGTAGGGTGGTACCAATGAATCAGGGGCACAGCACAGGAGCTGTGTTTGTGGACCTCTGCAAAGTCTTTGATTTGGTGGACCATGGAATCACACTGATGAGATTATATGAAATAGGAGTACATGAAGAAACTTTGCACTGGTTTAGATCCTATTTAGCTAATAGAAAACAATGTGTTTCAGCAGGAAAAATGATATCACTGAGAGAGGTGAAGAGTGTGGTACCCCAGGGCTCAATTCTGAGACCCCTTCTTTTCAACATTTATGTCAACAGTTTGTCTGGGGCCATAAAGAATGGAGTGGTTTGGCTGTACGTGGACAACACAGTTCTTGTGGCGACCGCTGACAGTCATGGCAACATGGAAAGAAAACTGTAAGAAGACATGCTCTCAATGGAGAACTGATTTTGTGATGCTAAATTACTGATGAACATTAAAAAAAAACTCAGTGTATGAATTTCATATTGAATAACAGATCCAAGACTGGCTATGAACTAAACTTGTTTTTCAGGAACAAACAGCAGATTCCTAAAACAAACAGTTATAAATATCATGTGGGGACAACTGACCAGAGGTTAATGAATGAGGAGCATCTCGACCTGGTAGTAAAAAAAAGTGTAATCAAAAATTAGGCGCTCAAAGAAGAATTTCTTCTTGCCTAGTCAAACCAGTAAGGGTTAAATTGGTAAACCAATTAATATTCCCTGTTTTGAATTATGGGGCATTGGTGTACAAAAACTCTTCTAAAAAAGTATGGAGAAAAATTGACCAAGCATTTTACAGGCTTGCAAGATTTGCTATCATAAGTAAATTTGGCGAACAACATTGTAAAGTTTATGATAACTTAAATTGGATAGGTCCTGAACTAAAAAGGGATATTCAATGGTCCACTTGGTGTTACAAATTGATAAATGCTAACCATACGCACCCCCCTAAAACATTTGTTGAGAACAGGTAATGGAAAGAAGAAACATGATTTGAGAGAAAGCTCTTTAAGAATGGTATGGCTTAGAATTCACAACAGATTTGGTGACATAACATTATTATCCACCGTAATACGTACTTGGAATGCCATACCAAAACAAATAAAAACCAAAAATACCGTCCACTAGTTCCAGTCAGCAATGAGAAACTATTACAATACTGGTTGTTAATGTTATGCTTGATTTTAGTCAAATTGTAGTTTTATAGTATTGAGCATGTATTTGTTCAAATGTTTGTGATTTGTTGTTGTATGTATATTTAAGCAATAATGCCTGACAGGGTGTGTGTCGTGCTGGGATAACGTCACGCCTCAGGTGGTTGGGCACGAGGCCGCAGGCCGAGTGCGTCCAACAACTGAGGCGTGACGTTATGCCAAATGACACACACCCTGGAGGGCATTATTGCTATTATACAATGGCTCATTGTTATACAGAATTAAAAAAAACATTTGAAAGATGTTTTTGTGTGAAAAAATATTTTTGTTTTTTAAAGATCAGATGAAACAATCAAGCAAATGCTCAATGTGCTCAAGATCATCTGCAGGTTCACAGTGAGGCTGAGACTAGATCCGTGATGTTGTACTGGGATAACATCACGGGTCCAGCCCAAGACTGACCAATCAGAGTCCAGGATTTTTTCTTGCCATTGTATAATGTATATTGTTGAACTTTTATGTTTTGTATGCATATTGTATATTGTTGAAGTTTTATGTTTTTATACAGGGCATCCTTTGAAAACAGGGACTTGCCCCTAGAGTTTTCTCCTGGATAAAAATAAATTGTTATCAATCAATCAATCATGTACTACTAATATTGTACTGCCACACAATGTCCTAAAGCTCCTCAGCCAACTACTCTGCCAGACCATCAGAATCATTGTCCAGCATCTCCATCCACCCACCCAACCACCCACAACTCTTGCATTTCATTGCTTCCAATTTTGATATTCCCTATGGTATAGTAAATGAGAATTGTTATAGTTTCTTAACCCTTGGAATGGTTATTTCTAACATGTTCTTTGCTCTGTCCTACCTTTATCCCCCTTTTAGCTCTTCAACTCTAATTATCTTTTGAAAGTGTTTTAATTTCTTGAGCTCTGCCAAGAGAGGCGTTCTCTGTGTTTTCTATAGTTTTTTGTCACAATCTGTATTGGTTGCTGTGAATGTCTAGAATTTGATTTACCTTAGGTGCTCAACATATATGTTTTCATTTGGGACAAATTATTCAAAGATGCAACATAAAAATTTAGTTTGTTGCTGTATGAAAAATGAAATGAGTTTCTGCAGGTATGTGCGACAACTGCTAAAATGGATTGGAAGGACAATTTAGCCTCTTTAAAACCTAAAACACCCAATGTACCTACATACATTACTGCATGGGGAAACCTATCTACAAAACAATGTTGTCTTCACTGAAATCATGGATGGAGGACATACTGTACTAGATACTCCAGCTTGGTTTTGGTGATTCTGAACAGCTGTGTGAGGGTTCATACTTAACTTCTACAGGGAGGTGTGATGAAGGAAACATTTTGGGTGTCCTAGAGGCAATGCATGTCTAAAAAGAATCCTGCAGAACCTAAGCATTTACCCAAAAGCTTTAGTTCTGTTCTAAGAACTTGAAATTGCAAGTTTCAAAGAATTCTAAGTTTTTTCCAGAGATATTCTCTCACCCTTGTGTTTCAGGAAGTGCTGCTACTGTATTGAAATGGGAGAAACTGGAACTAATACTTTATTTATTTTAACTCCATGTAAGGAAAGCAATGATGCATTAATGAATGATTTTAGATTAAGAAAATCTACTGAAAGATGTTTTATTCTCAGTATGTGCAAAAGATAGATATCATGGACATCTATAGAAATTGATCATAGGGAGGAAAAATCACTAGCCCCCTAATCTGTCTGTGCTGTGAACAGGTTTTATAGAACACAAGAGTAACATACTCCTGCCCCCAAGCCTGATTGTAGAGCCTCCAGTCATGAACTATTATCAGTATGGGGCCCTATGAATGGGGCATCTGTGAATTACATCAGAGTTAATGTGCGGGCCAGTGATATGCAAAATGAGAAAAATCCATTTCATGACTTTTTTGTAAATATGTACCAATTGTGCATAATTATGCACGATTCTATGAATTAGAAGTGTTTACAATGCAAATGGTTTGTTGAAATTGCTAATTTTTAAACATCACATATTTCAAAATGCGTGTAATGGGAAAATGATGTAGTTTGTTGAAATTTTGAAATTGTACCTTGACACACACACACACACACACACACACACACACACACACATTTTTAATCAGGCTGGTAGTATAGCCTAGCGGTTAGTGTAATGAGTTGTGAATGAGCTTGGTACATACAGCAGACCTGGGGTGAGTCCCACAACATCCACTTGCATGCTGTGTGAACTTGAACAAGTCATTTATCTTCCCTACTGCTCCAGAGCTTGTGCCCAGTGAGTCTTATCTTGTTATCTAAGAACAAAAAGGCACAATTTGGGAAAATGGCAGTATGTGAATAACAAAATTGCAAATTATGCAAAATTCTTGCACTATTTTGTAAAAACCGTGCAACTGTTAAAATGGCAATTTTGCACTTTTTTGCTTGTCTAATAAAAATTTCACCAAACACTAATTCTCTTTTATAGCACGGTCCACACACCATGGCAAGATGGCTAATTGGTCTATATTGTTTCACAGTCATGCTCTAAGTAGTATTGCTCTTTTCTACTCAAACTTGGGTCCCAGCTGTGTTTTTACATTTTCTCCTTAAAGAGCAACAAAGCTTGTGATGGTAATTAGTACAATTTAACAGCGCAGTTCCCCAGTGACACTTAAAAGGCTAGCAGAAGCAATTAATCTTTTTTTACCTGAAAGAACACATTACTTCTTTTTAACACATTAAAGATACTAATTATGTCAGAAAAACATCTTTGTTAAGAGTCTTACAACAAATAGAATTAGCCCACCTTTTATTCTTCAATTGGAGTCTGTGACTTATTTTAAAACCAATTTAAAGGTATATTTAATGTATATATTTACTTTTGCTTATGTCACCAAAGGCAGACATTTGTTTTTATTCCAGTTATAGTAGTGCTGATGTCCATTTAAAAACATTGCTGTTGTATTCTATAGCACAAAAGACTGTGCTCCATGAGAAAAGCTAATTAATAATAATTATGATGTTATTTAGGAGAAATTATGTACCATTACGTCAGGGACTCATTTACAATGGTTTCCAGTTGCAGCAGGATCTGTTTACAGCTTGGAGAAGGTACCATTTATGCATTATACTTGGAGTATAAACATGGCTTTTCACCACAATTACAACAATATTTAATGCTTCACTTATCTATCACAAGTGGAGAGGTACTTAGTTGTTAGACTACAACATACTGTACTATAGTCGTTGTCCACATATGCCTCACATAGATTGGTAAAGTCTTGTCATATTAAGCATATGAGATAGGTCACTTGGGGGTGTAGTCACCCATACAGTACTATGGTATCACTGAGTTTGCTCAGGTACAGCAGGGCACAGGCTTCAACCTGGGCAGAATGTACCATTCTCGCATCAGGTAGAATGTGGTAGGGGATATGGACTCGGCACAGACCAATGGGCAGGTTGTTCGGAGCCAGAGGGATAGCATGGGAGTAGCAGCTGGAACCCACTGTGGTGTTCATGTGAGGGACAATATGTTCCAGTCCTGCAGCAGATCTAAGCCCCTCCTGGACTGTACCAGGGCAAAGATGTAGTCAGGCACTTAACCTGAGAAACTAATATAAATAAACAAAAATACCCCCAAATAACTTGTTGTTATTATTTTTATGGACTGACAGCATTTTATCAGTGGAGGTTAGCACTAATAAGTTCACACACATGATTACACTTCCATAGGTATAGTAGTAACCTGATACCACTAGAAAACTATACTGCATATTCATTATTTTTATTGGCACAAACTATGTTTATGAACACATTAAAGTTGAAGAACACAAAGTGGACAAAGAAAGGAAATTAAAAACTTTAGAGTTTAAGGACTCTTGGTGAGTAGTGGTGTGGTGTTCCTTGGGCTTGTCAACCATAATGCCTGACTCTCCCCCCAGCCCATAGCCATCTGTTTAAAGTGTAAGCCACAGCTCCAAGCCTGTGTTTCACAGACATATTGTGTTTGGAGATAGAGAATGGTTGTGGCCAACATAATTAGTCATAGCTTGCTTCATGCAGCAAAGAAAGAGATTGTTTATAACTTTGCTCAGGAGAGAGGGTGGGCATTAGGGTTGACAGCCCTAAGGAATAACCACACCACCAATTTGTCAAGAGTCCCTTGACTCCAAATACTAATGTTTTTTATTTCCTTACTTTGTCTTGTCTGCTTTGTGTTCTTCAACCCTAATGTCTGCCTTAATGTAGTTCTTTACACTGAATTTCCTTGCTTTTTGTGATAGAGGAACACAAAAACAGAGAAAAATAGAATGTGTTGGCAGAAATTGACAGGTTGACTCACACAGTCTGTCCAGATGGTCCCCACATAACCTGTCTCCATAGACCCTCACTGGTTTCTGCAGACCTTCCCTCCTTGCCGCATGTTTACTAATACTCCCTTATGTCTATCTCATGTATGCTTGGAGTTCCCTGCCATCTTCTCCTTCACCACTTTCACTGGCAGTGTGCTGTTAACCACCATACTCTGTCACCTATCTATCAACTGGTTCCTTACCCAGTTCACCACTTTGGGTCCCACCTCTAGGCTGCTCGATTTCTTTATCAGTCTTCTCTGGGGTACAGTGTCAGTGGCCTCGCTAAAGTCCAGCTAGGCCATGCCCACTGCCCTCCCCTGATCTGGTTCCCTGACCAGGGTCCCTGGTCACCCAGTTGAAGAAATCAATCAGATTGGACTGAAATGACCTCCTTCCCTATGAATCTATTCAGCCTTTGGTTTTGTAGCCCATTGGATTGAAGATACTCTACTAAACTTGCCTTTAACAGGGTTTCCATTATTTCCACCCCTACCGAAGTGAGACTGACTGACCTATAGTTGTTCACCTCCTCCCTGCTGCTGCTTTTATGGAGAGGGAGCACGTCTGTTCTACTCCAGTCCTCCAGAACCAAAGCTGTTTCCAGGGAGCTATTGAATAAGGCCATCAGTGGGGCAGCTAGCATCTCCCTGAATTCCTTCAATACCCTTGAGTATATTCTGTCCTGTCCCATGGCCTTCTCCACTTTCAGAGCTGCAAATACCTTCAGGGCTCTTTCCTCTTAATATGGACTTATGTCCACCTCCCCCTCTTTAGTTTCCGCTGCTCCCTGGTAATCAGCCCCCTCCCTCCACTGTGAAGACTGAGCAGAAGTACCTGTTCAGTATGTCTGCTTTTTTTTGATCCTCTCATTCATAGTCTCTCACTGCCAACCTCATTATGCTCATTATCCCACTCCTTGCTTTCCTCTTCTCACTTATGTACCTGAAGAAAGTCTTATCCCCTTTAGCTACCCCTTTGGCTATCCTTTCCTCTGTCTGTATCTTTGCTACACTCACTGCCTTTCCTGCTTACCTCTTTCTTTTACTTGGTATACTTCCTTCTGCATTTCCTTTACCTCTTGAATGCAGCCATTTTTTTCCCCTCACCATCTTAGCCACTTTCCTAGAGAACCTTAATAGTCTCTTGTTCCTTCTGCCTTTTCTTCCTTCCTTTCCACAGAGGTTGGTTGCCTTAATTATGCCTTCCCTTATATTTCCCCACTGTGCCTCTACTCCTCCCTGATAATCCTCCCAATTTGAGGCAGTTTCTGAGGAAGTCTCCCATTTCTTTAAAATCCACCCTCCTAAACTCTGGGACCATCATCCTTGTGCCTCTATTCCCATTATAATGTTAAACCACACTGACTGGAGATCACTGGTACCCAAGGGCCCGCATACTTTGATGTCTGCAGTGCCATCCCATTTTGGAAGCACCATGTCCAGCACTGCCTCATCTCTAGTGGGTTCCTTGAAAGCTGCCTGAGAAAAGCCTCTAGTAGGAGTCAAGAATGGCCCTGCTCCTTGCTGAAACTAGAGCTGAAAGGCTCCAATCCAAATCTGGCATATTGAAATCCCTAACTAGCAGCACCTCTCCCTTACTTGCCATCCTGATGAGGTCTTCTCCAAGTACTTTATCCAACTCCTCTCCCTGTGCTGGAGGCCTATATATGACCCCTGTATGGATAGTAGTCCCAATACCTGTCTTCAGGATGACCCAGAGCTCCTCCAGCCTTTCTTTTTCATCCAGGTGCCCCTGTGATTCTGTGGACTTGATTCCTTCCCTCACATGTCTTCTCCTCCCTTCCTTGTCTCTCTGGAACACAGAGTAGCCCTGTATGTCCATGTCCCAGCCATGACTGTCAGTGCACCATGGCTCCATTATGGCCACCAAATCCAGGCTAGCCTCTGCGATGATGGCTTCCATTGCCAGAATTTTATATCCCAGACTCCTTGTTTTAGTGTACATAGCTCTCCATACCTTATTCCATCCCTGCCTGTTCCCTACTCCAACCTCTATTTTCTGCTGTTCCCTGACACTCCCCAACCCCTTTCATTGTTACCTTTTCTGTTAATTTTCACTTTTACTCCTTTCTTCTTTCTGTCCTGATTTATACCCCCTTGTCATCTGCTTTGTCCCCACCCCTGTCTTCTTGTACATCTGCCCTAGGGGAGCTTACTCCACTCAGGCTCTCCTTCCCTGCTGCTTCATTATCTGAGGGTGCAATTAATTGCCTCACTTTGTTTTATAGCCATCCCCTGGCAATTGAAATACTCATCCAACTACTGTAACATTTAAACTTTTCCTTAAGGACTGTAGACCCCTTCTGGAAAGATACAGACCATGTCTCTCACAGAGGCCCATATCCTCTAAGCTTGGCCCCCAGTCTCGAGTGTAGCTGAAACCCTCCTCCATGCACCATGCCTTCAACCAACTGTTAAAAGCCCTGATGTGGAGTGTCCTATAATTTCCCCAGCTGTATACAGGTAACACTTCAACAAAAGCCACCATGTATGCCACCTGCTTGAAGCCCTCCAGATTTCCCTAAAATTTCCTAGCACTACTCCTACTGTGTCCCTTGCCAGGTCATTTGTTCCAGGTGAACAATGACATCTAGCTGTCTCCCATCTACTGTTGTCCTAGTGATCCTCTGGTTCTGCTCACCATTCCTCCAAGTCAAAGCATGAGGAAGGCACTTCACCTTCATCTCCCTTTCTCCCCCCACTCCCAAGTATATCCTCCTAACTATAGAGTCCCTCACTAGCAGTTGCTTCCTTCTTGGTCTGGGGCCTCTTACTCCCTTCTTGGGGCCTCCCCTGCAGAGTACCCCCAATTTATCCGTTCCCACTGCTATGGGTGCCTTGTCCCAACTGCCCTGTCTCACCAGTATGGCAAAGGAAGTGTGCTGTGCTACAAGCTGAGGAGTGTGTATCAGCCAACCTCCCCCACATTCCCAAAGCCCACCAGAGTCCAACCATTCTGTCTGTGACTAGGCATCCTCTAGGGGAGCAGTGGCATACTGGGTGACCCCTTGGTGGGGCATAAGGTTCTCTGCACCCTTATGAGTTTGGCCTGGAGTCCTGCAACCTCTGGTCTCAACCCAGAGAGGCTAGTACAAATGGGGCAATACCTCAGTCTCCAGAAGTGCCTCAAATGACTGCAGCTCCACACTGCACCACTCCCATGGTCTTTACTTCCTTTACCTTAGTGCCTGTTGACTCTTCCTTGTACCTTACTGCCTCTTTTCTATTACCGTTGAATTCCTACTTTTCCCTTTGCTTTTCTGAAATGTATTTTGTATCCTACCCTAGATAGGTTGTCTCTTGTTTTCCCTTTTTTAAGCCATCTACCTGTGCCTAACAAACTCTTGGTGTCTACAACTCCTTACCCACTCGCCTAAACTTATTTGTTATGCTACCCTAAATAGGATGCCTCCTACTTTCCCTTTTCAGCCCTCTTATCTCTACCTACCTTTATCTTGTTTCTACTACTCCTTACCCACTAGATATTTACCCATTACATGTAGCTACCAACCCTGAAGGATCAGTAGCTACATAGGAAGGCTTCACTATACCTTGTGCCATTTCAGACCTTGGCCTGGTGTTCTTCCTGCAGTCTCCTGTGCAGAGTGGACTATCAGTGGATGCCTGCAGATGCCTTAAGATAGATGTTCCACTCCTGTGCTGTTCTACTCATGCTGGAACACAAACAACTGTATACGCATTCAGGCAGGTCCCTTCTGGACATGTATGAACAGATGCAGCCTGCACCAAAGCAAGAGTCTGTCTGCCTGCAGAATTGCCAGGACCTCCAGGCCTTGTGTTTCCATGTGACTACGGATGCAAAGAATCTGTAGGGCTGTCTGGGTGGCTGTGGATTTGTTGGATAAACATGCTGACATGCAGGGCCAAGAGTCAATCTGTCTGTGGAAGTGCAGAGCCCTCTGAGCCTTGTGTATTCATGCAAGTATAGATGTAGAGGCACAGAGCCCTCTGGGTGGTGTGCCAAGGGAAGAATTATCTTTACTGTATGGTTACTTATTGCCCATGTGGCCAACATTGCACCATCCCTCCCCAGGCTGGGAGTGGTGTGGTATGGCAGTGCTCTCGCCAAAGCTTCAACCCATTCAGCTGGCTCACTGAGCTCATCCCTGAACTCAGCTCACTGGCATGGGATCACAACACACTACCAGCTGGGCCAACAGCTGTCTCTGAATACAACATTTCTTAATAATTCTTTTTGACATTTTGACTGCAAATTTTCAACATAGTGTTTTTATGAACCCCCCCCCCCTTCTGAAAATAACATGTATTATTTATTAAATACTGGCTGAAACATCCTTTTTGTACCATAAGTGTGAAAACATGTTTTGGGCAGGATTTGAAAAATGACACCGATCATGTTGTTGAGGTTGGTTTGCTGATTGATTGATTGATGTATTTACTCATTTACTTATGTATGTATATATTTGGATGTTATTAGTCTGGTAGGTTTGTTGATTGATTGATGTATTTACTCATTTATTTATGTATGTATGTATTTGGATGTTATTAATCTGGTAGGTTTGTTGATTGATTGATTGATTGATGTATTTAAGCATTTATTTATGTATATACGTATTTAGATGTTATTAATCTGGTAGGCTCACTAAGACAAAGTCCTTTTTTCAGGAGCAACCCAGAATTAATTTTATTCAACAGTCATTTATAAATACAATTAACAGACATAATAATAAGATACAGATAGCAACATAACACAACAGAATACAAACAATATTAGCAAACAACTTAAAATCATTATTAGTTTGAGATATATTGGTAGGCCTAAAATATACAGACTTTAACACTGTGAAGTTAAGAAAGTATAGCAGCAAGGTAACAACAACAACCAGTAGCCTGTGCAAGACATAAGTATGATCAGTGACCCTACAGTGGTCAGCTGGAGGTTTCAGCTGGGACAGATACACTGACTGCATACAAAATGTATGCCCCATATGAAGAATTCAAAGAACATGAGATTGGTGCAAGACTGGACATCAGCTGGGAATTTGTTTCACAACCTAGGAGCCACAGAGGCACAGGACCTTTTGCCGGCAGTTTTTTGCAGCTCTTAGGGCAGTGAGGAGCAACTGGCCGGAGGACCAGAGGATTCTTCTATCAAGTTTAAGTTCCAGGATGGAGACAGGGTTTGGGGGAGAGAAGTGTAAAAATGTATGCACCAGGCAGAGTGGAATAGTGAATTCTACTTTTCGGGGGGGGGGGAGCAGTTTAACATAGATAGTGTCTTGCAGTGGTTTTCCCCTTTTACTAATACCCACAGCAAAATGGGACACATGGTGATATAACATTTTAAGCTTAGTGAGCTCAGTATCTTTGAGGGAAGATAGGATGGGAGGGCTCTTGCCTTCTTACATCTGGCCTTACAGAGGTTTTATAGCATGCTATAGTTTTACCAGTCAGGATACAGAAGTGTCCCAGCTTTTGTCCCTTTTTTCATGAGCTTGCGAAGATCAGATGTAAGCCATTTAGAGCACTAGTCTGTGACTCTTCTTTGAATCATAGGGGCATGTCTGTTAACTAGGCTAAGGAGACTGTTTATTAGAAAGTCAAGGGCAGTAATGACAGTTTGGGGTCTCCCAGGTTTCTTTCCAGTTGATGACAGTGAGGTTTTCCAAGAATTCACTTTCATTATGCTGCGAAAAATCTTCAACCATTGTGGCTCTTGAGGGTGTTTAGTGAAACAAGTACTCCATGGATAAAAAGTTGGGGAATGATTGCTGAACAAATCAACCAGTATTTCTGAAGTTCTGATTCAATCTACTTTGCTACCCAGGAGCCTATTAAGGAGGGAGTGGTTACCTGATTTAGGATTATGGAGGGTAGCTTCAGTAAAGCTTTGACTGAGATACAAGTTATGCAGGGGTGCCTTGAAGTTGTGGGGACCATCACTAGCCCAATTAAGCAATAAGGTATGACCAGGGGTTATGTTAATGTTCTGCTAATCATCCCCTAGGGGCACAATTTGCACAAGGCATAGCTGAGTGCCAAATGCCCTGAGGGGGTAATTTATTGAATGTTTCCATAATCCCTGGAATGCCTTATTGCTATTATAATAATGATTTAAAAAAAACGACAACTGACAACTTTTAATTTTGATAATGATTTATTCTTGTTTGTTCCAATTTAAGAAAAAATAGTCCCTCCACAGAGCTGCAACAAGCTCTATGACAACAATTGTAGTGATTCTTGACAATAGATTTATTAGTATAAGTTTTTCAGGCACTTAAACAGGATTTCTGATCACAGGAACAGTTAAATCACTGTTCTAAATCACCAGCAAGCAAATAACTACCCCCCACCACCCAATGGACTGTGTCCAAAATGCAGCCGTTTCCCCTCTCTAAAAATGCATGTCTGTTGCTCAATTTGCTGGCTGAATTACCTCCCTTCCCACTTTGGGAACTATGGGTGTCTGTTGTAAATGTAGGATTTTATCTGAATTGCCACTAAAGAGGAGGTTCTGCCAGTGAAGGTTCTTTGCTAATGGTGCCCAAAATGCAGAGCTGAATGTGCATCGGTGGAACTGCTACAGATTGAGGTTTGCAATACTCTTTTAGGTTATAAACTGAATGCTCTTGTGACTGCTGCTTGAACTGCTGCCTGACATTCTTGATGAGGATTTTACCTTAACACTGAAGGAGGTTCTGCCATTTTCAAAAATTATTAAAGTTTGGGAGGCAAAGTTACAAACTGGCTAAATAGGGGGTCTACAGTATTTTTAAAATCAATACTTAATTCAGGGAATGATCTGAAGGCAAACAGACAGATAGATAGATAATTAGTTTAAAAAATACTTTAGTGCTGCCTTAGCTAGGGTTCGTGGGACAACCGGCATTTTTAGCATATGCCGTATTAAGCGCTGTGAGAATCAGGAGACAGATCACCATCGACTTGCAGTATATATAAAAAACAATTAGAATTAACAGCTCCAGCAAAAGATCAAGAAAGGAACTAGTCCTTTCCCCCCATTCGTTGTACAGTTTACTTTTGCCTGTCATATCACAGTGGGGAAAGCTAACACTAGACTTTGTACTTGGTGACAGCCATTTTGGTATAATGATTGCATTTACGAGCATGCTGAGTGAGGACCGAGAGGAACAGGAGGTTAGAGGACCAATTAGTATGACACTCATCTTCATGGACCTGCTTATCCTTTTAATCCATACTGCTAAAGGAACACAAGGGAAAATGAATGCGTAAATGATAGGCAAAATGCTGCTCAGCTCATCCAGCCAGCTATAATAAATTTCAAATCTGACAGTAATTTCAACACTAATGGTGGTACTATTGGCAGCTAAATGTTCATAGTACAGAATCTCAAAAAGGTTCAACCTTTTTTGTCATACATAAGAAAATACGAAAATGCCAGCAGAAGCAGGCCTGTAACGCAATCACTTTTTGGAATGTTTTCATCAAATTTTCAACATTGCCATTTTTGAAACTCTTTTCATGAACAGTGGCACTGTGAGTTTGTTAATCTGTCCCAAAAGTTGATTTCCCACAGCGACCACACCATTCTGTGCCACAGGTACGAAAACATGTTTCAGGAAGGATATGAAAAATGACAGCTATACTATTCATAAGGAGGTGTGAAAAAATGGCAATGTTAAAAATCTGGAGAGAAAATATTAAAAATTGGGGACGTTATGAGCATGCATAGAAACTGCGCCATGCATGCTTGTAACAGTCATTTTTTGGAATTGTTTCACCAAATTTGCAACATAGGCTTTTTGGGACCTCCTCTCAGGAACAGTGGCACTGTCATTTTGTTACTCAGTCCTGAAAGATGATTCCATGCAGTGACTGCAAAATCACCTTTCGGGATTGAGAAATTAAATGACAGTAACATGTTCATGAGTGGGGTACCAAGAACCCCATGTTGAAAATTTGGGACCAAAATTCAAAAAAATGGCTAAAATATCAACCTAAGTTGAAATCCCCCCGTCCCATTGCCTCCTATTATAAAGTTTACTGTCATTTCTTCAGTTCGCAGTTCGGATTTGAAGAGTGCAGACATGTCCCTATTCAGAGAAGATCACAGCTCCCGACCTCTGGAGGGTAAGTATGGGTGGGGTGTGCAGGTGGTGCAGGGAGGTGGGTGCACAGAGGGAGGGTGGGGATGGGGGTGGTGGATGAGGGAGCCTGCGGTGGACTGTTTTCTTGTTTGCAGGGGGGAAAAAGACCATGAGGGAAGATTTTTTTCATTTACAGGTTACACAAAAAAAAAATTAGGCACACTGGGGTGGGCTCCCAGTGTGCCGCAATTCTGGGAGGAGGATGCTGACATGGGGATTGGGCACCCCAATATCGGCAAGGTGTATAGATGGGTGGGGGGTGCATATCCAACACCAGGAGTTGGCATCGCAGTGTTGGAAAAGAAAGGGGAAACTGTTTAACCAGGAAAGACACACTAAGAGGAAAGACACACTAGGAGGGGGGATGCCGACAAGGGGATTGGGCACTCCAATGTCGGCTTTTCAGGAATGTGTGGTTGGCGGCAGAAGCACCCATAATACGGTATGCCACATAATGTGTGTGTAGGGGACATGCCTACATGGGGATTGGGCACCCCGATGTTGGCTTTCTGGGGAATGTGCGGTGGACGGCAGGAGCTGCCACATTTATTGAAATGTTTCACCAGGAGAGGCACGTAATGGAGGCGTGTTATCTGCCACTGCAATGACAAGCCTGTCTCTGATTGCAGCAGCAGATTTGTTTCAACTCTGTGGCTGTCTCTGAAACTGCTGTCATCGACAGCATGCTCACTGATTGGCGGCTGAGGGACACACCCACTAAAGCATCCCCTGCATTCACCACAACACTGACACACCTCTGAAATGCTACTACCACAAGATGTTGCTTGTGCATGCACGCAAGCCAACATAAAAAAGAAAACAGTACTACTTATATGTTTTTTCAATCAGTACTATCTATAAGTTTTTAACTAGTCCTGCCCACCAAGAAACAAAAATAAACATATAAGAAAGTAACAAAAGAGAAATACAGTACTACCTATAAGTTATTTCAACCAGTATTATCTATGAGTTTTTAACCAGCCCTGTACCTGAGAAACAAAAAATAGATCTACAGTACTATTTTTTTTCTTCCTTAAACCAGTCTAGTCCCTGCCTACAATACCTTACTCACTAAGGTAACTTACTAACTAAAAATGGTGTCATATGCCAAAATACAGCTTATGATGCCACACTCTTGCCCTCACACCCTATAGACAATAGTGCCAAACAGACTCTCCATCTTAGTAGTGAGCATCTCCTTACTGGCCCTCTTCTGTGTCGTGCCTCCCCCTAGAGGGTGGAGCCTTCTGTTGCTCACTAGCCCTTGGCTCAGTGCTGCTCTGTGAAGCTGGATCCTCCCACCATGGCCATTTAATAGAGGTCAGGGCTTCTCCCGGTCATTTCTCCTTGGCTTCTTCAGCAGCTCCTGCTGTACAATTCAAGCTGTGGATGCAGTTCTCTCAGGGCCCCCGACTCCCTCAATGGCTCCCGCTGCACTACCCCATGTCCGCTTGACTACCAGACAGGATAGCAGCTAGACCCAGCTCTTTATAGCCCAACCACTCGTTTGAATCAGGCACTGCTCTGTGCGATTGGCTCCTAAGTATGTGGCCTGATTGGTTTCCCCAGTGCAGCCTGATTGGCTATCCAAGCACTGAGAAACCTCCTTTCTCCCAGTCCTTCCCCTCAGCTTCCTCAGTGGCTCCTGCCACACAATTCAAGCCATGGATATGGCTCTCTCAGGGACCCTGACTCCCTTAATGACTCCCGCCACACTACCTCATGCCCACTTGACCACCAGCCAGTATCAATACTCTTGTGATGAGGCTGTAGATGAAATTGCTGGAGTCCATCAAAATGCTCCATTTTAAGTACCATTATTATATATGAGGTTAAACACACTGAAGATTATTTTCTTACCAAGTGAGAGAGACCCCAAGCAGGCAACGAAGTTGTTGAGGGTCAATCTAGCGACAGAGGGAGGATTATATACACACCCAATGCACAAGGGCTTAGTGACCCCTAATATAAGTTTCACTACCAAGTATTCACAGTGAGACTGATCTAGCATGGGCAGGGGCATTTATGTCACCCTGATGGGCACCTAATGTCTTTATAAGTGATATGGCAGAAGAGCTGGAGGGGAAGGTCTGACTCTATGTGGATGACACCAAAATCTGCAATAGTGGAAAGGATGAGCTGCGACCTGAGAAAATCTGAGGTGTGATCAAGGGTATGGCAGCTAGGTTTCAATGTGAAAAAGTGCAAAATAATGCACTTAGGGCACAGACACCCTGGGGCAGAGTACAAAATGGGTAGAATGGTCTTGATGACCACCAAGCAGGAAAGAGACCTGGGGATAATCGTATCAGATGACCTAAAGATGGACAGGCAGTGCAACAAGGCAGTTGGGATGGTCAGTGGGATGCTGGAGTGTATAGGGAGGGTATTACCAGTAAAGAGAGGGGAGGTGGCATTGCCCCTGTAAAGATCGCTGATAAAAATCCACCTAGAGAACTGTATCCAGTTCTGGAGACCACATCTCCAGAAGGATATTGACAGAATGGAGGCAGTCCAGAGGAGGGCAACTAAAATGGTGCAGGGTCTGCACTGAAAGCCCTATGAGGAGATACTAAAGAACCTCAACATGTATACTCTGGAAGAAAGAAGAAAGAAGGGGGATATTATAGATACCTTTAAATGCATCACAAGGGTAAATAAGGTACAGAAGGGAAGGATTTTTCAGCAGAAAAGGAGTTCAAGAACAAGGGGATATGCTATAAGACTGGGGGGGGGGAATTCAGGAGAGATGTGAGGAAGTACTTCTTCACAGAAAAGGTGATGGATTCCTGAAACAGCCTCCAGTGGAGGTGGTTGTAGCCGAAAGCAGTAATGGGGTTCAAGACTGCATAGGCTAGGCATAAGGGAATCTTACAGGAAAGAAAAGG
Source organism: Neoceratodus forsteri (assembly GCA_016271365.2). NCBI lineage: Eukaryota > Metazoa > Chordata > Ceratodontiformes > Ceratodontidae > Neoceratodus > Neoceratodus forsteri. The sequence continues at coordinate 732,531,882 of CM057453.1, forward strand.
GGATGAGGAAGAGCCAGAGGTGAATTAGGTTCTGTGGGGACACTGTGGGTAAGGAAAAATGAGTAGACTGGGTGGGCCAAGTGGTCCTTATCTGCCATTAAATTCTATGTTTCTATGAGGGTGACCCTAACATATAGGAAGACGCCACCTCCTTTCATCCATACCAATCATTCTTTAAAGTAGAATACCAAGGAATGGCTACTTCATGTGGGATGAAGGAGGGCTTAAGCCATGTTTCGGACACAACTAAGTAGGGCTGTGCAGAATGTTGAATTTCCTACTGAATGGAATTCTGAGGAATTTTAGAAAATTCCACCAATTTCCATCTTTTATGGAATTTTAACATTCCGCATGCAAAATGTCTTTTTGCAGAATAATAATCTGCAGTTCACATAAACCGTGGATTCTTTTTCTGAAATCTGTGGAAAATTATTTTGCAGTTTGCACAGAAATGCTTTATGAAATTCCACAGAATTTAGAAAAGAAATTCCGCAAAGCATTTCAGAAGCAGAATTTCCATTCTGCAACAATTCCAATGGCTGAATTTCTCATTTCACACAGCCCCATAGGTATGGCATCTGGGTTATATAGGGTCCACCATGCTTCCAGATCAGGTAACTAGGGTCTGAACCTGTTTATATTTAGATGTGCCAGTTTTAGTGTCCTGATAACAGATCAAAAAGGGCCATTGAAGTTAGTAGCTGACAGGGAGGGTTTGACACTATGGGGTCTGAGGTAGGAGTAGGACAGTACGTAGAGGTGCCCTTTCCTATACATCTCATACATAGCCAGCAAAAGGAGGGAGTAAGTTGCTCAGTATGCAGTTAGGGTAGAGGGAAGTACTGTATGTATAACTGCACAGCTGCAGATGACGGGGAAGGGACCAGTGCACAATCAGGCAATCAACCAACATGAAGAGCAGGATATACATCATCACAACTGACATACATTTGAATCCTATCTTTGATTTCTAGGAATAGACACAAGGTAGACACAGTCCCATAGGTGGAAATGTGGCTGCCATGGGGCAGACTGATAACAGACCATGGAAATAGCCAAATAGTACCTACCAATAAACAGGGAGGCAGTATAGCACAGTGGTTTAAGGCTCTGAGCTGCAAATCTGGTGATATCCAGCAGACCAGACCTGGGTTTGAATCCCACAGCTTCCACTTGCATACTGTGTGACCCTGAGCAAGTCACTTAACTTCCCTGTGCTCCCAGGTCGCTCCTGTAAAAAAGCTTTCAGCTTAGTGTGCTACTCCTGGATAAACAACTAAAAATTAAAAAAAAAAAAAAAAGGTGTAGGTAAGGAGTAAATACCAGTAGGAATCAGCTTTGGAATTTACATTTGATTAGAGGTCATTCAGGAATAGGTCCTTAATTCCTGGGCTGTGGTTCACAGGTGTGAGTCTGCAATTAAGCAGGGAGAGGTAGGAATAGGACAAACTATGGGGAGTTCAAGTGCATGGGCTAGCAGTGGAACCTTAGGTTTTATGATCTCACCAGACCCCTGGCAGGGAGTTGCTAGACCTCCTGGAATTTGGCTAGTTTACTGTCCACAAGGGAGCATTTTAGCAAGGACTACAAAATTATACCCTAAATAATAGGAACTGCTAGCAGACCCAGACAGAGGGTTACAAGGATCCTAGGACAGTTGTTAATAACTAGGCATAGCACAGTTCACTATTAGCTTGATGATAACAGACTGAAGAAGACTAGATTTGATAACAAGCAAAGTCTCATATGCAAAGATGAACAGAAACAAACTCTAGGGGTCTGTAGGTTACAGTTTAACATCATGGCTTTTGACTAGCTGATTGATCAGCATGTAGAACAACAGTAGACAAGTAGCAAATGTAATAACATATCACCTGCTAGCATGATTCAGCAAAGCAATGTCTAAGAAACTGAGCAGTGGTAAAACTTACACAACAACTAACAGGCCAGAAGAGAGTCTTAGACTTTGTTGAGTTTATGTCTGGTCATGCTGGGTGGCTGAGTTTGCAGCAGTGGCAGCAGGGAGCTTATGAATTTTGCAGGGCAGCATGGATGGCTGCTAGTCACCTACCTAGGATAACTCCCTAGCAGACTCCATGATGTCCTTTTCATGCAGTCCTTCACATGGAGAGACACAGAGTGGGGGCCCCTTGAAGTTACTGGGCTTAGAAGGGAATTTTGCACAATCCTGAGCCTCCCAATTGACTGGAGGGCTTAATCTCCTATTCTTGGCTCCTCACCTGAGGAGCACCACAGGATCATTGGTGGTTGTTAGGAGGAAGGGAGTAAGGGTAGCTGAACCCTGTCACAACCCCTTGATCAAAGCTGCAAGTCCACAGCTGACAGTGAAAGGAGCTGGCCTTTCTCGAAGTTTAAAGGCATCAAGTTCAATGACACTCTGGCATGCCTTTGAGCCTCCTGATTGGCCCAGGACTCAGTCTCTTATTCTTGATGCCTCCCCTGAGACGTGCTGTGGGATCGACACTGGTGTGAAACAAACTCTGTCCAGAGTTGAGAGGTCTGCAGGTAATTAATTTGGGCCAGACTGGTTCCAGTTTAGGATGGTGGTCCATTGTGAAGCACCATGACAAACAAGCTGCCAAACCTGAGTGACAGGAAAGAGAACAAAGCCAGAGATCAAGTAGGGTCCGTGGTTTCTGCAGCAGGTAGAGAAAATGGGCAGACTGGGTGGGTCTAGTGGTCCTTATCTGCTGTAAATTTCTATGTTTAAAGTGTGTCTCTTGTAATATGCAAAATGCAAGGATCCTGATAAAAAAGTGAGATGCAGTCATGTGGTTAAGTCTGCTTGTGTGACTATAATCGAAAGCAAACATAATGCATAAAAACCTGATTAAGCAGTACTATCCAAGAGTCTCCTTTGTAAAGTAAAGCAAAATAATAAAGGACTTATTCTCAGAATGCTTCTTTACTCACAACATCGGGGGCTATGTTTTTAAGGGTCTTAAGGGAGCCTCTTTTGTGCAATCCTCAGGACAGATCTATTGTTTACAGCCTAAACTCCCTTCCACAAGGGAAGTGTGAGGCAGGAATGCAGCAGTTGGTGTTCATCATTTTCAAATATTTTCTGTTCCAAGTATCTCTTATACTAACCAGGAGGTGGCACCTGAAATCATGACTGGACAATTTTAAGTGTTAATTAGGTTGCTATATTATGAGGAATTGCTAATAATGGAGACTGAAGTGTTCCATAAGTAATAGGAAAACCTTTTGATACTCCCATAATGATGTCGCTAGAAATTCTGTGAAGCAGAAATTGTGTAAAAGAAGTGCATATAATAAGGGGGTGGGTCCTAGGGGTAGGGAATAATGACATGAAATATTTATGAATATTGTATTATAATTTGCTAACTGATTGACTTTACATTAAGTTCCATGGGATCTTTAACTTCCACCTGGACAACCAGAAAAGATGGACAGAAGGGACCTTGGTTTAACATCTCATTCAAAGGCTAGCACTTCAACATTAGTGTAGTACATACCATACCCAGGTGCTACACTACAGCATCAATACTGGGTATTAGTCCAATTTCCTGGTGTGGGGCACCAGCCTATGTCCTTCTGGCTTTCCGGCCCCATAGGCAAGCATGCAACCTATTGAGTAATTAACACTAAATATCTAACATGTTCACAGAAACAAATAATTGGATATTGCTGAGGATTGGATGGCCCCTCAAGGCCCTCCCCATTCATTAATCCAAAGCCAGTGTTCATTATCTCTGCATAGGTGAGATTAATGACTATTAATCATTTGCTCAAGAGCAAGAAACAAATTCAAGTTGCAAAAGAGCAATTTCATTGTCCCGCCATTAAGGAACTTGATCACAGCCATGAAAGAAAATGGAGGAGTGGAGGCACTGACGTTTGGCATTGGGTTTCAGAGCTATGATTTGAATTTGCTTCAAATTACTAAGTGTCTAAAATGTGTATTTTCTTGATTTTAATTATGAATGTATTGTCTATGAAAGAGATCAAATTGACAGCACCAAAGCATTGAATGGTCATTGAGTATGAATGACCCCCTCAACCATTAGAGCTGGTATCTCCCACAAAAGATTAAATGCTGGCACCAGACTCTGGGCTGCTGGAGGTATCTAACTGAATGGCAGCTGGTGGTGGCTACAGGCTGTTGAGTGGAGGCTACTTACTGCAAGCTTCTTGTACATGGATCTTTGATCCTCCCTCACACTGCCAGTCCCTGAGCAACCTGAGTCCATTCCTGACCCTGGGTCACTAGTGTGGCAGGAGGAAGGTGACCAGTGCCTCAGCCCTCCATGCCACTGGGTTAGTATGCTAGGTGCTCCTAGAGGATCATAGACCTTAGGATTAATTGAGAGATGGACCACAAGTAATCCAGGATGCTAGCCACAGGGCAAGACAGGAGGTTGAGCTCCCTGCCCTGGCACCAAATGAAAAAAGCACTCCCATTTGAAGGTATAGCATGGAAAAGCTGACTCCTATTGACAGGTCTCTACATCATGGAGGACCTTGTCAGAGAGACCCAAGGCCTGGAACTGTAGCCACCCAGCAATCAGTACAAGTGGCACAAATGGCAGACTGCAAATCATTTGATATACTCCTATCATCACCGTTGGGTTCCTTTGTTGCCGATAATAAGAAAAACTAGTAATAGTTGGTGTGTATCTTCTCTTTCACTAAATTAGCTCTGTTTTAATGTGGCTTTGTAATTTTCAAGCTGTAGTAAATCGTAGCACTCACTATCAGAACAAAAGGGGTTGCAAACACTTACTTCTTCTATTACTGCAAATCACAGAAGCTCCTGCAGCTGGCCTTAGAACAGTATGCAGCAGTGAAAAAGATTCAGTAGCATGCATTGTATGTTAGAGTTTTTATAAGTTCTGATCTTTTGTTTGCTGGTTCTGACATCCTCCCTGGACCATGTTGTGACAGAAATGGGAAGGAAAGAGTTAATGGTTTGGATTCTGTAGATGCCTTATTTTTTTAGCAGTGTGGAAAAAATACACTGAGGCTGAAATCCTCCAGCAGCAACCAGCTTGTGGAATTCCTAGCTGCTAGATAAGAGCTGGGTCATAAATCTCGAGTGGACATCTCCAGACACACACAGACCTTGCAGATACGGACACAGGGCAGTTTGAATGGATTGGATCATTCAAATATAAACTTAAGGTGAAAAGGGAATATAATTGGTCACCAATAGGTGTTCACTCTGATTGGGACAATTAAATACATACATGTTTGTTGGTTGGTGCATTTAAGGGGAGAATATGAATGACCTAGTCTCCATAGACTATATAAGCTTCTGTAAGACAGAGAACTTTTTCTTGCCTTTGGAAGCTGTGAGGGGAAACATAAACTTGAGCTACCACCTGGTATGTCCGTGGGAGCTGGCAGTTAGAACAGGGTCCAGTGTCTCTTGTAAGGACAGGGAAGGGTAAGTTTAGTGATAGTATATTTCAGTAATAGCCTTCTTCTTTTGCCATCTATTGTTTAAAAACATTTGTTTACTTTTCCTGTATGAGTGTTATTCTCTTGTGTTGTAAATACATTTCCTGTAAATGCTCATTGCACTTTCTGTTAAGTAAAAGCTATTTATTTGCTCAACAGTTGTGACTCTGATGTCATTTTTCTAAGGTAAGATTTGGTTTTCCACTGGCTAAGGTAAACTCTGAGTAGCATCCGCCACCTGAAAGAGACACACTACCAGACTTTAACTTGTGCAATTGCACGTGTGACTTTTCAAGTTTGTACACTTGAAAGAGGTGCCGGAAAGAAAGTCCGGCTGGTGGCAGCGAATACCTGAGGACACACACGCACCTCTCTAAAAGCTGTTTCAGCCCAGAGGGAGAGGTGGGTTGTCACATATGTACAGTCCCATAGGACTGATCTAACTGAAGATTAAACAAAGGCTCTAACATGCATTATGGGCTATTGAATCTCCCACTGCTGCCTATTGTTCTGATGTCAGCTGCAGGGTATTCTGGAATTCATAGTAACAGAAGATGCCAACATAGAACTAAAGAAAATTAGTTTGATACAATCTTCTATGCTACAGCAAACAGTAACATGTAAGTTTTATTTCAAAAGGAGGCCAAGTTAAATAAAATATCATTAAGCACAGATAAAGCATGTTTTACCTAGTATAGCCCAGCTGAGAAGCAGCATCTCATTTCCAAGGGGTCCTGCTTTTATCCATTTCCACAGCTGGGTTGATGGAGCAGTGTGGGGTTTAGAATACCTTCACATTTTTTGTTTGTATGACAATTTAAATGTTTCTCTTTGAGTTCAGCTGTTGGCTGCATTGTTGCACATGGCTATTGTTAAGCAAAAGCTGCTCTTTGATAAGTTCAATATTTCATTGTGATGTAACCAACTTTTCTATATATCAGCTGTGCCATCCATACAATGCAAGATACAGTATCCTGACATTTTGCAAAGTGTGTCTAAAAATACTATTTTTTTCTCTCTACACCTTTTATGCAAATTGATACCCCACCCCTCTAGACCAGTAAATCTCTACGTTAGAAAAATGTCTAACAGACCATATAACTTTTCCCTACTTATTCTATATCTGTGAAATTTTATTTTGTAGAGATAACTAATGTTGGGCATAAACACTGATTCATTAATTTGATTGGAAGTCTGCATTTTTAATCAACTTTATAAATCAGGTATCAGACACAGATCTTGAACGCTAACATGATGTAATGTTTATTTTAAAAAGAGGCACAGTTAAACAGAGTATCATTAAAAACAGATAAAACCTGCTTCTTTTTTTTTTACCTAGCATAGCTCATCTGAGAAGTAGCATCTCATTTCGGGGGGGGGGGGGGCTGCTTTTATTCATTTCCACAGCTGGATTGATGGAGCACTGTGAAGGTTAGAATGCTTTTAAAAACATTATTATTGGAATCAATACATTAGTGTTACTGTTCTGCAATGTTTGTTAATAATGTGATACATCTCTTGCCTATATTAATTTCAAGTCAAACAGTTTTATTCTAGTTATTCTAGTAATAGTTGGTGTGTATGTTCCCTTTAACTGAATTATCTCTGCTTTAATGTGGCTCTGCAATTTGCAAGCTATAGTAAATTGTAGCAATCACCATCAGAACAAAATGGGTTATAAACACTTTTTGCATCTTCTGTTACTACAAATCCCAGAATCTCCTGCAGCTGGCCATAGAACATATGCAGCAGTGAGAGATTCAGTAGCCTACATTTTATGTTAGAGTTTATATAAGCTCTGATCTTTCATTTGCTGGTCCTATCATCCTCCCAGGGCCATGTACAGTCCCAAAGGGCAGATCTAACTGGAAATTAAACAAAAGCTCTATCATGCATTATGGGCTATAGAGTCTCCCACTGCTGCCTACTGTTCTGATGTCAGCTACAGGGGACTCTGGAATTTGTCATAACAGAAGATGCCAACCTAGAACTAAAGAAAATTAGAATAACACCATCTACTGTGCTACAGTAAACAGTAACATGCTGTAATTTTATTTTAAAAGGAGGCATAGTTAAACTATGTATCATTAAAACATATAACATAGAAACATAGAAACATAAAAGTTGATGGCAGATAAGGACCGCAAGGCCTATCCAGTCTGCCCATTTCTTTTTCTACCTTATGAATGTGCCATCGGCCTTTCCTCTGTCAATGGCCTATCTGTTCATACTCATCTGTATTGCTCCCTTGTGCCTATCCCATGCCTGTTTGAAGCCCTGCACTGTATTCATATCCACCACTTCTTGAGGAAGGCCGTTCTATGCATCCACCACCCTTTCTGTGAAAAATAACTTCCTCACAATACCCCTTAATCAACCTTCCTCTAATCTCATGCTCTGTCCTCTTGTCCTGCTGTTTTTCTTACATTGAAACATGTTAGACTCTTTCCCCTTGTTAATGCCCTTAAGGTGTTTGAATGTTTCGATTATACCACCTCTCTCCCTCCTTTGCTCTAGGGTATACATATTGAGCTCCACTAATCTGTCCTCATATGTTTTATGATGCAGTCTCTGCACTATTTTGGTTGCCCTTCTCTTGACTGCCTCAATTTGGTTAATGATCTTGTCGAGGTGTGGCCTCCAGTACTGCATTCAGTACTCCAGATGGGGCCTAACCAGTGTCTTGTAAAGAGGGATTATTACCTCCCTCTTATGACTTGTGATACCCTACTAATACACCCCAACATTCCCCTAGCCTTACCTACTGCTTTAGTGGTCTGCTTGGATGATTTCAGGTCATCTGTGATGATTATGCCAAAGTCTCTTTCTTCCCTTGTGACTGCCAGCAACTTCCCTCCCATCCTATAGGTGGCTTCAGGATTTCTCTTCCCTATGTGCATGATCTTGCACTTCTTTGCATTAATCCCCAGCTGCCACTCTTCCAAACATTTTGCCAGTTTATACAGATCTCTTCTCATTCTGCCCACACCATCTGGATCATCTACTCTGTTGCAGATCTTGGTGTCATCTGCAAAGAGACAAACCTTACCCTCCAGTCCATCTGCAATGTCACTGATGAAGATATTGAAGAAGACTGGCCCCAGGACTAATCCCTGAGGTAGCCCACTTGTGACTTGCATCTCTTCTGACTGTATACCATTTACCACCACTCTCTGTTTTCTGCCCGTCAACCAGTTTGCCACCCAGTTGACCAGCTTCTGACCCATCCCAAACCTACCCAGCTTATTAGACAATCTTCTATGTGAAACAGTATTGAAAGCTTTGCTGATGTCAAGGTAGGTGACATCAACTGCACCCCCTTGGTCCAACACTCTGGTTACCCAGCAAAAAGAAATCTATGATATTAGTTTGACAGGACCTTCCTTTTGTAAACCCATGCTGTCTTGGATCCTGTACTCCTATGGATTACAGGTGTGAGCACTATCCTTTCCTTAAGGTGTGCCTCCATAATCTTGCCCACTACTGAGGTAAGACTGACTGGTCTGTAGTTCCCTGCCTCCTCCCTGCTACCACTCTTATGAAGCGGGATCACATGAGCCCTTCTCCAGTCTTCTGGGACCGCTCCTGTGCTCAGAGACTCACTAAACAGTTCTGATAATGGCTCTGCTAGTTCCACCCTTAGCTCCTTTAGTACCCTGGGATGTATGCCATCAGGTCCCATTGCCTGATCCACCCTGAGCTTATCAAGCTCTTGTAGGACCCTTTCTTTTGTGAAGGGGCTAGTGCACCTCCCTCCCTCCCTCCCCTGTGTTCATGGTGCTGAACTGTGGGCCCTGCCCTACCTTCTCTTCAGTAAATTCTGAGCATAAGTATCTATTTAGGATAGATGATTTTACATGGTCCTGCTCCTCCTCACACAACCCCTTATCCCCTTTGATCTTGGCAAAACCCCCTCTGGACTTTCTCCTTTCACTAACATATCTATAGAAAGTCTTGTCACTTTCTTTTACTGTTCGGGCTAGTGTTTCCTCAGTTTGGGCTTTGTCTGCCTTACTGCCTTCCCTGCTTCTCTTAGGGAAGTTTGGTATGCCTCCCAATCTTCATCCCACTGTATTCCCTTATATTTCCTGAAGGCCAGCCTTTTGGCTCTGGCCTTTTCTGCTACTGTTTTTGAGAACCAAAGTGTTTTGTGTTTTCCTTCTTTTGCACTTCCTTTTCTCTCTAACACAATGGGATGTTGCTTCAATTATTGCATCCTTAATGCTTGCCCACTTTGCCTGTACCCCCTCACCTGTATTTCTTTTTGACAAGGCTAGCTTAACTCTGTTGGCCATCTTTTCAAAGTCAGCTCCTCTGAAGTCCCATATTTTTGCCTTGGAATGAGATGATTTAGTTCTAGTGGCCAAATTGAACCATACCATGTGATGGTCACTGGCCCCCAGGTGACCTTCTACCTGGAGATCTGTGATCCTTTCCCTGTTAGTCAGTACTACATCTAGGATAGCCTTGTCTCTTGTGGGTTGTTGTACCTGTTGTTTAAGGCCCTCCCCCTGCAGGGAATTCACTATGTGTCTAGTTCTGGCAGATGTTCCTGCTGGTATTGACCAATCTGTATCTGGCATGTTGAAGTCTCCCATTATCAGAACCTCCCGTTTAGCTGTCATGTTTTGTGTATCTTCTAACAGTAATGTGTCTATGTCCTTCCACTGGTCTGGAGGCCTGTAGACAACCCCAGTTCATATGGCTGTCCTATTTCCTGTTTCCAGGGTGACCCACAGTTCTTCTGGCTCCTTATGTGTATTCTATATTTCTGTAGCTTTGATATTTTCATTAACAGAAAGGGCCACTCCATCCCACCTTTTTGAACCTTGATCTCTTCTAAGCTGGGTACACAAGTCTCCCAAGTGTGGTTACTGGTGAACCATGTCTCGCTAATGGCTACTATGTCCAGTTTAGCCTCTGTCATTATTGCCTGCAGGTCTGGGATCTTGTTTTTCTATTGGCAAGATTTTGGTGTTTTAATTGGGTGAGGCCTGGCATTTGACCTGTGTGTCATATGGGGAAGCCAGACCTTTTTCCTTACCTGTGATGCAAATGAACTACAAACATGCTGAACTCCTGTTTGATCACTAGCTGAAGGGAGAGGGGTGTTCTTCCCATTCGATGTATGGGATGCTGCACCCCTCTCCCCATTTGCTACTTTAAATATTCTGCAAAGATGTAAAACTTCTGCCCCAAAGCACTGACTCCCTCCTTAATCAGATGCAGTCCATTGAATTTAAAGAACTTTCTCTCCCAAAAACTGTTTCCAGTTACCTACAATTATGTGCCCTTTTTCCTGGCACCAGCCCTTGAGCCACATGTTTAGCTATCCTATCTCCCCATCTCTGATCGTCCGTCCATCTGACCCCCTCTCCCAGACTGGCAGGATCTCAGAGAAGAAGATGCCGGACAAAATGGATGATAGTTTGTCCCCCCAGCCTGGTCAGGTGTTCCTTGATCTACACAACTGACTGGCTGGTGAGATTGTTTGTCCCTATGTGTACCAGGACGTCAATGTTTTCTCCTGCTTCCTGTACAATATTAGCATGCAGTCAGTGTCTCTCCACACTGATGTGCCTGGGAGACATCTGACCATTACCCCTGGCTGGAGATAGGTATCAACCCCCCCCCCCAAATCATGGAGTCTCCTATGATCAGAAGTTTTTTGGATTTCCTTTTTACTTTTTTTGTTTTGGTTGCTGTTTTGGGTGAGTTTTGTTGTGCTAGCTCCTGTGCTGCAGTGTCCTGCTCTGCAGTGTCCTCTGCCCCTTTGTTTGATTTCAGAGATAGAGGCAGATACCTGTTTGTCATTTTCATATGATTTGTGGAGGTGATATGTTGGAGAGCACCGAGTGATGGGGCACCCGATTTTCCTCTCCTAACCACCTGCCAACCTCCCAGACACCTACCCTCTGTGGTCAAGGTGCTTCTGTTGGATGTTGGGGAAATGGCGGGCAGTTATTGTGATATATTTCCTCCTGAATATGTGATTTGAGGTGCACAATCTGCCCATGCTGCCTGGAGCTGAGCCCTTAGATCTCCAATGACCCAGCATATACAACAGTGTCCTAAATCCTGTATAACTGCCCTTTTGAAAAGTGTCCCACAGTACCTGCAGTTAATAATATCAATTCCAGATAAGTTGCTGTGTTTATAACCTGGTCAAAGTAATTAGAAGGAGGAAAATAAAAGCAAAAGTTTGATTTTGTGTTTTGTTTGTTTGTTTTTGTATAACTTGTATAACAAGTTAAATTACTTGTGCCCTTGTAAATGAGGACACTGTGTGGATACCCCTCTGATCTACCCCTTCCTGCTTTGCTACAGGAAATGTCATGACTGTGCTATCCTATAAAAGGAGTGTAGCATGGGGTGGTTTGGGATGGGGATTGGGTTGCTGGGTCCTACCCCTACCGGAAAAGAAGAACCATGGATGAAAGCAACAAGGAGGTAAGAGCAGAAACAATCAGCCAGCAACAAATGCAGTAACCCTGAAAGCTTATCCTAATGAGAGATAAAACTGTAAAACCTGTAAAACACCACCTGTAATAATTTCACAGAAGATATACACTGTATGAAACACTTTGATACAGAGAAAAATAAAGCAGTAACAGAAGATATACCTTGTAAAGACAATTTGAATCAGAAGATTACAACAGTAATCTGTAAGCACACACCTGTAGGCACACACTGTAATAGTGCAGCAGAAGGTATACCCAGCAACAACAATTTGAATCAGAGAAAAATAAAGCAATACAAAGTTTGCAACAAACAGTAACAATCCCTGTGAGTACAAAAGAAAATAATAAAACACAGTAAATCTGCCTAGCTAAAAGAAGGCTTAATCCTTTTCCTTGCTCTAGTAAGGTTCTTTGCTGTGTCCTTATAAACAACCTAGAAGAAAAGAGCTCAGGTGAAGCTAGGTGCCTTTGCTAGCACACCTAGTCTTCCACCTCCAAGATATCAACTAACCTGACCTTTTAACCCTTCCTTCTGTTGGAAGTTATTAACAGTTTTGTCAGCTCCACCCCCCTGTTGCACAGTTAATTCCCTGGAAGAGCTGTGGGAGGAAAGCAATTAGCTCCTTCAATGTGAGAAGAAGACTGCAACACCTCTGAGACAAACCAAAAACCTTTCAGTAAAAATAAAATAAAATAGTAGCAAACAGTAATTTTGCTTAGCCTAATGATAAAAAGTCACAAAATGTAAGCACCACCTCTAATAATTTCACAGAAGATATACCCTGCAAGAAACACTTTGCTACAGAGAAAAATAAAGCAATAACAGAAGATATACCTTGCAAAAGACTATTTGACTCAGAAGATTACAGCAGTAATCTGTAAGCACACACCTGTAGGCACAATGTAATAATGCAGCAGAAGGTATACCCAGCAACAGCAATTTGAATCAGAGAAAAATAAAGCAATACAATGTTAGCAACAAATAGTAACAATTCCTGTGAGTACAAAAGAAAATAATAACACACAGTAAATCTGCCTCGCTAAAAGAAGCCGTAATCCTTTTCCTTGCTCTTTTAAGGTTCTTTGCTCTGTCCTTACAAGCAACCTAGAAGAAAAGAGCTCAGGTGAAGATAGGTGCCTTTGCCAACAAACCTAGTCTTCCACAACATGCTTTTCTTTTTTACCCAGAATAGCCCAACTGAGAAGCAGCATATGATTTTTTTTTGGGGGGGGCTGCTTTTATCCATTTCTACACCAGGATTGATGGAGCAGTGTGGGGACTAGAATGCTTTTAAATCTTTTGTTTGTATGAAGATTGAACTGTTTTTCTTTGATCTCAGCTGTTGGCTGCATTGTTGCACATGGCTTTTGTTAAACAAAAGCTGCTCTCTAAAAAGTTCAGTATTTCATTGTGATGGTATCAACTTTTCTGAATATCAGCTGTGGCATTCCCACAATGCAAGATACAGTATCATGCCATCTTGCAAAGTGGGTATAAAAATATTAGTTTTTTTTTCTCTCTACACCTTTTATGTAAATTGATATCCAACCCCTTTAGACCACTAAATCGCTACATTAGAGAGGATGTACAGCAACCACAATGCCTGATGCAGAACCTTTGTAAAAGAACCTCTGGTTCAAAGGTATTTGTAATCCTAGATCTCTGTAAATCAATCAATCAATAAATAAATAAATAAGCCACTAAATGTCTAAGATGGAGAAAATGTACAACAGACCATAGGATTTTTCCCTGCATATTCTATAACCGTGACATTATAGTTTCTAGAGATAACTATCTTTGTGCATAAACACTGATTCATTACTTTGATTGTCTGTCTGCATTTTTAAACAACTTTATAAATCAGATATCATCGGCAGATCTTGAACTCAAACATGTTGCTTTGCTGCAGATCTGGAGACCTAGGTTTGAATCCCACAGCCACCTAGGTGCATACTGTGTGATCCTGAACAAGCTACTTAACTTCCATGTGCTCCCAGGTCACATCTGTAAACAAGCTTTGGCTTAGTGTGCTACTCCTGGTTAAACAATGTTCCCTTATTTTAAAAGGAAGCATAGTTAAACAGTGTATCATTAAGAACAGATAAAACCTGCTTTTTTACATTTTTTACCCAGCATAGCCCTTCTGAGAAACAGCATCTCATTTCCAGGGAAGTCCTGCTTTTATCCATTTCCACAGCTGAGTTGCTGGAGCACATTGGGGTTTAGAATGCTTTTAAAAACATTATTATGGGACTCAATACATTACTGTTGCTATTCTGCAATCTTTGTTAATAATGTGATGCATTTTTGTCTATATTAATGTCAAATCAAATGGTTTTATTCTAGTTATACTAGTGATAGTTGGTGTGTATGTTCCATTTAACTAAATTAGCTCTGTTTTAATGTGGCTATGTAATTTCCAAGCTGTAGTAAATCGTAGCACTCATCAGAACAAAAGTGGTTACAAACGCTTGCCTCTTTTGTTTTTGCAAATCTGAGAATCTCCTGCAGCTGGCCTTAGTACAGTATGCAGCAGTGAGAGGTTCAGTAGCCTACATTGTATGTTAAGAGTATTTATAAGTTCTGATCTTTTGTTTGCTGATCCTGTCATCCTCCCTGGGACATGTGCAGTCCCGCAGAAATGATCTAACTGGAGATTAAGCAAATGCTCTACCATGCACTATGGCTATTGAATCTCTCACTGCTGCCTGCTGTTCTGATGTCAGCTGCAGGGGATTCTGGAATTTGTAGTAACAGAGGATGTCAACCTAGAACTAAAGAAAATTAGTCTGATACAGTCTTCTATGCTGCAGAAAACTGTAACATGTAGTAAGTTTTATTAAGGCTAAATGGGCAAAGCCATGCTGACTTATTGCTGTGAAGTAGAAATAAAGGGATGTAACCAGACAGCTATCCTGTGTACTTTCACAATGCTGCAGTCATGTTTACAGCTTTGATTCTGCACTGTATCTCCCCTCTGTAGACCTCACAGCCCCCCTCCCTCCCCCGTTTTGCAGTGGTATTGAAGAAATAGTTCTCTAGAGTTTTTAAAACACAGGATATGATCATTGTTTTCAGCTGCCTGACAGGAAAAAATGCTGTGACACTTAGCAAGTAGATGAAAGCATTGGATTAGGCTTTCAAGAGTACAATTCAGTGAACTGAAACAGCAGTTTCCCTTGTACCAGTAACACAGGAACTCATTTCACTTACTTATATAAGAGCTAGTAAAACATAGGAGCCACAGACCTCATTAAAATGTCACTGGAGCATACAAAATGTTACCTTCCACTGTTAGCATCATTCCTTTGTAAATTAACTCATTCACCACTGAGTTCAGGATAGATTCTTGTGGGAATTCACAGGTGGGTTTTCAGCAGCACATAAATACCACCACGTTATGCATTTTCCCAGTTAACAGTGCTAGTTCTGCTTGTGTTGCTACTAGTTGTCTCCTCATATTGATCTCAGGGGATCAGGTATGCATGAACTGAAAATAATGTGTGAAGATGTACAGGCATTTCAGGGTTATTTCAGGGTACTATCTCTCAAAGAGCTGCGACTCTGCTCCTTAAAACTTCTACTCCTCCTCCTCCTTCTCATCTCAGGCAGTGTCCATCCCAATCCTGGCCCTAGAAGCTCAGGCCACACACAAACTCCAGGTGCCCTTATCCTTGCAACCATTAATATCTGCAGCCTACTACCAAAGCTGGATGCACTCCAAGCCTTCATATGCCAACACAACCCTAACATCCTTGCAGTGGTGGAAACTTGGCTGACACCTAAAGTTCCTGACTCAGCAGTAACAATACAGGGCTACAATGTCCACAGGCTGGACCGGATATCCAAAAAAGGCGGTGGTTGCGTAATCTATATCAAAGACTCCCTGTCTTGGCACCCTGTAGCAACTCCATCACTTTCTGCCTCAGCCCAGATTCTGCCAATAAAAATCATCCTAGGTCCCAGCCATAAAGTCCTGACTATTGCCTCTGTATACATCCCGCCCAGGGACCCTAAACATGGATTCAACGACGTCCTAAACTTTATCAACTCTCATCCTCCCGAAGCTGAACTTATTCTACTAGGGGATTTCAACGTAAACTGGTTAGCATCGAGTGCCAGTGCGTATAAAGACTCCATCTCAGCTGCTAACCTCACGCAAATGGTAAACTCCCCTACTAGGATTAACTACAAGACTGGCACCAGTACCCTCTTGGATTGGGTCCTCACCACTCACCCCACAAGGATTTCTCGTACAACCAAGCCCCCTCCCAAAATTATTGCTAGCAGAGTCCTTCCTCGTGGAAAACTTCCACATCTCAAACAACACCTGCTTCTGCAAGACTGGCTACCCATCTATGAAGCAACAGATGTTAACTTGGCTCTTGATCACTTCATCTCAATTTTCAACAAAGCCTGTGACCTCTTTGCCCCTGCTAAAAGGCACAAAACAAAATCTCTCTCTAACCCATGGGTCATCGTGGCTCTTCTCTCACAGCTGAAACTAAGGGATCACCTCTGGGCAGTTGCCAGGGCCACTGGCAAACAACTGGACATCAAAATTACAAACAAGCATGAAATGCCTGCACAAAAGCCATCGCTAATGAAATCCACCTATTACAAAGACGCTCTTACCAATACATGGGGAAATGGTCGTGCTTTCTGGGACAATATCAAGGATGTCACAGGGAAGCAGCCAAAAACCTCTACGGCCATGTTAATGGTTGATGGATCCTCAACCCTTGACCCCAAAGTGATCGCAAACATCTTTAACACGGCTGTTTCAGACCTTAGTGCTGTTCTACCCCATGACTTTTTTGAAAACAGGGCCTACTCCCCAAATACCTCAGCCCCTCAGTCTAACCATCCCCTTTTCTACTTCAGGAAGGTAAGGCTGAATGAAGCTCGCTGCTATATTACTGCAGCTATCTCTAAATCTAAATCTAGTAGCGACACCCTGGACCTTAAGCTTCTGTTGCTCACCCTCGATGAGGTAATTCATCCATTAACAAAAATCCTAAATCTCTCTCTCAGCTGTGGAAAATTCCCGGACCTATGGAAAACAGCCACCGTGACAAACATCCATAAAAGTGGAGACAAGACGATTCACTCAAATTATCTCCCTATCTCCATACTGCCCCCACTCTCTAAGGCACTTGAGCGCATCGTGGCTGATCAACTTACCGACCACTTGGATAAATACAATATACCTTGTCCACAACAACACAGCTTCTGGAAAGGTCACAGCACCACCACAGCCCATCTTGAGTTCACTGGAGCTTTGCACAAATCCCTTGACAACAGCCTTCTCACAGGGGCCGTTTTCGTTGACCTCTCCAAGGCCTTCGATACAGTACACCATGGACTACTAATACACCAACTACTGAATGCTGGGCTATCACCTGACTCTTCTCTCTGGTTTAAAAGCTACTTAGAAAACTGGTCACAGAGAGTAAAAATTGTGAATGCTCTTTCTAACACCCTGCCTGTTCGCTCGGGTGTCCCACAGGGATCCATACTGGGACCCCTCCTTTTTAGCCTTTTCTTAAATTCCCTCCCTTACCACTGCTCTGAGCAGATCATACTATATGCCGATGATGCTGTTGTATTCTTCACTTACAAGGATCCTGCAACTCTTCAACACAACCTTCAACTTGGTTTCAGTTCTGTAGAGACATGGTTTCTTAATCATAAACTGGTTCTCAATGACAAGAAAACCAAATCTATGCTCTTCTGCAGCTCTCATAACCCACACAAGCTATACCACTTGGCTATCTCCACCACCCAGGAGAACACTCTAGATCAGGTGGGGTCCTTCAAATACTTAGGGATACAGCTTGACCCTAATCTCTCCTATGGACTTCATGTAGATAATGTAGCTAGAGCTGCTAATACACGGCTTGGTCTCCTCTACAAACACAGACCACACCTCACGCCAGAAGCTTTGAAGGTTGCAGTCCTGAGCTCTGTGATCTCTGTAATAGACTATGGTCTCATCATTTATGGCTCAGCCACAACCACAACCCTTAGATGCCTCTCAACTGCCTTAAATAAAGCATGTCGGCTCATCACTGGTGCTCACCGTCTCACCCACACATGTGACCTGTACACTCAGACCGGCTGGCTCCAACTATCAAACTGCATAAAGTTTCTCACCTGCTCCATGGTGAAAAAAAATCTACCTTGGCCTTGCACCTTCTGGGGTCTCAACTCTGTTACAACACCGAATTAACAAATGGTGCCTTAGGAGATCCACGCTACAGCTACTGTAAGTCCCCCACTGTCACACTTCACAGGGACAATGCTCTTTTGCTTATCGAGCGCCACTCTGGTTCAATGGCCTCAGCCCAACCATCTCCTCTGCCCCAACTATTGGTATGTTTAAAACTAGGCTCCGGGACTATCTCACTACCAACAGCTCCTGTGACTGCCCAACTTAACCTTGTTTCTCCACTTCCTTTCTGCTCTAGTTGTCCCCCTCCCCTCCCCTCCTCACTGGATTCTACCATCACATGTTGGTATACCCAATGCTGCACCTCACCTCACCACCCTTCCTACATTCCTTCTCCCCCCCACCCTCTTCCCTCTCCCTATGACTCTGGCACTTCTTATCTGTTGTCTATTTTCTCTGACAAATGCCGCTGGATGTCTTGTTACAATGCTACCCTTGAACTGTATTAATCTGTACTCTGTTTGCAATGTCCACATTGTTGTAATGCCTGTCTTGATGTTCCCCATAATTTGTATTTCTCTGATGTGGAACCTTTGTAAAAGAGCCATGGCTCAAAGGTATTTGTAATCCTAGACTTGATAAATAAAAAAAATAAATAAAAATATTACCCTTATTGATAATATATTAGCATAACATATATACCGTATGTACCCATATTACCTTCAAGGAGGCAGTATAGGGCAGTGGTTAAGGACACTGAACTGCAAACCAGGAGACCTGGGTCTGAATCCCATTAGCCCTTACTTGCATACTTCTGTGAACCTAAGCTACTGAATTAACTTCCTTGGGCTCCTAGGTCGCAGCACCAAAAAGTTACAGCTTAGTGTGCTTTTCCTGGTTGAACAATTTCCCCTTCCCCTTCCCTGTCAAATTACAGTAAACTGGAATTTGATTAGGTGGGTTCATATAATTTCTGCATTGATGGGGTATTATAGCATTAGTGTATGGTGTACTGCATCTGATCACTTTAAGTGTCTGGCATACTGTGGAGTGAAGTGTAGCTAAGGGTTCTTCTAACAGAAATGCTGTGTGCATTTAGTGGGTATATGTACTGTTTGATAATATGTAGTCATGTTTTCATCTAGTCATTTGCCAATGGTTATTACTATAAGTATGTACTGTGCTGGATCAGTTTGGTGATCACTCTGAGGGTCTGCCATACTGTGGAGTGAAGTGCAGTGAGGGGTCCTTATATTAGTCTGATCCTAGTGGTTGCTATTTTTATCAATAGGCATTTAGAATTATTACGGATGGATGATTTGTCTTATGATACTATATAGTACCTAGCACTGTCACTTACCCACAAGTTAGCAGGCAGCAGTCCATGGCACTATCAGTGCTTTAACTATGAGTTTTGTGGTAACTATTTAAGGATATAGAGTATCACTTGATCATATTTGTTTAGTAAGCAGCAGTGTATAGTGTAGGATTTGCATTACTTACAAATACTTTGACAAGTATTACCAGGTGATACTAAAGTAAATCATGGGTCATGATTCTAATGCTAATGTTTTCCATGTAGCTGCTTCTCCTGCTTAGGGAAAAGAGTGTGCTGAAGTACTACAGCACAGTGCTGAACTGTACCATATAAAGCTGAATTTTGTTCTATTCAAGCCACAATTACATGCTGTATTGTGTCAACTGATACTGGTTCTCTGCTGCTGGACTACTTTAGATATGATGGGAACCCAAGCGGGTGTAAATTAGTGAGTCAAACTGCTGTTTACTACTTTCAAGCAGCAGATCCTTACAGACACTGAGACATGACCACATTCAAAGATCCAGAGATGAAGTGTGAACCAGGAAAAGGGCACGGTACCTGGGGTTCAAGGAGGGGTGGTGCAGAGGGAATCAACAGAGAAGGTACAGGGGGCAGTGGGGAAGGTGAAGGGTAGTACACTGTAATGGAAGTATGGCAGCAATATTCCTTGATGTAATATAAGAAGCAGGGGTCTGTCACATGTGCAGGTATCAGGGACAGTTAAGGGCAGGGATCACCAGGCTAATAAGGGATATAAAAAGGAGGGCAAGGGAGGGAGTATGTAAAAATGTACAAAATAGCAGGGTTGAAAAGGTAGGAACACATGGGCGAAGAGAACAAAGGAGATATTGGGGAGGAAAGGAGACAAGAGTGCACAGTACCCATATAGACCAGTAGACACCATGACTAGGGAGTGGCAAGAAATAAGAAGAAAAGGAAGGGGTGGTAGGACAGCAGATCAGTTACTTGGTACTACTGTGAAGGGTGGTGGCACAAAGGTTTGGGAAGCTGCTGGATGGATTGGATCGAATTGAATAGAAATACATTTCTGGAGGTGCTCATGGACCAGGGGCACTGGGGGAAATAGATGCTCAGGGTGACACAGTTCAGGAGAATAATGTGAAGGAAGGGGTCATGGAAGTATAATTCCAGGGGGTACAGAGGTACACTAAGGCTGTCAAATGCAAAGATGAGGAAGGCAGAGTTAGGGGAAGGGAGAAATGAAGGATGGAGAGGCTGGAAAGGAAAAGAAGGTGAAAGTTATGGCAGCATACAGGGGGACCTAGGGAGGGTGAATGCTGCAGTTGATTGCAGGGAGCAGCTGGAGGACAATGGACTACAAGGGGAAAGGAGAAGACTGGGAGAGACAGGTTACAGTGCAGATAGAAGGGATAGCAGGTTGGACACAGACATAAGGGGGGAGGATATATCGACAGGGGCAGGCAGGGTGATAGTAGGCAATATGTAGAGGAAGAGGATGAATCACATTTGTTTCATTCCCAAATCATCTCTGATGTCTTCCAGTTGTCTCCTCACCTTAACACTTTTCCCATCCTCTTGAAGTCCAGCCTTTGAAAATGAAAGATTTTGATCTTAGTTGGGCTGCTTTCAATGCCCAGATCCAACTGAAACCACACTGTCCAAAGGTCAGTCCCACCCAGGGGCTACTTGACTGGTAATTGCTGTGGATGCTTCCCATTTGTGAGTACTAGATAGAAACATATAAAGTGTCAGCAGATAATAACTGCCAGGCTCATCTAGTCTGCCTGTAAGCCCCTACCTAGTTTTGTTTCTTCTGACCCTACTAGGTCAGTGCTTTCTCTTCTTCCTCCTGCCTCTGGGATTCCTTTTGTCTGTCCAATGCATGTTTAACTCATTCACACCACAAAAGCCCTTCAAGACTTTCACCACTTGTGTCCTGTGTACTCTTAGCACTGCATCCTGGACCTTTCTAAGCAAAATCAAGCCATACTCAGCATGCCACAAACAAATGTGAATGCCTCTTGAACTGTGAGTGCTACATGCAAAGTATGAGTGGAAAAAAGTTATTCCGCACAAAATTGCCTTTCCAGTGATGCTATGCAATCAATTGTAAGCAATTTGGTTTTTATTTCATACTGGCTGAAGTACCAAACAACTGTGTTTTTTTTCAGATTTTTTCAAGGTGCTTAGGTGAGGCTTGAGACACAAATGTCAGCCAAGCACACATACCATAAACAAATGCGAATAACTCCTAAAGTATACATGATAGACACAAAGGGCCAGATATTCAGACTGCGCCAGGCAGTGGCGCAAGCTTGAGTGCAGCGCAACTGGGCTGCGCCAGGGCCAGGATCAGGTGATATTCAATGGTGATGCACGATGGCTCAGCACCATTGGATATGGCAAGGTTGGTGCACATACTGCACATGGCGCAGTGGTACTGAGCCAGCGCAAGCCACAGAGAGGGAGCATGGGGATGAACCAGTGCAAGTGCACATCACCCATGATATTCAGCTGGGGGCATGCAAATGAGGCCATAATATATGCAAGGTGCAAATGGGTCCATTTGCATGTCATTATGGCACCATTTGCATGTGTTGCACAGGGCGGCTCTGTGATATGCACCTGGTGTCCAAGCCAGCGGCTGTCATCGGGGGTGGGTCCCTGGAGGGTGTTTGCAACCACCTCCCCTCCAGTATGCCTGATCGCAGGCATCTGTACATGTATAATAATTACCTGGTAGTCTAGCGGTCCCCTCCACGTTCATTCACATATCTGGTCCTGTGTAGTACAGTATGGTCTTCAAGCTCATTGGTCCACACAGTGGACCAATAGGCACACAGATTATACTTGTACACTGTTATTCGGTGGGAGGGTAGTATGCAAGCGGGGTGCTGTTGCCCGCCAATGATGGGGGGGTGCTGGTGGCTGGGGGTCCTCTGTGGGTGGATGGGGAGGGGGTACCACTAGACCACAATGTAAATCTTTCATAATACTACAGCTCACGATTGGGTGTATGGGGAGGGGACAGCTAGACCACCAGGTAATTCTCTAACTTTTACAGATGCCCATGATCAGGCATACGGGAGGGGACTGCTAGACCACCAGGTAATTCTTTAACTTTTATAGATGCCCGTGATCAGGTGTATGGGGCGGGGACAGCTAGACCACCAGGTACTTCCGCTGTATTACTACAGCCCGCGATCGGGCATATGGGGGGGCACTAGATTACCAGGGAGGGTCAGGGTACTTGTGGACGGTGTTCCTGCTGGGCAGATGGCCACTCACAGCTGGCAGCTGTTGTGTTGTGCCTTGCAATACAGCCACCCGCCTGTGGATGGCCAGCATTTGAGCCTGTTTTTTCGGCTCAACTTTGAGCACTAGTGTGTGGTGCATGTGGGGGTTGCTCCAACATATGCGACACACATCCTGGTCTGAATATCAGGATGTGCCACATATGCATGGGCACCCCCCCTTCCACATCTGCGCCACATACATTACCAATTGCTCCGCGCAACCTGCCCCTTTGAATATCGTACCGGGGTGCATTGGGGTGTTGCACCAGGCGCAACCTCTTTGAATATCCCGGCCACAGTATCAGTGGCAAAGTTGTTCAGCACACAATTACCTTTCAAACAGTACTATGCAATTAATTGTAGTCAATTTGGTTATTTTATACTAGCTGAAATACCAAAAACTTTGTTTGTTTTTTTTCAAATTTATTCAAGGTGCTTAGCTGAGGCTTGAGAGATAAATAGCCAAGCACACCATACCTTAACTAAATGTGAATAACTACTGAAGTATACATAATAGACATAAAGTATCAGCAGCAAAGTTTTTCAGCACAAAATTTATTTATTTAGTGATTCAGAAAAGACCTTAGAGTGCAAGCTCTTTTACAAAGGTTCCACGTCATAGATTGCAAAAGAAAGAACAATAGGAGAAAGCAAAGGTACATTACAATGAATGATACAGCTTGGATTCAGAACTTGCAGAATAACTCAAAACATAGTTACAAGTTAAAATAACAAGAAAAACACTTTATGAGGGTGTAGGGGGAATAAGCTGCCACAGAGTGCCTTGTCAGCAGCTCAGAGGGATGGGGATAGCTGGCAGTGGGGTGAAGAAAGGAGGTATGAGAGAGAGGTATGTAATACGGTGGAGGTGAAGGGTGGGGGAAGAAGGGCAATGAGATATTGGGATAAATGGTGGGGTAAGGGGAGGCTGAGTGGAGAAGATATGCTAAAGTAAATGGTGGGGTGTGAAGGGGCATGGTCAGGCAGACTGCATTCATAGTGACTGTTAGAGAAACTCACGGGACTGTGATTTGGGGGAAGGGGAGGGTTGGGTGGCGGTTGCCGAAGGAGCATGATGCAGACTGATTGCTGAGTCTAGTCATGAGAAGGGACAGAGGGGTACCTGAGGCCTGCCTAGTGCTTGCTGGGGTCAGAGGGGGCAGTTGTGGCTGGACTCCGGGGCAGGTGCACTTAGAGAGTGTTATTAAGTGCTGTTTGAGGTCAGTTTTGAATTGTATCAGACAATTGGTGGCCAAGAGGTGCCCAGGGAGTTCATTCAACCACAGGGGGACCTGGTAGGTAAATGCACATTGTCCAAGTGAGGTGCAACTGAAGGGGATAGCCAAGGCCCCTCTAGTCCTCCATCTGGTCACCTGTAATGAGTTGGCCACCTTGATCAAATTGCATACATAAGGTGGTGTTTTACCCAATAGAGCCTTCTTCCATAGGATTCAAGTCTGGAATCTGACCCTATTTCTTAATGACAGCCAATTTGCGTGCTCATACAGAGTGCAAGTGTGAGTGCCATGCACAGCATCCAGGGTGAGTCTGCAGGCTTTGTTGATTGCAGTCTGAACCCTCTTGAGTGCTGTATCCATTGCTGCCCCATAGATCACTAGTCCATAGTCAATAGTAGATATAATTGAACTGTGGACTGAGAGGTGGAGGGCCCCCGGAGAGAGGTGTTGCCTATGCCTGTACAGGACAACAAATTACCTTTCTAATGGTGCTATGCAATCAATTCTAACAATTCAGTTTGTTTAATGTTTAGGTAAAAACTGCTCACTTCCTCAGACGTTTCCAGGCCTGAGTGAAAGTGAGTTGAGTATGTCTACAGCCATTATTGGCCTGAGTGACTATGATTTCAGACACCATCTAAAGGCGTAGCTAGGCCTGAATGAGTTAAATCCCCACACTGTTTGCTCCCACCACCTCCTGTGGCAGATTATTTCATTCATCCACCACCTTCTTTGTGAAGAAGAACTTCCTCATATTCCCCCTCAACCTGCCACCCTCCAAATTCATATCACGCTCCCTTGTTCTTGTGCTCTTCCGAAATTGGAAGATGTTGCACCCCTGCACCATGTTTATGCCTTTAAGGTACTTGAATGTTTCCATCATGTCACCTCGATCCCATTTTTCCTCCAGTGAGTACATATTGAAGTCCCTCAGTCTCTCTTCATATGTTTTCTGGTGCAAGCCCTGCACCATCTTTGTCGCCCTTCTCTGGACCACCTCCACCCTATCAATATCCTTTCAAAGATGTGGTCTCCAGAACTGTACACAGTACTCTAGGTGAGGCCTTACCAGTGTTTTATACAATGGCATCACCACCTCCCTCCTTCAACTATTGATACCTGTGCCGATGCACCCCAGCACGCCACTGACCCTCCCTGTTACCTTTGTATTCTTCTTAGACACCTTTAGGTCATCTGAAATGATAAGCTCCAGATCCCTGTCTTCCTTGGTGATGGTCAGCAGTTCCTCCCCCATAAATCAATTACTATCTGCTAATTCCTATTGGTGCAAGTTCCACATAAGTTAATACTCAAGACAATCATTTTTACCAAGACAGTCCTGCAATTTAAAACCTAGCTGTCCTAAATGGAAATTTTATTGCTGTATAGTACTGTATGAGTCCAAATTATTTTTAAATATAGTAATTGATTCACTATCAACTATATCAGATGGAAAATTATTCCATGGTGTAACCACTCTTTGATTAATCAATGATTTCCTCTTACTGGTCTTACAGTATTCACCCCTTAACTGATAACCATGTTCTCTGGTGCATTAACCGTCTCCTTCCTCTCCAGGCCTGCATGCTCCCAAATATCCTGATTCTTAAATGCTGCATAAATCAAACAGAGGTCACCCCTCAATCTATGATATTCCAATATAAACAGTGATAAATTCTAAATTCTGTCATCGTACCCTAAATGCTGACAATTATTGACCCTTTTAGTTATTCTTTTCTGAACTCTCTCAAGCAGCATTACATCTCTTTTTTTGCCTTGGACTCCAGAATCGTACACCAGACTCTAGAAGGGGCCTCATCAGTGCTTTATATAGTGGCATTAACACTGTACTGTTTCTGCTTTTACTTGCCATAATATACAGTTAATCATTCTGTTAGCTTTTTTAACAAGTTCCACTGTGTGATGTTCAAAGGTAAACCATTAGTAACCAAGATCCCCAAGTCTTTCTCATTTTCAACTGTGCTTATGACATTTCTGTTTAGTGTATAGTTACCTAACATATTTTGCTTTCCAAAATACATTACAGCACATTTGTTGGTATTAAATTTAATTATATGTTTTTCTTCCCACACACTAAGTTTATGTATGTCTTTTTGAAATCTGGTAATATCCATTTGATGCCTTTCTATTGCCCCAACCTTTGTATCATCCTCAAATTTTACAATCTATGAGTTTTCTGAGGTTTGCAAGGATGATGCAAAGGTGTTAAATAGTGTAGGACCCAGGATGGAGCCCATGGACACCCCACTTGTTACCTCTCCCCAGTCTGATACATAACCTCTGATATTGACACACTGTTGTCTATTGTTTGGCCAAGCATCAATCCATCTATCAGTTGTTCTATGTTCAGATCTTTCAGGCTATTTATTAATTCTGCATGGGGAACTAGGTCAAAGTAACTAGAAAAATTCAGGTAAACGGATCAATAAATTTTTCTCTAGTTCAGTGGTACCTACTGGCTGTTTCCAATTTATATTGGGCAAGTTAAAATCCCCCATAATTAGTGCCTTGCCACTTAACTCTATGCTCTTAATAGCTGGTAGAGAGTTCTTATTTTCCTCAGGACATAGTCCAGGAGCCCTGTAGCAGATACCTACTGTAATTTTTTATGGCTGTGGGCAGAATCTTCAGCCGTTTTGGCATCGCCTGCCTTAAAACGTCTGATTGTGGTACCTTCTGTTGGACTTTTGGAAGTCTCCTTCTGAAAGTCCAATGAAGCTTGAAACCCTCCACCACAATTGGCCACTACAGAGTAACAGATGAACGATTTTTGCTGTTACTTCTGCATTCTGGGGCAAGAACTGTGCATGTGCACCTCGTGCGTATGTGTAGTTCCACTGCCTCCACCATGTTGTGAATGGCAGAATGCCATTCACCGCAACTACACATGCTCAGTTGTGTTGCCGCCAGTCAGTGGCACTCCCTCTTGTGGTGCTCTGCAAGATCGCCACAGCCGTATTGGCTCTGACTAGAGTTTGTTTAAAAAGGGGTTGCATGAGGTTCAACCACAGCTGTTCTACATTCTCATTATTAGGTAATATGGGTTTTATCTCATAGGCATCATATGTTTCCTTAATATATAATTCAAGCCCAACCCCTCTGTTCCCTACACGATTGTTGTTAAACAAATTATAGCCTGGAATATATTGATACCAATCATCATCCTGCCACTAGGTTTCAGTGACTGCACACAGATCAGATTTCTCATTTTGTAACCGTAGTTCTAACTCGTCTTTTTTATTAACAAGGCTACTTGCATTGATTAAAATAGCCTTGATTTCTTAAGGGTAGATCTTCTTGGCACATCTATTATTACATGTGCTATGAAAGAGTAGGTTATCTGGACTATTCATATTTTTAATAATGATTTCCTCCCTTTCCCTGCTCTGGCTAGTTTAAAGATTTACTCATGATGAATTTTTTAATGATTTGCCCTAGATATCTACTGCCTTTTTTATTTAAATGCAGTCTGTCATATGCAAATAGGTCAAATCATCCATCAAACAATTCCCAGGTTTTTTATACATTGTGTGTTATTTTGTAAACACCATAGTCTTAGTTTATTATTGAAGTTTTATATTACTTGTCCATCTCTGTGTGGCTTTAGGTACAGGTAGTATTTCAGATATGATTAACTCAGCCTGTCTGTCATCCATAAATTTCTTAATTTCTATACATTCTTCTACAATTTCTTCCACTGACTGTCTCTTTGTGTTATTAGCTCCAGTGTGAAATGCAACTAAGGTCTTTAACCCTGCAGGTTTTAAAATATTTGGTAACATCTGCCCAATATCCTTAATTGTGGTCTCCCGAGAAACTGCAGTTAACTATGTGTTCCTTATCACCACATGTGGTGTAACAATCTATATATTTAATCACAGAGTCTCCTAGGATGAATATTTGTCCATTCAGAGTATTATTGGCCATATCATGTATTTTGGCTCCATTGTTGTCTACATTCATCATTTCACTCTACTCAGACAATGGGGGGGAGGTCATTTGGTTGTCTGCAAGTCCTTGTGAAGTGTGACTTGGCCCAACCTGATCCTTAATACCATCTGCTACACCTTTTTTCTCTCTCTCCCAATGTCTAACCCTGGTTCTTTCTCACTAGCCAACTGTATAAGATCATCTGCTTGTTCCTCTATCTTATCTAACAAATTCATTACCAGCGCAAATCTGTTGTTCAATTCTATTGTATATTCCTTTTCCCTTCGCTCCTTCTTTTTCTTTTTGAGGGTTGGATTACTATGTACATGGTATCAGTCATTCACATCCTCATTCTCTCTCATACGTTTATTGGATTGTTCACCTCTATTATCAACATGTGCTGCTTCACACTGCACCTCTATATCTACATCTACAAATTATTGCAAACTAATGATTTGTAGTTCCAGACCACAGATTTTTAGATTTTAGTTCCTTTATTTCTGTACATTGTTTACATGTTTGGATGGCTTTCTCTCCCCCCCCCCCACTACTACCTATCAAAGGAGGGTCCCATAAGGCTCAATCCTTGGTCCGCTGCTTTTAATGCTGTATATCAACAATGTCAGAAATAATCTCACCAAAGCTAAAATCCATCTGTTCACAGATGACACAGTGATTTACATCTCCAGACCCCCTGCAGCCAAAGTCCAGGCAGACCTCCAGTGTGAGTTCAATTTCCTCCAGCATAATATGGCACAATCAATACTCCTCCTTAATGCAAAAGAAAACAAAGTCGTGTACTTCTATTCTAGCCACCTTATCTCTACCACAAATACAATAGCTTCCTAGCCCCCAATACGAACTCTCTTCAATGATGACCTTGACATTGTAACAAACTTTAAATATCTTGGGTGTGATCTTGACCAACACCTCAGTTTTGCTACCCACATTTCCTTGTTTATGAAAAAACTATGGCAATGCATTGGGTTCTTCTTCAGGTATAAAAACCTATATCCGACCGATGACAGAATACAACTGGTTCAGTCAACCTTCATTCCTCTCCAAGACTACACAGACATTCTCTATAGCCAGTGCTCAGACTCTATGCTCCATCAATTCAATATGGTCTACCACAGGGCAATTCAGTTCATTTCCAATGCACATAGATGCACCCACCACTGTGATCTCTATACTGGTGTGGGCTGGATGTCACTTTCAGCTAGATGACTCTCTCACACCCTCATCTGACTCTAAAAAGCTCTCCTGTAGAGATGTTGTGTAATTTAATTTCACCAGCGAAATGTCGACGAAATCACAAATATCTCCATGCGTAATATTTTGTGTAATTACGCTACTGTGGTGAAATTTTGCCATAGCATTTCACCTAGCATTTCTATTTGGCAGAATCTGGTGAAATCCAGTGAAATTGGGCTTTTCACATGACCTACTCTCTACAGGTCAAATAGGTGACTGTATACAGGCAGGAAGTGAGTAATTAATTTCCCTTCTGTGTAGCTGGAGACTTGGAGAAAGCAGGCAGCAAGCAACAGAGCCTTTTAGAAAGTTTATTGGGTCTGTGTATTCCATTGTGTGTGTTTTTTACACATATTTTATTTCATAATATATTTTGATTGTGTTTGTTGATAATGTCTGTTAGGTGTCTGTGTAGATTGAGTGTGTGTGTGTGGCTCCCACTCTCCCTTTCTGTTAGGAAACCTTTTTTCTAATGATGGTAGGGAACGGTAAGGGCAAGGGGACCGAGGGGAAGGCACCCAGTGTCTGTCTTGAAAGGTGGGTATTTAGGGTAGCTGAGGACCCCTCCTTGGCCCAGCAAGAGCTTGTAGCCACCTATCCCCAGCAGCAGCAGCCGCATGAGCCTTTTGCCCCCCCATCAGCAGCATAAGGATTATGCTGCCCCATCCACATCCATATCCACCACCCAGCAGCAGTCTCCTCCTGTAACCCTCCAGGACCAGCAGCAGCATGGGCCCACTGCTTCCCCCGCAGCAGTGTGAGGATGATGCTGCCCCATCCACATCCACATCCACCACCCTGCAGCAGCCTCCTCCTGTAACCCACCAGGACCAGCAGCATGGGCCCACTGCATCCCCCGCAGCAGTGTGAGGATGATGCTGCCCAATCCACATCCACATCCACCACCCAGCAGCAGCCTCCTCCTGTAACCCACCAGGACCAGCAGCAGCATGGGCCCACTGCTTCCCTCGCAGCAGTGTGAAGATGATGCTGCCCATCCACATCCATATCCACCACCCAGCAGCAGTCTCCTCCTGTAACACACCAGGACCAGCAGCAGCATGGGACCACTGCTTCCCCCGCAGCAGCATGAGGATGATGCTGCCCCATCCACATCCATATCCACCACCCAGCAGCAGTCTCCTACTGTAACCCAGCAGGACCAGCAGCAGCATGGGCCCACTGCTTCCCCAGCAGCAGCGTGAGGATGATACTGCCCCATCCACATCCATATCCACCACCCAGCAGCAGTCTCCTCCTGTAACCCACAAGGACCAGCAGCAGCATGGGTCCACTGCTTCCCCCGCAGCAGCGTGAGGATGATGCTGCCCCATCCACATCCATATCCACCACCCAGCAGCAGTCTCCTCCTGTAACCCACCAGGACCAGCAGCAGGATGGGCCAACTGCTTACCCCGCAGCAGCATGAGGATGATGCTGCCCCTTCCACATCCATATCCACCACCCAGCAGCAGTCTCCTCCTGTAACCCACCAGGACCAGCAGCAGCATGGGCCCACTGCTTCCCCCACAGCAGCATGAGGATAATGCTGCCCCATCCACATCCATATCCACCACCCAGCAGCAGTCTCCTCCTGTAACCCACCAGGACCAGCAGCAGCATGGGCCCCTGCTTCCCCACAGCAGCGTGAGGATGATGCTCATCCACATCCATATCCACCACCCAGCAGTCTCCTCCTGTAACCCACCAGGACCAGCAGCAGCATGGCCCACTGCTTCCCCCACAGCAGTGTGAGGATGATGCTGCCCCATCCACATCCATATCCACCACCCAGCAGCAGTCTCCTCCTGTAACCCACCAGGACCAGCAGCAGCATGGGCCCACTGCTTCCCCCGCAGCAGCATGAGGATGATGCTGCCCCATCCACATCCATATCCACCACCCAGCAGCAGTCTCCTCCTGTAACCCACCAGGACCAGCAGCAGCATGGGCCCACTGCTTCCCTCGCAGCAGTGTGAGGATGATGCTGCCCCTTCCACATTCATATCCACCACCCAGCAGCTGTCTCCTCCTGTAACCCTCCAGGACCAGCAGCAGCATGGGCCCACTGCTTCCCCTGCAGCAGTGTGAGGATGATGCTGCCCCATCCACATCCACATCCACCACCCAGCAGCAGCCTCCTCCTGTAACCCACCAGGACCAGCAGCATGGGCCCACTGCTTCCCCCGCAGCAGCATGAGGATGATGCTGCCCCATCCACATCCACATCCACCACCCAGCAGCAGCCTCCTCCTGTAACCCACCAGGACCAGCAGCATGGGCTCATTGCTTCCCTCGCAGCAGTGTGAGGATGATGCTGCCCATCCACATCCATATCCACCACCCAGCAGCAGTCTCCTCCTGTAACCCACCAGGACCAGCAGCAGCATGGGCCCAGCTTCCCCAGCAGTGTGAGGATGATGCTGCCCATCCACATCCACATCCACCACCCAGCAGCAGTCTCCTCCTGTAACCCTCCAGGACCAGCAGCAGCATGGGCCCACTGCTTCCCCCTGCAGCAGCATGAGGATGATGCTGCCCCACCCACATCCATATCCACCACCCAGCAGCAGTCTCCTCCTGTAACCCTCCAGGACCAGCAGCAGCATGGGACCACTGCTTCCCCCACAGCAGCATGAGGATGATGTTGCCCCATCCACATCCATATCCACCACCCAGCAGCAGTCTCCTCCTGTAACCCACCAGGACCAGCAGCAGCATGGGCCCACTGCTTCCCCCACAGCAGTGTGAGGATGATGCTGCCCCATCCACATCCACATCCACCACCCAGCAGCAGTCTCCTCCTGTAACCCTCCAGGACCAGCAGCAGCATGGGCCCACAGCTTCCCCGCAGCAGTGTGAGGATGATGCTGCCCCATCCACATCCATATCTACCACCAGCAGCAGTCTCCTCCTATAACCCACCAGGACCAGCAGCTGCATGGGCCCTTTGCTTTCCCCGCAGCAGTGTGAGGATGATGCTGCCCCATCCACATCCATATGCACCACCCAGCAGCAGTCACCTCCTGTAACCCACCAGTACCAGCAGCAGCATGGGCCCACTGCTTCCCCAGCAGCAGTGTGAGGGTGATGCTGCCCCATCCACATCCATATCCACCACCCAGCAGCAGTCTCCTCCTGTAACCCACCAGGACCAGCAGCAGCATGGGCCCACTGCTTCCCCCTCAGCAGTGTGAGGATGATGCTGCCCCATCCACATCCATATCCACCACCCAGCAGCAGTCTCCTCCTGTAACCTACCAGGACCAGCAGCAGCATGGGCCCACTGCTTCCCCCACAGCAGCATGAGGATGATGCTGCCCCATCCACATCCATATCCACCACCCAGCTGCAGTCTCCTCCTGTAACCCACCAGGACCAGCAGCAGCAGCATTGGCCCACTGCTTCCCCCGCAGCAGTGTGAGGATGATGCTGCCCCATCCACATCCATATCCACCACCCAGCAGCAGTCTCCTCCTGTAACCCATCAGGACCAGCAGCAGCATGTGCCCACTGCTTCCCCCACAGCAGCGTGAGGATGATGCTGCCCCATCCACATCCATATCCACCACCCAGCAGCAGTCTCCTACTGTAACCCTCCAGGACCAGCAGCAGCATGGGCCCACTGCTTCCCCCGCAGCAGTGTGAGGATGATGCTGCCCCATCCACATCCATATCCACCACCCAGCAGCAGTCTCCTCCTGTAACCCACCAGGACCAGCAGCAGCATGGGCCCACTGCTTCCCCCGCAGCAGGGTGAGGATGATGCTGCCCCTTCCACATCCATATCCACCACCCTGCAGCAGTCTCCTCCTGTAACCCACCGGGACCTGCAGCAGCATGGGCCCACTGCTTCCCCCACAGCAGTGTGAGGATGATGCTGCCCCATTCACATCCATATCCACCACCCAGCAGCAGTCTCCTCCTGTAACCCACCAGGACCAGTAGCAGCATGGGCCTACTGCTTCCCCCGCAGCAGTGTGAGGATGATGTGGCCCCATCCACAACCACCACCCAGCAGCAGAATGCTCCTATTGCCCTCCCATGACCAGCAGCAGTAGAAGCATGTGGCCCCCAGACAGCAGCCACAGAGTAATGTCCCCCAGAAGGAGAATGTGCACCCCTCCACCCAGCATAAAGGGTCTGCTTTGTGGTGTTTTTTCACTGTAAACAACACTGACAGCAGTGTTGTGATCTGCAAGTTGTGTGGCAGATCTGTGCAAAGGGGCAAGCAAGGGGGTCATTTTGGAACTGGTGGCCGAAGGAGCCATCTGCAGCACCACCACACAGCAGAGTGGCACCAAAAGCAAAAAGTGTTGGAAGCAGCAGGATTTAGTGTGGCCCAAGGGGAAGGGAGCCCACAGGAGGAAGGGGCCAGGGCTCAGTAACAGCCCAGATGTTGCTGCCAGCACCAGCAAAATCATCATCATCAGCAGCAGCAGCAGCAGCACCCCCATGCACCTCACCCCACAGCCAAGGGTGGCACCAGGTTAATGCTGGAGGTGAACATGGACACCCTGTATTAGCCCCAGCCAGTCCTCATGTGAGCCAAGAAGACCTGGCAGCAGTATGGTGAGAGGCATCAGCTCTGCTCCAAGATTTTGACGAGTTCCACCAGTAGGTCCGGTGGACATAAGAAAAGTGTTGGAAGACCAACATAAAGTTTTTGACCTCCTGGCAGACTTCATTGTGGCCATGGCAGTGGCATGGTGGAACCGGTGCCTGGTGCCGGCACCATGTAATAACATGGTCCATAATGTGCTTGCAAGTGAGGCAGGCAGTGAGCACAGCAGCTGAATTTTCTTTTCTTTTTCGTGTCCTTGCTTTACTGCTATCACTCTTCCCTCATCTGCACCCCCCCAAAAAATTTAAACCATTGATAGGAGTTACTGAATTGATCTGTCTTGAGCTTGGAAGTGGGCATGTACATCTATTTCTCTTCCCTCCAACTGCCCCAGATAGTTGTTCTGTACTCTTGACTCTGGCACCTTGGTTTAGCAAATCTCTGTTGGCTTGTGCTGTTCCTTGTTTGATATCAGCAGTATCATTGAACATTTTTGGAGGAGCTCAGTTACGTGAGTTAGATCCATCAGAGCACCCGCTGCACAGGCCATAGTTTAGGCAGAGGTAGTGCAGGGTCCAGTAGGCCAGACAGTAGCCTCATGACAGACACACTTTCACTTTCATGGCTAGTCAAAAGTTCAGGTTCTTGGAATGTAGCTTTCTTCTGATCGAGACTGAATTCTGGTAAAAACAAAAACACCCACCACTGCGGCTGGCAGGGGCTATCTCATTGTTTATTTGTTATCTGTCTACATTTATTTGTGAGCTGCATGGATGAACGGCGATTCTCCTGGTTCAGACTGTAGTAGAGAAATAAGCTGTCATATTGTTGGCAGCTAGCCACACTTGACAAAAATAATTTTGTATCCAGAGATCCTGGCCCAGACTTCACACATAGTAAATTTTGAGCAAAATTGCTTAAATGGGGGCAGCGTTGTTAAAGTGCAAAAATAGGTTTTAACATTAAAGTGCTTACTCCACCCTAATTTACTTAAATAGTAGTTAACAGTGAGCTGCTTTGTAGCTTATATTCATATATCATTAGTAGTTACCCAAAGAGGAATTAAACGAACAAAAGTGCATACCATGAAGTATTTTAAGCATTAGAAACCCATAAGATAATTATAATATACTCTAGTTTTGAACAGTATGTAAAATACTTTCAGAAAGCTAAGAATAGCTTTTTCTTCATTTAGTCATTGTGGGAGAAAGAATCAGGGTTTGTGAGTGAAGGAAACTATTTATCTATTTATTTATTTAAAATATTTTGCCAAGTAAACATGCAGGCCTCTATTTTCAAAGAGCTGCAACAGATGCAACAGCAAGTTGTGTCACTTTTGCACCACAGATCACAGTGGCATCTGCATCAGGAGGTTGCGCTACCATCAGAAGATGGTTGCATATCAATCTGCTGTGCTCACACTTGTGTCCAGATTATGGAAGCAAAAGTGATGCAACTTCGCTGGAGACCACATTTGTGGTGCAAATATGTGTAAATATGATGCAAGTCTATTTTATGCAATGATTTGCCAGTTTTGACACAGTTATGAAAATATGTTGCAGTTATTTGTTGCAATTATGTCATTTTTGAGCATTCTTGAAAATACAATAAATTATTAGTAACCTTCTTGGCTGTTTCATACGGTGTTGTGTCCCCATGTAATCCTCCCTGTCCTCCCAGATTGCATCTGCAACAAGCCTTTCTGTAACTGTACACACCATATTTTCATAGCTGCATAAGAACTGACATGTAATAGCATAAGATGCATTTGCATCATAATTATAGTATGTAGTTAGGTCTTATTGTCGATGGAAATCTGTGGCTTCCTAAAATTTTGTTGTAGGACAGTTGAAAGGTCAAAAAAGTTGTTGTACTATCATTCTGACATCACATTGATAGTACAACAACTTTTCAGCCTTTGTCCTGCCTCCTGATTGGCTCACTTGACTGGCTATAACAGAAAAAAACTGAAAACATGGTGGCACAAATAGTAGAGTGCCAATCACAAATCCTCCAACTTTTGACATGAAGAGCCTCAAATGGCTCTTTTCACAAAAGTTAGCTATTTTTTTTATAATTTAAACAAAAAGAAGCACTACAGCTAACAGAGAGTGAGTGGGAGTAGGGAAAACCCAGCATCAGTTGGAGTGGTGAGAAGCAAGAGCGAGTGGCAGTGGGGAGAACCGGGAGCAGGAACATCAGATATCACACAGGTAAACAGTGACCTAAAAAAATGCAAAACAAAATTGACAATGAGACCCAACCATATACTATATAAAACAGTGGATGGGTGATCATTCACAGCTAAGGCTGTGTTTACATCTCAGTAGTTGATGACATCAGTGAGACTTTATGATGTCATCAAATGCCTCAATAGAAACACAGCCTTGTTGTGGGTGGTCACCCATCCACTATTCAACATGTGGCATATTAACAGTGCAAATGTGGATTGTGTTATAGTCAAATTACTTTTGCATCACAAATCTAGACACAAGAAGCAGGCACAGCAGAATGTGACACAACCATCATCTGATGGTAGCCTAACCTTCTGAAACAGATGTAGCTGTAATTTGCAACACAAAAGTGACACAACTTACTGTTGTAGCTATCACAGTTTTTTGAAAATACAGGCCAACATCTGTACAGTACATGAGAATGCAAACTAAATTATACAGTAAGTACAATAATAGGTGCAAAAACCAACAACAGGGGTACACAAGTACAACAATAGCCAAATATAGATTCAAATATGAATATATGAATCAAGAATAGTGGATGGGTAACAATGCACAACAAGACTTTTGTTACAGAGGGGTTCTGATTACATCACTCTCTTTGAGAGCAAAGTTGGAGAGGTCTGATGTAAACAGATCCTTGAAGTGGCAACTCAAGCATGTTGTGATAATGGTTGTCAGTTCACTATTTTATACAGTACACTATTTTATATAGAACAGTGGTAGCCATTGTTGTGAGCAATTGTGGTGCTCTACCACAGAGCTCAATATTGGCCAATATCAGAAAGGCTGCATTCACTTGAATGATGCTTTCCAAGCAATGTCACGAAGTGTTGTCACAGATAGTACTGTATGCCATGGCTGTGCTGGTGATGGCTACCACTGTATACTTTTTCTTTTTTTTTTTATTTAACTACATTATTGATCTCCACCCACAGAAAGCATTGTTACCTTTTTTAGAAGTTGAAAAAAGTCATTACAGCACCTCTCACTCAATTTTTAATACTTTACCCGGTGCTAATGACATGATTTCTGGTTTAAAATCATTATAAAAAGGATCTTCCTTTCAAAAAATTAATAACTCAGTGACAAGAGGCATGGAAATGTATGCTCTGCTTCCACGTGAACAACACAGATTTAAATTGTAAATATAAAAAAATTATTAAAAAAATTGTTCATGTAATACAGCATCATCTGAGAGACAAGGGTGTGCAAGAGGCACATTTGATAGATATCAATCAGATTAAAAGAGTACTTTTGCCAAGTTTTTAATCTACCAGTGGTCACACAAATATGTATCTTGATATAAGCATACTATTTATAACTGTATAAGGTCATATGATGTATTTATCTATAAAATGTTCCTGTATAGGTATGAAGTCTTCCAAAGATGAAAAAAAATAATTTCTTATAAGAAAGATTTCAAACAGTCAAAAAAGTGGGTTTTTGCAAAACAATAATTTA
The DNA here is from genome assembly GCA_016271365.2 of Neoceratodus forsteri. Lineage (NCBI taxonomy): Eukaryota > Metazoa > Chordata > Ceratodontiformes > Ceratodontidae > Neoceratodus > Neoceratodus forsteri. The sequence continues at coordinate 732,569,265 of CM057453.1, forward strand.
TACCGAGTTCAGTTCAGTTATATAGTTAAAAACTTCTGCACCTTGTTTTACATATTCCATAATTTAAAAACTTTCAACAAATTCATGTTATACATACATTTACATCTATTGAATCATTTCGTATAATTCACTAATTACAATGTAACATTACACCATATAATGCTATCTCTTTTCATATGTCAGTTTCATTCATAACAAATCATAATAAAATCCCCATGTGCTGTCACTTTACTTCTGATCATTCTTAATGCTTGTATGACAAAAGAGGATAGTGCAAAACTTCAGTAGTGATTCAATAGTAAATACTTTTTACCATTTGTTTATCAGAAGCATAGCACCCTCCCTAAGATAATTTGCCAACCATTGTGTCTTATTTCCTGTAATAGTGGACAATATAATAAACAGGGTGACAATGAATGATTGTTTTGGCTTTCTATATAGTTACAAAATCTACCTAATACCATTCCCTTCAGACAGTCGGCATTTTACATATAAAAAACTTCCATCCTTAAAAGGATACTGTCTCATACTGCCCCATTAGTAAAATTTCAGTTGTGATTGGTTGGGCATCCATGGCACTCCAGACATTACCTCATGGGTTTTAGCCCACCTGATAGGCTAGTGATGCACATGACCCCAGATCAAATTGCTAGTATATCCAGGTCCCAGAAACCCCTGCTCTCCAGTTTCGAATCATGCATCTGATTAGGCAACAAGCACACCAGGAATCCCTGTCTGCTCCTCTAAGGTAGGACCTTGAATTCAAGGATATATTTTAATTATGCTTAACTCAGGAAAAAAGGCACAATGCATTAAGTTTATAGTTACCTGGAACCTTACTAAAAAGTTGCTAAGTATTGCCAGGAATATGCCTAGCCTAAGCTAGTCCTCTGACTCTGAGTCAGCCAGCTCATGTGTTTTTCCAGCCTTTTTGGGCTGTATCTCTGAGCAATTGCACTGTTTTTCATGGTATGCGATTAAATGATTCAGTTGTTTGCTTGTATGAATTCCGCTTGCGCTATAACCGCGTGGTGTGGTACGCTATCCTGCCTGTGCGCTCCCTCGGTGCATAACTTTGGCTAGGTGCTATGGTGGCTATCCGTGACTCCCACAAAGATAGCAGAGAGGCTACTAGGGCAGAGTATCTCGGGGATGGCCGGCAGGCCTTGTCCGAGCCATGCGATGACCGCGTGGTCTCTCTACCTCCTCCCCCTTCCCTCCTCTCCTTCTCACCTCCCCATGGCCTCGGTTCCCCTGGAGGCCTGGAATGCACTGCTCCCTACTGTGCCACTTGGCCCTAGGCCCAGCCGTGGGTGCTTCCTTTGCCTCCCATGTGCTTCGGGTGCGTCCTCCTAGTGGGCTCTCTTGGGGCCTATTACGCCTTGAAACGCCCTCCTCTGCTGGCTGCCCTAGGGGAAGCCCCCTCTCTGCAGCAGCGTCTCCTCCTCCCCCACTAGGCCAGCACTCATTTTGAGGTGCCTGTCCCTCTCCCCTTCTCGCTGCTAGCCTGGGGGGTAGCATGGTTTCTCCGGCCTCCGCCTGAGGAGCGGCTCACACGCAGAGGTTGTGCCCAGGGACAGCGCTCCTCCTCTCCTTCACTTAGCATGGGCCAGCCTTCCCTGGGTCTCTGTCTCCATGCCTGCCTCCTTAGACCACTCACAGAGGAGCATGGAGACCTGCAGAACCTCCCCCTGTCAGCCTCGTCTGCCAAAGGCCAAAGTGACCCCCTTTAAAGGCCCTTTGAATCCCGCGTCCGTGGGCGGGGGGACATTCCTCGAGAATGGTCTGGGGGCACTGCGCGAGGTCGCCTAAAAAAAAAATATACAGAAAATTCTGATTGGACAAAACAGCTGATTCCTGGGGTTCCCCCTTCTCCGCAGGGTCCTTCCCACAGCGACCCTCCGGTGGGGCTCCCCCATGATAGAGACTGAGCTTTGGGGAGAAACCCCTTTCTTTGGCCTTGCTCCTTGCTCTTCCTGGCTCTCGGGTCCCTCCCACAGTGACCCGAGAAGGTAGACCTCATCCCCCCTGGGCCTCTTCTCGGCCATGCCATGGCTCCCTCCCATAGTGAGCCATGTGCCCAAGCCCCTCTGGCCCCCAGGCCACTTATCCCACCACGGACCATGTTGCGGGGGCCCTTCCACAGCACCCCCACAACCTGCGTACAGTGTGGTCACATGCTATGCAGACCTTCTATCTAGACAGTAGGGCGGGTCAAAGGGATTGCCCCCAGGGCATCATCTACAGTTCCATTCTAAGGCCTGCCTTTCTCTCTCCCTCCCCAGATGGTGAAAGCAGAGAAATGCTCCTCCTGCAGCGCTACCCTCCTGCCCCAAACTCCAGGTCCCCTCTGCGCAGCCTGCCTTCTTGACGATGACAATTCCTCCCTGGAATAAACACCGCCCATGGGCCCCAGCAACCCGGGGCCCAGCAACCCTACGTGGATGGACCCGGGCTCCCTCCTAATCCAAAACCAGCATGCCGAGGTAGCCATGATGGAAAGCCAGCAGAACTTTATGCTCAAGATCATGGAAAAGCTGGAATCCCTTACTCAGCACAGAGCAAAACCACTGAGTCCGGAGCCTGACAAGGCGGGGGGCAACCGGAGGAACATCCGAACCCTGAGGACACCCTTTCAGACGTCCCACACGAAGACGAGCACAAGGACAAGGACAAGGAGAAAGATGATGCAGGGGAAGAGGATGAGGCGGAATCAGACGAAGAGGATATGGAGCTTCCAGCGACACCTTCTCTGACCTCAAAACTGTGCTCTTTTGACAAGATCCCAGGGCTTATGAAGATCATCAAGGCCACCATGGGTTTCGACACTGAGGAGATTAAGCCCGAGTCAAAGCTCGACCCTATGATACAGCTGAGACTGTTGAACACAGAGACTTTCCCAGTATGTCCTGCTATTGAGGACATCTTCAATAAAGAGTGTCAATCTCTGGAACCAAGCAGAATGTCAAACAGAAAGAACCTGGACAGAATGTACCCGGTTCAAGAGGAAAAATCAGATATCTGGTGCAAGGCCCCCACCATTGACCCTCAGGTGGCGGCTCTTAGCAAAAAAACTGTACTACCATGCGGTACAATAGCCCTCAAGGACCCTACAGACAAGAAAGTAGAAGATATGCTCAAAAGGACATTTGAGATCGAGGGCACCGCTGCAAAAGCAACCACTACAGCCATCTATACGGCATGAGCACAGATCTGCTGGCTCGAAGAGCTCCAGGAGCGGGCCATCCCTAAGTCCAGGGAGGCAGAACTGTTGGAATGTACTCTAGATTCAGCTAAATACCTAGCAGACATGGCGGTAGACACCTTGCGTCTTCATGCCAGGGCTACCGCCATCACCAACCGTGCTCGGAGGGCACTGTGGCTGAAACTGTGGGATGCAGACAATGAGTCAAAAACTCTGCTACAAAACATACCACTATGGGGAAAATGTGTATTTTGGGAGGGTCTGCAGGATTATTTGAAGCAAAAGGAGGAGGGCAGAGACCTCCTTAAGAATAAGTCCAGATATTCCTATCTCCCCTCTTCGAGGCGGAGGTTTTGGGGGGGAACAAACCGTACCAACCCCGCAGGGACTCACCACAACAAAGCCACTCCTTTCGAGGCAAGGGCACCTCTCACAGATTCTGTGGCCTGTACTCTCAAACCTATCAGTCCTCCTCTTTCAGAGCCCGGGGACAAAGAACGGGAGGATGAGGTAGAGGCTACAAGGGAACGCAACAGTGACTACATCCTCATGACCAGACAGGGCCAGGACCTCTACCCGCCAGTGGGACAAAGACTGAACCTATTCACCCATCGCTGGCTCCACACAACCTCAGACAGCTGGGTCCAAGATGTGGTAACCAGGGGATACTCCATAGAGCTATCCCACGCCCATATCCCCCACAGATTCATATCCTCCCCCATAGCCAAGAGAAAGACATCTCTTCATCAGGTCCAACAAATCTTGTCAGAACTGATTCGGAACAGAGCCATTCAACCTGTACCAGTGCCAGAACAGAACCTAGGGGTCTACTCCATATTCTTCCTGATGCCCAAGAAATCAGGGGAGCTCCGTCCCATCCTGGACCTAAAGCACCTAAACTGCCACGTGGTGTCACACCGATTCAAAATGAAGACCATCCGTTCAACTCTGCGCTGTGTCCGGGTAGGCGATTTCCTGACGTCCATAGACTTAAAGGACGCATACCTCCACATTCCCATCATTCAGAAACACAGACAATTCCTTCGTTTTCACATCCTAGGCCATCACTTCCAGTACCAGGCCTTGCCGTTCGGCCTCTCCTCCGCCCGGAGAGTGTTTACCAAGATCTCCATAACCCTGGTGGCCAGACTCAGGGAACAGGGACTGGACATCATCCCTTACTTGGACGACTGGCTCATCCAGGCCCGGTCCAAGAATCAGGCTCGGATACACATGGAATCTGCCTTACAGGCACTCGAAGACCATGGCTGGGTGGTAAATCAGGAAAAGAGCCACCTCGTTCCCACATAGCAGATCAAGTATCTGGGAGCGCTGATCAACTCGGCCCAAGGATGGCAAAACTGTCCTCCTCGAGAATTCACAACTTGATAAACCTGGCCCGTCAAATGAAAGCCCACCACCAGACAACCATCGGAAGGATAGCCCAGTTGTTGGGCTGCATGGCTTCATGCATAGCCCTCGTGCCCTGGACCAGGTGGCACATGCGTCCACTCCAAACTTACGTCCTGACTTGGGGGGCACCGAGTGAACACAACCTACAGGTCATAGTACCACTACCTCCTGCAGTGAGACTCTCATTGGCATGGTGGACTGTGGAGTCGAACTTGACCAAGGGAGTCCCTGTAGAGGCCTCCTACACAATCGCAATAGAAACGGATGCGAGCCTCTCCAGCTGGGGAGCTTGCCTAGGAGATGCAATGGCCCAGGGCCTATGGTCACCAGCGGAGTCAGAACTCTCTATCAATGTCCTGGAGATGAGAGCCGTGTTCCACACCCTAAAAGCATTCAAGCACCAGGTATGCGGTTAGTCGGTCCTGATCCGCTCCGACAACCGGGTCATGGTGGCCTACATAGCCAAGCAAGGCGGAACCAGGAGCAGGGCCATGCTGAGGGAGGCTACGGCAGTTCTCAACTGGGCCCAAGCCAACCTCAGACACCTGGGTGTGGTTCACCTGGCAGGAAAGCTGAACGTCCACGCAGATTGGCTCAGCAGGCAACAGGTGCACCCAGGAGAATGACGGTTGCACCCGGATCTCTTTCAGATGATCCAAGCGACATGGGGACCTGTAACCATAGATCTCATAGCAACACGGGAGAATGCTCAGGTCAGGGACTACTACTCGTGGTTCAGGGACAGTCTCTCACAGGGAACGGACGCCCTGTCACAACCATGGTGTCAGAGGCATGCTTAGGTCTTCCCACCTCTTCCCCTGATTCCACAGGTACTAACCAAGGTACCGGAGTCACGTCGCACAGTCATCCTGGTGGCCCCCTACTGGCCACACAGGACGTGGTTTGCAGCTGTTCGAGAGATGTCCCTAGCCAGCTTCAAGATACCCTACCGAACAGACATGCTCTCGTAGGGTCCAGAAGTCCATCCGACCCCGCGGACTCTGAAGCTCATGGCCTGGCTCCTGAAAGGAGGAGACTAAGGGAAGCAGGCTACCATGACTCCGTCATTAGCACCTTACTCCAGTCCAGATTGACTTCCACCACTTCCACCTATGGTAGACAATGGTCTATATTCTCTCAGTGGTGCCTGGAATGGGGCAAGGTCCTTGAGCAGACCGACATGGCTACCATCCTACTGTTCCTCCAACAGGGAGTGGACAAGGGACTGGCCCACTCTTCTCTCAGGGTGCAACTGTCAGCCATAGGGGCGGCCACCAGGCTCATCAGGGGGGGGTATACCCCGGGAGCTCACCCCGACGCCTTACGTTTTTTAAAGGCGGTAGAGATCCTCCGACCAAGAACTCGACCGACCATCGCCCCTTGGGATCTCCCACTAGTCCTCGATTCCCTCAGCTCAGCACCTTACAAGCCCCTACTCCAGAAGGATCTGTTCTGGGTCAGCCTGAAGACATGCTTCTTGGTGGCAATCTGCTCGGCCAGAAGGATCGGAGAACTAGGGGCACTATCCTGCGCAGAACCTTATACAGTATTCATCCCACTAGGGGGTCCGCCTGAGAACGGTTCCAGCCTTCCAGCCAAAGGTATCCACTGTTTTCCACAGAGAGCAACCCATCGAACTACCCACCTTCCCGGAAGGGCCCCAGCAGGGCACCAGTGTGGTCCCACATCATCTTGACGATGGATCCGCACTCTCCGTGTACTTAGCCAGAACGCGTCCCATACACAAAACAGAAAGATTGTTTATCGTCGCTAAGGGACAAAGGCAAGGTAGAGCCTTCTCCAAGGCCACCATTACTGGGTGGCTAAGGAGAACCATCCAGAATGCCTATGTAGCAAATCGGATGACTCCACCTCCGGGGATCAAGGCTCACTCCACCAGGGCGTCCACCACTTCTTGGGCAGAAAGAGCCAATGTGTCCTCAGAAGACATATGTAGGGCAGCTATGTGGAGCTCCTTCCATACGTTCGCCAGACACTACAGGCTTGAACAGTTACAGGCCATACGGCCCACATTCGCCACTCAGGTCCTTGCAGCAGCATCTTCAACCCCTCACTCTTAGACCACTCTGTTCCCCCCCTTGGGTACTACACTGCTTCTTATCTACCCATGAGGTAATGTCTGGAGTGCCATGGATGCCCAACCAATCACAATGGGTGTTTGCTCACCTGGTAAAGGTGGTTATGTTGGTTGGCATCCATGGCACTCCAAAGCCCTCCCTTCAGAGTGCTCAGAGTGACCGGGACTGAACAAAAGGGGTCTTCGACCCACGGAAGGCTTACGAGGGGATAGACATCAATGTTTGTTTCATAATGGTAAGCTACCAGTCGGGCCTTCGGGACCGAGACTAGAGTGTAAATAGTAGGAAAAGAATAAAAACTCGGCCTACGGGCCACTGATACTACGTCGAAGCCAGCATCATTTTTGTCTCTGATCATATCTCATATTGCCTTTGCTTGGTTGTATCTACATTGTATGTTTCTTCTCTCATACTGACTAACTTTAATTTCAGATATGGATGATTAGAACTGGAAAGCAGGGGTTTCTGGGACCTGGATATACTAGAAATTTGATCTGGGGTCATGTGCATCACTAGCCTATTAGGTGGGCTAAAACCCATGAGGTAATGTCTGGAGTGCCATGGATGCCAACCAACACAATCACCTTTACCAGGTGAGTAAACACCTATTAACTTAAGCAAGAATTAGGTATGTGGAGTCTGGAAGGAGTTAGAAATAATGGTTCTTTAACTTTGTATTGAGAGTGTAGACATTATGTGATTACTTGCTTAATCGGTATGATATGTCACGGTTCATATTGTTATACTTATTGGAAATCTAATAAAAATCTTTATGGCAAAAAAAATTATGGTTCCATGATATGTTAGTGCTATTCTAACTGCATTCATTTCTTTTCAGGTTGTTTATGTAACTGTGGTGGTCCACTGTCTTACAGTCTCTCAGCAGTCTTTGTTTACATTCCGCGAGACGATACATGCTGTGCGACGTTACTATGTGTGCACTTTGCTTGCTCATTAGTCAGTTTCATGATCAAGCATTGCATGCAATAAGTTGTTGCTTGTCAGCTCCATTTGTGTTGACTTTATGAGAGGGGCTGCTAGGTATTTTGAATTAATGTAGATAAAATGATGTTGATGATGAATTTGTGTGTGTGTGTTTTAACTTTTGAACATCTGCTGTGCTTGGTATCAGTGGTTCATGGTGTTTTTGTTTTTGTCTAGAGTGGTGTGAGCTACATTCATGTATACAGTATCTGTCTTTTATTGGATTAATGTCCTTTCCAGATTACATGACTTTAATTTAAAATACAGGCAACCATTACTATTTATCAATTATGTGTGATATTTGGTAACTGGAGCCGTGACATAGCATTAAAGTTACACTTATAATTAACCTACCATTTATCATCCTTCACCATTTGTCAACCCCCCAAAAAAATGCCAATTACATTTTCATATTTTTAGGGTCTGATTTTTTTTTAATCTGGCTATCATCGTAAGAAGGTTTATTATCATGATTGCTAGTAATTTAATTTACAATTTACAGTATGCAGCTGATGTTTCATTGCCCCGCCCCTATTTTTAGTTTTTCTTTAAATCAAAAAAAGTGTATGTTTTTATTCATTTAGATGATGTTTACATTGCCATGATAACAATTTGTTTTATATGTTCCTATTGCTGATCTGATGCAGTTTATGTAGTCTGTTGTGAACACCTCATCCGCAAAAAATTAAAAAGTAGCTCAAAAATTGTCGTATACAGTACATGCTCCACAACTCATTTTTAGTGGTGTTCTGACTGATAATGCCATGAATTCACATTATATGATTAAAGCCGATGCCGGGTCTGTGCAATGATCTCCTTACACTCCCAATGGCATATGTGCTGAAGTATGAAAAATGTGGTTGCATTTGCCTGCCACCCACCACCCCATCCCCCATCATCACCTCCAGATAGTCACCCCTGTTATCCGTAGCTCACCCCATAATAAATCAAAATGCTGGAATGGGATATATAAATATGTATATATTATAGTGGCAGGGTCGTGCCACTATAGTTAGGGTTCAGTGGTCACTTCTGTGTTAAACTCAAAATTTTGCGCATTAATAACTTTGGACCCATTCAACAGATTTGCCTAAAATTTGGTATGCACAGTGAGGCATGGTAGATCTCTTGATTTTCAAAATTATGTTTGGATCGGACTTATGGTCTTTGTGTACAAAAACGCTGAAAAATGCAAAATTATCCATTTTTGGAGGCAGCTTTTGGGATTTTGGATGTGGTCCTGCACGGCCGTTGTGTGGTGTGCTGCTCTGCAAGATGGCTCATTTGAAAGAGCTTTAGTGTCCAAACATGCCACTTTTCATTTGGTGAAAATAATATTAAGGCATTCAAAAGTTATGCCACTTTTAAATTCCCATTATACTGTAAGTCAATGGGAAAATTTATATGTATGTTTTGTGAACAAAGAATGGGGTTCTTGCCATCTGGTCCCGCCTGGCAAAGAATTTGCAGCCTCACAGTTGAAGAATCTTTGTCCCTGAGAATATTAAAAATTCTTCTATCACAAGGTCCACCATCTTGTTTTTAATTTTCCGATCGGAAAAACAGAAATATCTCGGCTCAGGAGTCACTTCTGAAGTAAAACTTGGATGAGTTTTACTCAGGGGACTCTGATCTTTCGAGCAATGTCTTTGGTTTTATCCAAATAGGTCATAAAATAAGGTTCTGAGCTTTTAAAATCTTAGTTCGTGGCTCGCTAACGATCTTTGATTGCGAGCCTGCAAATTCTTTGATTGTGAGATTCTTTGCTCATGATCGTGCATCGCGAGCATTGGACGAGATGGCCAGATTTAAAAATAGATTTTCTCAGCCATGGGATGCCCTAGAAAGTTAAATGAGGTGTGTTTTGCTCAGGGAGCTTTGTTCTACCCCATCTGAATAAAAAAAAATCATGTTTTCAATATCCCTGGTAGTCTAGCACCCCCCCGATCATAATAAAATAGATTATGATCTCTGTATCCCTGGTAGTCTAGTGGCCCCCGATCTGTGTTAAATTATTATTATTATTCGTATCCCTGGTAGTCTAGTGACTTCATCACAATAATAGATAGCATTTGCATTCTGCAGTTTCCTGCTCAGTTGTTAGCTCATTTTAGCATTTCATTCCTTCCTCAGTTTGCAGATTGAGGTTGATCCCACCTCTCACATTCATGGTCAGGCCACCAACTGTATAGACATAAGTGCAGCAATGCAAAAGGTGCTCAGAAATAATTTTCTCAGTGCCTCTTGCATTAGCACTGCTAATACACAGTCGGTGTTTGTCGTGAGGTGAGAGGTGGGATGTGCCAGTTGCTGGCTGGGGAAGGGTGAGGGGTGCTGGGTGGCTGGCATGGTTGGGTGGGGTGGGAGCCACAAGACTACCAGGAAATTGCAGATGCTTATCTATGTTATTATGATGGGGGGGTGGCTAGACTACCAGGGATATGAAGAATTAAAAACTACAACAGATATAAAAAGAAATATTAATGAAATACACATGGGGGCCACTAGACTACCAGGGATACAGACATTGTAATCTATTTTATCATGATGGGGGGGCTGCTAGACTACCAGGGATATCAACAATAATAATAATTTAATGCAGATTGCGGTGGCCACTACACTACCAGGGATATAAAAAAGCAATATTAATAAAATACACAAGGGGGTCCACTAGACTACCAGGGATACAGAGATTGTAATCTATTTTATCATGATCGAGGGGGGCACTAGTCTACCAGGGATACTGAAAACATAATTTTTTTTATTCAGATGGGGCAGAACGAAGCCCTCTGAGCAAAATGCACCCTAATTTAACTTTCTAGGGCACCCCTGGGCTGAGAAAATCTATTTTTAAATTTGGCCATCTAGTCCCTCACTCTTTGTTTGCAAGCGAGCAATTTCTTTGATCGCGAGCCTGCAAATTCTTTGATCGCAAGATTCTTTGTTCGCGATCGTGCATTGTGAGTGAGGAACAAGATGGCCAGATAAAAAATAAATTTTCTCAGCCTAGGGATGTCCGAGGAAGATAAATGAGGGTGGGTTTTACTCAGGGGGCTTCGTTCTGATGAACAATGGCAGTGGTTTACCACAATTCTTTTATTTGTTTTAAATTAGAACAGTTTTTATTCTTTCATCATGACCCTGCAAATTCTTTGATCGTGAGCCTGAAAATTCTTTGATCGCGATCGTGTATTGCGAGTGAGGGATGAGATGGCCAGATAAAAATATAAATTTTCTCAGCTCAGGGGAGTCCTAGGAAGACAAATGAGGTTGGGTTTTACTCAGGGGGTTTTGTTCTGACGAACCATGGTTGTGGTTTACCGCAACTCTTTGAATTTTGTAAATTAGAACAGTTTTTATTCTTTGGTCATGACCCTGCAAATTCTTTGATCGTGAGATTCTTTGATCGCCATCTTTGATCACGAGGGGGGACAAGATGGGCAGATTTTTTATAATGGAATAGCTAGGGAAATTTTACCAATCTTTAAAATTGAATATCTCGGAAATGGTTTGGTCTTTTTACTTAAAATTTGGAGGGTGTTTACAGCATGTCTTGTAGATGTGAATTATGGTGTTTATGTGTCAGAAAATAAATATTGTGTGGAGATATTGCGTGACTTACTTTAAGTGTTGCAGACAGTGTTTTGGATTGTGCTGGTGGCTTGAAACTGATAGGGTGCCTAGCCTTAGTGTCATGAATGTAGTTTTACAGTTGTTGTGTATGTTAAATGTCAACAGGTGTGGAACTGTACCACTCTGATGAATGAAAATTTCAACTTTTGACGTTATGTCTCGGACACGGCTTACTCTTTTTATTTGAAATTTAGAGGGTGTTGACGGCATGTCCTGTACATGTCAATAGCATTGTTTATGTGTTGGACAATATATTTTTTGTGGAGATATTGTGTGGCACAGTTTATGTTTTGTGGACAGTGTTTTCTATTGCTCTACTAGATTAACATTTGTTTGGTGGGTGGCCTTGCTGTTGCCAATGTACTTTTTAGTTATTGGGTGTGTAATGTGGCCCGACACTTACAAGTTGGTGGGAGCGCGGGGCCTAAAGGGTAACTTGAGCAACTTTTCTATTCTTTCTTAAAAAGTAAGGAAATTCTATGCAAAAAATGTCATTAATGCATAAGTTAGGGTTCTTCTACGGTGACAAAAGCAAGAAAATTCACCATTAAGGTTCCCACCCATTGAACCCCGCCCCCACCAACAGGCATAGGGGTGTGCATTGGGGTCATCGGTCTTAACTCTCACCCCATTCTTCAACACTGCACCACCTCAGCTTGTTTACACATGGGATGGGATAAGAGTTAGGGCTGACAACCCCAACACACACCTCAATGTTGGTGGGAGCAGGGTAGGGGTGGGGTTCAATGGGTGGGAACCATAATGGTGAATTTCCTCACTTTTGTCACTGTAGAAGAACCCTAACATATGCATTAATGAAGTTTTTGCATAGAATATATATATATATATATATATATATATATATATATATATATATATATAAATATATATCACATTCCAGCAAAATGTTACCCTTTAGATTGCTCAGCACTGGCTATTTTGGCAATAATTAAATATATATATATATATATATATATTATGGTACACGGTAGTGCTACCATAGTTAGGATTGAGGAGCCATTTACATGTTAAACCCAAAATTTTGCACCTTAATAACTTTGCAACCGTTTGACGGATTTGCCTGAAAATTGGAATACACAATCAAGACCCATATGCCTTGGGATCTGCCAAGTTTTTTACTGGTTGGATACACAGCTGCGGCGTTATTAAGCATGATCTGCGCGTGCATTTACGCTTTTTCTGGAATTCTACGGTCGCACCTACAGGTCACACGGTTTGCGTGACTGGCCCAAAATATTCATGGAATGTGCAGCCAGGGTCCCCAATGTGCCTTTTGAAGATTTCATGAAAAAATATTAAACGGTTCAAAAGTTATTCAAAAAACAAGTTCCCATTATAAGTCAATGGGAAAAGTTAACAAAAAGTTCAACACTTTCGCAAATGCATTTTCACTGTCGCAAATGGCCCTTGTACTGTCACAAATCCACCATTTTGTTTTCAGTTAGTGATCAGAAAAACGCTTGGCATTTAAAATTGAGCCCCTCTAGCAACCTAATTATTTTTGTATTCACCTAGTTGGGCACTGAGGATGCTAGTCATGTCTTTACTTTGGGGTAAAACACCCCAGAAATATGTTTTTCAGATTTCTGAAAAAAGTACTCTCGAAAAGTAGTGTCGCACTCACAAAAGTGTCGCAAATTTTTGTGAAAGCTTCCGCAAATCACGACACTATTTTGCGACACTATGCCCAAAATAACAGTAATTCTTTGGCATCATGCTGCAAAAGAACGGTTTGGAGTTTTGGGCTGAAATTTGGAGAGAACGCAGCCGACATCTCAAAGATGTGCCTTTCAGTGTTTTGTTGAAAAAATATTACACAGCGGCAAAGTTACAGTACTCCAAATTTGACGCTTTTTCCCATAGAATAACATTACAGCGAGATACGGACTTTTCGTCAAAAAGATTCTTAGCCCCCTGAAGGGAGCTAAGTACAAAACTATCCAGGAAACTGATAATTCATATAACTTTTACATTTTTTTTCTATGTCGTACGGTTACTGAGATATAAGCAATTTACTATTCCAAGTCCTCATTTTTGTGTTCCGAGAGTCATTATTTTGCATACATTCTTTGTACTCACTGTCTTTCTCTATACAGCTTTTGGGGAAAACCAGCCTGTGCGCTTACATTACTGTTACCATTACCATTTCCACTTGTGGTTCCGTACCCGTTTCCCTTACCGTTCACGTTTATGCCACCATGTGTGTTACCCTTTGCGTTTTCATTTGCAGTTGCGTTTGCGTTGTTTTTAACATTTCTGTCTACAGTACTGTTTCTCTTTCTGTTTCATTTTGAGTCACCATGCGCATTACCATTTGTGTTTGCGGGCACAATGTTACTATGTGACAAGACATCGCATTAAGCGGGCCTTGAGGCCCGCTGGGCCCGCTCTACAATCATTCACTATTTCTCATTATCATTCTCAAAAGAAGGGAAATTAGAGGCAAAAACTCAGTTTAATGCATCAGTTAGGTTTGTTCCACAGCAACAAAAGCGAGGAAATTCGGTGTTAAGGTTGAAAACCCTAACTCCGAATTCACCCCCTCCCAGCACCACACACACACAGACACATACACACACACACACATATGCAAGTACGATGGAGGACCAAGGCAACACGACCAATTACAGACAACCAGCAGCAGGTGACAGAAATAACAAACAATTGTCTAAATGTACTACAAGACATCCCCACCCACCTGACCGGGTACTGCATGCTCAGTGGAGATCAACAGCAAAACTGAGGCCATGTACACCAAACGTACACATCCCTGATTGCAGCTGCACACAACGTACCACACTTAGTAGTTGCATGGCCTTACCTACCTTTGCCCCACACCACACCACAACTGGTACTGTGCCGTTAGTCAATATAAATGCTGAAGGTGCATGATCACAGTTGCACAAAGGTTTTAACACTAGTGAGTATACATTAATTAAGAGAACTACATAAATTAACTACAAGACACAGCCATATTCAAGATAAAAGCAGTGTTGCATTTAGTATGTGATTTACATACTAGTACATTTACTGCAACTGTTTACTCAAGATAAAGAGGCTGATGTAAATGTATGGAAAAGCATTGCCTGTTCAACGCTGTGAAATTCGTACTGCCAGTATCAGATGCATTCTTACTGATGAAGGTGTACTGCTGATGTACATACATAGACCTTCAGTGTGTTTGAATACTAAAGATGCAGTAAGTATTCTTTGTAAGAAACAGTGTAATTGTGTAGATCAGGCCAAGCAACTTCTAAATATCATAGCACTACTGAGCCAACAATGACGTAGCTGTATCGGAGATGTCTATAGGATCGATTTTCCTGTAGGCACTTACTGAGTATGTTGTACCTGATAAAAACAATGTCATTGCATCTGTGATGACTAACTTGTTGAAATAGTGATACATTTACTATTGTTGCAATGAGTGATCTATGCCACTTATGGACACAGCCTAATTTTTTTAACAGTTGTTTCATACTCAGGCTGTATGCCTAGTGTTTGGGTTTGCCACAATTCTGTCACTGATGCTATCAAAGTGATAACTATGTTAATTGTGCTACAACAGGAATCAAGTAGGTATAGTGTAGATATAAATAGAATGTCTTTTAGTATTGACTTAACTCACAATGGGATAAGTGTGCTAGGATGGCAGGGGTTATTCTCTATCACTGACTCTGTCAGTTATAATCACACTAAGGTTTCGATGACTGTAATGATCAAGTTACACTGTTCATCTTCATGAGTTCATATTCACAGCCATTCTCCAGTAACTAGACAGTGGATGGTGTAACTGGGTGGGACACTGTGTTGCACAGCTCCTGCAGTGTCTAGCAGTGGGAGAGTATCTACACATGAAGGTAATTAAGCAATAAGACATGACCAACAGTTATGTTAAATGGTCTGTTAATCACCCTCTAGGGGTTTAATGTTGAATGAAGCGTAGCGGAGTGCCACATGTCGCTAGACACTGATAAACTGACCATTAGCATAATACCTGGGAGTGGCTTATTGCTATCATAATAAAACTGTTTTTTTTTAAACAACATTAAACCATGTTCATCATATGGTTAGGCTCTATATGTATTTTAATAAAAACTAAACATAAGGCTGTTAGAATGTTTACAGCCAATCAGAAAGCTGCATTTCTCAAACCCTTGTTATAATCAGAGATATTATACCTGTACAACTCCTTGATTTTGCTCAACTCTATTGCTCAGGTGGCCCACCACATGTGGTGTGGTGTGGGGCATTGGTAGGTAAGGCCATGCAACTACTAAGTGTGGTACGTTGTGTGCAGTTGCAATCAGGGATGTGTACGTTTGGTGTACATGGCCTCAGTTTTGCTGTTGATCTCCACTGAGCATGCAGTACCTGGTCAGGTGGGTGGGGATGTCTTGTAGTACATTTAGACAATTGTTTGTTATTTCTGTCACCTACTGCTGGTTGTCTGTCATTGGTGGTGTTGCCTTGGTCCTTCCCCGTACTTGCATGTGTGTGTGTGTGTCTGTGTGTGTGTGGTGCTGGGGGGGGTGAATTCGGAGTTAGGGTTTTCAACCCTAACACCGAATTTCCTTGCTTTTGTCACTGTGGAACAACCCCAACTGATGCATTAAATGGAGTTTTTGCTTTCTAATATATATATATATATATATATATATATATATATATATAAGTGGCATGGTAGTGCCACTATAGTTAAGTAGTTGATACCCATTTAAGGTTAAACTGTGAAATTTGGCAGCGTAATAACTTTGCCACCATATAACAGATTTGCCTGAAGTTTGGCATGCACTGAGCGGTACCATAGATCTCTGGATCTGCCATGTTTTGTAACAGTTGGATATATGGTTGCGGAGCTACATAGCACCGTAGAATGTGGTAATTACACATTTTTGAGCATTCTTTGCTCGTGCCTACAGGTCGTATGGTCTGTGCAACCAGTCCAAAACCTTCTGGGATCATGCAGCCAGGGTCCCCGATGTGCCTTTCAAAGATTTCATGAAAAAATATTAAACAGTTCAAAAGTTATTCAAAAAACAAGTTTCCCGTTATAGTCAATGGGAAAAGTAAACAAAAAGGTTTGACAGTGTCGCAAATGCAGGTTTTAGTGTCACAAATGACCCCTGTAGTGTCGCAAATCTGCCATCTGGTTTTCAGTTGGTGGTCACAGAAATGCTTGCCATTTAAATTTTGGACCCTTTAGCGACACAATTCTTGCTGCGTTCATCTAGTCGAGTCCTGAGGATGCTAGCCATGTCTTTTTTGGGGGTTAAACAACCCAGAAATATGTTTTTGAAATTTTTGGAAACAGTAGTGTTGCAAAGTAGTGTCACCCATTCAACACTTTCGTGATTTGTTTTGCGAAAGTGTCGCAAATCACGACACTACTTTGCAACACTATGTCCAAAAGAATAGGAAATCTTTGCCACCCTGCTGCAGAAGAACGGTTTGGTCTCTTGGGCTGAAATTTGGAGAGAAGAAAGTCAAGATCCCACAGATGTGCCTTTTGGTGGTTTGGTGACCAAATATTAGAGGGCTGCAAAGTTATGTCACTCCGAAGTTGACAATTTTTCCCATAGGCTAACATTATGGCATCCACTGCACCTTTGGGGCCCGTATCTTGAAAACGCTTTGAGATATGGACTTTTCATCAGAAAAATGCTTAGCTCCCCCAGTGGGGGCTAAGTGCAAAGCTAGCCAGGAAAGTCATAAATAATATGACATTTTAATTTCTTTTCTACGTCATACGGTTCCTGAGATATAAGTGTTCATTTTTTTGCTCCGAGGCCCATTATATGCATGCATTCTTTGTATTCACTGTGCTTCTGAATGCACCTTTGGGGAAAAACAGGGTGTGCATTTCCCTTACTGTTACAGTCAGTGTTTCCGCTTATATTTCCATTACCGTTTGCGTTACCATTTCTGTTTACGTCACCGTGTGCATTACTCTTTGCATTTGTGCTTGCGTTTGCATTACTGTTACCATTTGCGTTTCCATTACTGTTTTTATTTGTGTTTCCTTTTGCATCACCATGTGCATTACCATTGGCATTTGTGTATGTGCTTCTGTTTATGTTTGCGATTCTGTTTCCTTTGGCGTTGGTGTTACCATAAGTGTTAGTGTTTGCAATTACGTTACCGTGACTGTGCGCTTTATGATTTGCGTTTGCGTACGCACTTGCGTTTTCGCTTCTGTTTCTGTTACTGTTCTGTTTGGCGTCATTGTTGCTGTTACCATAACCATTTCCATTTCCAACTGCGGTACCATTACTGTTTGCGTGTTCGTTACCATTTGAGTTTCTGTTAGCCTTAACGTTTACATTTTCAAAAGTGTTTCCACTGTCAATTGTGTTACTGTTTCCTTCTGCGTCACCATTGCCGTTACCATTTGCATTTCTGTTTGCTTATCCAATTTTCATTTCACTTGGTCATACTGTTTTTGTGCAGCGAAGTGGCAAAAAATCACATGGTGGGTCCCGTGCTCCCATCACCACATTCCATTCACTATTTATTGTGCACATTCTTAAAAAGAAGGGAAATTCATGGCAAAAAACTCCATTTAATGCATCAGTTAGAGTTGTTCCACAGCGACAAAAGTGAGGAAATTTGGTGTCAGGGTTGAAAACCCTAACTGCGCATTCCCCTCCACCCCACCACCACCACACACACCCACATACATGCAAGTAGGGGAAGGACCAAGGCAACATATCCAATCACACACAACCACCAGCAGGAAACAGGAATAACATACAACAATGTACACCACGAAACCACACACCCATGCTCCCATCAGGCTGTCACATGGGGTTGTCACTGCTATCTCTCATCCTGGACATTTCACTCACCACTAAACACATATCACTACAGACAACTGGATATCTTGGGCCACACGCTGCCACCAACACATAACACACACTACACATGTGGTATTTTGGGGTTCGCTAGATCCAAAGCAGGATTTTGAAAAATCCCTGAAATACTTTTGAAAATCACTTTCGCAAATGCAAAGCTATCATACTTTGACACTTTTGTGTTTGTGAAAGTATTTTGTGAAAGTATGCTCCTAATGACTGAACATCTTTGCCATCATCCTGCAAGCAAACGGTTGGGTTCTTTGGCCTAAAATTTGCAGGATGGCAAGACCTGGTCCCACAGATGTGCTTGTTCCTGCTATTGTGCTAAAACACTTAAGGATTACAAAGTGGTGCAGTTCCAAAATTGAGCAATTTGCCATAGATTAACACTGCTGCACCCATCACGCCTTTCGCCAACTATATGTTGAAAACACAGCGAGATACATCATTTTCACTACTGCCTGCTTGGTTCACCTTTATGTGAACTAACCTCAAAGAACAACTTTGTAAATCATCTATGATATCTCAAGTTGGATTTCTCCACTTCCTACAGTAACACAGGCATACACCTCCTGCTGAATGTGTGTGATTGGTTGTGTTGCCTTGGTCCTTCCCCTACTTGCACGTGTGTGTGTGTGTGATGGTGGTGGTGGTGGGGGTAATGTGCAGTTAGGGTTTTCAACCCTAACACCAAATTTCCTCACTTTTGTCACTGTGGAACAACCCTAACTGATGCATTAAACAGAGTTTTTTTACCATGAATATGTCTATATATATATATATATATATATATATATATATATATTCATGGTAAAAAAACTCTGTTATATATATTGAATTATTTTCAAAATAGCCAGTGTTGAGCAATCTAAAGGGTAACGTTTTCAACCAATGTGTTTGGACCTGGGTTGGTTGTGTTCCTGTTTTGTATAATATCTCTGTCCTTTGACATTATGTCTGTGACAGTCACACATTGTCATATCTGAACTCAGTATTTTGACAGATTGCTCTGTGTGTATTCAGTTTCTTCATTTGTAAACTGCACATACTAAAAAGTGTTGCAGTAATTATTGCTTTTTGTACTTCTGCGCTATGAAAACTAATATTGTATATAGCTAACAGGCATTTTTACTATTCATGTATAAAATGCATAATAAACTTTATACATCTTATAAAACCCTTACATCTAGCTTCTGTTTCTTCCACCTCTGCCAGCCATTACTCCCTACCCCTTCAAAACTCCACATTGCAGTTTGATTTAAAAAAATAAATAAAGTAAATTCAACCCTGTGGTCCATCCCTCTACATTATTCTTTCTTCTGAAGTTTGTTGTAATGGTGTCTCATCCCCTCTTCCATTCACCTTATCCTTTACTGTGACCTGTAAGAAGCTTTATCTTATCATTATGACCTGCCGTCTGTTTTGATAAGAAAGCGTGTGGACTCAGTCTATCTGCTGTGTAGTTAATTCTGTCACTGGCCTTGATTGCATGATGGCAGAAGAGCAGAACACAGGATAGGGACAGGAATGTATACAGTGGATGTGGGTGCAATGCAATACATTCTTTTGAGGTGACTGTGGTGGGAAAACTAGTACACCTGTGGAGTGTTGATGTGGTTAGGGGTGAGGGGGTTGGTCTGCATTTGGTCCATGTTCACTGGTGAGGTATTATGAAACTATGTCAGTTTTTGACATAGTGTTGGCTGAGAACAGCCGATGGTTGAAGATGTGCTGGGTTTTTTTGTGTGTGGGGGGTGGTGGGCTGATATTGAAAACCGTCATTTATTTTTTTTATAGAAAGGTCAGGAATTTTTTGAATAAGTAGTTAACATTATAAATTGATATCTTTTATGAAGTAGATCCACATCACAACCAACTGTGTTTTTGAAATTCAACATATTTTATTTAGTTTGTATGGTCGGCCTTAGAAGGCCATTTTACTGCATGACATGGTTGCAAAAAACAAGACAAAACAACATAATACAGACATCCTAAATAAGCCCCACCCTCCCAGAGCCCACCAAGGCCATGGTATCATGAATGTTGCGGTGAGGTCAGCTATAGGAGATACACTCTTAAGCATTCACGATGCTTGTTAAAGGGAGTATAAAATTTGCAATTTACTCCAAAATTTCTCGAACTTGGGCATCCTGTTGTGTACGCTACAATTACCTTCTCCACCAAGAGATTGAACAAGAGTTTCTGCAACCACACAGTATAAGATATAGCATCTGTGTCTAACAAATGTTTGAGTACTAACTTTTTAACTGACATTGCTATCATTGCTAGATGATATTTCCTTTCAGTAACACCTATATGGGAGTAGTCACCCACCAGGCTTGCCCCCGGTTCTATATACTCCACAATACCCAATAGAGGATCTACTCTCTTTTTTATAAGGGCCCATAAGGGCACCACTTTGGGGCATTCTCAGAAAATGTGGTATAGGGAGCCTACATCCTGCATACAACGTCTGCAATTCAGGGAGAGGGACTTATTCATTCTAGCTAGTTTAACCAGAGTACAATACATACTGTTAAGAATCTGAAATTGCATCAGACGTAATCTGTCTTGCGATATGAATTGGTGGCTATCTTTCCAGACCTTCTCCCAATTGAATGCTACTTCCGGGAACTGGGAGTACCAGTAATGAGAGGACCCATCTTGATTTGGGAAAGCTTTTTCTATTAATATCTTATATATACTAGAAACCACGTGTTGTTGGGTGACTATTGCGCTAAGTGGTTGCAGGAAACTACTTCCATCCCCTGTTGCTTGTTTTATTTGGGAGGAAGTCAGCATATGTCTGAGTTGAAACACCTTGAAACTCGAGTAGGGGCCTAAGTGGTAACTGTTAAGGATATCTATTGTCGATTTAACTTGGCCATCATGTCATAAGTCAGCAATCCTGGCTTGTGCTAATTGGGGAAGCCAGGAGGCTTTCACCAATTTCCCACTTATCTTAAAGTTCGGGTTACCTACCAACGGTTGGAATGGGTCTTGTGTATGTTTATAAGCGAGGGTCATACATAGTTGAGCATGAACTTTAACTGAGATACCGACCGGAGTATCCACCAATGCCTGGGGAAGCGATTTGAGTGGAACGTGATAAAGGGTGGGGGCAGAAATGCCTACTAAGGAGATGAGCTCGCTTTCCAGCTTTAACCATATAGGTATGTATTGGTCTGGTTGTGGATTTTCAAACCTTTCTGACCATTTCATATATTTTGCAGTGTGATTTGCCCAATAATAGAATTCGAAATGGGGGAGTCTCAATCCACCATTTGTTTTAGGGACTGTGAGCTTTCCATAAGCCCTACGAGCCTGTTTACCTTTCCATAGGAACCCAGTAATCAGCGAGTGAAGTCTGGAAAACCAGGCTTGAGGTAACCAAATGTTCAACATATTGAGGGGATAGAAGATCCGGGGTAGAATATTCATTTTGATTAGACTCACTCTCCCCCATAGGGATATTGGCAATGCCCTCCATCTATTTAAGTCCTGTTGAATTACTTGAACCAAGGTATCCAAGTTATAATGTCTCAAGGATTTAGGGTCCCTGGTCAAATATATGCCTAAATATTTAATTTGTTTATGTTCCCACTGTAACCCTAATCCTTCGATTTCCCTACGGTGAGTGTGAAAGTTAAGAGGAAAGACTATGTTTTTTTTTCCAAATTCAATTTATAGTTGGCCAGAATTCCAAACTCTTGGATTAAGTCCAGGACTCTGATAATCGATGCCCTCAGATTGGAAAGGTGAAGGAGAATATCATCAGCATATGCTGAGAGTTTGAGTTCCTGCCTTCCTACTATCACACCTTTAATCTCCGGGTCCGTTTTAATTCATACCAGGAGAGGCTCCAGGTACAGATTAAACAGTAGGGGGGATAGGGGACAACCTTGCCTAGTACCAGAATAGAGGGAGAAATAACAGGAAAAAGTTCTGTTACAATATATACGGGCAGTAGTGTTACAGTACAGGGCCTTTATTCATTGCACAAAGAGGGGAGGGGAGGGGAGGGAAACCGAACCAACATAATGTCCTAAAAAGGAAACACCAATCCACTCTGTCAAACCCTTTTTCTGTGTCCAGGGACATCAATACAGCAGGAGCAGCATCAGCCTGGGATGTAGAGAAGATGTGATCTAATTTCCCCACATGAGCCAAGGCTAATCTGCTTACCATAAAGCCCACTTGTTCTGCATAAATCAGAGAGGGCATAACCTGGCCTAACCTGTTAGCTAGAATTTTGGCTTGGGTTTTAATGTCATAATCAAAGAGTGAAATAGGGTGGTAACTCGATACCTGTTCTGGGTCCCTCCCCTCCTTGCGCAATACTACTATTAGGGCTTCGAAGAGATGTGGATCCCAGCACTCATCTGCCAAGATAGTCTGGAACAGACAAAGCATCCATGAGGTCAGATCACCCTCCAACGCCTTAAAGAAATTAGCAGAGAAGCCATCTGGGCCCGGGGCTTCATCAAGTGATAAACTACAAATGGCCACTCCAATTTCATCCTCTGAAAGTGGGAAAATCAGAAGGGATTGTTGTTCCTTGGACAGGATGGGCAGACTCATGGTACCCAGGTATTCATCTATCTGGGCCACTGGGGGGGGGGTTGGGCCTGATCCCGTATAAGTCTCTATAGAAGGTATGGAATTCTGCTGCAGTTTCTCTTGGCTTAGTTAGTAGGAGACCATCTGCCCTGGAATGGACTGCATTAATCAACCTCAAGGTTTCCTGCTTTCTGACCCTCATGGCTAGCAAATGACCAGCTTTTCCTCCTTGATCAATATAAGTGGAGTTTGTTTTGAGGAGTGCATATGCTGCTTTAACCTCTAGCAAGTCATTATACTGTGCCCTAACATGGACCAACTCTTGACGGAACATTTCCAAGGATGATGGGGAGATGTATTTCTCCAGTTGCCTAATTTTATCCAATAAGATAGGGATATTCAAAGTGGTTGCGCATGGTGCAAGTGAGCTGAGCCAGCGTAACAGTGGATATGCGCCAAAGAGTGATATTCAGCGGGTGACAATACACAGCACAAATCGCAGTGCGCCAATGCACAACCCTAATGAATGCATGCACAAGTGCAGCAGGTGTAGCCATGAATAAACAGCACAGTGCAATATTCAACAGCAGGCCGATGATGCAAGCGCAGAGCAACAGGGACATGCACGGAGCAAAGTTGAGCCTATAAAAGGATGGAGCAAGCAGGGGACTGTGGCTTGTGTCCAGGGGAGCAAGGGTGAGAGAGGGGAGAGAGAGAGTGAGAGAGAGGCAGAGTGAGGGACAGAGACAGTGTGAGATAGTGACAGGATGAGGGCCATTGGCCAGGCAGGACAGCAGCAGGGGTGCAGGACAGTCACAGAGGCAGGAGGTATAACAGGCAGTGGGACAGAGTGCATGACCCAGACTGAACCCGTGGGCAGGCCAGACCATCTGTGTGGGTCCCCAACACAGAAGTGCACCCAGTGCAGGGGCCCAAGCAGCAGCATAAAGTTGGGGAAGCCCAGTGAGACAGCTGCAGAGGGTGGGGTCGGACAGGCTGGGCCATGACCAGTGCAATATTCCAGATGGAGGCGGTAATGAGTGGTGTGAGGAGGCAGATGGCTGAGCAGCGTGGCTGTGGAAGGGCCCGGCAGTAGTATGCCCTGAACAGGTGGTACCGTGCCCACACCACTTTTGAATGGTACAGCGACACTAAGATTGTGGGCTGGTACTGCCTGAACCGGGTGATTCTGAGGCAGCTCTGTGAGCTGTGCAGTGACGAGATGCAGGCACCCACAAGACAGAGCCACGCCCTGTCAGTGGAGACCAAGGTCACGGCCGTGATGTGCCTGCTCATCACGGACACCTTCCGGAGAACAACAGGGGACACCACAGGCATAACCCAGTCGGCCACGTCACAGCTCCTCACACAATTCCTCAACACACTGCTTCCACATGCTACAGAATTCATCCACTTCCCCAGCACACAGGCGGAGCGTACAGCAAACATGCAAGAGTTCCACAGGGTTGCATGTATGCCTGGCATGCTAGCGGCCATTGACTCACCCATGTAGGCATCTGCACACCACCAGTGCTGGAGGGGGTGGCCTACATCAAAAGGAAGGGCTACCCCAGTGTCAACTGCCAGGCGGTGTGTGATGCCAAGGGGTGCATAATCAATGTCTGTGCCACACACCCTGGGGGAGCACACAATGCCTTCATCTGGCACCAGTCTGCAATGTGCTGCAGGTCCGAGAGTGGGGACATCCCCACTGGCCACCTAGTAGGTGAGTATGTAGCAGGAAAGGTCAGCCCTGCACAACAGGACAGGGCATCGGGGGGAAGATGCTATGCATGGGGTGTAGAGGGTTCAGCTGTGTAGGATGGGGGCAGCCACACTGACCAACATGCTAACTCAACATGTTCCCCCACAGGTGACAGCGGATACCCACTCAGGCCCTGGCTGCTCACCCTGTACCGGCGCCTGTCGACCCCAGCACAGGAGAGATACAACGAGGCACACGCCAGCACACAGAACATCATCAAGTGTGTGTTTGGACTGCTGATGGCATGTTTCTGTTGTCTGCACAGGTCTGGTGGTGCCCTACAGTACATCCCCTCAAAGGCCTATGGCCTATTCCTGGCCTGCTGTGTGCTACATAACATGGCCACTGACCATGGGATAGCTGTCGAGGTCAAAGAGGGGAACAGCAGTGGGGATGACGCAGACGCCGGGGCCAATGGTGGTGGGCATCCCCCCCCAGACGACGGGAACCCTGGCTGCACAGGACGGCCCAGCGGCACAGGGACACCATTACAGAGGAGCACTATGGTGCATGCAGGTAGGTGAACAGGTTCACACACATGTCCCAGGGACCAGGGCATGGTAAACAGTCATGGCAGGCAGGGCCCCACAACAAACACGGCCGGAGGGGGCCGTCGATGGACATGGGACAGATCACTGTGGAAGCACCCCTGACAGAACAGTGGACCCCAACCACACAGCCCCACACACTCACACCCATACAGGTACAGTCACACAGGCACACACACACACACATGCACACCCCGTGGCCGCCAACGGGCGTGTGTCAGACGCTGAACTGCAGGTCGTGGCAGCTGGTGGTGTGATGGCATCATCATGCACATGCCACAGTGGCCAGCGGCCGGGAAGGTGTTCACAAGGCGGGCATGACATGCAGCCTCAGATGTCATGGCCCAGGTATGTACACACACATACCACACCTCTGTGCATACAGGGCTGCGGCAGGCAACGGACAATTAGGGTGGCTGATCATGTCCGCCGTGCAGGTGCATGACCACCACAGACACATGGACAGCCCCGCCTAGACCACCCAGCAGATGCAGGCTGTGCGGCCGGCACAGGGGGTGTCACAGACGTACCTCCAGGTGTGTTGCTGTGAGAACATGACCGGGCCCTCGCAGGCATCTGCAGACCCCCAAACAGGCCCGCTCCAGGCATGCCCGGGATGCCCACAGCTGATCCCAGCGATGACATTGCTGGAGTCACACGACGCCGGGACCGAGGGGTGGAGAATGCACTCCGTCATGACTGCCATGGACAGCCCTGCACCAGGGTGGCCAGTGGTGCCAGGCCGGCCATGACTGCAGTGGTGAGCCAATCCAGGCCTGTGGTCATGTCCTCCCGCATGTGTGTGGCTTCAGCCAGGAGCTGCTAAAAGTCCTGGTCATGCCTCCCTGCAGACTGGCAGCAGCTCAGTGCAGAGTGCACGCACCCCTGCCACGACCTGCATCTGTTGCTCCACAGATGCCCTGAGCAGATGGGTGTGCCTCATCAAGCAGGTCGGCGCCTGGAGGGCTTGGGCATCATGCTGACCTGTAGGAAGAAGTGCCCTGGGCGCAGTGGGATTGTACAGTGGGGCCCTCATGGGCCTGTACTGTCTGCGGTGCACTGTCAGCGGACACTGCACCTGATCCACCCTCAGCATCATCCTGCTGCCTCTGCTGCCCTTCCAGCCACTTTGCATGCGACGTCGCTGGGGAGGCTGCACCCCCACCACCAGATGGGCTTGACTGTACTGCAGGTACGGTGGTCACCTCAACACCGGGCGGTGTGGCTGGCAGGTCTGCTAGTGCCACCTGTGCACCATTGGTGCCGTCATGTCCGGTGTGTGGTAGGGGTGTCTCCCCCTGTACAGCATCACCATTGTCCTGGGTAGTGGTCATGTCATCATCAGAAATGGACCCCACCCCGATCACTGTCTCAGCATACTGGACGCCATGGCTGGCATCCCGCTGAAACACTGCCTGGACCTCATCTGCACCCAGCCACAGGCATCCGTGCAGACAGTGTGGTGGGTCCAGTGGGGGTCCAGGCCACGGACCCCAGTGGAGGTGGATGGGTGCTCCTTCAGGTCCCCGACATCACCCAGGGTGGGCACCACTGCCCCTGCATCCGCATGCAGGAGCTCGGGATCTATAAGGGAACATAAACATGTCAGTGCCACCACCACGCACCCCTGCCCCAATGGACCCCTTACCCACATCCCCATGTGCTGCTGAATCTACCATGCAGTGAAGAGCTATCCCCCATCTGGAATCCACCGCCAGGAATGTCCTCAACAGCACTGTGCCGCATAGTCACCACCACAAGCTCCTCCTGCGGCATCAGCTGTGGCACCTCAGGCTGTCCACCGCCCATGGTGGCACATGCAGCCCGGATGGCTGCCACCTTCTCCTTGATCTGCCTGTGGTCCGTGCCCACCTTCTACTTGCATTCCTGCACCAACCTCTGATGGACACCCTGCAGGTTCACAGCCCTGGCTACACCCGTCCATGCTTCTGCCCTAGCTTGTTGGGTGCCTATGGAGCCACTCAGGAGGGGCTTCTGGTCCAGGTAGGTGTCATATAGGGCATCACACTCCACTCTTGTGGAATTGGGCCTGCGCTTCCATGCAGGCCCCTGCTCCTTAACTTCCTCTTGCTCCAGCATGCTGTTCCTGTGGGTGGGGACATGTAGTTAGTGCTGGTTGCCATGCACGAGCCCCCCCAACCACAATCCTGACATGCCCCGTGCCTGGCATCCTACCTGTGAAGGATGCAATACCGTTCTGGTGCCTGTGCTGCCACATGGTGCCTTTATAGAGCATCACATGCAAATGAGGGAATGCGTAACTGTAATGAGATGCAAATGCCTCTGATGTGCCGTGGATATGCTGATCTGCTAATCTGCATATGCCTGCTGAATATTGCAGAAATGTGCATTGTGCAGTGGAGTTGCTCATGCGCATGTCATGGCGCATCTGTGTGACGTGCGCAGTCCACATGGTACAGTGCATGCGCGCACTGACGCATATGGCGGTGGCACTTCCTACACACAGTGAGCTACAGGTGGCATGGCACTCTTCCACTATTGGGCAAGTGGTGCACATGCACTGTACACCCATTGGCACCCATGTGCTATTGGCACATGGCCCATGGGGCACACTGGACCATGCCATCCATGCCCTATTGCGCTGATGCACATGGTGCGCGTGCCACCCTTTGAGCCCTGCATGTGCCCCTTGACCCCTAGATGCCTGCGGCATGTGCCAGCATTGCCTCAGCCATATCATGCATACCCTGCCAATGCACGATAGGGGGTGGCAGCGCATCACTGGGCATGTTGCACATCCATCGCATGTGCATCTCATGCGCTCACCAGCACCATTATGCTTCTGTGATTCTGGATACAGCCATGCCTCACAGGAGCATGCCTAGAGCACCAAATTGGACCCAGGTGGAATTGGTCAACCTGGTGGCATTGGTGGAGCCACATATTGGTGCCCTCTATGGGCAGGTACCCCTGGACTAGCCACACACTGGGGTGTGGCAGGGGGTGGCAGAGGCACTCAAGGAGGCCACAGGATCAAGCTGTAGTGGGGAGCAGTGCTACCACAGGTACAGGGACCTGCAGAAGAGGGACCCAGACCATCTCCGGACACTGCAGGCACATGTCCGGAGGGGCGCTGTGCCACGGTCAGGTGAGTGCACATATCCCCGTCCATGCCATGTCAGTGTTGTGTGGGTTGCCAGCGGATGTTATGCCATGCTGCTGTGGGTGGGGGCAGTGGCTGGGAACACCGCCAGCCATGGTAGCACACCATAGGTGTGCTGTGCCACGGCATTGCCGCTGCACTGGGTCATGGGGTATACTGAGCCGGAGGGGCAGGGTGTTGTTGCCCAGTGCTGATGTCTGTCTCTCACTGTCTCCCTACTAGGCCCTAAAGATCAGCACAGAGCCCAGATGGTGGGTGCCACTGCCATCCCCTGGTGGTGTCGCACAGTGGAGGGATGCTTCCCAGCCAGGAGGTGCAGGTGGCCAGGAGCCAGTCGGGCCACAGCTTGCAGGTAGGCACTTTGGTGGTGTATGCTGTTGTGTGGGGTAGGGGTGGGCCACAGCCCCCCGTGCACATGGCCAGTACATGCCGTAATTCGCCAGCATGGTCCAGTGCACCATGCTGTGCCCTGGGCATGTGTGTGTGGCTGCTGCTGCGGGTGGGCGATGGGTGCATCCGGGTCCCAGCCAGGCCACTGACAGTCCCAAGCAATGGCTATTCGCTTGGCTGCCATGGCTGTGGCATGCTGCGCATGGCTGGTGGTGGTGTGCAGTGCTGTGCGTGGCTGTGGATGGTTGGGATGGTGGCTCATGTGAGCACGCACGCTGTGGTTGGCTGTGTGCCCCCTACAGGGTGCATGCCTCACTGTCCACTGCGCAAAGTGGGTTGGGTACAGTCATGTGGGCGTGCACTCATCCTTGTCCCCTCCTTTGTCCTAGGTGCTCATCTGGTGGATGCGCATACCAGGCTGCTGGAGCGGATCTAGAGAGTTGCTACGGCCACACTTGTGGTGACCTACATCATACAGTGGACCCTGTTCCAGCCACAGAGGAGAAGGCGGAAGAGGCGCCGGTAGTCATGGACCTCCTGAGGGGCCCATTGGCCTGCATCACCCTTCCTTCCACTGACACCCCTCCCATTCCTCCATTGTACACAGCCTACCATGTCCCCTGTCTCCCTACCCCACCTTCACCAGCCTACGTTCCAGATTGTGGCCTCCCCGTTCCCTGCCCCCTATCCTTGTTCACCTGTAAATAGTTTGTTGTTGTAGTTGGTTGTTGCTTTTAATACATTTCTATTTTGGTAGCCATGCGTGTCTGTGTCTGCTTTACAGCTGGCTTTGGTGACATGCTGCAGTGTTGTGCATGATGGCTGTGTGGTACATTTGTGGTTGCCTGGGGTTTCTGTCAGGTGGTCTGCGCACAGTAGCTTGTGTGTGTGTGCCCTGTGGTGTGCGTCTGTTCCCTGCTGGGCTGTGTGTCCAGTGTGTTGTGTGCTGTCGGCTTGTGTGATGTCTGCTTTGGTCCAGGTACCATGTCCCGTGCCATCCTGTGGGTGTTGCCCATGGCTGCCTGCAAGTGGCCATGGGTGTCACGCCACCTCCATGCACTGCAGTTGATTGCATGGCCAGGGCATGCGGCCATGCGCCTGCCTTGCTCCCCTCGGTCATCCCCTGTTCTGTGGTGGCAATGTGTCCTGCTCTTGTGGCCTGCTCCACACTGTGCCAGGTGCCCTGTGCTATGGCCCATTCACCTCTGTCCCTTGTCCTGCCCATGCTGTGCTCCTGCGCATCCTGTCTTGCTCCATTGCACAACCATTGTTGCACCATGGTGCCTGCTGACTTGCTCCCCGGCGCATCCCTGTGATATTCAGCCATCTTGTGCTGTCACTTGCCATGGTGCTCAGCCTTTGAATATCATGGTTGTGCACCTGCGCAGTGTACCTGCGCTGCGCCACCCTTGTGCTTGCTTCTGGTGCATTTCTGAATATCCCACCCTAGTTCTTTAGCCTGGCCTTTCCTCTTGCATTTCTATACAGAGGCAATCCTGATTAGTTCCCTTCTAATACAACACTTTAGGCCCCCCATTCCAAGTCAGGATGACCCGTAGAGTTTAAATTAATTTGCGTATATTGTGCAATACAGGCTTTTAACTTATCTAGTACCCATTTATCTTTCAATAATCTGTTATTGATTTTCCAAGCTGTTTCCACACGGTGGTATGGGGTCAGGGAGATGGTACAAGACACGGAGGTGTGGTCCAAGATGACTTCTGAGGAAATTTGACATGCCATCAAGCATGGGAGAAGTTGTTTACTCATTAAAAAGTAGTCTATGTGGGAGGAAGTCCTATGTACTGGAGAACGGAACATATATTCCCACAAGTTGGGATGTAGAACCCTCCATGGATCACACAATCCTAGGTTGTCTATCAGCTCCCTGATAGCCCTTTGAGCCAGAGATAGACCAGCCTTCTGTTTGCCCATCTTTATGTCCGGGGAGAAAGAGAGGTTCCAGTCTCTACCTAACAGAAACACAACCAATTGTGTTAATGAAGCATGGAAACAGTGGCACACATAAAGAGATTGTGTTAGTGTTGGTTAGATCATCCTGGTGGATGTGTTTGGAAGAGTTTGCAGTTCCACTACCCCATTACCACTTGTAATGCAATTTTTATGATTTTGTTTAGTGGATGGTAAACATTGGTTTTGTTTCTAAAGTGTGTGCAAGCCAAGAGTAGCTGACATGCAGTAGTGTTTATGTTATGAGTAATGAATATGGGGACCATATGAATATTGTATCATGTTATCAAGGTACATTTGTTTGGGGATGTCTGGTCTAGCATCAGTGTCATTCTTGTTGCTGTTGTTGTCAGAGGAGTAGAGTTAATAGCATTCTTAATAGAAGATGGCTTTTTTTTGAAATCATTACATTTACTTTTTACATATGATCCATGTTATTTTTTTATTTAAACTTTCCCTGCTTCTCTGTTCCATCAAGCAATGCTGATTCGCCATGCCAACATATGAACTATGTTTTGTATATTTTAAACTACCTCTATCCACCATCTCTCACTGATCACAGTCCACTTCTGATAATAATTCAACATTTTGGATGCTGTGTTGCAATAACATTTCAATTTTCTCTGATATTATATATTTCTGAATTTTTAAAAACAGCAGTTCATCATAGAATCATAGAATCATAGAAGGTGACAGCAGAAAAGGACCTCAGAGCCCACCTTGTCTGCCCCTTACCCCACTAGCCCAACCTACCATAACTTAAAACATCCCCCCTTCCCCTTAGCAACATATGTCTGTCCCAAGTGGTCTTGAATCTCTCTACGGTCTCTGAGTTCACCAACTCCTTTTTTTATCTTTCTTTTAATTATTTCAGTTTTGGAATTACAACCTTTGAGCCAAACTCACTCTTTTACAAATCCTTCAAATCAGTGGAACAGACAAAACAGTAGAATTTACATCATAGGTCAAGAACATACAATAGCCAAGTGACAAGGCTATTTTACAAGCAAGATAAATGTGGAGTATAACCACAAATACTAATACTTTTATAACAGAAATATCTCTAGTCTTTAGGTTTAGTTACTAAGTACAGGTTGTTTGTAGTTTGCAGCCAAAATTGGCTTTGTCAAGGAAAAGGGGAAGAAGTAGGATGCAGGGAGAGTATTGGCATGTGTGCAGAGGAGGCATAAAGTTATTAGGAAATAGGAGAAGGGGATATGGTGATGAGGAAGAACAAGCTAAGTGCTGTATGCATGGGGGCAGCCTAGGGGAAGTTTAAGCCAAGTGAAGGGGAGGTGGTGAGGACTTGGGGTGAGAGGGTAGAAGGGTGGGGAGTAAGGGTTAGAAGTCTAGGGCAGGGGATGAAACTCTTATCTTTGTGCACAGCAGTTGCACTCTTGGGATACTACCAGGAGGTGATAGAGTTCTTTTTTGAATTGACCGAGTTTCTTAAGGTGAAAAAGGGAGAGGGGTAGGTTGTTCATCCAGAGAGGGCCTCAATAGGAAAGGGACTTTTGGGTGAAGGAGGTTTGTTTGTAAGTTACACACAGTACCCCTCTAGCAGAGCTTCGGGTTGTTTTAGTGTTGGGGTTACATTGGAAAAACTTCAAAGTTGATTCTGGGACCAGTCCTAGGAGGGCTTTTTTTCCTATGATACATGCCTGGTACTGGGACCTTAGAGGTAATGGAAGCCAGCCAGTTGTGGAGTAGAGACTGCAAGAGTGGGAATACCAATTAGCTCCTAGAGCAAGTCGGCAGGCTTTGTTGAGCAGGAGTTTAACCCTCTTGAGAGCAGTTTCAGTGGCCGCACTATAGATAGTCAGTCCATAGTCCACAATGGACAGTATTGAGCTTTTGGTGGCAAGCCTGAGGGCCTCAGAGGTCATAGCATTTCTGTGCCAGTAAAGGAGTCCGAGTCTGATGTTGGCTGTTTTCACAACATGATCAATATGGGTTTTGAAAGAAAAGGTGTTGTCTAGGAATAATCCAAGGTATTTAAATGTAGTAACCTGTTCAATTACGTCACTTTTGTTACTTATTATGGTAAGTGGGCCACCCTGCTATTTTGAGCTTTGTAGAGTAAAGTGCATTGCTTTTGTTTTTCTGTAGTTCAAGAGGAGTTTGTTGTAAGCAAACCATGGCTCCAGTTTGGTAAAGCTGCTTTGAAGGGTAGCTGTTATTTCATGTAGGTGTGATCCTGGTACAGAGATCACTGCATCGTCTGCATAAAGCAGCATCTTAGCATGGCAGGGAATTGATAAAGAGGCTGAATAGTAAGGGCCCTAAAACTGATCCTTGTGGGACACCCAAAGTAACATTCTGAGGTTCAGAGGATACACCTTTTACCCTAACACACTGGGACCTGTGTGAGAGGTAGCCTGAGAACCAGGACAGTGTATTGGTGGAGAAGCCAAGGGCTGCGATGCTGTTGAGCAGGATGTGATGACTGAAGGTGTCAAACACTTTGGATAGGTCAATAAAGATTGACCCAATCCTTTTTCCACTATCCAGGGAGTCATATAGGTGTGAAGTAAAGTCAGTGAGTGCAGTAATAGTGCTGTGGGATTTACAGAACCCATGCTGCTTACAGCAGACGAGGTTATATTTGTTGAGGTAATCTGTGAGCTGATCTGACACAATTCTCTCTAAGGCTTTTGAGAGGGGTGGTAAAATAGATAGTGTGCGGTAGTTGCTTATGCTGGTCCTGTCTCCACTTTTATAAACTGGGGTGACAAAGGCAGTTTTCCACTTGTCAGGGAATATGTTTGACTTAAAGGATATGTTAAATAGTTGTGTTAGTGAGTGGGCAAGCTCTTCTAGGGTGATGGTGAGAAGCTTCATGTCGAGCATATCACTACCCATTCTAGTTTTGCCAAGGATCTTCTTTACATATTTAATAGTGTCTGCCTTCATGATCATTTTGAAGTAGAAACCCATTCCAGTTCTCCACCACCCTCTCCATGAAAACAGTTATCTCTCACATTGCTCCTGAAGTGCCCTCCCCGGAGTCTCAGTCTATGTCCCCTTGTTATGTTCCTTCCTTCCTGTGGAATAATGTGCCTGCGCCTCCCTTATTCATCCCTTTGATGTATTGAAAGGTCTTAATCAAGTCCCCCCTTGTCTCCATTGTATATAGCCCCAACTCCTCACATCTATGTTCATATGGTTTGCTCTTCATCCCCTGCACCATCTTGGTCACCCTTCACTGTACCCTTTCGATCTAGTCTATATCCTTGTGCACGTAAGACCTCCAAAACTGAACCCCGTTGTCAAGGTGTGGCCTCACCAGGGCTTGAAACAGGGGCACCAGGACCTCCCTACACCTGCTGTTGATCCCTCTGCTGATACTTGCCAGCATCCCATAGGCCCTCCACACCACCCTTGAGCATTGCTCCCCTACCTTGAAGTTGCTGGAGACTGTTACCCCCAGATTCCTCTTATCCTGTCACCCTGACTCTCTCCTCTCTTAGCATGTGCTCAGACCTTTGATTCCTTTGTCCTAGGTGCATAACTGCACACGTCCTGATGTTGAATTTTAGCTGCCAGGTCTCCGCCCACTCCTCCAGTCCTCTCAGATCCCTTCTCATGTCCTCCACCCCTCCCAAGGGAGTCAACTCTATTACAGATTTTCATGTAATCTGTAAAGAGGACCATCCTCCCTTACAAGTCCTTCTGTGATGTCCTGTATGTAGATGTTAAACAGAAGGGCCCCTAGTACTGAACCCTGGGGAGCTCCACTCTTTACCTTCCCAATCCCTGAGTGCACCCCATTCACCACCACCCTCTGACTCCTATCTGCCAACCAGTTTTCCACCCATCTTGTTATTTTGCCCCTACTCCCATGCTATCCAATTTGTTGGCTAGCCTCCTATGGGGTACAGTGTCAGAGGCCTTACTGAAATCCAGATAGGCCACGTCCACCACACCCCCCTGGTCCACTACCTGCATCACTCAGTTGAAAAATGCAATCAAATTAGACAGGCATGAGTTGCCCCTAATGAACATGTGCTGTCTGTCATCCAGCAGACCTTTCACCTCCAGGTACTTTGTTATCCTTTCACCAATGAGTGCCTTCATGACCTTCCCCACCACAGTGGTTAGGCTGATATAGTGGTAGTTTTCCCTCAGCTCCCTGCTCCCCCCCTTGTGAATTGGTACCACCATCACCTTTTTCCATTCTCTGGCACTCTACTGGTGTCCAGTGACAGGTTGAATAGCCTTGTCAGTGGGGCAGACAACTCCTCTCTTAGTCCCCAAATCCCCCTTGGATGCAGGCCATCCAGTCCCATGGCCTTGTCCACCTTCACCCTGTCTAATTCCTCCCTAACTCTCTCTCTGTGATAAAGGGATCTGATACCACCCCTGTGCCCCCCTCTCATTTCCATCCCCGGCCCTCTAATTCCCCTTCCTCTGTAAATACAGAGCAGAAATACCTTTTCAGGTCTTCTGCCTTCTCCCTGTCCCCCTCCAAGTGCTTCTCTCCTTCCCTTCTCAATCCCCTGCCCAGCCATCCTCCTCCTCTCCTCCACGTATCTAACAAATGTCTTCTTCCCTCCCCTGGCCTGTTTCACTGTCCTTTCCTCTGAATCCACCTTAGCTCTTCTAATGACATTTCCTGCTAGTCGCCTCACTTCCCTGAAAACCTCCCTGTCCTTTTACCCCTGAGTACTCTTGTATCTCCTGAATACCTTCAGCCTAACACCTACCGCCCTTGCTACATCCCTACAGAACCAAAGTGGGTTCCATCTTCTAGCCCCTTTCCTGACACTTCTGATGGATGCCTGTGTGGCCTCCAAGATCTGGTCCTTGATAGCTATCCATAGTTCATTTGCATCACGTATATCTCCAAATCCTTCCATCACCTCCCTCACCAGCCTTCTTAATTTGTCGAAGTCTGCCTGTCTAAAGTCCAGCACCATTGTGCTGGTTCGGGTCCCCATCCTCCCTGCCCTCACCTTGAACCCGACAGTCCTGTGGTCATTTTTCCCTAGTTTTTCTCCTAACACCACCTCCTCCACATTCTCCCCATTTGTCAAGACCACATCTAGCAGGTTGCTCAACCTGGTAGGCTCCACCACTAGCTGTATCAGGAACACCCCACTTAGCCCGTCCACTATCTCCCTACTTCTTGCTGAAGCTGCTTCAGGGATAGTCCAGTCCACATCTGGTAAGCTGAGGTTGCCTACCAGTAGTGTATCCCCCTTGAGAGCCATTCTCTCAATATCCTGCAGAATCACCCTGTCCTGTTCCTCTCCCTACTAGTGTGGTCTATATATGACTTCCAGTCTCAGGTATTCCCCAACCCACCTATATAGCTTCACCCATAGAAGTTCCATAGTACCATTGCCCTCCTGTCCCTCCATCACCTGTATGTCCTATTTGATGTAAACGGCTACCCCCCCACTCCTTCCTCTCTTTCCTGTCCTTCATAAACAGCCTGAAGCCTAGTATAGCTGTCTCCTCTGTGTGGTGGTCTATCCACCAAGTCTCAGTTATCGCTATGATGTCTTACTTGTTATGCTCAATGATGGCCATCAGTTTCTCCATCTTATATGCCAGACTCCTGGCATTCACTACCAACTCCTTCCACCAACTTTCCCCTTCCCTTCTTCCCCCCTGCATGCCAGCATCTTGTTCATCACTCTTTCTCCGGGGGGACCTAGTGTCCCTCAACTCATTTGTGGTCTGGTGTGGATTTACGTCCAGCCTCCACCCCCCCCCCGTTCAGTTTAAAATTAAATTAAATTATTTTTACAGAAAAACTCCCCAGCCAACACTTCAGTATGCCCCCCCACCCCACTGAGGTGTAACCTGTCCGCAGAGAAGAGGCTTTCATCATCCCAAGCTCCCCCAGTCCCTATCATCCCATACCCCATCTGCGCACACCATTCTACTAGCTAGCTCTTAAGCTCCCATATCCTTTGATTCCTCTCAGTACTAGCTCTCAGTACTTGCAAAACCTAAAAGAAGGTTATAAATCTGAAGTTCAGCCTTCCACAGAATCTAGCCAGGGCCCTAAATCTTGCTTGCACCTCCACGAGACTATTACCTGCAGGTCGTTAGTCCCCAAGTGGAACACAAGATGTGATTTCCTGTATGAGTTGCCACACCAGGAAGGAATATGGTGCACAACCTCCAATATAGTCATCACAGGCAGGCATTCAGGCACGCAATGTCAGTGGCTCAGCAGGTAGCACACTCGCCTCTGAGGCCAGGAGATTAGAGGGCTGTGGGTTCAGTTCCCACATCTGCCACTTGGGTTAATATCCCAGTACTGACACTGTAATGCAGCATGAGAGGGGTGCTGCATTTCTGAGGTGCCGTCTTTCGGATGAGATGTTAAACCGAGGTCCTATCTGCCTGGATTGGTGGTAGTTCAGGTGGATGTTAAATATCCCATGGCACTTATCGAAAAGAGTAGGAGAATTTCCCCGGTGTCCTGGCCAAATTTCCCTCATTCACTAAAAATACCAACAGCTTAATCTGGCTCAAGGTCAGTTGACATTCATCTGTTTCCCCCTCCCCCGGGTTGTGCCTGAAAATAGGCAGGATTTGTCTAGTGCACTTACCCGGTCAACAAAAGCTAAATAAATAATAATAAATAAATTCAACCCATATCCCTCTTTTCCTGCCACCCCAATTGACCCCCTTTAAGATTGAGTCACCAACCAGTAGCATCTTAATCTCCTCCTTGTTCTTTTTTACCTGTGACATTACTCTCCTTCCCCCTGTCTCCCTGGTGTTGTCTACTCACCCTGTTGTAGCAGTCCCCTGCCCTTGGCCCCCCTACCCTGATCATTCTTCCCTCCCCCTGACCTTTTGTCATTACTGCATGTCCCCTCAGCCTCCTTGTCCTTTTCTTCACCTACCCCTTGCACTCCTTCCCCTCCCTCCATCCCCTCTGATTCAACTTCAGCCACAATGTCCCCAGTGCCTTCTCTTATACTTACCCTGCTCAGTTCACCCCTTCCCCTTGACCCACTTGCCCCCAGCCTATGTGCTTGCCTCCCCCATCATGCAACTCCCTCTCTGCCCTTTTGGTGTATGTATCCTCCTCCCTTCCCTGTTTGCTGTGTTTCTCTCCCCAGTGATTACCTTGTGCTTCCACCATATCTAGATGGACCCTCCCTTCTTCCTTGCTCTTGTCCAGTATTCCTCCCTTTCCCATTTCCCTTGGTCTCCCCACATTTTTCTTACTTAGCTCCAGAGTACTTCCTCTGTTGCTCTCCTCTCACACCCTCCTGTCAAGGTTCCCAGTGTTATCCAGTGTTACTTTAGTAGTACTTACTAACATACGAACATATGGAAGTTGCCAGCAGCAAAAGGCCATCCTGGTTTATCTAAGCTGCTTGAGATTGCAGTTAGCTCCCTATTCAGCAGCTGCCCCCAGCAACTTTTCTATCTTTCAATTTGATTTATTTTTTACAACCTTCCCATGTTGTGTTTGATTATAGGAATTTAACATGCAAATGACTCTACCCTTGTAAAAACGTCACCTCCATGCTGAATGTATTCATTCAGAAGTTCTGCCTGTTAATCCTCTTTCTCCACCCACCCCTAATCCTTCTTGATCTGGACTATCTGGTCCTTTCAGTTTCTGTTCTCCTTTACATATATTGTTAGAATTCCTTCTCCTCCTCCTCCCTGATACCGCGAGTCAGACTATACTAATTGGATGCAATGGCCTCTCTTAATAGCTAGGTTACCTCCTTTGATCTCTTTACGTACAGTACATATCCCTGTCCTCCTCCCTCTCGGTTATTTTTAGTCTACTAAATGCTACTATATTTTTTCTCTACCCCTCCAACACATTTCTGATCATCCAGCATGGCACCTTAACCCTGACCTTGTTGCTCAGAGTCCCAGTGCATGCTTCAGTAGCATCTCTCAGCACAGACATTATGATATCTCATTTCTGTTGTGTGTCCATTTCTGACCTAATCCTCTTATGGCTCTCCTCAGTATATCCCTTATCCTCCCAAGGTTCACCCGTCTGAAGTCCACTCCCCTTGTTGCCAACCCTACAGCCTGTCTGCT
This sequence comes from Neoceratodus forsteri, assembly GCA_016271365.2. NCBI lineage: Eukaryota > Metazoa > Chordata > Ceratodontiformes > Ceratodontidae > Neoceratodus > Neoceratodus forsteri. Next base: position 732,607,893 of record CM057453.1, read on the forward strand.
CACATTGAACGTGATCCATACTAAAAGGTGGTCACTCCCAGTTAGTGTGTCCTCCCAGAATAGCTCCCTTGCCATCTCACCACCTGATAATATCTGGTCCAATGTATTACCTAGCTGGGTTGGTTCACCAACCATCTGCATCAGATGTCTATCCTGTAACATATCCAGAAGTAACTGTTCCTGGCACAAGTGGTGGCTTGGGTTCCCCAACCCATCTCAGGTAGAGTGATGCCCCCCATGATCACTACGTTAACTGCATTCAAGTCCACCATTTTTTTAGATAGATAGTCTCCATAAGGACATTGTCAGGGCCATTGCAGTATGATAGTGCCATCACTTGCTAAAACAAGTCCCTGCCAACCTGTTTCTTAGTTTCCATCACAAACATGGCTGCAGCCTTTACTCATATATACAAATTGTCAACTAGACATTAAATACAATTTTATTAAATTAAATAAAGTAAGTAAATAATTTAGTGTTATTTACACTCATGAGCCCCCATCCCCCTTACACACATAAACACATTTTAAAAATCAAGCACTATTCAGAGTTTCAATTTCTGGTGTTTCTCTGATGACCATGAAAAATCCCCCCTTCTATCCATGCCACTTTGACAGATAACTCCCTGCTCCTTACCTGGCAACAGATAAAATTGAGTATCTGGATCCACTTCAGGCCTCTGTGTGTGTCTTTGTTTGTATGCCAGTTGTGCTCTGTATAATGTTTAATTCATGTATTCCATGTTATCATTCTGTGTGTGTGGGGGGGGGGGAGGCATTCTACTAGTGGGATAATGCAGAGCTTAGAATAAGCAATAAGACATGACTGGGTGTTGATTCTACTGAGATACTCACACACCCAGTGTCTGAAGGCAATTGACCTACAGTCTCTAGCCTAAGCACACCTCTGAGTTATCTCAGTACTACCAATACCTAGCCGTGTCTTATTGCTTACATGTAAGTAAACATGGTGTTCCAGTTGTCCACAAAAAAATATTGTACTTAGAATGCATTTTCTCAAATGAGAGCAACATTATTGCTTTTTGTGTGTGGGGGTGGAGTTTGTTGACAGATACAAATGAAGAAAGGGATTCCTTTTTTAATTTATTTTTAAATGGGTAGCTTCAGTGCATTCTAATTATAAATGGACATAACTAATTTTTCAATTATTTGTGTGACTTCTGAGCTGCCCTGATAGGCATACATTAGTGTTTGACCATTGGTAGCACTCTCTTATTGCAATTGCTAGAACAGATACACAGCAGGTTAGACAAATAAACATGAGCAATGCAATACACTCAAGTTCCATATGTTTGCTCCATATAGACACGATGGAGACAACCAAGCATAAATGTGATAATTTGCTGAGTGAGTCAGACAAGAAAAAAAGAAAGATGAACTGTGACGCAGCAAGAGGAAAGTCTAGAATCTCCATTGGATCAGAGATGAATAGGTGGAACTCTCTAAAGAATGACCTAAATATGAAATATCACTCTCAGGTTGTTGACTACTGTACCTTCTTAGTTTGTGAGTAATCATAATTAACTGTATGTTTACTTCAAAATGGTTACATCCCTGATTGTTTATACCACAGTCACAGACTCCATCAATTTGCATAACATTATGTACCTTTACAGCTTTGAGATCAGTGATACAGTTGAATGTTTATTTATTTGACATCCCCTTTTTACATTTACACTCCCAGATTCATTACATTTTTTTCTGTTACATTTGTGTGTTTTTACAGATACGAATGCCAAATGGATGTCAGTAGAACTACGGTATAATTGCAGAACCAGAAACACCAATTCTGCAGTCAGCTCCAATTATTGGCTATTCTACCCCCATTCAGTGTTCATCTACAGTAAATGTTAGAGTCAGTGGTGCTAATTTTGATGACAGCTCTATACAATCAAACGAGTAATAAATATTTTTTAACTCCTAACATAGACCTAAGTAAAGTTAAGTGAAAAGAAAAAGTTGAATTGAGATTCTACAATTGTGTTAATTTTTATGTGTGGATGGTGATTGTTATTACTGTATAGTGGCACTTTTATACCTAATATGCCATAGTAGCAACCTATAATTATGCAAGTCAGGAAGAAACAGAATTCTGCAGCTCTTTGTAGCATTCTGCTGTACTACTGAGTTACTGTAGAAAATAATGTAATCACAATTGCAATTATCCCCTTTGTCAAGTAGGAAGTAAGCAACAAGTCATGGAATGGTGTTGGTAGTCCTGAGATAACGCACATCCAGAGGCATAGTTAGGTACGATACCACAGGTCGAGTGCCTTCAGACACTGGGTGGGCGGGTATCTCAGTACTACCAACACCCAGCCATGACTTATTGCATATCCAAAGCTCTGCATTTTTTCCAGTAGTAGAATGTCCCCCCACCCCCAACACACACACAGAATGATAACATGGAATACATGAATTAAACATTATTCAAAGCACAACTGGCATACAAACAAACACACACACACACACACACACACACACACACACACACACACCTGAAGTGAATACAGATCCTCAGTTTTATCTGTTGCCAGGTAAGGAGCAGGGAGTTATCTGACAAACTGGTAGGGATATGAGTGGGATTTTTCATGGTCATCAGAGACACACCAGCAATGGAAACTCTGAATAGTGCTTGATTTTTAAAATGTGTTTATATGTGTGTTTGGGGGAAGGGGGCGCATGAGTGTAAATAACACTAAATTATTTACTTACTTTAATTTAATGACTTTTTTTTAAGGCCTAGTTGATGATTTTTATATATGAGTAAAGGCTGTAGTCATGTTTGAGATGGAAACTAAGAGATAGGTGACATATGAATTCTGAATGTTGCCCTGGTTGTCAGGGACTTGTTGTAGCCAGTGATGGCACTATCTTACTGCAAAGGCTAGAACCAAGTCTCAGCCAATCAGGACACAGAGATTTATTTGCCCATTTTATGTATTGTGAAATTCATTTCATGTCAGTGTCTCATTTTCTAGTGAGGCAGTAGTTAGTAATTCCCATTGAAATCATAGTGTTAACTGTAGTAACACTGCTGCACGATACACAAGAATTCAGTATAAGTTGGTTTACTCATGGTGGGCTTTACTGAAGCTTGATCTATGCTTTACTTGAATGGTTGTTTTGGGAATCATAGAGTCATTGTATGGTTTCAAGCAATATACAGTATTATATGAACAAAGGATATAGGGTCTAAATTCAGAAGTTAGAAGCAGGTCATGCACCAAGCCCTGCGTCCACCACAAAGTTTGGTGCAGCTGAGTCAAAGCCCTTCTACTCAATTTTGCGATATTCCAGACGGGTTTACATAGCTGTGACAGCATACCCACTTTAAGGCAGCTTGCATCAAACGTTTGGTGCAAACAGCATAATAAAGGTAAACATACAGATGCAAAGTTAGACGATCAGGGAGATGGTATAACTTTGCGTTGTCAGTGACTTGTGGCATTGGCTTCTGGAATACCAAGGTTGACACAAATCCGCACCTGTGTCACATAGCCTGTCTCAAGTCCCCTACATTGAATGCAGCTGTTTTCAGTATCGGGCCCATAATGTCCATGGGTTTTACATCTCACAATTACTTTCTCAAACATCAGCTTTCATGTATTATTTGAATGATGTATGGTTTTTAAAAAATGTTAAATATCCATGTTCTCAGGAAGGAAGATAGTGATTAATTACAGATGAAACTTCATAACAAAGAACATGATGTTACATCCTACTTTGGGTATACGAATATAAAACTGAATGACAGCATATTTTTATACCATGATCTAGATAAGTAAGTTCAAATTTAATATCACCCTTTATGATAGAATGATTTCTAATATAAATCATGTAAATGATTTATCATGTACCATTATTCTGTTTATAAACAGGACCATCAATGATTATCCCAAGGATTTATCATACAGATGCAACACTAAAACTAACAAGGATACAGAACCATTGTACTCCTGTTCCCATATAGAAACTCAGGATAGACCTGAATCTTTGCAGTACATGAAGCTAAATGACGTTAGTAACATTGACAATCTTGTGTAAAAGATATTTCTCGTATACAAAAGCAGTTTATATGAATTGGCTAAGGATAACAAATGGACTGTCTGTGAGACTTGTAACCAAATCACGGACATCAGAACACATGTGGAATCTTCAGCTGTATATTTACTTTGGGCCAGTTTCCTACACCTACCCCCTTACATACAATGTGTATACCATGCCATCACATATATTTGTACACAATGTCATGATTGTAATTATATATTATTTATACTACATATCTTTTTAAACAGGAATGTACATCATGTAAGAAAACTCATTATTGGTGTAGTCAGCCAAAAATGACATATGGATTTCATTCAGGCGACTTACTGTTTCCTTGTTCTGTTTTGCTGCCTGGGAACAATTGCAGGAAAATTTCAATGATGACTCATTTTGTGAGGATGGCCATCCCTTGTGAATCAACTTTTTCTGGTTACAACGGGTTTATATAGTACCATCTGTAATGAAATTCTGGTTGGACCATCAGTCAAAATTGATATCTGATAAAGAGGGCAAAGAAGTCATTATTATGGTTTAGTCCTATTCATTTATGTAATAGATCCTCAGTCACTTATCCTGACATTTTCATTTGAACATTGTTCATTTAACTTTGTATTCAACAATAGGTGCTGGGAGGATGGGCAGCCCTGGACATTGCACTAAATGTTGTACTTATACTTATATGGATAAGAAGACAAAGGAGATCTCAGATGTACAAATCATAGACAAGTGGGATACAGACCTCAAGTTCACTAACATGAACAAACTAGCATTTCAAAAGAGTGTAGACAACTTGATTGCCAATAACATTGTTGTAACTGAAGTAGTTACCAATGTACATGTACAGACCACTAGTCTAATGCATAAGTGACTAATTTAATATTGAGTGCTATGTTTTGTCTAAGAACAAAGACACATGAATAGTATATTGTGCTTATCATCAGTTGTAGTTAGATTTCACTACACATTATTAATGCAATCATGCTACCTAATTTCAAATTATTGTGATACTTTCTTATTGAAATAATTTGTTGATAATGGATGTATAGAACTCCCGGGAGTTATATTAAAGGTCAGTTAATCAACTCATCATGAAAATATACCCATTTGCCTGTACTGTGTGACAACTCCTATCACAAAGGGGTGATAAACAGTCTGTTAATCTAACCAATGGAAATGCATTATTATGTTATAAATTGCTATTCATCAAATCTCTAGTTTTACCATATGCAGTACATTCTCAATATATGCAATATAATAGATATAGCAACTATATGAAATTAGTAAATATAGTGTGTCTCTAACACTATGGAAATGCTATGAAGCAATTTATCATAGTCACTACATTTGGCATGGTGCAAAGAATTTAAGAAGAAAAGTGTATGAGGTACTAGAACCTTTTCTATGTATGATAAGATTATTATAAATTATTATTTGCTAAACACTAAAATTAAAATTAAAAAAAAATAGTAAATGAATATATGCCTGCCCAGTTGTTAATACTATACAGACTTTGTGGAAAAATGTTCATATACATGCTTATATACAGTAGGCTGAATCTGAAATAATGATTTACTTTACCTTTCAATCTTCATTTTATTATCATATATATGCTAATAATAATGACTATATTAAATCTCAAGAAATTAACATGTGCTGATATTAATCAAACAATTAAAGAGCAGGTGTGCACTGTAATTTTTCCAGCCCCTCCCAAACACATATGGTAGCTCCTGCTCCAGTATTGAGGGGTATTAAAAATACCACGTGATTCAGTCCAGTAAAAAAGTTCCAGGATCCCTAATGTGTACCCCAGGAAAAACAGAGCTGTTTCCTGAACCTGTTGATGTGTCCCCAGGCAGGCAACCACAGCCCCTTTTTGTGATGTCAGAAAATGAGGGCTGTGTGTGTGCTCCAGTGACTTGTACGAGCACGTGCTTTCTATAGCTGTTAGTAATATTTAGAGTTGTGATATAAACAAATCAAAGTGACCGCTGGAGTAGCAGTCCCTCTAACTCAAGTGGTCACTTTGAGTTTTCTAAATTGTACCTCTAAATATTACTATAAGCTATAACAAAATCGCACTCATATAGGTCAATGGAGAACACACAGAGCCCTCATTTCTGACATCACAAAAGAGGGCTGCAGGTGCCTGCCTGGGAGTGTGTCAACAGGTACAAGAAGCAGCTCTGTTTTTCCTGGAGTACAAATTAGGTGTGCTGTAACTTCTTTACTGGACTGAACCACATGGTATTTTTAATACCCCTCAACACTTGAGCAGGTCAGCTACCATATATGTTTGGAAGGGGCTCAAAAAATTACAGTGTGCACTTGCTCCTTAATTTTCTTGTTTCAGCACATGGTTATACTTCTAAAATAATGTATTAATATGTTCATTGTATTTTCTAATAGGCAGGTATGCAGAAAGGTTGTACAATTTTATATGCATGGTGCAAGGACATAGTTAATCACTTTTGGCACTGTTGTCAAGTGGCAGAAACATATCAACAATTCCTTGTCAGTACTGTATGATATATTCTCTATGTTTGTATGATCTAGTCATATCTGTAGGTTTGCATGTATTTATAACACCTTTTCCATATGTAAGAGAAGTGGACAGGGCTACTACATCATGTAACCAATCAGCACCAGTGGCTACTGGGTCATGGTACTTGATCTTCAGAGTGCGATCATGGCCCACTGGAATCAAATCAGGATAAGGATTGGATAGTACCTCAGTCTACTGCCCACTAAACTCTATGCAAGGTTATTCTGAGTCCCAGATTTGTAAAGTCAATAGCATATTATTTACATTTCCGGTAAATAGCTTTCTTTTCAATCGTCATATTTTCCATTAAGAGGAGCTACCAGTGTTAGAGGGAGGAGAGCAAGTGACTCAGTGGATTAGTCTGTAGAGTAACTGAGCAGTGTTCCTTCCGATAAAGAATATGCCAGGAAATGCATTCAAACAGCAGTGTTATGTATGTAAACGGTGTCATTTATGGGTTTAATGTCTGTTTTTTTTTGTTTTGAGTAATAGGTGCCGTCGAGTGCAGCTCAAGGTGAGTGAGTGACTCGGCGGCTTCAAAAGACTCGATAAAGCCGAGCAAGTGTTGCTATGTCACACACTCTCCTTGAAAAAAACTGTCATTAAACCATACAAATGACAGTTTTCATAAAAAGTACTGCTGTTTCAATGCATTTTCTGGCATATTCTTTATCAGAGAAACACTGCTTGGACACGCTACACAGATGGACAAAAGAGAAAGTAACTGAAGCGTTCAATGGCAAAGGTGCTGAGAAGTTTTCTTTGAATGCCATAACAACCAGATTTCAGATTATTAAGGCATTTTACAGTGCTCATGATCAGATTAATAGATAGGGTCTCCAGTAATTATTATTCATTTAATTATATAGTAGTATGTGAAATGTGGGCATTGTGTTTGTTTTTCTCTTTCACAATACATGTATAAACCTTTTTATATTTTATTTGACAGAAGCACATCAGACTTAGAACAATTCCAGCAACATATACTAATGCATGCATCAAAGCATCATGCATATTCACATAATGTATATAAGGCATACAACTATCTTGCAGCATTGGATTATAATCATCATGTGGACAGACAATATTTGTGGAACAGAAAGGGTGAACAAATGTAACATGATCAATTAGTTTCTATTTTTTCATTTTCTTTTTCTTTTTATATTTGGAGTTGGTGTGACAATTTGGTTTCAGCAGTCTTCCTCATTAATAGGGCAAGTTCAAAAATTACAGTAATAGTTTATAACTGCTGATTCAAGTTCAGGATGCATCACGCAATTTATTGCACAATTCTAGATTATGAAAAGTCACCATGACAAATTCAATAGCTCTGGAAACAAGCATGTTGATGAACGTGTTACAGGTATTAATGTGAGGATGTTGGAATCCCTATAGACAATCACAAAATATTTACATTCCTATTTTACATAGTCTTCACTATCTGACTTTGTGTGATCTTCTATGATGTGACTGCCCATACACTATAAATGGCTTTGTATGAGTATTCATACACTAAGAAGGACACTAAAGCAATATATCACGAGAAAGTGTGGGCAATGCCAGGCTTCACCCACCAGGTGCCTTTTTCTCATGAGATGCTGGCTGAATGAAAAAACACACCAAAGTGGGTAAATCCTGGCATCACCCACACACTCAAGTGGGATATTGTGATTATACAATGTCTCCCTTGTTTTTTTTTTTTTTTTGTAATTAAAAAAAGAAAAAATAGTTTTTTGGGCTGGCTCACTGGTACATCTTCCATAGAGTCATACTACAATCACTTCTTGAGCTGAGCTGTTGAGGTCATCTGTTACCACTGACACCACTTAATGCAAGAATATCATTGATGTGCATACACTGTCCTCAATTTTCTAGTTCATCACACCCTGAGTAGTGTGGGGCGAGGTGAAGCTGAGTGCTATATTGCCACAGTTGGAGAATAACTTCAACATTATCATAAACCCTGGTAGTACCTTTTTTTGTCATTACAATATAAAACAGTATAACTGTTTGTTCAAAATGACATTTTTTAACAGTATTTAAACAAATTGAACTTTTTTAAATAAAATTGTATATACACTAAACTGATCAAAGCTGCATATTGATGAGATCAAGTGCAGTCCCTCCCATTGCTAAGGCTACTTTTATAATGTGAATTAGAAACATGTTCAATCACGCATACAATCTCATAAACTCTGTGTCCAAATTGCAGATACAGAAGAACATTCAGCAAGATGTCTGGGAAATGGAGTGTCATCAAGAAAAAAAGCAAGTAAGTCTTACAGTTATATCCCACAATTAATGTACAACATTTTCAAAGAGCGAACGCAACACAAAACTAGTATGGAAAGCTGATCAGAACTGCATGCAGATGATCTTCAGACCATCCAGAATACAATAGTAACTGTTTCTCTACCCGAAACTAAAGACTTGGTTATTGCACATCTATCAAGATTTGGTAGATTTATTAACAAATGAAATCAAAACTGAAAATGCGGTGGGACCATCCTATGCTTCTGTTGCTTGCCAAGGATCATGGATGGTGAGATTATTTTGTATGAGCTGCATCTAGTATCATCTCTGAGTTAATCTGTACCCACACTATATGATTAAATACTGTATTGGAATAATAGTATGAATAGTAGTCAATGATACTGGAAAGATAATAACATATTTATGTATAACATCAATCTTTATTCTCAAAACTGTGTTAAGACACTTAGGGACTCTGCCTCATTCATTAGCGTAACCCTAACCAATATAATATGATTGGGAAACATTTAATAAGATATTTACAGATTAGTAAGCAATGACTGTCACAAAAAGACAAAAAAAATGTAAATATTAACAGTGGGTTGATATAGAAAGAAAACTGTGTCAGAATGTTGCAATCTAATGATGCTCAGTTTTAATCTATAATGACGATCTGTTATTTAAATGGCACCACCATGTTTTGTTTTTTTAAGAGAGATGTTACACTTTGCATGCTACATGAAAAACATTTCATTTAAGGATTTTATAATATGCATCATTAAAGTTTATTTTATGCACATTTTATGCATACTGATGACTTTCTAGCACATACGTAAGATAAAACTTAATTTTATTCTAACTTGTTGCATCTAGTATCATAATAATCAATTATGTATAGCTATCCTGATCTATGCCAGTCTAGCATGCAGGAACCTGTCTGGATCAGGATACCGCTCCCTAATTTGCCACACACAACAACTAGGAATAGGTACCCTGACACTTTTCCCAAGATACCCATGTCTCCAAAGAATAAAAAGGCGATCTGTGGTATGCCATCTGCACTTATTTAAATCTTGTTCAATGAGCAAAGCAAAAATATCTCTTTGTAGAGCAGCTGATACATCCAGAACCCCAGGGTCTAGTATCAGGTGATCCATATCCTTAGGAAAAATTAAAAGAAATAAACAAGGACATTATGTGGCAAACATGTCCTACATCATCTGTAATAATATTAACTGAAGCTGGTCTTTTCAGCAGTTGTGTGTGCCAAAATACACTTGTACTGCAATCAGATTTAATTTCCTATTTGTAGTCTTAATAAATATGCAGACAGTGTTTTAATAGCAATTTGTTATACAGTAAAACAAACATTCTGATCATAAGCAACATCATTCAAACAAGTTAATCAGTGATCATACAAACAGACTAAGACTAACATACATCAGGGAATGTAAAATCCAAGCTGTTATCAACACATTTCCACTAATATCAAATATTATAATAGCAGGTAATGTATTTTTTTTTAATTTTGTATTATTACTCATCTTTTGCCTGTGGCCCACATGTTCAGAGGATGCATGGTGCATACTGGCAGAAAAGGAAGATGGGGCGTTCAACTCCAACAATGCTATTGCGCAAAATAATGTATGCCATGCAAGTGGAGTGAGCATTCACATGTATGGAGGAGGTGTTGGAATTGCACACAAGTACATCACTGCCTGCCAGATATGAGAGTCAGGAGTCAACCCCTGTCCAGATCCAAATACAAATCGGTACGGTCCCCAGCACAGTACCACTATGGTATTCCAGTTGCCACCCCCACACCCTCCAAAGCCAGGGTACCTGACAGTAACCAAGTGGATGCTTACATCCATTCCAATGTGCAGTGGTCATTACCACCACTCCACCTGTGTTTGCGACTTGCAAAGCCCACCACTCTCGTCGTCCACGGCCATCCGCCAACCGATAGGAACTGAGGTAGCTGACATAATATAGCACATTGCTCATTAGTTGATTCCAGCAACCAACTGGCATTGGGCTATATTATGACAGTTTCCCAGTGACTGTCAGTTGGCAGCGGACTGTGGATGGGAACGGTAGACTGTACCAGTCACCAGCAGAGGTGGGGTGGGAGGAGAGTCCACTGCACATTGGAACAGAGGTAATCCTTCACTTACTTACTGTCGGTAATCGTGTCTGGTATGGAATATAGCATTCAATTGTGCTGACACCCCCCCCCCCCTTTGAATATGGGAGCCCAAGTACGGTTTATTAAGACAATGATAAGAACAATGATATATGAAGAAATGTAAATAAAATTGCAAACAAGATACCAATGATGACTTTTGCTTGATAATCTTTGTTAGAGTAAAATGTTCTTATTTTATACATGTTTTAGTTTTGATTGATTGTACACTTATGGAAAACAGTAAATAAAAAAACTAAAACATAATGCAGACCCTGATAACAGACTATATGCTGAATTTGGAATGAGGTGGATAGTTTGTGGCAGCACTGTATGAAGTTCAAGGGCCATACTATAATATTTCATCATATGTTTCAACACTTTTAGTGAGCTATGTTAGATAAAATAATAGTTTTTAATAGATTTAGGTTGAAGGATAGATTAAAACACTTCATGCCTAGCAGTACTGTACAGTGTCTGCTGCCTTGTATGCATAAGTGAAACGTAGGTATATGGATATGGAAGCTATGTAAACACATATGGCTAGGTGAAACTGAATATGGTCAGGTAGTGTCTTACAGTTCCTGATCACAGCCTAAGTGTTAAAAAATATTGTGAAGCATAGGCCAACTGTCACTATATGCTGCATTTGGAATGAGGTGGATAATATGTGGCAGCAATGGATGAAGTTCATGCTCACTGGAAATATTGAGATGAAACTATTGGGGTGGTACCCACACAATTTCCTCTGAACCAATGTTGGCATTTCTCTGCATCTATTGCATGTACACCACTGTGGTGAATCTGGGTAATGCATAGGAACTGGTAAATCTTTTGATCTGCCATCCATGATGTAGAAAGTAAGAGACGGGAACTTGTTTGCTAGGTATACCAAACTGCCCTAAGGGAAGCAGGGAAGGCAGTAAGGCAAGCAAAGTCCCAAACTAAGGAAACACTAGCACAAACAGTAAAAGAAGGTCTCAAAACTTTCTACAGATACATCAGTGAAAGGAGAAAGTCCAGAGGGGGTATTGCTAAGCTCAAAGGAGAAAAAGGGGCATGTGAGGAGGAGAACCCTATAAAAGCATCTATCCTAAATAGATACTTTTGCTCAGTATTTACTGAAGAGAAGGTAGGGCAGGGCCCACAGCTCAGCACCATGGACACAGGGGGGGAGGGAGGTGAGCACTACTCCCTTCACAAAAGAAAGGGTCCTACAAGAGCTTACTAAGCTCAGGGTGGACAAGGCAATAGGACCTGATGGCATACATCCCAGGGTACTTAAGGAGCTAAGGGTGGAGCTAGCATAGCCATTAGCAGAACTGTTTAGTGAGTCTCTGAGCACAGGAGAGGTCCCAGAAGACGGGAGAAGGGCTCATGTGATCCCACTCCACAAGAGTGGTAGCAGGGAGGAGGCAGGGAACTACAGACCAGTCAGTCTTACCTCAGTAGTGGGCAAGATTATGGAGGCACTCCTTAAGGAAAGGATAGTGCAACACCTGGAGTCCACAGGGGCACAGGATCCAAGACAGCATGGGTTTACAAAAGGAAGGTCCTGTCAAACTAATCTCATAGATTTCTTTGACTGGGTAACCAGAGTGGTGGACCAAGGGGGAGCAGTTGATGTCACCTACCTTGACTTCAGCAAAACTTTCGACACTGTTCCACATAGAAGATTGATAAATAAGCTGGGTAGGCTCAGGTTGGGGCAGAAGTTGGTCAACTGGATGGCAAACTGGTTGACGGGCAGAAAACAGAGAGTGGTGGTAAATGGTATACAGTCAGAAGAGATGCACATCACAAGTGGGGTACCTCAGGGATCAGTCCTGGGGCCAGTCATCTTCAATATCTTCATTAGTGACATTGCAGATGGACTAGAGGGTAAGGCTTGTCTGTTTGCAGATGACACCAAGATCTGCAACAGAGTAGATGATCCAGATGGGGTGGGCAGAATGAGAAGAGATCTGGATAAACTAGCAAAATGGTCAGAAGAGTGGCAACTGGGATTTAATGCAAAGAAGTGCAAGATCATGCACACAGGGAAGAGAAATCCTGAAGCCACCTATAGGCTGGGAGGGGAGTTGCTGGTAGTCACAAAGGAAGAAAGAGACTTGGGCATCATCATCTCCAATGACCTGAAATCATCCAAGCAGACTTCTAAAGCAGTAGGTAAGGCTAGGGGGATGTTAGGATGTAATAGTAGGGATATCACAAGTCATAAGAGGGAGATAATAATCCCTCTTTACAAGACACTGGTTAGGCCACATCTGGAGTGCTGCGTGCAGTACTGGAGACCACACCTTCACAAGGACATTAACCAAATTGAGGCAGTCCAGAGAAGGGCAACCAAAATGGTGCAGGGACTGCATCAGAAGACATATGAGGACAGATTAACAGAGCTCAACATGTATACCCTTGAGCAAAGGAGGGAGAGAGGTGATATGATTGAAACATTCAAACACCTTAAGGGCATTAAGAAGGTGAAAGAGTCTAACATGTTTAAATATAAGAAAAATAGCAGGACAAGAGGACACAGCATGAGATTAGAGGGAGGCTGATTAAGGGGGAATGTAAGGAAATTCTTTTTCACAGAAAGAGTGATGGATGCATGGAACAGCCTACCTCAGGAAGTGGTGGCTATGAATACAGTGCAGGGCTTCAAACAGGCATGGGATAGGCATAAGGGAGCAATACAGATGAGTATGAATAGATAGGCCACTGACAGAGCAAAGATCGATGGCACATTTATAAGGTAGAAAAAGAAATGGGCAGACTGGATGGGCCTTGTGGTCCTTATCTGCCGTCAACCGCTATGTTTCTATGAAAACATAGATCCTTACTATTGCTCTGGAATTCAAAAAATTAAAACAATGAATCAGTCAGAAAATATTTACAAATTTCATCTTGCATTAATGGAAAATGCAAGCTCAATGTACTTTGTCAAAGGCCGACATGTTGTCATGGCATCCTCTCAATGATAGTACAGCATGCTTATTCAGATACATGAGTGCACAACCATGAAGGGATCTAAGAAGGCATTGAAGTCACACATCTGGCATAAAGCATATTCAGATTAGCCATCTTATTTTATTAACTCTGTTTTTCTGATTATTGTGTATTTTATTGTTTTATCTGCTTATTTATTGTTCGGCGTCTTGACATTCAAAAGGTGCTTTATAAATAAGGCTTATTATTATTATTATATAAGTAAGCTAACATGCATGATGTTGGAATCATGACATTTTCTCCTCCAATCATATCAACTGAATTTATGTGCAGCTGGTGGTGGACATCAATATGCCTGATGAAGATTGGAGTGCTTAAAATGCAGCTATGATTCAAATAGAATTGCAGTAAACCCATTCACTATGCCATGTACTGCTAGATCAAAAATATATAATAAATTATTAATGTCAACATTCAGTCCACTTGAAATGTACAATGGGTGTAAATTTGTGATTCTGAGCCATCATTATCAATCTTATTAAGGGTGAACTACTCTAATGAAAAAATGTCCTTCTTATCATGAAAAGAATTTAAGGAAAATTTAGTGACGTATCTTTTAGTAAGAAATACTTTGTGTCACCTCCTTATGCACATTAGTCACCATGTGTGGAACATGAATAGCAGATATGATGTAAATTACTGCTTGCACAGACACCAAAATAATGTAGATCATCTAATGTCAACAGGTACAATCTAAAGTCAGCCAGCCGATCAAGAACCATTATTTTTAGAAACATTATATGATTATAGTTATTACTATCCAAAAATAGTAAATTTACTTGTTTAGTCTCTCCCCTGGTTTCTGATATGCTGTCTTCCCTCGTAGGAACTACACGCTGTATTGAGCTGTGCACACAAACTTGTCCTGAACCTGAACTGGTCGCACCTCATAGTGATGCCTTTTCCATTGGCAGCTTTCCACATTAAATGCCTAGTCTCTTCTTTTTAGCCACAGAGTTTGCTGGTTTGCTACTTTGACCTTCACTTGTACTGCTCAAGCGCTTAGGTTTCCTACCCTTTCTGCCTTTTAAAGGCTTATTCGATTTATAGGCCTGATCTTTATTCAGACTCCAAAACATATCCATTAGCTCCTCACTATTGTCAGTAGAGCTACAGTCACTCTAAGAAAAGAAGATAGTATTCAACATTGTGAATAAAATTAACAGTAAACATTTAAAATATGAAAACAATGAAAAGAAGACAGTTAGATATGTGATAAACATATCACTTTAGTTAACCACATACTTAGAACAACTGTAATATTACCATACATAATGTGGTGCTAGGATTGTCTTGCAAGTTCAGAGATACATGCTATGTCACCCTCCACCCCCCCCACACCGCTTCCACAACCATCCCTGAAAAGGACAATTAACCTTTAAACATATGGAAGAGAGATGCATGGTTATCATGACAGACATATAAAAATGGTACACAAAGAACCAAAAACAGGATGTTAACATACAAGGGAACACAATCTACAGGACAGTCAGGGTATGTAAAAGAGGAGAATGAGTAGCTATCTATGTAAAGGAATGGATCAAATCAGCGGAACAAAAGGGTAAACAGTGAGATGAGTAAGCACTGTGGGGTCAGGAAATGGCAGCAAAATTTGCACTGGGGTTGTATACAAAAAACAGACTGAGGTGGGAGGGAATGGTCAAGAAAATGATAGAAGGCATTATTATGATGACAAAAAAAAAGGGAGATATGGATGGAGGACCTGAATATGCCAGATGCTAACTGGAGCACCTTTAATGCAGACACAACCAAGATTATGTCATTCTCAATGAAATAAAGGGTGCATTTCACATACAGCTAGTGTTGGAACCCACTTGGGAAGGAAGAAGTAATCTTAGACCTGGCTCAATCAAACAGGGTCAGAGAGAGACTCTCATAGTTATACGATGGAAGTCATCTACGAACAAGCGACTGCCAAACAGTGAGATTCGCGTTAAACAAATCTGAAATTTCAAGTCATAAATAAACTAGGGTATTTGACTTTAAGGAGGGATGCTTTGGCAAAATGGGATAGTACCTATGAAATGTGGTAGCAAGCTGGCAAGAAGAAGGTGTGGAGGATCAATGGAAAAAAATAAAAGCTGTCATTACAGAGGTAACAGTCCTTTGTATGAAGCTATTAAACTAAACAAAACCAAGGGAAAACATAAAATATGATTATCAAAATAGATGTTTGGGGAGGTTAGGGAGAACATTATAGCATTCATAAAATACAGCGCAGCACAAGCAGAACATGACATAGAAATGTAACAGTTAAAGGAGATGGAAACTGAGGATATAGTCAGAAAAGCAAATGCACTAAGTGACGATAAGAAAGCAAACTCTATTTCTGTGTTCCTATTTTCATATGAAATCAGTGTGTCAAACAACTACAGGGCAGACATAATAGAATTTTGAAAAACTTAAAAATATAATCGATGCTATTAAAAAAAAACCTTAGCAAACACACACATGCATAACGTAAAGAGTTGAGATGATAATGGCAATGCTATCCACCAATGTATTACGTAATTTGTGCACAGTGATTTACATGTATTATGTATGTGACAATACAGTGCACATCTCTATTTTTTAAATAAGAAAAAAATTAAGCATATATTTGTTCTCTAGTTCTAGACTTCATTATAGATCAAAACAGTGTAATGACATTCAACATGTGTGTGATGTACTAAGGTGCGCAGTCACAGGGTTTATTTTGAGATATGCTGAGTGTGTGTGTGGGGGAGGGGTGGGGGGGGTGGGTGGAAGTGTATATCAATACCAATTCATTAATAAATGAGGTAACTTGGATGACAGATTAATTCATAGTCTCATTATATATATATATATATCTACACACTATCAACATGCTATGAAAACTATACAAAGCATATTATATTAAAGCTACAACATGCTACACTATAGTTCAATTTATTTGCAGATATCACCATATTGACGACAATGGCAATACTATCTACCAATGTATTATGTAATTTGTGCACAATGATTTACATGTATCATGTATGCGACAATATAGTACACATCTCTTTTTTTTTAAATAAGAAAATAATTAATTAAGCATGTTTTAGTCATCTAGTACTAGATTTCATTATAGATCAAAACAGTGCCATGACATTCAAAATATGTGTCATCTACCAAGGTGAGCAGTCACAGAGTTTAATTTGAAATATGCTAATGTGTGTATGATGAAGGGAGGGGGGGATGAAAGGGTATAACAATGCCTATTCATTAATAAATGAGGTAACTTGAATTTTTATTTTTTTAAATTATTTAATTCTAGGATTACAAGTACCTTTGAGCCAAGGCTCTTTTACAAAGGTTCCACGTCAGTAAGAGACAATATACAATACATTTCAAGGTAAAGGCAGTATACAGAACATTACAAGTTAAATGCAGTCTCAGACAGAATATACATCAAAGACACAACGTGAAATGAGCTTACACAGTTTCTAGGTTAAAAAAGGTAGGGTGGGGAGGTAGTGTAGGGGGAAACGAGAGGGACAGAGGGGGTATGAGCAGCCAGAGGCGATTGTCAAATGACAGATTAATTCATAGTTTTATATATATCAATGTAAATGCACTATCAACGTGCTATAAAAACTATACAAAGCATATTAAATTAAAGCTACAACATTCACCACTATAGTTCAATTTCTTGACAGATATCACCGTATTGACGGTTCGAGGATAAAAACTTTATTATCAGTTCATACAAAATGTTTTGACTAAACTATCCACTTTAGGCTTTTTTTTCATAATTGTGTGTTGCTTCAATTCTAACAGTATAAAACAATATATGAATACTGTGCATCATCGACTGTCTAAAGTAATACATAATGACAAGCATTCATACTGCCTTGACAGATCATAGCTCAAATAATGTAATTTGGCATCTGTTCAGTGGCAATACAATGCTGATCTGCACTACAGTACATCACTGTTGTGAGGAGATACACTAAATGTAAGCAGACAGCCTGCTTTATGTAGAGTCTCTGTAAAAGAATGTCGCAAAATAAAAGAAACCAGATGAAATACTACAGAGTTACACTAAAATAAGTAGTGCTAACTAAACACTCTAAATATTATAGCATTATACAAACAGCGTTCTAAATAGAGCACTATGGTACCCTGATTTTTGAATAGATGAACTGCTCTCATCTGATTATACATTACATAAATAATAAAAAAAAAAAGAGCTGGAATGAAAAGTAGAGACGTTGGTAGGTGCTTACAGATAATGGAATAGGAGAGTGTGAACTGCTTCCCCAACAATCTGGACTACTGAGTGAGCATAGTAAAAATGAATGGAGCTGTGCAGCCGAAAAATAGTATTAGGTTATACAAGAATAAATGGGGCAAAATGGAAAGGTGGCGAGGGCTTTGATGAGGGTTGTCTCTATTTGTAAGACTGCCGCTGATGAATGTGCACTCTGACCTCATGTATGAGTCTGTACAACCAAGGGAGATAATTTTTTGTAATCAGTGACAATTTATCATTAGGGAACATAAGATAAAATTAACTAGAAGCAAATCTTTGTACAGGGACCACACACACGTAACTCATTTGCCTCCAAGTAATGCACTCACATAAAAGATGATCATTTTTGAACACTGAAAAACCTGGCATGTTCACCTTTATTAATAGTCAACTGACGTCTACTCTCATGGTGCAAGAAGCCAGTAACAGTATAAATACATGTGAAATATTGAACAGGTGTGATGTTCAGCAATTTCTTATAGATACAGATGCCTGGATATAATTACTGACCTGGAATATTACATTGCACCCCCATTTTATCTCAACTAGGGTACCATACCTCACTTCCAGGGCTGTGACCAATTCAGGCCTGGGGTATACCACATATGGCACTATGTACTATATGTCACTAAATCAATGAAGTAATGGCAGTAAATAGGCATAAATACTTGTCAGGCTAGTTGAGGAGTAAAATAAGCCACAGAATGGGCAAATGACTTGATGCCTTGGGTCACATGACCCAAAACAAGATGGCGGCCACTTTATAGTCATTTACAGTAACAAAACACACCATTTGCTTATTTACATGGGTAAATACAAGTGAAATGTTGAATAGGTGTGATATTTAGCTGTTTGTCATAGATACAGGTGCCTGGATATAATTTCTAATCTGGAATATTACAGTGCACCCCCCACTTTGTCTCAACTAGGGTACCATACCTCATTACAAGGGCTGTGACCAGTTCAGGCCTGGGGTGTACCACCTAAGGCACTATGTGCTATATGTTACTAAATCAATGAAGTAATGGCAGGAAATAGGCAGAAATGCTTGTCAGGGTAGTTGAGGAGTAGAACAAGACTTAGCATGGGCCAATGATGTAATGCCTAGGGTCACATGACCTAAAACAAGATGGCCACCACATTCTTGTCATTTACAGTAAGAAAACACACTTTTTGCTTATTTACATGGAAAATTTCATGTGAAATATTGAATATGTGTGATGTTCAGCTATTTGTTGTAGATACAGGTGCCTGGATATAATTACTGACCTAAAATATTACACTACACCCCCATTTTATCTCAGCTAGGGTACCATACCTCACTACCAGGGCTGTGACCAATTCAGACCTGAGGTGTACCACCTATGGCACCATGTGCTGTAAGTAACTCAATCCATAAAGTAATGGCAGTTAATAGGTAAAAATACTTGCCAGGGTTGCTGAGGAGTAAAACAAGCCATAGAATGGGCAAATGATTTGATGCCTCAGGTCACATGACCTAAAAGAAGATGGTGGCCACTTTATAGTCATTTACAGTAACAAAACACACCTTTGGCTTACTTACATGGATAAATACATGTGAAATGTTGAATAAGTGTGATGTTTAGCTTTTTGTTACAGGTAGAGGTGCCTGGATATCATTTCTGATGTGGAATATTATATTGCACCCCATTTTGTCTTAAATAGGGTACTATACCTCACTACCATGGCTGTGACCAATTCAGGCCTTTGGTGTACCACCTATGGCACCATGTGTTGTATGTCACTAAATCAATGAAGTAATGACAGGAAATAGGCAGAATACTTGTCAGGGTAGTTGAGGAGTAAAATACGCCATAGAATGGGCAAATGTCTTGATGCCTTGGGTCACATGACCCATGACAAGGTGGCGGCCACTTTACAGTCATTGATAGTAACAAAACTCACCTTTTGCTTATTTACATGGATAAATACATGTGAAATCATGAAAAGGTGTGATGTTTCAATGTTTCTAATAGATATAGGTGCTGGATGTGATTTCAGATCCGGAACATTACACTGCACCCACACTTTATGTCAGATAGACTACCATACCTCACTACCACGGCTGTGACCAATTCTATGGCAGTATGTGCTATATCTCACTACATCCATGAAGTAATGGCAGAAAATAGACAGAAATACTTGTCAGGGTTGTTAAAGTGTATGACAAGCCATAGAATAGGCAAATGACATGATGTCTTGGGTCACATGATTTAAAACAAGATGGCGGCAACTTTCTAGTAATTTACAGTAACAAAACACACTTTTTGCTTATTTAGACGGATAAATATATGTGAAATGTTGAACAGGTGTGATGTTTAGCTGTTTGTTATAGATACAGATGCCAGGAAGAACAGCAGCTGGCATGCTTGGCATGACAACAGGTAGGGTGCAGCACCACATTGGTAGGTGTGGACAGAAGTGGGGGGAACCACACATCATTGTTCTCCTGGGAACAAATGATCTGGAAGGGAAGCAAATAGAGGCAGTTCAGGACAGTTTCAGAGAAGTGTGGAAGCTATACAGAGAGGAGGGAAGCACAGTAGCATTCTCAGAAGTTTTGCAAGTGCCAAGGGCAAGTACGGGCAGGAAAAACAGAATCATGGAATTCAACAAGTGGCTGACAGAATGGTGTGATTCCATGGGGTATGGCTGGGTGGGAGAGTGGGGCAACATATGGGAAAACCCATATCTATATGCAGGGAACAGGCTACAGCTAAGTAAGGAATGTTCAGGGGTGTTAAAGCAGAGACTGAGGGAATTTATCTCCAAAAAGTATAATTTAAGCTTGCTGTTGTGGGAGGACTGGAGAGGTGGAGTGAATCAGGAAAGGACCTCCCCCAATAGAAATGATAGGGCCTACATTGTCTAGGATGGGGGAGGGGAGGGGAGAGTAAGGGGGCAGCTGGGAGAGATTCAGGGTGGAGGGTGGAGGGTGGTATCACTAAATGCTAGGAGCCTGGGGAATAAGATGGCAGAGCTGCAGGCACTGCTGGCAGAAGGAGCCATCACTGAGACATGGGCAGCCCAAAACCATGACTGGGACTTGGCCATCCCAGGATTTAAATTATTCAGGAGGTACAGAGAAAAAGGTAAGGGGGAGGGGGAAGTAGCCATTTACATAAGACAATGGACTGGATGCATCATGGATGAGGGGGAAGAAGGTAGGTCAGAAGTCATTTGGATACAACTGCATGTCCCAAAGGGGCTATGGTCCGATTGGGGGTTGTTTATCGGCCCCCAACTCAGAGGTTCACAGGACATCCATCTTCTGTTCCAATAGGTGGGCCTCAATGCGTCTGATGTGGGTCCTGCTGGTGAAGCCTCTGCAGATTTTGTAGGCAGCACTGTCGTGGTCAGGCCCCAGACAGAAGACGCACTTCTGGTGGCCGTCCTTGGATGGAATTTGGCAGCCACAGGCACACTTCATCTACTTGGGACCAGAGGAGGAGACCGACGACGGTGAAGACATATGCTGGAAAGGAGATCAGAGGAAAGGAGAAAAGGCATAAAACAGTTCGAAAAAGAAGAAAAAAAAAGGAAAAATCTGACAAAATTTACTGGAACTGCAAAAGCACGCGCTAAGGCATTCCCAACGAGAGCGGGTCTGTGGCAGGAAAAGAACAGAGGTGGAGTCAGGGTCCGTCCCATTTATAGCGTGACCAACATCAGGGCGGAGCCGACACTGTGGAGCAGTCCACGCTAGGTACTGCTAGCTAAGTTTTTTCCAGTGGGTCCTAAGGCCTGCAGCATTAGTCCTAATGGTTATAGCCTCCCCCTTGAAGTAAGATCTGTAAAGTCACAGAAGTGTCAGCTAAACAAGCTAGCTCACCATGATCACTATGGGAATCCAGTCTATTGACTCTGGCAACAATGATGTCTGTGACAGGGCAAGCTGCGACAGCGGAAGGCCCTCTTCTGACCACACTAGACGGTCCACTCTTGACCCCAGCACCAAGGATGTCTGAGATGGGGCAAACTGCTATGGCGGAGGCCCTCTTCTGACCACCCTAGATGGTCTACTCTTGACCCCGGTGCCAAAGATGTCTGTCACCCCACTCCCAGGCCCGACTAGTAGTCACCAGCCCGCCCTCCTCGAATCTGGTAAAACATTCTCCAGCCCCCCTGACCCAGGTACAACCATCACCAGTCCTCCCTTCCTAGCCCAAGTACAGCAGTCATCAGCCTCCCCCCCCCCCGGCTGAGTTACAAACATCACCAGCCCTTCCATTCTAGGCCCAAGTACAGCTGTTTATTACCCTCCTTCCCTCCCCGGCCTGAGTACAACAGTTACCAGCAACTCACCCACAGCCCAAGTACAACAGTCACCAGCCCTTCCTCTCTGGCCTGAGTACAGAAGTCACCTGCCTTCTATCTTTAGACCAGGTATAACAGTCAGGTAAGTCCCCTTCCATTTTAACTGGCCCCGGCCAGCCTAGAGCTCCCTTTCACACTTGCTGCTGCCTCTTCTGCTCCTGTTCTGTGAGCTAAACACTGAATAGCTCTTACTATTTAAAAAGAGCTGAGGATTCCATCTCAGAATCTTCATGAGCCCATCCCTGCCTGCACTCCCTCATGACTGGGCCCACGAGAGCAGGTGCCTGGCACGAGGTAACTTGGGGGGGGCTGCAGGCAGGGACAATGAGCAGGGGAAACAAATTCTTTATTTTTAAAATGGAGCACTGCTGGGGCTTCTTGTTTGGGGGGTGGGGATACCTGGATAGGGTCCCTCCCTACACCCTTGGGTACCTTCCTGTTACCCCAGCCCCAAGGCACCTGGCTGCCCCTAACTGGAGGGCACCAGGACTCTGGGGCACTACACAGTCTCCAGCTCTCCCTCCCCGGTTTGGGTACAGCACTCACCTGACCTCCCTCCCTGGCTACAGCAGTCGCCTGCCCTCCACCCCAGACCAGGTTCAACAGTCAACAGCCCCCCCTTCCCAGCCAGAGTACAACCATCATCAGCCTCCCCTTCCTTGCCCGTGTACAACAGTTAACAGTACTCCCTTCCTGTTCATTTGTTGAATTTTTGCTTTTGTGTGGGTGCCACATTTGCATAACCTGATTGGAGTGTTTATCAGTGAAAGTAACAACTGTCTTACTGGACCTTAAGAGGTGGTCCAGTCCATTGTAGGAAGGTGGGTAGATATTGCATCCAAGGACGTGTTACCACACACAATATCTGGCCCACTTATTTACTCTGGCAGGAGCCACTTCACCATTTCTTATTTGATCTGGGCTAAACCCCTACTACAGAGAAATAATGAAACCTACACCCTCATCCAGGTGGTCCCTGTACAGTCACCAGGTAGTGATATGAACCCAGACATGGTGATGAAGGGGTCACACAAATTTATTGGCAATGTTAAGCTGTGCTGTTTGGCAGACAGTTGGAATCTTACAGAAAGATTTGATTATGTCAGTGTTTTCTTTCATGTTTCATTTGTATGCATAATCAAACTTGGATCACATAACTAACTGTGCATACAAGTGCTGCACCACTCATGATTACTTACTACTTAGGAGTTAGTTGTATATGCATCTTCTGATAAACTGAAATCAGTAAGTCTGTTAGCTTTATCTGAGAACACAAAAGTATAACACTGATTTAAAAAGTTACTAGCAGAAATTTGTTCAGCTCAACAGTACACATGAAGAGTAACACCTCAGATCAGAAGATGAGAAAGAGGTTAAAAAAAGTTCACACTGGCAGTTAGTAGCACATGCCAGCAAGCCTCATATTGGATACAATGTTTAGCATAACATTCTTAGCCTGGAATTTTGGAGAGCAGGGTTACCATAGCAATTAAAGAAAAGGTTACAAACCGTATGCAAAAAAGGAAGCCCATACAAACAGCATGTCTAAGTTCAAGCTTCTTTGTAAAACACAAATCATTTTCCGGCCTGAAAAGACACACTAGGCTGAGTCTTGGTTTCCAATATTTGGTTAGTAACTAAATGTGAGTAGCCAAAAGCTCATGTGTGTCGAAATGCTACTCATACAATAAATGCTATTGCACTTGTATACCAATACTTTTTTATTGTGTGGCTGCTCCCGCTCTCTTGGTGGCCCTCTTCTGGATGGGCCCTCCCCAGCTTAGTCACCTATCATCTCTGGAATTAACCTCTAGATACCACCAGGGCTGGAGGGACTAGAAAGTTTCCCAAAGCAGGATCAAGCCTGGCCTTCTCAGACAGTGGTGTCAAGCCTGTGAAGGGCCATGCATCATCCTACCTAGCAAGTTGTTTTCCTTACAGGTTTCTCTCCTGGGGCATCTGAGTAAAATGGTGCATTTGCTGGTGCCACATTATTGTGTCGGTTCTCAGCTGGGAGACAGGCATACTGCAAATGATCCACATAGAAACATATAATTTGTTGGCAGAAAAAGAATACTGAATCTGCCCTTCTTTTCTATGCTTATTTGGTCTTCTTATTACCTACCTGGTCTCAGCCCCCCCACACACACATACTTTGATACCAGTTCTCCTTTATACCTATCTCATGCTTGCTTTTAGCCAACCACTATTTTTATTCCGATTACACCTGCTGGAAGATTGTTCCATACATCCACCACCCTCTCAGTGAAGAAAATGACCATTATAACATAAAGAAACATTCGAAAACCTGCCGGACAATTGGATATTCACTGTAAGGAGCACGCATATGTGCTGTCTCTGCCATCACGTCCTAACGTTGCTGAGAAGGGGGGCAGAATGTGGGCAGATTTTCAGAATGGGAATTCCTCCATCACGTGACCCACTGTAATGAAATTACGGGTGGTTTTCACAAAAATGTATTGCACTATGTGGTGCAAGAAAGATTCCCCTGGAAGGGAAATGTGTATGATTCAACAACAATGAAGAAAACCACAAAACAGTACAATACAGTAGTGGGGTGGGGTCAGGGGTGGGGTGGGGGGCAGAAAATAATCCCCTCACTTACTGTGGCCGTGGGATGCCATGGTGGTCCAGCAGCAGGTGCAGCATTGAAACTATTTGCTGCTGCTGTGCTTCTACTCTGTTCACCTGCTGCTGCAAAGCACTGAACCACTCATTATTTTCTTCAAGCGCTGCCCACACCAGGCCGATGTCAGACTGTGTTGCAGGGACTGTGGTGGGGTCCACTGTAGCAGGCAATTCAGGTAGTGGGGTGGTGGTGGACAGGGTAGTGCTGGTGGCTGTGGTGGCAGTGATGGTGGAGCAGCTGCTGTAGTAGCCCTCCTCCTGCTGCAGTGGTGACTGCGAGGCACAATTCCCACCTCAGTAGCACCCTCGGTCACTGCCACGGAAGGGCCAGCAGGTGGATGCCTGGCCCCTTCCATGACAGCCTGCCACTCTGCCCTGTGGTGGTTCAGCATGTGGGTGCACTGGCCACCAGTCCTCAAATGTGTCCCATGGGGGCCACGGTGCACCAGCACACCACCACTGTGCTGTCTCCCCCCACACAGTTAAAAAAAAAACACACTGGGGAGCTGCGGGGGGAGAACCAGACACAGTCCTCGCATGAGTCCCACCACCACCTACATTTCCCAGGGCCACCTCCCGTGGCTGTGGAGGTGGAGGAGGGGGTGCTGCTGGAGCCCCAACAGCTGCTGCTAACGGTGGTGGTGGTGGTGGTAGTAGAGGAGAAGGTGGATGCGCAGCAGCCACCAGTGACACTGGTGCTGCTGCTGCTCATATTTGCTTCAGCGGGGAAGCAACTTACCGCCAGAGTCAGGGAGCGGTCCAACATAACCACGGCCGCCCTGCGCCCCACAGGTCCGCACTCCTCCCTACCACGCCCACGGGCCAGCGACTCGCCTTCTCCTAGGTCCATCCTCCTGAAGTCCACGGGCCAACACACACACACACACACACACACAGACAGTGGACACACACACACACAGTCAGTCACGCACACAAAACAAAACAAAACTTATACAAAAAAGTTCACTAATAAAAAAAAACACAAATACAATACAAAAACTAAATAAAGATATAGCTTTTAAAAAAGCTGTTGGTTTTCTTCTGGAACTGAAACGCAATGAAGTGGCAACAAGGCAATCAAGCACTGTAACTCCTCTCCTCTCCTCTCCTCTCACAAATGCTTTCTCCCTCTACAAATGCAAAGGAGAAAGTGAAACTGCTTCTGTGACTCACTTCCTTCCTGCCTGGCTAAAGCATGTGACTTACAGTACTGCAAGCCATGTGATGTGCCTATTCTCTTCTCACCTCGCCTTACTTCGCGTTAAAGCATAATGGCAACACAAAGTGGTAATAATAATAACGCGACGTGAGCACTTTGCAGTGCCCACTTCGCGTTGTGCTCCGCTAATGCAGAGTGGCCACTTCCTGTCCACTTCACAGGTGGATTAAAAATTTGCTGCATCTCTAACAGTGCTTTTGGTACAAACTGGAACCACAGTCAGATTAAATGCAAAAAGAGTTAGATCTGATTTATTTAAGAGAATTATACAACAGAGGGGCATAATCAGGTGGATTGATTCTAAAACTGATCTAGTCAAGCAATTATGCATGCACTTTTAGTCCCTGCACAGGCACACGCTCTGGGTACCCAGCTGGAAGTAAGGTGAGCTAGCCTGGAACGTTGCCCGGGGTAGGCCGACGTTGCAGCTGGTCGGGACCCTGTGATGAAAAGAAAAGGCATGCACCACCACACACAATTTGTAATCCAGAGCCAGGAGGCTCAGTTTGTGAAAGGGATCTGCCCTCTGGTGTATTGGCAGCAGCACTGCAATCCTCACATACAGTATTGGGTTTGATGGCAGCAACAGCACTTCCCCCACCTCTCAGGCTGAAGGTAGCAACTTTACAGCCTCCCCCCAGGTGTGATGGTAGCAGCACTACAGCACCTTCCCCTTTGGTGTATTGGCACATGCATTGCAATCCCCAGCACCTCTCATGGATGAAGGTAGCAACATCACAGCCCCCCTTCCCCCATCAAATGTGATGGCAGCAGCACTATAGCACCTTCCCCTCTAGTGTATTGGCAGCAGCACTACAATCCCCACATATTGGGTTTGATGGCAGCAGCACCACTCCCAGCACTTACCATGGGTGAATGTAGCAGCATCACATCCCCCTCAGGTGTGATGGCAGCAGCACTACAGCACCTTACCCTCTGGTGTATTGGCAGTGGCACTTCAATCCCCATTTATTGGGTTATATTTGAGCAGCACCACTTCCAACACATCTCAGGGGTGAACCATACCCCATGCATGCTGTCACAACACCTGACCCCATACGGCATGCATGCTACCACACCACTGAATATCATACCATCATGCACTCTGACACAAAAACTAATACCATACTCCCATGCACTCTGTCACATCACTTGACACAATTCGTGCTGCTACACCACCCAACACCGTACCACCATGCACTCTGGCACACAAACCAAAATCATACCCCCATGCACTATGACATTCACAGTGACACTACACAGTAATGTACTTTGATGCACCTAATTACCCCATACCCCATGCGTGCTGGTACACCACCCAACAATGTACTCCCATGCACTCTGACACACCTCACAGCCCCACAGCCCATGCAGTGTGACCAAGCATCCAAACCTATACCACCATGCATGCATGCTGTCTCACAAACCAACATCATACTGCCATGCATGCTGACTTATCTCCCCACCCCATTCCACTATGCACTGTGTCACAACACCTGACACCATACCCAATGACTGCTGGCACACAACCCACCACTATACCCCATTCACGCTGTCACACCAGCTGACACCATACATCCATGCACTTTGACACACAGAAAAACACCATACTGCATGCACGCTGTTGTACCAACCAACACCATAAAGACACATCTTTTGACGTACATCATAACCCCATAACCACATGCAATCTGACACACACCCAACACCATACACCATTCACGCTGTCAGAACAATGAGCATCATTTCATCATACATGCTGATGCTTCTCATGACCCCATACCCCTATGCACACTGGCATGCCAACTAACAGAATACTGCACGCACACTATCACACCACTCAATATAATACCCCTTTGCATTATAACACATAATCTGACACCATACCCTTTTGCACTCTGTCACACTACTCTACACCATACATGCTGTCACACCTCCTGACACCATACCATCATGAACACTGTAACACAAACCAACATTATACCTCCATGCATGCTGATACACCTCACAACCCCATACCCATATTCATGCTGCCACACCACTCAACTCCATACCCCATGCATGTTGTCACACCACCCAATACCATACCTCATGCATGCTGTCACAACATCCCATACCATGCCGCCATGCATTTTGATACGTCTCACAACCCCACACTACTATGCAATCTGACACAGCATGTGACATCACACCTCATGCACATTGCCACACAAGCAAACATGATACTAGTCAAGCATGCTGACACACCTGAAGACCCAATACCCCCAGGCACTTTGTCACATCAACCGACACCATACTCATGCATTCTGACAATGCATGCTGTCACCCCAACCAAGTTCATACCACCATGCACTCTTACACACAAACCAACATAATACCTTCATGCAATGTGACACACACTGTAACACCATACCGCTATGCACACTGAGAGACAACACAAACCGACAGCCCCATGTACACTGTCACTCCACTCGACACTATGCACCATACATGCTGTCACACCACATAGCACCATACCACAGTGCAGTCTGATACACTAGCCAACATCATACCCCAGTGCACTATGACATACATAGCATTACCAAACTCCCAAGCACACTGACACACCTCACAACCCCATACCCCCATGCATGCTGTCACTCCACTCAAAACCATACTCCATGCATGCTGCCACACAGATCTGCACTATACCTCTATGTTTGCTGCCACACAGTGACACTATACCACATGCACACTGTCAAGCCAACTGACACCATACCCACATGCTGTCTGATAGAGATGCAGTGAAATTTTATTTCACGGGTGAAATTATGGTGAAATCACCAATTTCACCTAGCAAAACATTTGGTGAAATTATGACCTTTTAGCAAAATATTGTCAACGAAATTTCACCGTCAATTTCACCTGCACATCTGAGGCAAGATTTGGCAAAATTGTGCATTTCGCTTTGCTGGTGGTCACATGGTTACATAGAAACATAGAATGTGATGGCAGATAAGGACCACTTGGCCCACCTAGTCTGCCCATTTTCCTACCTAACAGATAAGCCGCAGATCCTAGTTAACCAACAGCTTACTTCCTCCTACCTCCCACTAGGACTGCCTTATGTCTGTCCCATGCATTCTTGAATTCCCCCACTGTTCTTGACTCCACGACCTCCCAGGGAGGCTGTTCCATGCACCCACAACCCTCTCTGTGAAAAAATACTTCCTCACATTACCTCTGAGCCATCCCCCCTCTATCTTCAAATTGTACCCCCTTGTTCTTGCACATCTCTTTTTCTGAAAGATGCTACCCTTTTGGACTAAGTTGAGTCTAAACCGGCAGTAAGTGAGTGGCTCATTTCCTGTACTATGTATCTTGAGGAAGCAGGCAGCATTTATACTCCCTATGACTGCTGAGTGCACTTGTACACCTAACTTGCTTATTTTGTGCTACTTTTTTCAAACTTTTTTTTGTTTGTCTGTGTCATAGTTCTTATTTTAGTACCTGGTGATTACGTTTATGTGTGTGTGATTCTGTGTGTCACCCCAGCTGTCTCTGAGTCTCTGTTTCTGTGTTTTGTTTGTTTGTTTGAATTGGTGGTGTTTGTGGATTGTGGACATAGTGGAAAAGGGGTGAAGACAGTGGGGCACCTGTACGTGCATTTCCACTAACCATCACAAATGAAATGTCACAGCAGGGGCTTTTTGCTCCAGCACCAGCACCCAGCAGCAAACTGTGCCCCCTCACCAGCAGCAGTTGCAGACAGTGCCCCTTCCCCAGCACCAGGAGGATACTGTTCCTCCACCCAGGTAGCAGGAGACCGTGCCCCCTCCAAAGCAGCCAGAGGAGTCAGTGCTTGAGACATTATCTGCGGCACCCCCCCCCCATGGCTCAGTCATCCCCAAAGTTCTCCTATCTGGGATTTTTTCTACTTAATATCGGTTGGTGACCCAGTGGTCACCTGTAATCTATGCGGGCAGGAAGTGAATCGAGGAAAGTGTGGATCCCACTTTGGGACAACCGACCAGCATAGCCACATGGTCCACCACCACCTGCCGCAATGGTACCTCAAATTGCAGGAGGTGGCGGCATCATCAAATGCAACTGTGGGGAGCATTGTGGGTGTAAGCACTGAAGGGGGAAAGCATGAGAGAGTCATGGCTGGACCAGATAAACGACCTCACTGTGCTCACAATACCAGAAAACAGCAGCAGTCAGTAACATCAAGACCCCCCCAGGACCCTCCCTGTCCAAAGCCAGCAGCATAGGCAGCCCCTGCCTTGCCAGCAGTGCCACATGAGGACTTATCTGCTGTCCTGTCTGAAGTCCAGCATGTCCGACAAGAGTTAAACGATTTCAGATAGGAATTTAGTGATGCTCATTGGGAGATGTCCAAACTATAGTGTGATGTTGACAAAATCTTGTGCATCCTGTCAGAATTCAGTGGTGGCCCCACTGGCACTTAATGTGGCAGCACAAATTAATTTGTCGTTTTTGTTTTTGGTTTTCTGTCTTCCATTATGTTGTTTGTATGTCCCCCCCCATAAAAAATTAAAAACAAAAAACCCACTATTATGTCCTATTTAATCTACATCCATTGCTTAAGTCCTCTTGTTTCTTTATTTTGTATGTAAAATAATTTTATTGACCATTGATGCTGTTGTTCGTTACTGTCTTATGCTCCCTGTAGAATTTGGTCTCTTTTCTTGTTCTCTGTCTCTTAGTTCTCCCCTCTCATTGCTGTATTACCCTTGTCCTCCTGATCCTGCCTGTCATCTGTTATACTTATTCTGTACCATGTCTGTGTACCCCTTCCCTAATATACACCTTATTCCTTTATTTGTGGTGTGTGTTACTTCTTAGAGCTGGTTACACCTACAAGATTCCTTTTAACAACACAATGATGTGTAGTGCAGTTGTATCCCCTATATATTGAGTTTGCCAATGAAATGCCGGCTCCTGCCAAAGGCTGTTGGCCATCTGGGCCTTGTGCATAGACTAGTGTGTAGTGTTTGGAATTCAAATACCTTGTGTCAGTGGCTTCAACTCAAAGTTATATGTGAAAGCGTAACTGGGTGAAATTGGATGAAATTTCACATTATGTGAAAGCGAAATCAGAGGCGAAATTATGTTTCACCTAGGCGAAAGATTTTGTGTAATGCAGGAATTAAATTACGCAAAATATTTCCCTAGGTGAAATTTTACAGTTTTTCATATCTCTACTCTTTGATGCACCTCACAACCCCATACTCTCATGCAGTCTGATGCAGCACCCAACATCATAGCCAACGCATGCTGTCATACCAAGCAACATTATACCACCATGCACGCTAACAAACCTCACAACCGCAAACCTCCACGCACTGCCACACAACCTGGCACCATATCTAAATGCACACTGAGATATGTCATGAACCCATACCCCCATGCAGTCTCACAACACTCGACACCTTACATGCTATCACACCACCCATCAACATACCACCATGAACTCTGACACACAGACATTACACACCCATGTATTGTGACACACACAGCAACACCTCATACACCCATTCACATTGTCACATCACTCTATACCAGCATGCATACTGACATATCTCATGACCCTGTACTCCCATGCACTTTGTCACACCACTCCACACCATACATACTGTCACACCACCAGACACAATAACACCATGACATAATGTAGTATCCAACAGATTCACATTTTGTGTGCCACATTTCTAGAAATGTTCTTGGCACGACATTCCTGATCACATTCTTGTTTACACCCACCATAACCAATGTTTTTGCATTTGTTCAAAATTCCTTATTTGTGTAACCCCCCTATAAATGGGAGCTCCTGAAAGTCTTCCGTGGGTATGCCAAATGCCCACTGCCAGGCTGGTATCCTGTGTCTTAGCATTCTAAAAGTGATTGTGTGAGAGCGTCTTAATGCCTCTGTGCTTTGCCCCTTTAAGAGCTGCCAATAATGTGGTGCCTATTTACTGTGGGAGGGGGCTGAGTGTTTCTATGCTCAAGTCCCGCCCGGGCTGCCACATAATCTCTCAGTTCTGCCAACGCTATTTGCGCAGAGGGAGCTCTGTCAGAGGCTGTACTTAGTTGCTGATTGTCTATTAAAACAGTGATGGTATTGTAGTTTGTCTAACCTGCCTTCTTTGCAGCATGGACAGTTCTGTTTATCACCACCATCTTGGTCCAGGACTGCCAGAATGGGCCAATCAGAACCTTTTGGACCAAAGGGAAATTCTCAACTGCTGCAGTCAGTCAGTCAGTCTGAGTGAGAAAGCGAAAGGGTGAACAGCTCGAGATAGTCGGGCAGCAGTTTCCGCGTAGTTCACATGGGAGAACTGTGGAAGGATTGATTTTGGCCTGCCTGCTGTCCCTGAGAGGGAACTTGTGGTTATTTCAGACTGAATTCGAAGAGAGAGTGAGAGAGAGAGAGAGAGAGACAGAGAGAGAGATATTGAAGCCACTGAACTGTGACCAGGCTTGAAACCTGTAGAAGACCGAAGATTTGCTGAACACGATTGACCTGTCAGGACCTCAAGTACTGCTGGAATCCTGAGTTGGCGCAGAGACTCTGAAATTGCGACTGGACTGCCTTCCGCCTGGTACAGTGGTATTTCCTTACTATAAATGTGCTGTGTGTTGCTAGTGGGTTGCGATTTGGTTCTCCACTGTATGCTGAACTGTATTCTGCTTGCTGGAGGCTGCATCCAGCCCCACTGGACTGAAACCGCATTCATCTCCACTTGGCCTGGGCCTTGCCATGCTGGTCCAGCTAGATTACCCACTTCACAGAGAAAGCCATCAATGAGAGACCTGCCTGGGGATCAGCCCCCTGCTCAATGCCTTGAACAGGAATGACTCCTCAGTGATTTATGTGGGCCCTGCTTCTTCTGGCACTCCAGCTCATCCACCTGCAGTCTCAATTTTGTCCTGCCTGTGTCCTGTATTGGTTATCGTGAGGACACATAAGGGTAACTCCCTGCAACAACAGCTAAATCTAAAGTGTTGTAATCTGATTACATTGTTGTCTTTTCCTTCTCGAACTGAGCCCTGCAGCTCCAGATTACAAATACTGCTTGTTGTGCATGTTTTTTTCTTTCATCACAGGGCCCCAACCAGCTGCGACACTGGCCAACCCAGGGCAACGTTCCTGGCTAGCCCAACTTACTCCCACCTGGGTACACAGAGTGTGTGACTGTGTAAGGACTCTGAAGTGCATGCATGACTGTCTGATCAATCTAGCCCTTAAGTCAATCTACCTGATTATGCCCCTTCCTTGTTCAAGCCCCCTTAATAAATCAGATCTAATTCTGTTTGCATTTAACCTGTCTGTGGTTCCAGTTTGTACCAAAAGCACCGTACTGTTGTTGTTTGCTGTGCCTAACCTTGTTTTACAAGGGGTCTCCAGGTCGAACTGGTGGAACCAGCCCTGGTGGTAAGTGCAAACTGTGGGGGTAATTGCATGGTGAATAAGGGTCAGTGCAAAACTGACTACTGTATATTGTTCAGGCCACTAGAAGGGAAAGGGGGGGTTACAGTGTCCCAGAGGGTTGTACCCAGGTTAGCTTGACCACTAACAACCCCGACCTCCGGCTGAATACACCCATTTCAGTACCCAGGCCCCTTAACCTGCATCTAGCCAAGCAGGCAGGGGTAGTAGCCCTTGGGGTAATGTTATCTAGGGGTTACATTTGTATGATTTTACTGTACATGTTTACTCTCCTACTGCTGTCACTTTCTTATTACTGTTTCACTCCCTGTAGTACTCCTTGATGGCTTCAGTGCCCCCCCCCACACAGATTCACCTGTAAACCAGCCTTGACTCAATGTGACTATCATAAAATTATAGAAGCTTGATGGCAGAAAAGGACCCTTCTGGCACATCAAGTCTTCCCATCCATCCCCTTTCATATACCCCCCTCTCCACCTGCCCATGCCCTCCACCACAATATTCAACCCCACATGCCTGTCCCATGCCCTCTTAAATTTCACCACTGTTTTAGCTCCCAGCACTCCATCTGGCAGTCTATTCCAAGGCCCCACCACCCTCTATGTGAAGAAGCACCCCCTCACATTGCCTCTGAATCTATTTCCTTGCAATCTGAGGCTGTGCCCTCTAGTTCTGGCTCCCTCCTTCCTCTTTAGCAGATCCCCTTCTCCTACTTTATTTAGCCACTTTACATATCTAAAGGTATTATTCATGTCACCCCTTTCCCTCCTTGTTTCCAGTGTGTACAGATTCAGCTCCTTATATCTCTGCTTGTATGTCTTCCCCTGCATACCCTGCACCATTTTTGTTGCCCTTCTCTGAACCCTCTCCAATGCATCTACATCCTTGTGGAGATGTGGTCTCCAGAACTGAGCCCTGTACTCTAGTTGCGTCCTCACCATAGCTTTGTAGAGGTGCATTACTACCTCCCTCCTTCTGCTAGTAATGTCCCGCCTATGCCTGCCAACATTCCATTGGCTCTTCCCTCCACCCTGCTACATTGGAACCCTACCTTAAGGTTTCAGGGGACTATGATCCCTGGATCCCTTTCCTGTTCTGATTTTTTTGATTTCCTCCCCACCCATCGTATACCCTGCATGAACGTGTTTACTCTCTAGGTACATCACAGCCCATTTCATGGGATTAAATTTCAGCTGACACTTTCCACTCCTCGAGCATCTAAAGGTCCTTCCTCATGTCCTCCACCCATCCTGGTGTCCACCCTATTGCAGATTTTTGTATCATCAGCAAATAGTCACACCCTCCCTCTTAAATCTTCTACAATATAACTGATGTAGATGTTGAAGAGAAGCGGACCCAAAACTGAGCCCTGTGGCACCCCACTCCTTGCCCTTGCCATCTCAGAGTTCACCCCATTTAGTAACACTCTGAGTTCTCCCTGCTAGCCATGCCTCCACCCAGGTTCCTATTTTTCCTCCCAACCCCATGCTTTCCATCTTGCTCACCAACCTCCTGTGGGGGATGGTGTCAAAGGCCTTTCTGAAGTCCAACTAGGCCATGTCCACTGTCTCCTCCTGGTCGACTACCTGAGTCACCCAATCAAAGAACTCAGCTAGGTTGGTCTTGCATGATTTCCCCTTGATGAAGCCATCCTGCTACTGTCCTGCACACCACACTCCTCCCAGGTAATCCACCACCCTCTCCTTGATTAATGCCTCCATTACCTTCCCCACCACAGACATGTGACTGACTGGGCAGTAGTTCTCCTTCAGCTCCCTGCTACCTCACTTGTGCAAGGGCACCATGTCCACCTTCCTCCAGTCCTCCAGCACCCTCCCTGTATTCAGGGACAGGTTGAAGAGCCTTGTGATGGGTGCAGCGAGCTTGTGCCTCAATTCCCTGATCACTCTAGGGTGCAACCTGTCAGGCCCCATCGCCTTGTCCAACCTTACTCTATCTAGCTCCGCCCTGACCCTATCCACAGTGAAAGGGCTCTGATCCACTCATTTGTCCTCCCTCCCTCCCTCCCCTTAGACTTTAGCCTTCCTCTTCCTCCATGAATACCGAGATAAAGTACTTATAAAATGCATCTGCGTTTACAAAGTCCTGCTCCAAGCTTATCCCTCCCCCCCTTCGGTCTAGCAATACTCTGCCCAGCCCTTCTCCTCTCCCTCATGTATCTGAAAAATGTTTTAAACAAAAACAAGGTGCTGCGTCAGCATGTGGTCTAAAAGCAAAACAAAATGGTTATATTAAATGCACGCTAAAAATAGAAAATAGAGTTAAAAATCTACGTTTTGACCTTAGGTCTTCTTCAGGAAATATCTAACAGAGAAAAAAAACAAGTTAGTATAGAGGAGAGGTAAAATGAGAGAGAGATATATGTGGAGAAAGAAGAAAGGGGAGGCACAGGGAGAAGAAGTGATAAATAGTAAGATTAAGAGAGAATCTGTGAAACAAAAAGGTGATGATGGGAAAGATAAAGCATAATGGGAGTGAAATAGCTGGGGAAGTTCCCAGGTGGAGACTAATTAACAGGGCCTAGTAAGAAGGTTGAAAGGTGGCAAATGTGTGGGAAGGAGACAGAAATGGAGACATATGGTGAAAAAGAAAAATAAATTAAATGAGTACAAAAACAAATAGACTTTAGGGGAAAAAAAGGGATGGCTGAAAGATGTTAGTGGAAAATAAGTCTATCATTTAAACCAGAGGGCTGCTGGGAGCCAAGGCGGATGATCAGCTTGGCTTCCATGTTTTTTCTATGGTCAGGATCCCAGAAGCCCTATTGAAGGACATAAACAGAAAGGTCATTGACATTGTGGTCCCTGGAGATAAAGTGGGATACAATGGGTTTATCATTTTCACCAATCCTGACTGCTCTGTAATGTTCCCTGAAATGGTCAGCAAGACGCCTACCAGTTTCTCTGATGTAAATAGCTGTAGACTTCTTGCAAAGAATACAATACACCACATTAGTGGAGGTACATGAGAACTCCTTGGTGATGTGAAAAACACCTGTAGGCCCTGAATCTCAGTCACACTGGAAATAAATTTGCAGTGTGCAGCAGTGAGTCCCTGTTGCAGGTTAGGTACCTGCAGGAGGAACTGTTAGAATAGGTAGGCTGCTTTTAACCAGGAGATTCTGCAGGTTATTTGGCCGGCAGTAGGAGGCAATAGGTGGTTCTGTAAAGGAAGCACCAATGTTAGGGTCAGTTTGCAAAATGGGAAAGTTACTAGTGATGATCCTGTGAAGAGAAGGTGTGCTCTGATGGAAAGGAAGAACTAGTAGAATTCGCCGTTGTTCTTGTGTGACAGTATCCCTCCTGCAGGGGTCAAGGTTACGGGGCATGTTACTGACCCGGGAGAGTGCTCTGTCCACTGTGCTTTTAAGGTATCCCCTGTTGATAAAAAAACTATGCATTATTTGGGTCTGCTCAGCAAAATCATCCTGTTCACTGCATAACCTGCGAAGTCTAAGAAACTGTGAATAAGGTAGGCCATTCTTGACATGTTTAGGATGGAAGGAGCTGTGGAGGAGGAAACTGTGAGAGTCAGTGGGTTTGTAATAGACTGATGTCTTCAGACCAGTGTTCTGGACTGACAGCTGGCAATCCAGAAAAGGCAGTGTAGAGGAGGATACTTCAACAGTGTACTGAAGGGAAGGATGGGCTGTGGTAAACTTGTCATGGAAGACTTGGAGGGTCTCCCTGGAGCAGGAGGTGGCCCCCACACAGTCATCAATGTAGTGTTTGTAGAGTTCAGGCACAGTCCCTGTGAATGAGAGAAAAAAAAAACGTTCCTCCAGCCAACCCACAAACAGATTAGCAAAGCTGGGACCCATCTTGGTACCCATGGCAACTCCACTGACCTGCTGAAAAAAACTGTTATTAAAAGAAAAAGCATTGAGTGTAAGAACCAGTTCTGCCAGACAAGTTAGTGTGTGTGTGGGTGGCTGCTGGACTTCCTGCTTATTCAAGAAATGCTGCAAAGCTGTCAGACCATCATCATGGGGGATCACTGTGTGAAGAGATTTGATGTCAATGGTGAAGATGAGCTGATGAGAGTCACTGAATCTGAACCTGTCAAATAACTGGAGAGCATGGTTAGTGTTTTTAGCATAGGAGGGCAGGGACTCAACCAGGGGTCTCATGAGGCCGTCCAAAAATGCGGAGATGTGGGATGTGGGGCAGGAGCAGGCAGACACTATGGGACGACCCTGGTTACTTGTTTTGTGGATTTTGGGAAGGAGATAAAACCTGGATGTCTGGGGATGCTGAACTATGAGTCTCTTAGCAGAAGCAGGGAGCTCATTGTTTTCAATAGCAGAGGTGATGGTGGTGGTGACCCCAGTCTAATAGTCAGCAGTGGGGTCCTGTGGAAGAGAAGAATAAAACCTGGTGTCAGAGAGTTGCTGTGTGGCTTCAGTGATGTATAGCTCCTTTTGCCAGACCACAACAGCACCTCCCTTATCAGCTGGTTTAATAACAGTGTCATTCCTACATTGTAGAGATCTAAGGGCTGCAAGCTCACCAGGTGTCAGGTTGGAATGGTTGTGCCTGCAATGAAGATTGAAGTTAGTGGTGTTTTCCATGCATTGGTTAACAAAATAATCAACAGCAGCAAAACGTCCTGGAAGGGGTGTCCATGCACTTCGCTGGGGATTGATGTCATTGATTGTTCTGGTGATACTGTCATCATGTGTGGGAAGAGGAGTCATATTAGAAAAATGAGCTGCAAGGCATACTTTATGATAGAAGCACTGCAGATCAACTTGAACCTGGGGTGCATCAAGATATCTAGGTGTGGGCAGAAAAGAGAGACCTTTGCTAAGGAGTGATTGCTCATCTTGTGTCAGGGGAAGGTCTGGAGGAATACAAAATACCAAATTGTTAGGTTGTATCTGACTCGAGGGCTCATGTTGGTTGTTGATCTGCTGGGTGACAGACTGGAGTTTTGCAGATTTGGTGTCCTTGAGAAACTGAAAGAGAGTGGAGTTAAGGTTTTGGATGCAGTGCTTAATAAAAGGAAGGTTATGTGGAGCCGTTCGCTGCAGGAAATCCTTTTGCCTTTGAATGGTTTCCTAGAGAAAGTTTTTAAGAGTTTATTAGTAGAGGAAACATGTGTCTCAAATCCAAATGAACAAGGATGAAATTTCAAACAGAAACTTTTAGGAATAATACCCAGGTGACAGCATTTGGAAAGAAACTGTAAGTGACTGCAGAGTTTAGTCTTAGAGCAAATGGCAGAAAATAATTCAAGAGAAGGCTTAGAAATATGAGAAGGGAATGCAGACATAGATGAAATGAAGAAGCATCATAGAGAATTCAGAAGAGATTTCAGATTAGGCATAGTGGGTTGCGGCAAATGTAGCATACAAATTGTAAAAAAACAAAAACAAGGTGCATCAGCATGTGGTCTAAAAGCAAAACAAAATGGTTATATTAAATGCACGCTGAAAATAGAAAATAGAGTTAAAAATCTACGTTTCGACCTTAGGTCTTCTTCAGGAAATATCTAAAAGAGAAACAAACCAAGTTAGTGTAGAGGAGAGGTAAAATGAGAGAGATATATAGTGGAGAAAGAAGAAAGGGGAGGTTCAGGGAGAAGAAGTGATAAATGGTAAGATTAAGAGAGAATCTGTGAAACAAAAAGGTGATGATGGGAAAGATAAAGCATAATGGGAGTGAAAGAGCTGGGGAAGTTCCCAGGTGTAGACTAATTAACAAGGCCTAGTAAGAAGGTTGAAAGGTGACAAATGTGTGGGAAGGAGACAGAAATGGAGACATATAGTGAAAATGAAAAATACATTAAATGAGTACAAAAACAAATAGACTTTAGGGGAAAAAAAGGGATGGCTGAAAGATGTTAGTGGAAAATAAGTCTATCATTTAAACCAGAGGGCTGCTGGGAGCCAAGGCGGATGATCAGCTTGGCTTCCATGTTTTTTCTATGGTCAGGATCCCAGAAGCCTTGCTGAAGGACACAAACAGAAAGGTCATTGACATTGTAGTCCCTGGAGATAAAGTGGGATACAATGGGTTTAGCAGTTTGACCGTTCCTGACTGCTCTGTAATGTTCCCTGAAATGGTCAGCAAGACGCCTACCAGTTTCTCCGATGTAAATAGCTGTAGACTTCTTGCAAAGAATACAATACACCACATTAGTGGAGGTGCATGAGAACTCTTTGGTGATGTGAAAAACACCTGTAGGCCCCTGAATCTCAGTCACACTGGAAATAAATTTGCAGGTGTAGCAGCGAGTCCTGTTGCAAGGTTTGGTACCTGGGAGGGAGGAACTGTTAGGAGTAGGTAGGCTGC
Organism: Neoceratodus forsteri; assembly: GCA_016271365.2. Taxonomy (NCBI): domain Eukaryota; kingdom Metazoa; phylum Chordata; order Ceratodontiformes; family Ceratodontidae; genus Neoceratodus; species Neoceratodus forsteri. Next base: position 732,648,207 of record CM057453.1, read on the forward strand.
TTTTAACCAGGAGATTCCACAGATTAGGTGGCCGGCGGTAGGAGGCAATAGGTGGTTCTGTAAAGGAAGCACCAATGTTAGGGTCAGTTTGCAAAATGGGAAAGTTACTAGTGATGATCCTGTGAAGAGAAGGTGTGCTCTGATGGAAAGGAAGAACTAGTGGAATTTGCCGTTGTTCTAGTGTGACAGTATCCCTCCTGCGGGGGTCAAGGTTACGGGGCATGTTACTGACCCGGGATAGTGCTCTGTCTACAGTGTTTTTAGGGTATCCCCTGTTGATAAAAAAACTATGCATTATTTGGATCTGCTCAGCAAAATCATCCTGTTCACTGCATAACCTGGCGAAGTCTAAGAAACTGTGAATAAGGCAGGCCAGTCTTGACATGTTTAGGATGGAAGGAGCTGTGGAGGAGGAAACTGTGAGAGTCAGTGGGTTTGTAATAGACTGATGTCTTCAGACCAGTGTTCTGGACTGACAGCTGGCTATCCAGAAAAGGCAGTGTAGAGGAGGATACTTCAACAATATACTGAAGGGAAGGATGGGCCATGGTAAACTTGTCAAGGAAGATTTGGAGGGTCTCCCTGGAGCAGGAGGTGGCCCCCACACAGTCATCAATGTAGCGTTTGTAGAGTTCAGGCACAGTCCCTGTGAATGAGAGAAAAAAACGTTCCTCCAGCCAACCCACAAACAGATTAGCAAAGCTGGGACCCATCTTGGTACCCATGGCAACTCCACTGACCTGCTGAAAAAAACTGTTATTAAAAGAAAAAGCATTGAGTGTAAGAACCAGTTCTGAAAAATGTTTTGTCCCCCTCTTAGCATTTCTAGCTATTTTCTCCTCAGTGGCTGCTTTTGCCCTTCTGATCTCCCTTCCTGCCAAACTCCTCTTCTTCCTGTACTCCTCCCTATCTTCCTTTCAGAGTGTCCTCTTAAATGTTCTGAAAGCCCTCCTCTGTTCCTTGACTGTCCCCGCCACCTCCCTAGTGAACCAGAGTAGTCTTCTCCTCCTCTTGCTCTTCCTGACCTTTTTTATGCACATTTCCACTGCTTCCTGAACCGCTCCTCTGATTGCCTTCCATAATTCCGCCACTGTTTCTATATTCATCTTACCTTCCATTTTTTCTCTATCTTACTCATCTTATCAGAGTTCATGTGTCTGAAGTTCATGACTGACGTACTGGTTTTACTTGTCTCCCTTCCTTCCCTGACCCTGAACCATACCGTGCTGTGGTCGCTGGTGCCCAAGACTTCTCTCACATGTTAGTCAGGACTACATCTAACAAGTTGCTTCTCATCATTGGCTCCCTGACCAGCTGTTGAAGGAATACCCCCTGCAGCTCGTCTAATACGTCTCTGCTCCTTGTCGATGCTGCAGCTGGGATTTCTCAGTTAACATCTAGGGGATTCAGGTTACCCACCAGTAGCAGTTCCCCTTTCTGGGCCAGCCTCATGATTGCCTGAGTTAGCCATTTATTATCCTCCTCCCCTTGTGCAGGAGGCCTGTATACCACCCCCAGCCACATGGATTCATCCCTCTTCCTTACTAGTGTTACCACAGCAGTTCAGTCTCCCCTTCCTCCTCCTCCTCCTGCCCTTTAGTTACACTAAAGATTTCCCTGATGTATAAGGCAACCCCCCTCCCTTGCCCTCCCTGTCCCTTCTGAGCAGTGTGTATCCTGAAATGGTTGTTACCCAGGTGTGATGCTCTGTTCACCAAGTCTTACTCATTGCAACTAGATCTAGTTCCTCATCCCTCATGATGGCCTCCAGGTTCACACTCTTATTTCCCAAACTTCTGGCTTTTGCTGCTAATCCCTTCCTCCAGCCTCCCCCATTGTTCCTCCTTCACCCGTCTCCCTCTTGCCCAACAATGTAGTGCTATCCTGGGGCTTGTAGTACCCCAAACTTTCTTCCTTGTGGAGCAGATTCCCCCCAACCTAGTTTAAATTGTAGGGATCCACTATCAATTCTTCTAGTTTGCTTTATAGTACTGCCACCCCCTCCATATGCAGGTGCAGTCTGTCTGGTGCAAACAAGCTCTTGTCCCCCCCACATAGAGCCCCAGTCCCCTACTAACCCTTACCCCATTTTCTCACCCCACCCCACCAGCCACTCATTGAACTCCCTTATCCTCATCTGCCTATCAGTGCTTGCCCTTGGTAATGGCAGTACCTTTGAAAAAAGTCACTAATTTGATCCCCTACAGTTTCTAGCAAGAGCTCTGAATCTTGCCTGTACCTCCATCAGGCGATTTCTCGCCAGGTCATTCATTCCCAGGTAGAACAGCAGGTGCGTTTTCTCATCCTGTTGCTTCCCCCTTGAGGGGATATAGTGAATGACCTTAGCTGTCATCATGCCAGACAGACAATCCACACACAAAGTGCTTTTTTCCCCCATCCCCACCCAATTAATTTTATTATAGAGTTCCCCAACCAGTAGAACCCTGCTCTCCATCTTCTTCTGGTTACATCTCCCTTTCATCCTATCCCAACCCCTGTATCCTATTTACTACCCTATTTTCAATACCCTTTTGACCATGTCACCTCCCAAAGTACTGTCTTCACTCTGCGCTCCCTCCAGCTTTGTAACCTCCACAGGAGCTTTCTGCCAGTCTTCCCGCCTCTGCCTCACTATCTGTGAACTTTTCTACTCAGTGTCTTTCTGCCCCTGCCTGTGCCCTGACTTTATTTTTCCTGAGGGCCCTCACCCTTCCCTGCCCCATCCTGCTTTTATTTATTTATTTGTTTATTTGTTTTTGTTAACCAGGTAAGCACACTAGACAACAAGTGCCTATTTTCAGGTGCGACCCGGGAGGTTACAGAGTACATGAGAAACAATTATACAATGTCAGGGTAACATACAGGCCCACATACTGGTGGTTCCAGAGTACAGGAGAAACAAAATACAGAGTCAGGGTAACATACAGGCCCACTTACTAGTGGGTGGGACAGCAAACAGTACACATGGCCAAATTATACAGTAAAGTAGGCAGTAAATCAACAGGGTACTTAGCAGCATGGAGAGGTACAAATCAACAGGGAACCTCAAGGCAGAGAGTTGGCAGTACGTCAGCTAGATGCATAATAGTATTGAGGGGCAGAAAACAACAGGAGGCAATGTGGTGTTGTTAACTTCCATGAAAAAGAAAGTACAGACATATAATTTCATGACCTGAGGGAATAACATGGGAAAGTGGGGGCATCGGAGTGCAGCTAGAGTGGGTGCTGACATGTCGGGGAGCGCCTCTCCAGAGAATGGGAGGAAAGTGATTAAGGCAGGATTGTCAACAGAGAGAAACAGTGGCCGGAGAGACAGCACACCAACTCCCAGGGTGGAGAGGGGTCGGGGTGAGGGAGAGACTACTCTAGGTCTATGTGGCACATAGACAAGTAGAAGCCACTTTGAGGAGGTTCCATAGGGAAGTTTTGAAGCAGGGGTGGGAGGGGGAGGCACGAACTAGGGCAGGAAGGGAGTTCCTTAGTCTAGGCGCATAGACGGAGAAGGCCCAGTCACCAGTGAGGGAGAGAGTCCTTGGGACCAGGTGGACCTGGGCAGCACTAGACCTTTAGCGGTTGGCTGGGGTTTCATGTTTGAGGGGTAGGGCAAGAGCAGAGGGCATAGCCGTTCTAACTATATTATCTATGAAGTTGCTGAGGACAAAGGCTCAGTGTTTCTCAGGGGGGAGCCACTCCAGTCAAGAACAGAGCTCACAGCGATGCGTGAGGCAAGGTGCAGAGAGTGTGAAGTAACATATGTTGTTATATGCAGTATCCCATTTTGCTAGACTGGAGTTTGGAACTGGGGCAAAGGCTACAAGCCCATAGCAGAGCATGGGAAGGAGAATCCCCCTGGCTAAGAGCCGAGCAGGCGGAGTGAGGCAATCCTTAGCTCTGTAGGCTAGTTCAAGCTTGCTGTTCATGGCTTTACATATGTTCCGGAGGTGCTCAGTAAAATCCAGTTGAGGATCAAGGGTGACACCTAGGTATTTGACAGAGTCAATGACCGGCAGGAGGGAGCCGTTTGCTCCAAGGACAGCTAAAGGAGTAGGGCAGGAAGCGGTTTTGGCCACTAATCCGAAGATCATGGCTTGGGTCTTGTCCAAGTTTACGGTGAGCTTGTGAGCCACAAGCCAGTTCTGAATACGAACGAAGTCTGAATTAAGTCTGGAGTTGATGGTAGTAATGTCCTGAGAACTAGACAGCACTACGAGGTCATCCGCATATAGTGTAGTGTGCCCGTAGGATGCAACGGAGGGCAGTTCATTTATGAAGAGGGAAAACAAAATGGGGCCAAGGATGGACTCCTGGGGGACCCCGCAGGTAACTGGAGAAAGGGCCGAGAGGGCACAGTTAAATCTGGTGTATTGCTGTCTTCCTCCAAGGTAGTTGGAGAACCATACTAGGGCTTGGGGGGAGAATCTGATCGAGTGTAGAATGGAGTGGAGGAGTTTATGGTCAACCCGATCGAAGGTCTTTGAGAGGTCAACGAATATGGCTCCAGTCAGTTTACCTTGGTCCATCGCGGATCTGACCTCAGAAGTGACCATGGCAATTGCAGTCGCTGTGCTGTGCTCCTTCCTGAAACCATGCTGTGCAGGGGAGAGAACTACGTACTCCTGAAGGTAATGGGAGATTTGTGCAGTCACTGCCTTTTCAAGGAGCTTACAGGTAGCAGAGAGTATGGCTATGGGGCGATAGTTTTTCATTTCTTTAGGGTTGTCATGTTTATACACCGAGACAACCTTGGCCACTTTCCATACATCAGGTATGATTCCCAAGATAAGGGAAGAGTTGAATATATGAGTGACCAGCTGGGCGAGGAGGGGCACCCCCAAGCTAAGCAGCTTTGGCTCGAGGTTGTCATGACCTGCACCCGTATGGTGGGAGAGACCGGCAAGGAGTGCTTGAGTCTCTTTAACTGAGATTCGTTTAAGGTAGAATGGCGGGCGGGAGGGGGGCCCACCCTGGGGTTTTGGGGCCCACCCTGGGGTTTTGGGGCGGAGGATTGGGAGGAGGGTAGAGCAGGCAGGTCAGAAAACATGCTATTAAATGCAGAGGCAATAGTTTATTTATTTATGTATTTATTTATTTTATTTATTTAAGAGATTTACCAGGAAGGCATGCTGAGCAGAGTACCGCTCGATTCCAGATGAGCCCTGGGGTTTGGGGTTACAGTGGAAACATGATTCAATCAGAACAAACATACAGTGGAACATGATATAATCAGAAACAACATACATAATGTGTTTAGAACAGCAGTGGGTAGCATACATAATGTGAATAGAACAAACTTATTGCAGTTAACCCCTCCCGACACTCATGTCAGCGAGCATTACCTTGGCGAAACCTCCAACCAGGTTTTCAATGTTTTGCTAGAAGCGCTGGGAGTTGTAGGCCGAGTTAAGCAGGGCAGATTTGCAGTACTCACTCTTGGTGGCACGAATGGCTCTCTTGCAAGAGTTTCTGAGCTGCCGATATTCTAGAAGGTCTTTACAGGTGCAGAAGATTTTGTGTTTCATCCAGCATTTGTCTCTCTGCTTCATTAGGAAAATCGGCCTCCATGGAGCCACTTCGTGACAGTGCCCCTCACGCTCCTTTTTGTAAGGGGTGCATGCCTGTTTTGCAGTGGAATGAATACAGCAAGGAAGTGGCCCAGGGCGGCAACAGGGTCATTAGTGCTATGGAGCCTAGACCAGTCGGCACATCGTAGATCCTCATGGAAATCTTTGAGGATGAGTTTGGAAAAGTCCCTCATCTGGATCACTCTGCTGGGGATTTTGGGTGATGTGGAGCCCCAAACGCAGTAGGTAGGAGAGTGATCAGAGATGGCATCCGGGAGTATTCCTACGTGGACAATTTTGTCCAGTCTGTTACTCAGTATCCAGTCGATTAGCGAGCCTTTGTCCCCCTGGGAGGAATCCTGATAGACCCCGTGATGGTCTGGCAGAGGGCGAGACCAGAGAGAAGAGGCTCGTATTGCTTGGTATTAGGCCCCAGCCATTTGAGGTTGAAGTCCCCCAGGATTTGCAGCTCATTTGAGCCTACCTTAACTTTAAGGAGGTCAAGTAGAGAGGCTAGTCCTAGAACACCTCCCTTCGGAGGGTTGTAGGCACAGACCAGATGCACTGTTTTGGTGTTCCCACGCAGGAGGAGGGAGTGAATGAACTCACAGGCTGTGGTATCAGGGGGTCACTGAGAGACAGTAGTCACGTTAAGGTGCCCCCTATAGTACAGTAGCACACCCCCCCACTTTTACTACCTGCCCTGTCCTGCCTGATGAGGCTGCAGTCCCTCTGTCACGTGCTCATTCTGTTTGTCATGGTGCTGCAAGCGGCCCTTTTGTACGGGGACCCTGACTGCATTAATGCCTTTTTCTGGCCAAAAAGAAATCCGCAGCAGTCCTGACAGCGCTCCGGTGAGTTCACTCACTCCCCCTCCCTCACTCACTCTCTCGTTCTGTTTCTCCCAGTGCTGCAGGCTGCCCTATTGTACTGGCCTCTTGCGTTGGGGCCTTTTTCTGCCCACAAACAAATCCGGAGCAGTTCCGACAGAGCTCAGTTGAGCTCGGTCACTCTCCCCTCTCACTCGTTCCATCTTAATCTATCCCAAACACTGATGTCCCACAGCGACCGCGCTATTCTCCGTCAGGAGTGCAAAAACATATTTTAGCCAGGATGCGAAAAATGACAGCAGTACCATTCATAAGGAGGTGTGAAAGAATGCCACTGTTGAAAATGTGGCGTTAAAATATTACAAATTTGCGAAGTTACAAGGGTGAGTGGAAACAGCTGAACGCACGCATGTAACACAGTCATGTTATGGAGTTTTGACACCAAATTTCCAACATAGTGGTTTTAGGACCTCTGCTCATGAACAGTGCCACTGTCATTTTCTTAATCTGTCCTGAACACTGATTTCCCACAGCGATTGCGTTATCCTGTGCCGCAACTGTGAAACCACATTTCACTCAGGATGTGAAAAATTACAGCTGTACTGCTCATAAGGAGGTGTGAAAAATTGCCATTGTTGAAAATGTGTCATGACAATATTACGAATCTGCAAATGTTACAAGGGTGTGTGGAAAGTGTGCAATGCACACTTGTAACACAGTCATTTGATGGGCTATCATCACCAAATTTTCAACATAGGCATTTTAAGACCGCTGCTCATGAACAGTATCACTGTCATTTTATTACTTTGTCCTGGACAGTGATTTCCAACAGCGACCGCTCTATTCTGCACCGGAACTACGAAAACACATTTCAGCCATGATGCGAAAAATGACAGCTGCGCTGTTCATAAGTTAGTGTGGGAAAATGGCAGTGTTGAAAATCTGGAGTGAAAATATTATACATTCGCGTAGTTACGCACGTGTGTGCAAACTGCGCAATGTACACTCGTAACACAGTCATTTTATGGAGTATCATTACCAAATTTTCAACATAGCCATTTCAGGACCTCTACTCATGAACAGTCACTGTCATTTTCTTAATCTGTCCTGAACACTGATTTCCGACAGCGACTGCGCTATTCTGCACCGTGCAAAAACACATTTCCGCCAGGATGTGAACAATGACAGCTGTACTGTTCATAAGAAGGTGTGACAAAATGCCAGTGTTGAAAATCTGGCGTCAAACTATTGCAAATTCACAGTTATGGTCTTGTTAACAGCTGTGCGAAAGCGCATGCTCTAAAACAATCATTTTGGGATTTTCCACCAAATTTGCAACATAGGCTTTTTGAGAGCCCACCTCATGAACACTGGCACTGTTGTTTCATTAATCATCTCCCAAAGGTGATTCTGCACAGTGACTGTGAAATCACCTTTTGAGTCCGAGTAACGCCATGACAGTTGAAGCATTCACGAGGAGGGGTCCCAAACACCCCATGTTGAAAATTTGGTGAAATAATTCTAAAAAATGGCTGAGATATGCAGCAAAGTTGAAAAAACCCTATTTACTCCATTATACAGCTTACCGGCATTTCTTCAGTTCGCGGTTGGCTTTGAAGAGTGCAGACGTGTTCCTGGTCCACTGAAGATCGTCACGCCAGACTCCGGAGGTAAGTATAGGGTGTGGGGGTGTGAGGATGCAGGGTGCACAGTGGATGGGAGCGGGTTACGGGAGGGGGTTCTGGGAGACCATGAGGGACAGTATTTTCTTTACAGGTAAAAAAAAAAGACAACGTGGGATGGTTTTTACCTTCACAGGAGCATTTGGCACGTTGAGGTGGGCTTCCAATGTGCCACTGGAGTCTCGCTTTTGTGGGGGGCACTGTAGCTAATGGGGGATTGGGCACCCCCATTGGCAAACAACAAAAGGGAGGATTCCTTTCTGCCAACGGGGATTGGGCACCCCATCGGCAAATAACAAAGGGGGGGATCATTCCTTTTTGCCAATGGGGATTGGGCACCCCATCAGCAGACACTGAAACGGGGGGTCACATTATGCCGACGGGGAGTGGGCTCCCCCGTTGGCAGATAAACATTGTGGGGGGGTTATATTGTTTGTGAACAGGGCGGCAACCCACCGCCATGTTCACAAACAATATCAGGCTTGCTAGATCTGCCCTGCAATGACAGGTCACTCCCTTATTGCAGCGGATGGCTTATGCTGCAATGACGAGGTGGCCCCTGATTGCAGCAGCTGATTTGTCACAAGTTGGTGCGAATGTTCCAAACTTGTCTCACCAGCAGCCTGCAACAGCACTGGGGGAAGAGGGAAAAGCCTTTGCAGGCTGTGGGGGCATTGGCCACAACAGCGCCATGCCTCCACAGCCTGCATCTCAGCAAGCTGTGCCAATATGTTTCTTGCACTGCGCGCAATCAACAAAAGAATACAGCTTGAGTTCCTCAATAAAGCATTCATGTTTACATGAAAGGAAGCAAGATTGGTAGCCTAGTCTTCACTCTTTCCTTCACCTCTCATTTACTCACACTACAGTCAGAATCAAGAAATGCAAACAGGAAGCAAGGGGGTAACAAATACAACAGCTTTGCTAAATGATAGAAAAAAATAGATAACATAAATAAAATAAATCTCAGTCCCCTCTTCTTACCACTCAGAACAAAAAACAAAATCAGATACATTTCTTGCTAGAAGATGATGATCATTAGCAAAACAAAAGTGACAAACCATGCCTAGACACTGAATTTCAAGCCCCTTCATAAAGAATGAATAACCAAAACAGCAAATAAATAAATAATGGGGAAATGAAATATGATATAACAATCATGACAAGAACCTTACTTTGAAGTTCTAATACAGTCACACACAAAAACACCACATTAGTTTTAGTGAACTTGCTTTCAAAAACCTTTTCATTGCCAAGTAAATCCTTTGGTCCACTTATCAACAGCACAGTAAAAAGCATGTGCTACCACATAGGTGCTGGGCTGATCTAAAGTTGTTATTTTGTATCAAAATTCAACTGTGAAAGAGGCTGAGCTTCTTCTGGTGCTGAGCGGATTTGAATTGTAATTTTGTGTCAAAACTCAAGCGAGAAACTGGCAGAGCTTTAGGTCCCACAAGCTAGAAAGAACTGCAGTGTTTAGCACAGAGAAAGCTGAGGTATGAAATGATACATCAATTGGAAAGCAAAATGGTGTGTTTTGTTTTAGATCAAATTAAAATAAACGGCACACAAGCAATTTTTATTACTATACCTCACATCACGCGTAAAAGGTAAAGTAAAATGTCTCTCCTTATTACAGAGAAAGCATGTCTCTTAGCTCAGAGTGGATGTCTCTGTTCTGAGCTGAGAATCATTCCAAGCATCACAAAGGTGCTGTTTGAGGTGCTCTGAGTGAGCATTCTGCAGAGAAAAAAAAAAAAATGTTGCTCATTTTTAAATTGTCAGTACTTTATCATACATTAAGTTACAGAGGTAACATTTTAACAGCAGACAGGGGAAGGGGTCTAGTTACTAATAAACCCTTATTTTTTTATCAAGATTAATGGGATTTAAAATAATCAGTTAAAAAGTAAACAGTGTACACTTGGGCTGCTTAGAGCGGCCCACCATTTAAGAAACATACCATGGGCTGCTTAAAGCGGCCCATGCCACTGGGAGGGTTAATTCTTAGACTACTTCCTGTGGCGTGTCTTGCTGGCTGATTTCAACCTTACTTCGCTGTGACCTACTACTCTTCTTCATCTAAGGCAACTCTCCTTTCCGTCTCTCTCACCCATCTGTCTCTGGCTGCTGGGGTGCGTGCCTGTGTTTTGGCTTAATCGGGGGACCATGATGCAGAGCTCTGGACCAGATATCAAGTGTAACCCATGGAATGTAAAGGGTTTGAACCACCCTGTAAAACATACCAAAGTATTACAGTACCTATGGTCCTTGCAGGCCGACATTGCGTTAATTCAGGAGACGCATCTCACTGCAAGGACAGTATCATGGTTAAGAAAGTCTTGGGTGGGTAAAGTCATTGCCAGCTGTGCCTCCTCCAGATCTAGAGGGGTGGCTATTTTAATCTGGAAATCCTGTTCCTGGATGGAGGAGGAGGTGGTTTCGGGCAAGCAGGGCTGCTGGGTTGCAGCAAGATTTGGTTACCCTGGCAGGCAGGCTATTCTGGGCAACCTTTATGGCTCCAATTCGGATAACTCAGATTTCTTCCCCGACTTTAGTCAGGCCTTGGTATCCCTCACAAAGGATCACCCTCACATCCCCATACTGTTAGGTGGTGACTTCAATCTGGTCCCTGACATATTCCTGGATAAATCCAAGCCCACTCCACAAACACACACCAGGGCACGAGCGGCTTTGCAAGAAATGATGAAAGAGTGGAGTTTGGTAGATGTCTGGAGAACGGATCTTCCCTCAGAGCAGGATTACACTTTTTATTCCCCTGTTCACCACTCTTATAGGCCCCGTTCACACTAGGGCATTTAAAGCGGTTCAGAGCGCTTGAACCATTTTAAATGCGTGCCAGCTCGGTTTGTGTTCGCACATAACTGGTTTAAAACACGCAATTTTGGAAGCGTGCTCAAACCCTAATGGGAGCAGGGTTTGAGCATGCTTCCAGAATGTGTTTTACAAAACGAAACAAACTACTTACAGTGTGAGCAGGGAAACCCACATTAATCCATGCTTGTTGGTCCTCCGAGGTCCCAGAACCCCCCAGTGCCTATCACATAATTCCCTCATGAGCAGCCCTTCATTGCACATGCGCGAACTTCACGAGGGAAAGATTAAAGAGGGAACATCTCGGAGCTGTCAAATCAGTGTGTCTGCTACATACAGGAGTGCCAGAAATTTATTATTTTTATTATAAAAAATGTCAGATCGTGCAGCATCACGGACGGATGAAGCAGTGAGAGCTCTTATTGATTTTTGGTCCACAGAGAGTGTACAGAATGAACTTAATTCTGTGCATAAAAATACCAAGGTGTACCAAAAGGTGTCTGAACACCTTCCTAGTCTGGGCATCGAGTGGAGTGCAAAGCAATGTAGAGAGAAGATTAAACAGTTAAAGGGAAAGTACCATAAGGCCAAAGATCAAAATAAAAAGTCAGGCTCTCGTAGAGTTGTTTGCCCATTTTATGATGCTTTGGACAGGATCCTGGGCATCTGACCAGCAACAGAGTCCACAGTAGCCCTGGAAAGTGCAGAACAACCACAGCCACAGCCACCAGTTGTTGAGGGGGGTGCAGGAGAAGACATGCCTGAATTCGATCTGCCCCTGTCAGGTACGTATTGCTGTGCTTATACCTTTATGCCCCTCCCAACTGTCACAGACACTTCTGCTGACATGATGTGCATTCTGCGGTGAACTGCATAGTGCACAGCAGTAAAAAAAGATTTGAAGCCAGCTGCAGAAAGCCACTGCAGTCTGTTGGCATTGCAGGGTCCACACGTTTGTCCACTGCTTCTGCACATCCTCTCTTGGCCACCCACTGTCTTCCACAACATCACCTGTTCCTGTAATGCAAAATGTACACCACCATTTCCAGAAACAACTTGTTTCCTGAGTGGCATCCAAAACCTCACCCTTGTACGTGCTGCTACTAATCATGGTATTCAGACCATGTAGGATAACTTCTTAATTTGTGTTGCAGAGTCTGAAGTTGAAGACAATGGAGATGCAGCTGCAGATATTCCTGAGACTGCACTGCCGTGCAACTCCCTCATCGAGAGCTCCTCAGTGGACAGTGACACACCATGCACCAGTACACCATCAACATCTTTTTCCCAAAGACCTAGTTCCTGTGAACCACTGCAAAACCTCAGGGAAAAAAGAGGTTAGTCGGCTGCAGGACATAATGGAATCTTTGTTCGAGCCACCAGGAAGCTCCTTGCTGAACAGCACAAGCAAATGAAGGAGGCAGAGGCAGAGAGAGCAAAGGCTGAGCTTGAAATGGAGGAACGTGAGCGCCGCTTAGAGGCAGAGCAATCAGCAGCTTTTTTTAATAACCTGCTGCAGATATTCCGCAGTCCTCATCAGCCACCCCAGCACCAGCCAGTGCCTAACCCATTGCCACCACCTCAAGCTGTGGTGTCTCAGGCCACTGTACATGGTGCAATGTATAATGTGCATGCCAATGGCAATGCAGGCAGCTGTTTCAACACTCAAGGAAATGTATGCCCAAATCAGGGGCATATTATCCAAGAAGCCAAGGCCTAAGTCAGAGTTGTTCAATGATGATGGACATGGACTGAGTTGTGAACAGTAGCGAGTTTTTGTCAGTCAACTACGTACATATTGAAATGATCACATAACACAATGTATTAAAATGTGGTAAAAAGTTATGAAATGTTTATTATTGAAACAGGAAAAAAATGCAGTTGAAAAGTGAATTTGAGATTTTTTATGAAGTTTTAGATTTCAGAACAGTTTTTTATTAACTTACCAGTTATAAAATGGTTTTAAATGTTTTTACTTGAATTATTCCTTCTTAACGGAACTTTTTTGAAATGAAGCACAAAAAAATTTAAGCAATATCAAAACACATAAAGGTACATGAAATATCTGTTTATGAACTAACAGTTTTATCTGTCTTTCTGGTGTACTTTCCTTTGCAACTCAATTCAATATGCGCACAGTAATTAAACAAGTCTGCACTTCTATTGCCAGTCCATGATGTGTGACTACTTCTCTTTCTGCCTAATAAATGTTTGCTGTGTTGCTGCTTTGTTGTGCTCTAAAAAAATAAATCAATAAAGTTATTTGTTGTTCTTAAGGCAATTTTTTTGTATATGTGATCAATAGTGCAACTCAGATGAAATCAGCTATTATAAAAAGGCTCTCAGAAATGCTGCAATCTGATTGGCTGTTAGGATTCCAACACCCTTACATTAATCCATGTTATACTGTCATGTACTGCCTGATCACCATGGCACATGGATTCTTCCTGTCAGCATTCCGTCCTCTAGCACTGCTGAATGTATGGAATGATGCATTCCGATTTTGAACCAGCATTCTTAAACTGTTGGTGGGAGAACTATTTTATTAAAAATCTCCCTCTAAATGAGGAAAACATTCAAAAAGTATACTTTTAACACATTTCTTTTGGAACCTTTTTTTATAATAGCAATAAAGCACTCTCAGGAGTTAGCTTAACAGTCAATCACCCCCTAGGGGCAACATTACACCCCTAGGGGGTGATTAACAGACTGTTAATCTAACTCCTGGTCATGCCTTATTGCTTAATTGAACTAGTCACATTGTGCAACTGTGGTGATGGAGTCCCGCAGTTCTGTGCAGAGCATGTTAAATGATGCCCGGGACATTCGAAAATTGCTGATCCACTCCTCATCTCCCCACGTGCACAGCACAATTTCATCCCACCACACTGAGCTACGCTCTCTGCACCAAATGTCCTTTTCAAAACTAAATGACATACATGTAGTAGCCATTACATGATGTAGTATAAGTAGTAAGTGATGCAGTTTAACCATAAACTGATGCAGCACATGCTGTCTGCGCTGCCTACACAGCCTTCTCCTCCTCATTTCACCAATCCTCTGCCTAGAACCCATCAAATAGGCAGCAGCACACAGAGACAGAAAAAGCCTCTCCATTTCAGTCTCCATTTCTAAACAAATCCATGGCAACAGATGAAGGAATGCTGGGATACATTGCAAGCACGTAATGCATGATGGTAAGCAGCTTTTACATGCTACTAAACTTAACATGGATCACACAGATTAATGTGAATGCTCAAGCATGCATTGCCTGAAGCGGATTACAGAAGTGAGCTACAGTACGAACACTGTAGCATGGTTAGAAGTAATCCATTTCTTAAAACGGATTACTTAAGTGAGCTGTAGTGCGAACAGGGCCATAGTCGTATAGACCTGTGGTTGGCAAATCCCTCAGCGGTACACTGTCTTGTCTCTCCCCATATCAGTAATATTCTCATCTCAGACCATGCTCCTATTTACATAGAAACATAGAAGTTGATGGCAGATAAGGACTGCAGGGCCCATCCAGTCTGCCCATTTCTTTTTCTACCTTATGAATGTGCCGTAGGCCTTTGCTCCATCAATGGCCTATCTATTCATACTCATCTGTATTGCTCCCTTATGCCTATCCCATGCCTACTTGAAGCCCTGCACTGTATTTATATCCACCACTTCCTGAGGTAGACCGTTCCATGCATCCACCACTCTTTCTGTGAAAAAGAACTTCCTCACATTACCCCTTAATCGGCGACCCTCTACTCTCATGCTCTGTCCTCTTGTCCTGCTATTTTTCTTATATTGAAACACGTTAGACTCTCTCACCTTGTTAATGCCCTTAAGGTGTTTGAATGTTTCAATCATATCACCTCTCTCCCTCCTTTGCTCTAGGGTATACATATTGAGTTCAGTTAATCTGTCTGCATATGTTTTCTGATGCAGTTCCTGCACCATTCTCTGGATTGCCTCAATTTGGTTAATGTCCTTGTGAAGGTGTGGCCTCCAGTACTGCATGCAGTACTCCAGATGGGGCCTAACCAATGTGAGGGATTATTACCTCCCTCTTCTGACTTGTGATACCCCTACTAATACACCCCAACATCCCTCTAGCCTTACCTACTGCTTTAGAGGTCTGCTTGGATGATTTTTGGTCATCGGTGATGATGACGTAAAGGTCTCTTTCTTCCTTGTGACTGCCAGCAACTCCCTCCCAGCCTATTGGTGGCTTCAGGGTTTCTCTTCCCTATGTGCATGATCTTGCATTTCTTTGCGTTAAACCCCACTTGCCACTCTTCCTACCATTTTGCTAGTTTATCCAGATCTCTTCTCATTCTGCCCGTACCATCTGGATCATCTACTCTGTTGCAGATCTTGGTGTCATCTGCAAACAGACAAACTTTACCCTCCAGACCATCTGCAATGCCACTGATGAAGATATTGAATAGGACTGGCCCCAGGACTGATCCCGGAGGTACCTCATTTGTGACTTGCAACTCTTCTGACTGTATATCATTTACCACCACTCTCTGCTTTCTGCCCATCAACCAGTTTGCCACCCAGTTGACCAAGGTCTGACCCAAGCTGAGCCTACCCAGCTTATTAATCAATCTTCTATGTGGAACAATATTGAAAGCTTTGTTGAAGTCAAGGTAGGCAACATCAACTACTCCCCCTTGGTCCACCACTCTGGTTACCCAGCCAAAGAAATCTATGAGATTAGTTTGACAGGACCATCCTTTTGTAAACCCATGCTGTCTTGGATCCTGTGCTCCTATGGATTCCAAGTGTTGCACTATCCTTTCCTTAAGGAGTGTCTCCATAATCTTGCTCACTACTGAGGTAAGACTGACTGGTCTGTAGTTTCCTGCCTCCTCCCTGCTACCAGTTTTGTGCAGTGGGATCACATGAGCCCTTCTCCAGTCTTCTGGGACCTCTCCTGTGCTCAGAGACTCACTAAACAGTTCTGATAATGGCTCTGCTATTCCCACCCTTAGCTCCTTTAGTACCCTGGGATGTATGTTATTAGGTCCCATTGCCCTGTACACCCTGAGCTTATCGAGCTCTTGTAGGACCCTTTCTTTTGTGAAGGGAGTAGTGCACACCTCTCTGCCCCCTGTGTCCATGGTGCAGAGCTGTGGGCCATGCCCTACCTTCTCTTCAGTAAATACTGAGCAGAAGTATCTATTTAGGATAGATGCTTTTACATGGCCCTCTCCTCATACGCCCCCTTATCCCCTTTGATCTTAGCAATACCCGCTCTGGACTTTCTCCTTTCACTAATGTATCTATAGAAAGTCTTGTCACCTTCTTTTATTGCTCGTGTTAGTGTTTCCTTGGTTTGGGTCTTTGCCTGCCTTACTGCCTTCCCTGCGTCCCTTAGGGAAGTTTGGTATGCCTCCCTATCTTAATTCTGCTGTGTTCCCTTATATTTCCTGAAGGCCAGCATTTTGGCTCTGACCTTTTCTGCTACTGTGTTTGAGAACCAAAGTGGTTTCCTTCTTCTTTTGCACTTCCTTTTCTCACTAACACAAGGGATGTTGCTTCAAGTATTGCATCTATAATGCTTGCCCACTTTGCCTGTACTCCCTCACCTGTATTTCTTTTTGCCAGGGCTAGCTTAACTCTGTTGGCTATCTTATCAAAGTCAGCTCCTCTGAAGTCCCATATGTTTGCCTTGGAATGGGATTATTTTGTTCTAGTGGCCAAAGTGAACCATACCATGTGATGGTCACTGGCTCCCAGGTGCCCTTCTACCTGGAGATCTGTGATCCTTTCTCTGTTAGTCAGTATTATATTTAGGATAGCCCTGTCTCTTGTGGGTTGTTGTACCAGTTGTTTGAGGCCCTACCTCTGTAGGGAATCCGCCATGTGTCTAGTTCTGGCAGATGTCCCTGCTGGTATTGACCAATCTGTATCTGGCATGTTGAAGTCTCCCATTATCAGAACCTCCCCTTTAGCTGTCATGTTTTGTATATCTTGTAACAGTAACATGTCTATGTCCTCCCCCTGGTCTGCAGGCCAGTACACAACCCCAGTTTGTATGGCTGTCCCATTTTCTGTTTCCAGTGTGACCCACAGTTCTTCTGGCTTCTTATGTGTATTCTGAATTTCTGTAGCTTTGATATTTTCATTGACATAAAGGCCACCCCCACCCCCACCCCTTTTTGTACCTTGGTCTCTTCTGAACAGTACATAGCCAGGTACTGAAGTCTCCATGTGTGGTTACTGGTAAACCATGTCTCGTTAATTGCTACTATGTCCAGTTTAGCCTCTGTCATTATTGCCTGCAGGTCTGGGATATTGTTTCCCAGACTGTGAGCATTTGTGTACATGATTTTCCATTGGTCAGATTTTGGTGGGTTAGTTGTTGGGCGAGGTCCGGCATTTCCCCTGTGCATCATATGGGGAGCTGGACCTTTTTCTTTACCTAGTGATGCAAATGAACTACAAACATGCTGAACTCCTGTTTGATCACTAGCTGAGGTGAGAGGGGTGTTCTTCCCATTCGAAGTTTCGGGTGTTGCACCCCTCTCCCCATTTGCTAGTTTAAATATTCTGCAAAAACATCAGACTTCTGCCCCAATGCACTTACTCCCTCCTTAGTCAGATGCAGTCCATCAAATTTAAAGAACTTTCTCTCCCAAAACTGTTTCCAGTTCCCTACAAATTTGTGTCCTTTCTCCTGGCACCAGCCCTTGAGCCACATGTTTAGCTCCCCCTATCTCCTCTTCTCTGATCTTCTGTCCATCTGTACCCCTCTCTCAGACTGGCAGGATCTCAGAGAAGGAGATGCCGGACGAAATGGATGATAGTTTGTCACCCAGCCTGGTTAGGTGTTCCTCGGTCTCCAAAACTGACCGGCTGGCAAGATTGTTAGTCCCTATGTGTACCAGAACATCAATGTTTTCTCCTGCTTCCAGAACAATTTTAGCAATGCGGTCAGTGTCTTTCCACACTGATGTACCTGGAAGACATCTGACCATTACCCCTGGCTGGAGATATGTATCAACTCCCCGAATCATGGAGTTTCCTATGATCAGAAGTTTTTTGGATTTCCTTTTTGCTTTTTTTGTTTTGGTTCCTGTTTGGGGCGCATTTTGTTGTGCTAGCTCCTGTGCTGCAGTGTCCTGCTCTGCAGTGTCCTCTGCCCCTTTGTTTGATTTTGGAGACAGAGGCAGATACCTGTTTGTAGTTTTTATATGGTTTGTGGAAGTGATATGTTGAAGACCACCGAGTGATGGGGCACCCGATTTGCCCCTCCTAACCACCTTCCAACCTCCCAGACCAACTACCCTTTGCAGTCGAGGTGCTTCTGTTGGATGTTGGGAAATGGCGGGCAGTTCTTATAATATATTTCCTCTTGAATATGCAATTTGAGGCATGCAATCTCTGCCCATGCTGCCTGGAGCTGAGCCTTTAGATCTCCAATGGCCCTGCATGTACAACAGTATCCTAAACCTATAAAACTGCCCTTCTGAAAAGTGTTCCACAGTACCTGCAGTTAATGATATCCATTCCAGGTAAGTTGCTGGGTTTAAAACCTGGTCAGAGTAATTAGAAGCAAGAAAATGAAAGCAAAAGTTTGATTTTGTGTTTTGTTTGTTTGTTTTTGTATAACTTGTTATAACAAGTTAAATTACTAGTGCCCCTGTAAATGAGGTCACTGTGTGGATACCCCTCTGATCTGCACCTTCCTGCTTTGCTACAGGAAATGTCACGACTGTGCTACCCTATAAAAGGAGTGTAGTGTGGGGTGGTTGGGTATGGGGATGGGTAGCTGGGCCCTTAAAAAGGCCCTTCTGAAAAAGAATAACTACGGATGAAAGAAACAAGGAGGTAAGAGTAGAAACAATCATCCAGCAACAAATTCAGTAGCCCTCAAAACTTATCCTAATGACAGATAAAATTGTGAAACCTGTAAAGCACCACCTGTAATAATTTCACAGGAGATATACCCTGTAAGAATCACTTTGCAACAGAGAAAAATAAAGCAGTAACAGAAGCTATACCTTGCAAAAGATAATATGAAATAGAAGATTACAGCAGTAATCTGTAAGCACACACCTGTAGGCACACCCTGTAATAATGCAGCAGAATGTATACCCAGCAACAACAATTTGAATCAGAGAAAAATAAAGCAATCAAATGTTAGCAACAAACAGTAACAATCCCTGTGAGTACAAAATAAAAATAACAACACACAGTAAACCTGCCTAGCCAAAAGGAGTCCTAATCCTTATTGTTGCTCTGGTAAGGTTATTTGCTCTGTCCTTTCAAGCAGCCTAGAAGAAAAGAGTTCAGGTGAAGCTAGGTGCCTTGGCCAGCAAACCTGGTAGTCATGTTCCTTTCTCCCAGCTGAGCAGGCAGTAGAGGAACTAGATGGTGATGTAATCCCCTGCTGTTGCAGGACCCAGACTTCTGTAGCATGGTGCAAAAAGAGGCCAGGGGCTACTTTAAAAATAATACTGTGGGTGAGACATCTGCAGGCACAGTTGGGGAGGCATTTAAAGCCATATTACAGGGCTGGATTATTTCCTTTGTAGCAGCTAAAAACAAAGCTAGGAAGGCAACCGTTAATAAATTGCAGGGTGAATTGTCTGAATTGGAAGCTAGGTACAAGGCCTCCTTCTCCTCCACACCTCATAAATCACTAGTTAGGGAGATTGTTGGGCTTAAATGCCACATCAACACTCTGCTTCTTCAGAAGGCAGAGTGGATGCTTTTACGCACAAAGCACGTGTATTGGGAGGGGGGAGACAAGGGAGGCCGACTACTGGCCTAATAATTTAGGAAGCAACAAGCTGCCTTTTGTATACATTCTCTAAGGGACCCCACTGGCTCAGTAACTTCTGATCCTAAAGGGATTAATAGGTGCATGCAGCAATATTACCAAAAGCTGTACTAGTCCAAGGCCACACTGGAATCCACTCAACTACTCACCAAACTGCGGGAATTCTGCCCTTTTGGTAGCATACCTCAGGTTCTAGAGTCTGAGAGAGAGGCTTTGGACAAACCTTTTACCGCTTCCAAACTCCAGCTGGCACTATCCCAACTAGCCAAGGGCAAGCCCTGGGCCCTGATGGCATGACCACCGAGCTATATCAACTGTTGCATGAAGAGATAACCTCCCCCCTGTTGTCGGCCCTTCAGGAGGCCCATACTTCAGGCACCCTTCCCCCCACTATGCGAGAGGCTCTTGTCACCCTCCTTCCCAAGAAGTCAGATGACCCCCGCAGACTGTGCCAATTATCACCCTATATACCTCATGTCAGTGGACACAAAAATTGCAGCTAAAATGTTAGCTAATCAGTTGGCAGAGGTGATCCCCACCATTGTACACCCTTCTTAAGTAGGATTTAGTAAAGGTAAGTCCACAGCAGATAACATCAGACTGATCCTTAACCTAAAATGGCTGGATCTTCACTCTCAGTTCCCTATGGCGACTCTGGTGGTGGACTTCCCAAAAGCATTTGACTCAGTAGATTGGTCATACCTACATGAAGTCCTTCAGCTCTATGGCTTTGGGCCATACATCCGTTAGTGGGTCATCACATTATACAGTGCCCCGGTGGCCAAAATTCTCACTAGTAATGATATTTCCCACTTGTTCCCATTATATAGGGGAACCCGTCAGGGTTATCCCTTTTCCCTTCTTCTCTTCCTAGTGGCCCTTGACCCACTCACCAGGAGACTGGTCTCCACTGAGGAAATCAAGGGAATATAGGTTGGGGAACACTGCTACTTGTCTGCATCTTAAGCGGATGACTTGTTGCTCACTATCTCTCACCCTCGGGAGTCTCTCCCAAAAATCTTGGAGATCCTGGGATCTTTTGCCTTTCTTTCTGGGTTGCAAGTTAACCAAAGGAAAACTATCCTTGCTCCTCTAAATTCAGCCTGTACTAGGGACTGCCTGCAGGGAACGGAGCTTCCGTGTGCCCCACAGGGCTTCTCATATTTGGGAATAAAGATTCTCTTTGATTGGAGGCACTTGGAAGCCAGCAGTTTCTCTGCCATCCTGTCTCAACTGTCTGTGGAAATAAATTGGTGGCATCAGCTTAATCTCTCTATTCTCAGTAAAGCAGCAGCAATCCATATGCTTTTCCTACCAACAGTGGCATATCTCCTCAATAACCTCCCTATCCCCCTCTAGTCTAAGTTGTTGCGATCTCTGGATAGCTTAATTTTGTTCTTTATCTGGAAGGGCAAAAAACCTCAGTGGATCCATAGCAAACTATGGGCCCGCTGGTTAAGGGGAGGTTTTAGACTCCCGTGGCTTCAGGGTTACCACCTGGTGCATCTCTTAGCCCAAGCCACTAAATGGTTTCTTTCTTCCTCATCTAACTCCGCACTGTGGGTCCAGCTCAAAACCCAAGTACTCCATGGGGCTCCCCCTGAACTTTTATTGATGGAGTCGCACTTATCACTTGCTAAACTAACCCCTATCATGGTGGAAACCATGAAGGGTTGCCATTGGCTTATGACCATAACTGGACCCCTGATCTCAGCCAGATCCCCCTTTTTGAGGTATGCTTGATTATGGAACAACCGTCTCATGGCAGTTGGTAAGAAACCAATTCACTGGCTTAGTTGGGAGGAGTGAGACATTTGCCTTGTTCAAGACCTATCCATGCCTGGCTCTTCAGAACTCATGACTTTTGAGCAGTTGTGGGCCAATATGACTTACTTGCCAGGGACTTTTGGAGATATTTACAAATATGCAGTGCTATACATAACCGTAGGTCCAAAACCACTATTGATTATAAATGGCAATGGCTGGCCACTCTTCATACTAAACCCAGTTCTCAGGGATTAGCAGGGTGCTTTTATCGCACCTGGAGAGACTCTCAGCTGGATCCCACAGAAACCTGCAGGATGGCTTGGAGTAATGAGTTATCTCACTCTGTCTCCCCGGGAGATTGGTCCTGTGTGCTTCGCCTGGCCCACTCATCCTATAAGGATGCCAGGAGTTATCTAATTTAGCTGAAAATTCTTCTCCATTGGTATTGGACTCCGGCTGCTCTTCAGATGTGGGGGATTCTTCAGAATGCAGAGTGTTGGAGGTATCAGCAAGGGCTGACGCATACTCTCTATATCCTAAATGCAATGCCCACACCTCACTCCGTTCTGGATTTCAGTGATATCGGACTGTTCCTGTGTTTTAGGTCAGCCTGTTGACCTTTCTGACCCCATGCTTCTGCTTGGTGAACCCTCCTCCCTATCCCAGTTACCTCCAGCCCAAAGAAAATGGATACTGGTGGCCCTTTCAGGGCCAAATGACTTAATGCAATGGAGGCAGACCTCTCCTCCCTCCATCTCTGCATGGCATGCAGCTCTTGCCAGGTTTGCGGTAATGGAAAGGCTTATTTTTGCTAGGTGGGGTCTACTCTCTAGCTACTATCACAAATGGAAAGCTTATCTTAATTCACCTCTATGTAATACTCCCTTGCCCCCTCCAGGTAATCCCCCATTCAAGATGTATCCTGATGGGGCCTATACCCCCCCCTTTTTTTTCCTTCTGTGCTACTTCACAGTGATAGCCCTAACAGGTGGCGAACAGCATCTTGTAGGATCCTGGTTTGGTATCTTTGCACTTGGTCTCCCTTTTTCTTTTGATTAGTTTATACGTACGTAACAGCTCACCTCTTCCTTTTGTTTATTGGTAACAGCAATATTAAATAGTAGGTATGAAATTAGCTATATGGTTCAGTTGATCTAGTTCTCTATATGGTTATGCATATTGTTGTTCATTGTGTGTGAACTGTTTCTTTGGAACTGTATGTACCTGTGTTCATTTTGATGCATGTCAGCCATGTAGCTCTGTACTTGTCTTTTGGGAAACTAATAAAATGTTCTATGTTAAAAAAAAAGGTCTAGTACAAAATAAAAGAATGCAAAACAGATGGGGCATGCATGTAGATAAGCAAAATGTTAAAAGAAATGATGAACTGTAACCTAATATAGTGTGACTCCTCTATTCTTTGAAGAGTCTCTCCACCTACAGCAGTAAGGACCCCTTTCATAGAACAAGTAAGCATTGATGGCCAGACTCTGGGGGATGAGCCCCTGTGGTATGCACAAAGATGGCACTTGAGACCATTGGAGGGATCCCCTTCCAGGTAATGGCAAATTATTTGAATTCTGTAAAATATACCAAGAAGTGACTGTTGGTTGGTTTGGGGGTTGAGGAGGGGAGAACGCTGCATATGACTGGATATACTCTTGGGATGGAGGAACAATGTGACTGATCAGTTGTAAGCAGCTTGGAGATGGGCCTCTCGGACCCACTGCAGAGCTCCGGAACCCATAGTAGCACCCAGAGGATGCCCTTTCTCAGGTCTCCCCTGCCTGCTGTGCTTACATGGGAGGTTAGATTAGTTGGAGGGGCCTCCTCTGCCTTGTGTCACCTTTCTGACCCCCATGTGTATGTGGGGGGGGCAGGGACTTGGGGAGGTCATGCCCCCTTCTACTCATGGCCCTAAGGGGTTCCCAATGTTCCCAGTGCCTGTCTTATCTCCCTGAGCTATGGCTAATAGACAGACATTTCCCTTCTTTCTGTTGCTCATAACTCCACAAACCACATATCTGTTAGGTAGGTTCCATGGAGATACATGAGATTACAGATCCTATTCCCCTATCCCTTAGGCATAGTATATATGTCTAGAGGGCTCTCAACTGAGGTTGTCCCTCGAAGTAAAGTTTAGGCTTTGTTAGTTGAATCACAGATGATCCAGCTCAACGGAAGTGCAAGTTTACTGTGTAAAGGCCAAAAGGACCCAGTTGGTCATGATGCCTTTTAGAGTTATTTTGTTAGTAATATTTCATAGTAATATGATTAAAAAGACTTTACTCCCAGTTGCAAAATACATGGTACATGCACAGGAATTTAGTTATTTATTTGAAAAGATTTCACCAGCTGGTCCGGTGGCGCAGAGGGCTGAGGCGCTGGACGTCTCACCTCGTGGCACACTGGCGACCCAGGTTCGGGAGCGAGCCTGTGTTGTCGGAAATCGGCATGGGGGGGCGGGTGAAGCCGGATGGAACGGCCATCAGGCAGCTCTCCTCTCCAGGGAGGTGGGGTGGCATCCCTCGCTCACAGCTACCCCTGGTGGAGGCTGGTGGCCTGCGCAAGCAGGGTGCCAGTGATAGGTCAATGGGGCAGGTGGAGGAGGGCCATTACCAGGGCTATAAGGTGCATGTGTGCCTCCACATGCATGCGTCCTTCTCTTGAGGTCCTTGGGGGAAAAATGGGGAGAAAACAGGAAAAACCGGTGGCAGGATGGTGACTGACTCTCTGCAGGCACTGCTCCCTGACCGGGCGTAAGATAAACCCCGGTAATTGGGGGGACGGAGCTGGAGGAGTCAGTCAGATGGAGGCCGCACGGGGAGGAGAATAAAGAAAGATGTGATAAAAAAAGAAAAGGTTTCACCAAAAAAGACAACATGAGTTGTAAGCAGCTCATTCCCAGAAGCATCCTGGGGGTTGGGGGATAACAGGGTGGGGAGGGCAAGCAAAATCATAGCCATACAAGTGCAATACAAATACATAAAGAGTAGTACAAATACAGTACATTTTAAACCACGACAACAGACAGTATGGCATACATAGAGTGAGACAGATAACTAATCTAAAGCCAGGAACATAGGATATGACAAGCAGAGGTAAACAGAACAATATGCAGATATAACAATACGTAATAGTAAACCAAGAACAGGTAATTTGGTAATGTATAGGTCAGAGAATGGAGAAAACCTTTGTAGTGCTTGGAGTAGCAGGCTGAGCACTGGGTCAGTAAGTGCTAAAAGTAAACCTAAAGAAGGCAGATTATAACGCAAGTGGAGGAGTAGAAGGGGGAAGATGGGGAAGAAGGACAGGGGAGGAGGAGATAAGGCGGGAGGGAAGAGAGGCAGGCAGAGAATTATACCAAGAATTATACCCTTCAGGATGCTGAGAACCCTGCAAGGGGCAGGACCCAGAAGATATGGTGGTGAGAGTGAGGGGAAGGGAATGTTAGAAGAGGGGGAAGCAGGTTGAGCACTGGGTTAGTAAGTGCTAAATTTAAACCAAAAGAAGGCAGATTATAACACTAGTGGAGGAGTTGGGGGAAGGGAGAAGGACAGGAAAGAGGGGCAGGACGAGAACTATACCCTTTCAGGATTCTGAGAACCCTTCAAGGGGGCAGGACCCAGAAGATATGGTTGAGAGAGAGAGGGGGAAGGGAAGGTTAGAAGGGGGGTGGCATGCCGGCCCGATGGCGCAGAGGTGGGATTTCCACTCGCAACACCGGCGACCCGGGTTCGGGAATGGACCCAGATCATCGGAGGGCCAGCCGGGGGGAGAAGGATGGAGCATCCTAAGGACTGCTCTCCTTCTCCGGAGGGAGGGTGGGGGAAGTGATCGGCGCATTGAGGACTCCTGGCAGAGGCCGGGAGATCTCAGGCGACCGACGCTCACAGCTCTGGGAGGCGGGGCGGACGCTGGCGTCATTGCGTGTCCCCCACCTCCGTAAGGAAAATGGCAGAAAATCGAGGCGGGCAAGGACCACCGTCTACATAAGCCCTCCCAGAAGACCTCGATTCACCACCATTGCTGCAGGTCCCCCGACTAGATACTGGTTCTGTGGTCACCAAAGAAGGTGACCGCAGCCCCGCCCTCCGGGGGGCAAGCAGGGGGTGACTGGGGGACCTCGGCAGCCATAGATGGTGGTGGAGGTTTCCTGGGGCTGTGACCAGGGCCGATTAATAACGGAGTCCTGCCATGCAAAAAGACAAAATAAAAAAAAATAAAAAGAAGGGGGTGGCATGGGGAGGTAGGGTAAGGGTGAGAAGGAGGCTGCTGAATAGAACGAGGGTGTAAAGGAGGCTGCTGAATAGAGGTATCTATGAGTGGCAAGGGAGTGCATTGGTGGGGAGATGAGGGGTAGCGAGTGGATGGGAGGGAATTTATTATACAGAGAAGGGCAATTAAGTGCAGGTGCAGCAATGAATAGTGTGTTTCTGGAGGAGGAGTGATAGTGTATGGCGGGATTGAGCAGAGCAAATTTCTGGTGGGAGGGAATTCCAAATATCAGGGAACTTATAAGAGAAGGCCGCGTGACCAGATGAAGTGTGCCATGGGGGGAGGGCAAGAACTCTATGTGTGGAGGTGCAGAGGGAATAGCAGGAGGGGAGGGAGGTACATAGGAGGGAGGATAAGTATGGCAGCAGAGATCCAAGACAGTAGTTCCCAACTAAATTAGTTATGTGTGACAGGCTAGCGAGGGAAAGGAGAGTAAAGAATAGAGGTTAAAGTGATAAGTGCATATGGGGACAGCCGAGTATGTAGTGCCAGAATTAATTGAAGAGAGTGTCCAGTCTGGATAAGGCAGTTTTAGAAGCAGTGCTATAAACTATGTCCCCAAAGTTGAGGACAGGGAGAATCATCTTTTGGGCGATTTCTCTCCTGGCTTGATGTGGCAGACAGTTACGATTTTTGTACGGAGCACAGAGTCTAGGGAGTAACTTTTTGTAGATGGCGTCAATGTGGATCCCAAAGTCTGGATTCTCGTCTAGCCAAAGGCCAAGGTATTTAAATGTGGGGACATCATCCAGTGTTGAGCCAGAGAGGGTGAGGAAAGTAGAAGTGGAATCAGTACTGGCCAGTTTTTGTCTTGAGCTGAAGGTCATAGGTACTGTTTTTTTTAACGTTCATAGAGAGTTGGTTGGCATTAAACCAATGTTGGACATTGTTAAAATCTTGCTGAAGGCAGGTGGCCACCTCGGAGGGGGAGCTTCTGGAGGAGTGTAGCACAGTGTCCTCTACGTACATGTGTATACATGAAGATGTGTGGGCATTAGGAAGGTCATTCAGAAAAGTAGAAAATAATATTGGACCAAGTATTGAGCCTTGGGGGACACCTGTGTTGATTGGGGGTGGAGAGGGAGTTGCCTACTCTGACAGACTGAGACCAGCCTACAGGGTAGGACCAGAACCAGCTGGTGGTTGACTCAGAGAGGCCGGCCACAGTCAGCTTGCTGAGGAGAAAGGGATGGGAGATAGTGTCAAAGGCTTTGGCCAAGTCAACAAAGATGGCAGAGGTGATGCATCCCTGATCCATGTCTGAGAGAATGGAGTCAGTGAGCCAAAGGAGGGAGGTGGTTGTGAAGTGATCTTTGTGGAACCCAGACTGGAAAGGGGTGAAAAAGGTGGAGGAGTCTAGGAAGGAGGAGGAGAGTTGTTCCACGGCCAGGTGTTTCTGAAGTTTAGCCAGATTAGGAAGTAGAGAGATGGGACAGATGTTGCTAGGGTTGGAGGTGTCCCCATGTTTAGGGAGTGGGATTATGGTAGCAGACTTTTAAGCATTGGGAACTATGGCACGTAAAAAGGAGAGGTTCATAAGGCTAGTCAAAGGATGAGCAATAGAGTATGCAAAAAGGTAGAAGAGCTTAGGCTCGAGACCATCAGAGCTTTTACCCTTGTACAGATTCGGGGCAAGTAAAACATGTAGGGTGTCTTCCAGGAGAACAGGCTTGAAGGAGAACTGAGGTGTTGAAGGGGGTTTGGGGGGAGGTGGCATTGTGGAGAGCTGTAGAATCCCCAGAAGCAGATCAGGGAAGAGATGCAAGGAGGGAGGAAGCACGGGTAGTGAAGTAATTGTTGAGTTCTGCTGCCACAGAGGGAGGGTCATCAATTATGCATGTGTCAATTTTTAGGACAGGAGGCGTGGAAGTGGTGGGGAGGACAGGGCATGCATAACCTCCCAGAATTTGGATGGATTATTAATGTTTTCCTGGAAAGAGGTTTGGAAATACTCCGCCTTGGTGAGGCAGACGGCCTTGGTGCAGGTGTGGCAGACCAAGCAATAGAGCAGGTTGACAGGGGGTACCAGAGGTTTTATATGCAGCCCATCCTTGGTCTCTTGCACGTTGACACGCTATGAGTTCTGCAGAGACCCAGGGAAGGTGATTCCTGCGGACCCTCACCTTTCTGAGCTGTGCATGACGGTCCCAAATGTTCAGGAATTGTGAGCTAAAAAACGTCATGGCTGAGTTAACAAAGGAGGCAGTGGTAATTGGTGTCCAATTAATATTGAACAGGTCATAGTGGAGAGATGACAGTTCCAGGGAACGGAAGGACCAGAAATTGAAAATGACTGGAGTGGACTTTGCACAGTGGTTTTACGCACACAGTAGACTACATGATGTTCACTGAGCTCATCAGGGAGAATACTGGAGTTTATTATACAGTGGGGGTGGGAGGTCAGCACCCAGTCAATCAGTGTGTGTTTCCCTGATTTGTGATTTAGATGTGTTGGTTTGGAAATAAACTGTTTTAAGTTTAGTGAGCAGACATGGCTGCAGATTTTAGACTGCTTGCTGGACAGCCAGTTTATGTTGAAATCCCCTCAGATGAATAGTTCACTAGGGGTGGCAAGGGGGGAGATGGAGGAGAAAAGATTGGTGATAGAAGAGCATGAGGAGGCAGGGAGGTCTGGGCAGCAGTAGACACTGCCTACAAAGATGGGAAGAGAGAAGAGATGGGGTATTTTTACTAGTTGCAGTTCGTAGGCAGAAAGAGATCACATGGAGAGGCAAACAGTGTATTTGATAGATGTGGATATATACATGGAAATCCTCCTCTCCTGGTCTTATGATCCTGGTGGATGAGAGAATATCCTGGGATGAAGATAGTTGAGTTGGGGATTTTGGAGCTGAGCCATGACTCTGATAGAGTGAGGACAGAGGGTTTAAGTTGAGTCATGGGCAGCTGCAAGAGGTCAATTTTGGGGAGTAGGTTTTGGATATTTAGATGTAGAAGTCTTAGTCCTTTTGGCAATATGGTTGGTGGAATGGGGTGGGGCCCAGGGTTTGGTTCTATGTCACCAGATGTGAGTAGCAGTAGTGATATAAGTGATTTTGTAAGGATGGCAAGCCACCTTTTAGATTGTATTTGAGGATGGCAGTATGCTGAAGTGGGCATGTTATTTGAGCTGCTGATTTGGAAAATAAGGGCACGCAGGGAGGGCCAGTGGGATCCAAATCTGACATGGAAACCAGCTGCAGTGCACCAGGGGAAGTGTAGTATTGGATGCTGAGAGGAGATGGGGAGGGTAGGGGAGGTGGAGGAGAGGCAGAGTGGTGGATGGCAGAGTGGATGGGAGAGAAGTAGGGTGAAGGAAAGTCAGTGGGAAAAGCAAGGGGAGGCAGACAAGGCGGAGAGGGAGCATGGTGAGTGGCTGGTGGAAGTGAAAAGAAAATAGTGTTTAGGAGAGTGGAGAGTAGCAGGGAATAGGACAGAAGAGGGGAAGAATGGGGAACTGTGATCAGTTTTTGCCAATATCTCTTCAAGTGGTTGGCAGCAAGTTTGTGCTGGATTCATGGGTGGAACCTGGGGGGGGTATTTAATAGAGGTCGAGGCCAGGGTGGGGGGCGGGACAAAATATGCTGGTAGCTATAAGCAGTAGCTGGTGGCTATAAACAGTTGCTGTAATTCACTTTTAGAATATTTGAACTGTTAGGGGATTTTAGCTGCAATTAACTTAGCAAGAATTATTTAAGCAGAAGCTGGCAATTTTAAACTGTAGCAGAATACATTCTAGATGCAAAGATATAGCAGCTGAGCTAAATAGTAAAGCAGTCACTGGCTGTAATAAGTTGAATTATGTTTGTCTGGGTTGAAAACCTTTAAGATTTGTGCTTGAAAGCACAGGAGCACAGCCAGGGATGAGGGAATAAAGAAATGGCGCCACAAGTCATAACTGGGTGATCTTCTGATTTGCCATATCTTGCTAGCTTCTGGGCCGAATAGGTGGGCTGGTGGGTGAGTCAAATTGCTGGCAAGACCGGGAGCCACTGCAGGAGTGGGACAGCCATTGAGCCTTATCAGGGGCTGACCCAGGAGCCTTGCTAGCTTCTGGGCTGAGTGGGTGGTCTGGTGGGTAAGTCAAATTGCTGGCGAGACAAGGAGCTGCCGTAGGAGCAGGACGGTCATTGAGCTCTATCAGTTGCTGACCCTGGAGCCTTGCTAGCTTCTGGGCTGAGTGAGTGGTCTGGTGGGTGAGTCAAATTGCTGGTGAGACCAGGAGCCACTGCAGGCGTGGGACGGCCATTGAGCCTTATCAGTGGCTGACCCAGGAGCCAGAGAGAATATAAAAATGCTGAGTATTTCATGTTCATGTTTGTGTTATTATGTTCTGTATGTTTAATTAATGGTCAGCTGAGTCTAAAAGTAATACATGAGAAGGTTTAGGTGGAGAATATCCTGGTGGGCTCCAGGGAGGGACAACTCCATAAACGGAGACAGTGATACCCTATAGCTACCAGTGATTGACCCTCTCTTACAGTTGTTCTCACTAAATGTGAATGAACTCTCATCCTCCATAAAGAGATTCCGAGTAATGGCATATCTAAAAATAACAAAAGCAGACATTATTTACTTACAGGAGACCCATATGTCCCAGCTTGAGCATGGTAAACCATCCATATTTGCTCTGGGTGAGGTGTACTCCTCTTCAGAATGAAGTGGTAGGAAAAGAGGGGTTGCTATTTTGATACCCAAACACACACCCTTTTGTCCCATTAAGACCTAGCAGGATCCTGAGGAAAGGCTTGTGTTGGTCCGAGGCACCATTAACAAGAGGGAAATTACCCTGGCTAATGCTTATTTTCCACTAGGATTTGCAATCCCACAAATGAAGGTACTGCTGAACAAGATTGTCCAACTAGCCAAAGGGATATTATTGCTGGCAGGGACTTCAGTACTACCCCTGACCCAAGTTTGGATTCCTCTAATGCAAGGTCCCCACGACAAACATCCACACACAAATACTTCAGAAGGTCTGTAAAGGAAGTTGGGTGGGTGGATACTTGGAGACATCTCCATCCCCATTCCAGGAATTACACCCATTACTTGGCAGTTCACCAGATATAGTCCAGAACTGATCATTGTTACACCCAGATAGAAAATCTACAATGGCTGGTGGATTCCCAATTGGGGGATGTAGTTCATTCAGACCACTCCCCATTTGTCACCAAATGGAATATGAGGTTAAAAAAGTGCCACACCTTCTGGCATCTCAACACATACTACTTGAAAAAAAAGAAGACATTGTCAGACTCAAACAGGGGACAGAATGGTTAATGGAGGACATGGCAAAAGCAGAGGTGTTAAATAAATATTTCTACTCAGTCATATAGTACCACTCCATTAAAGTGGTCCCAGAGAGGACTCGGTCAACTACAGGCTAGTTAGCCTGACCTCTATAGTGTGTAAACTTATGGAGCCTACACTAAAGGAGGGCCTGGTGAAATACTTGGAGAAGAATGGTCTGCACGACAGTAAGCAACACAAGTTTGTGGCCGGGAGATCCTGTCAAATAAATTTAATTGAATTCTTTGACTATGTCACAAACGTGGTAGACAAGAGTCAGGCAATAGACATCATATACTAGAACTTTAGCAAAACCTTCAACTCGGTGCCACGCAGAAGGCTGATAACCAAACTGAAGGCACTAGGGGTTGGGGAAAGATTGGTCAGATGGGTGGAGAACTGGTTGGGGGTCAGGACACAGAGGGTGATAGTGGGGGATTGCCTCCAGTACAATGGCAGTCACTAGTGGGGTACCACAAGAATCGGTCTTGTGCCCAGTGTTATTTAATGTTTTTATAAATGACATTGGAGAGGGTATTCAAGGTAAGATGTGCCTCTTCGCTGATGATACCAAAATCTGGGGGGGGGGGTGGACACTCAGGAGGAGTACAGGAACTTAAGGAGGACATAGCCAGACTGAAAAAGTGGTCAGGGATTTGGCAGCTGGGCTTCAATGCCAAGAAGTGCAAGGTGATGCACAGAGGGGCAAAAAATCCCATAGCAGAGTACTATATAGGGAACGTACAAGAAACTGTGTCTGAAGAAGAAAAATACCTAGGGGTAGCAATCACAGTAACATGAAGCCATCCACACAATGCAAAAAGGCAGTAGCAAAGGCCAACAAGGTGCTGGGATACATCGCAAGGGGATTCAGTAGCAGAAGCAGTGAGGTTATTCTGCCACTGTATAGGTCACTGGTGAGGCCCCACCTAGAGTATGGAGGGAGATATTGGCACCCATACCTAAAAAAAGACATCCAACTGTTGGAGGGGGTGCTGAGGAGGGCAACTAGGATGATCTGGGAGCAGCATGTCAAGGCATATGAAGAGAGGCTGGAGTCCCTGCAGATGTACTCACTGGAGGAGAGGAGGGAGAGGGGGGATATGATAGAGACCTTCAAGTACCTAAGGGGTATAAACAAAGTAGCTTGGGAGGGGCTCTTCAATATGAGAGAAAATACCTCCAACAGAGGACACAGCCTAAGGCTAGTGTGAGGAAAATTTAGGAGAGATGTGAGGAAACACTTCTTTACAGAAAGGGTGGTGATGCCTTGGAACATACTGCCTGAGGCAGTTGTGGCATCCAAGACAGTGGGATCTTTTAAACGAGCCTGGGGCAATCACAGTGGGAGGAGGTGGGGACAAGGAAGTGGAAGGGGGAAGGAAGGAAGAAGAGGTGACACAAACACTGGTGACGGGATAAAATACAAGATCCCGACACAAATCGTGCAGACAAGATAGGCCTAGAGGTCTCCTTCTGCTGGTTATTGCTTACATTCTTATGTTCTTGAAATCACAATGTTTTAAGGACTTTATCGACGAGAAATAGAAGAGATACAAAATTGTAACTCCACTGATGACATAAGCCCAGCAATCCACTGGGATACACTAAAGATGGTCTTAAGGGGGCATATTATTCAGTACACTGCAACGCAGTCCCTAATGCAGCGGGAAAAGCTGAAGGTGCTGGAGGATATGCTGCATTTTTTGCAAATGGCCCATAAGCGAGGGGACAGATCAGTCCTTCCACAGCTCCAGCAAACAAAAGCAGAACTGGACAATTTAAGTAAGCAACAGATGAAAATAACTCGGACACATCTAAGGCCGAGATTTTACAAAGTAGGCCCCAGAGCAATTTGATTGCTTGCATATCAGAGGCGCAAGCAACAGAAAATATCCACAATAACCACCCTACTACACCCTTTGGATGAAACCCCCTAACAAAACTACATGATATAGTCAAGAGCTTCATCACATACTATTTCAAGCTGTACACCCCCGACAAATCACTCCCCCAGGCAGAAATTAACACATACCTACAAACACTTATAATTCCCCAATTAACACAGACCCAGGAGGAGCAGCTCACCCAGCTCATAACAGAGACAGAAGTGGCAGCAG
Organism: Neoceratodus forsteri; assembly: GCA_016271365.2. Lineage (NCBI taxonomy): Eukaryota > Metazoa > Chordata > Ceratodontiformes > Ceratodontidae > Neoceratodus > Neoceratodus forsteri. Next base: position 732,681,357 of record CM057453.1, read on the forward strand.
CCATGGCCAGATCTAAAACTGTGAAATCCCTGGGGTCCAGATGGATATGGGGCCGAATTTTAGAAGATTAAACAGGACCAACTTACCCCCAATCCGGTGACCAAATTCAGTTCGGTCCTCAAGGGAGATGTGGTTTCCCCTCCATTGGTCCTATGCCTCTATTTCAGTACTGCTAAAGCCAGATAAAACCCCACAACAATACGGCTCATATCGACCTATCTCTGTCCTCAGTGTGGACTACAAACTTTTTATGAGTGTATTTACACAGACTAGATACCCTCCTACCAAAGTTAATTGGAATAGATCAGACAGGGTTTGCACATTCTAGAACTACAATGGATAATATCAAGAGAACATTGCACGTCATACATGAAATGGAATCAAGAAAATCCCCTTCAGCCCTCATTAGCCTTGATGCCAAAAAGGCATTTGACGGAGTGTACTGGCCCTTCCTATACTCTGTCCTGATAAAGATGGGGCTTCCAAATGCATTTGTCCAGGTCTTGCGGAACATTTATAATTCACCCAAAGCCTGTGTGAATATTAGCAGACACCATTCAGGACACTTCTCCTTACAGAGGGGCACCCATCAGGGTTGTCCCCTCTCCCCTATTCTATTCGCTATATACATGGAACTCCTAGCACAGAAGATCTGAGAAGCAGGAGATGTGAGGGGAATAGAGATAGGAGGCACCGAACACGGATTGCACTTTATACGGATGATGCTCTGGTGTACCTAAGGGACCGAAGAATACCCTCCAACAATTAGACACACCATTGAGGATTTGGCCAGGTTCTGGCTACAACCTCAACACACCAAAAACAGAATCCTTCACCTTCAACTACTGTCCCTCCCCACAGATTAGGCAATTGTTCCCATTTAAATGGGGCCTGGACAACATAAAATATCTTAGGGTTCATCTTGCACGGAGCCCCACACAGGCATTTAAAAATAACTACTCCTTATTCATAGCCCAGCTTAAAAATGATTTGATCCAATGGAACACCCTTCCTTTAAGTCTGACGTGGTGAATAGACCTAATTCGGATGGTCACCCTCCCTAGGGCGCTCTACCTTTACCAAAACATCCCTATTCGCATATCACAGACAACCTTTCTGAGCTGGAACCAGGCCATATCCAGATTTATATGGGTCAGGCAGAAACCCCGAGTGTACTTTAAAACCCTAACCTTGCCAAAGGCAATGGTGGGGGGGGGGAGGCTAGCCCTTCCTAACCCCCAGTTTTACTACTGGTCTGTGTTCCTTACTCCAATAATGGCTCAGCAAAACTCAACATTCCTTTCATATTGGCTGGACATTGAGAGACCTCTGGTAACGGACCTCAAATACTGTGCAGCTTTATACCAACCCATGGTTAAGCCTGTTAATGTCAATGTTACAATGCCATGGCTCAGACACCACATTATGGGATGGATGATCATCAGGAGATCATTACACCTCACCCCATTTCTGACCCTCATTTGTCCAATAACACAACTACCAGATTTCCAACCAGCCCTCCTTGACAATAAATTTTGAATATGGGAGCATTATTCCTGTAGATATCTTCCCCAGATCTGTGTTATGGGAGTGCTTAAGTTCTATGAGGTGGTGCAAAGGGAATTTGGACTTCAAAGATGAAATTTCTACAGATATTTACAATTTCGTCACTATTATAGCACACTCCCAAGGGGAGTGCATGATCATGACCTCCACCCACTAAAATATCCAAACTGATCAACATATTCATTTACCTTGGAGGGGGTCATTTAATTGCCTCTTTGTATCAACCAATACTATCTACACTTGAAGATAATACTGCCATGGTCTATGTGGCATGGTAGGAGGAAATGGGGATCCCGATTGACAAAAGCAACTGGTATACCACCTGCAAAAACTCTGCCATGGTTACTAGCTCGCATCAATGGAGAGGTACACTTGGAAACACCTTATACATTACTTTCATACTCCAGTTATTACCAGGCATTACGACCCAAAAGGAGATGCCAGCTGTTGGCGAATGTGATGTAATGCAAGCACAGCATACGCATGTGATATGGTCCTGCCCAAATTTGCAGCTGTTTTTTAACCAGCTCCAGAATGAGCTGAGGGAGGTGTTTGGGAGAGAGGTAAGCCTAACTGTGAGTCTATATATTCTATTGCAGTATCCAATAGAATATAGAGACCCAAATTCCCTATACCTCTTGGGCATTCTTATTACAGAGGCCAAGAAGGCAATTGCTAAAGCTTGGTTCACACCCAGAATACCCAGTATACAAGAAAGGTGGATGATTGTCAACCAGATCTCTCAAAAGGAGACACTCACACACAGTATCGATGATCAGAAAGAGAAGTGCACTTCTAGATGGTCCAGGTGGATCCTATATATCATGTTCAAGGACAATACCTTTGTTCCCTGAGGGCCCCATCCCTTCCCATGCCAGGAAAAGCCTATCAGACAAGGGAATGGGAGCTCCTGGAAGCATTTGGGAGAGGCAGAGGAGAGGAGAGGATAAAGGAGAGTCACCCCGGGTTATTGCTCTGTGGAATCCCCTCCCCCAAAGGAGCCCACCAAGGGACCATTTCCCCCATCACCTAGGAGGGAACAGCCTTAGGCACTATCATAGACATAAACCACTCAGAGACATGGCAGTGGAAATGAAATCTTTGATTGATAACTTGATCCTCTCCATGCTGTCCAATAATAGGAGGGGAGAGGTATAAGATATTTGCTGTGCTTGGTTAGATTTACCAGTGTCATGATATGGGAAGATATATGAGTCTTCGGCTCCTATCCAGGGTGCTCCACCTGTGTATGTAAGCTGTTTAACTAATGAAATGCCATACCAATATGGAATGTGTCGACTGTCTTAAGAAATTTCAATAAAAATATTTGCAAAAAACAAACAATTTTGCACTTAAAGAACTTCTCAACCATTCAACAGATTTTCACAAACTTTTGCAGACAAGATATCATAGGGCAAGTTTATTGACGTGCCAAGTTTTGTTCTTGTCAGATGTGTGGATTCCAAGATGTGAACAGTGAAAAAAACATAAAAAGTCGCTGTTCTTTTTTCTTTTTTTCATTGCGCTGTGCCCAGACAGTTGGAAAGCTTGGTCTGAACATTTAAGGGTAGAAAGGGCATGGCCCACAGAACTGCTGATCACTGGTTTGATGAAAACAATACTAATCCTTCCAAAAGTTATTACATTTTAAAAATGTGGGTTCTGAGCATGCTCAGTAAGCACTTCAGAATAACTGTATGAAATTTTCACATGGGGAATCATTTTTTTGTGAGGTTTTTCGTATGCCACCATCTTGTTTTCCTTTAAAAAAATAAAAATAAAATTGAAAACCCATAAAAATGGCATAGTTGAGGGAAACCAACGCATGTATGTTGGTCATGGGGACCCTGTTAGCAGTATTCAGCACTTAACTGTTGGAGAAATGCCCTTGAAATGTTCATTTTTTAAGATTATAAATATTTTTTTCTTGACTCATGATACAAAAAAAGATTCTTTTTTTCATATCACGAGTCATGAAAAGGATTTATAATCTTAACATAGATACATTTTAAGTGCATTTTTCCAACAGTTAAGTGCTGAATACAGCTAACAGGGTCCGGATGACCAACATACATGCGCTGGTCTCCCTCTAGTATGCCATCTTTGTGACTTTCATCCATTTTGATGAGGGAAAAATCCATTTTCGTTTGCTGCCATCTGTTCCCTGGTGTCTAGTGGCACCTTTCACTGTCCAATTGCCGTCCAATCCAATCCAATTTTATTTATAAAAAACGCTATTCAAATTATCATAGTGCTTACACAATACTAATTTAAAAAACAGTTTGAAATGATCATGAATAGATAAAATACAGTAGCATCCTTCAGTTCATTCAAACTCCAGGAAAGCCAGATAGAAATGATGCATTTTCAATGCAGATTTAAAGCTCTTCACGATCTGGCACTCCCTTATCTGATGAAGTAGAGAATTCCTCAAGGTCGGGGCCACAAATATAAATACATGGTCTCCAGAGGTCTTCAAACACACCATGGAAACCTCTAGCAATCCCTTGTCAGTGGGGCAGAGTGGGAGGAGAGGGCAGTAAGGGCTTAGAAGATCTTGCAGATAACATGGTCCCTGTCTGTGTAGGACTTTATAGGTCAGCAAGCTGACTTTGAAGGTGATCAACCACTGAATAGGTAGCCAGTACAAATTGCACAGCACAGGAGTGACATGGCTAGATTGAGACAAACCAGTCAACAGCCTGGCCATTCTGCACCAGCTGTAGGCAGTGGATATCCACCCCGGGTAGCCCTAGGTACAGGGAGTTGTAGTAGTCAAGGTGGAAGATGACAAAGGCGTGGACCAACATTGGAAAGTAATCAGGTGGACCAGGAGCTTAATACAGGTGATATTCCTCAGATGGTAAAAAAAGAGGACTTGATGATGGATGACACCTAAGATTTAAGTGTCAATCCCTCGTCAAAAATAACACCCAGACTCCACACCCAGTTAAAGGCCATCAGCTGGCAGCCACCCAGACAAAGACCAGAAGGCCTCCCAGCCAGAAGCCCCTCAACCCAATGACCTGAGTCCACAATCAAACCCTCGGACTTATCTGGGTTCAACCTCAAAGTGCTGAACTGGTTGGTTCTGTGCATTGGCTATCTCCTTGGAAAGGAACTCTGTCTTCTTACAGGAGATGGCCATTTTGTAGTCTTTGTAATGGGCCATCAATCTAAGCCTGTCAACCTCAAGACCTGATTTCCACTAACACTGTTCCATCCTTCACCTCACTCTCCTCAACTCCTTCAAGGTCCCATCAAACCAAGGAGACCATGGGCAAAGAGTGAGGGGAAGAACCCAGACAGGAGCTATGGAATCCAGAGCCTCCATCACAGCCTTATTATAAGCCCGTAACAGATTGTCTGGATCCAATCTTGCATCTGGAAGACCCAATAGGTCCAACACCACCATCATACCATCTGGAACAAAACCTCTTTAAGGACAGTACCGATCCATCTCCATAGGGGCAGACCTATAGGAGGGAACCTGGAAATTGAACCTTATAGTGTGATGGTCAGACCAAACGACTGGCTCCACCACCAGGTCGTAGGTCTCCATATCCAGTAGAAAGACTAGGTTCAACAAATGACCATGCTTATGGGTCACAGAGGTAATCACCTGTGTGAAGCCCAGAGAATTCATAAACTGGAGGAAGTCCTGTCCAAATTGCAAGAGTTTATCATTGACCCATGCATTGAAGTCCTTAAGAATCATCCATCTTGGAGACTCCAATACCATGTTGTTGATGAAGTCTGTGATTTCCTGCAGGAATTGCTTCCCATCCCCAGTGGATGGTAGACAAGAAGAATCCTGCACCCCACATCTGCACCAATGATACATTTAAAGGATCCAGTCTCCCCAACTGGCACATCCACAAGGGTCAATTCTGATCTAAAACAAATGTCTACACCCCTGCCCCTATGATCCATCCTCAGGTGGTGTATCACCAAGAACCCAGCTGAAACAACTGACTCCAGAACTGGGCCAGAATTATCATCCAGCCAAGTCTCGGTGATGCAAGCCAGGTCTGGTGACCCCACAAGATCCATAATTATTGCGGTCTTGTTTTTAATAGACTTGGCATTGCATAACACTGCCTGAGTAGGATGAGTCACTGAGGCCAGCCGTGTCATCTGCCCACCCAAAGAGGAGCCCTAGGGTGTGAGCATCCGACAAGGAGGGCCCCATCTGGAACCCACTTCACCCCAGAGCATCTTCTGGTCCCCACGACCCCAATTCGCCCACTCAACTCCACTCTTTCTCTAGATCCAGGTACTTTGTAAGGTTTCCCTGGTGTCTAGTGGCACCCCCGCTGATTGCAAGTCTCTATAATTTGTAATGGTTCCCCAGTGTCTAGTGGCACCCCCACTCTCTGATCATCATTCCCATATGTTTAACTGTTTCCTTTGTGCCTAGTGCCACCCCCCTTCCCGATCCCATACCCATATATTGGAATCTTTCCTTGGTGTCTAGTGGCACCCTCACCCTCCGATCACTGTCCCCCTTCACTTCTGTCTTTTCACTGATGTACAGTAGTACTCCCCTCTGACCACAATTTTCTCTGAAAAAAAAAAAGGAAACAGTTCCTCAATGTCTTTTTTTAACCTATCAAAAAAGAAAACAGTTCCTCACTGATCCGACCCACCCTGCCCCAACCTCCCATTCAGTACCCACCACCCTGAACACCTCTGACACCACACACACACACCCTCACTCACCTAAACAGGTCCTAGGGTGAAGATCCTATCTCTGACTGTAGACACATCTTGCTGCTGGAACTGCTGGTTGCTATATGAGAAACTAAGGTAATGGTATCTCAATGTATTTCAATGGAGTTTTCAACTTTGGTGCATAACTTTGCCATTTCTGCATATTTTTACACTAATTTTTTTTATATGGCCTTTCTGAGACCCCACCTCATGAATGTTGGAGGAATTATGCAAATCTGGCCTGAAAGACGATTTTGCAGCCATTTGGCAAGAATAACCTTTCGGCCAGGATTTGAAAATTTTTACCACCTTGTTCATAAGGTGGGGTCAAAAGATGGCTTTATTGAAAATATGAGGAAAAAAGTATATAAAAACATTTTGTGCATACATTGAAATTTTGCTATGCTCGCTCAAAACTTTGGCAATTTTAAATATTTTGACCCCAAATTTTCAACATAACCATCTCTTTACACCACCTCCTGAACATGACAGCTATCATTTATCAAACCCTGACCAAACTGTGTTTTCACACCTGTGGCACTCAATGGCATTGCAGTGGCAACTAATCATGTTTTGGCAGGGATTTCAAAATTTCCATTACCAGGTTCATGAGGTGGAATAATAAGGCTATGCTGAAAAGTTCATTCCTGTTTAAATAGAAATTCAAGCAGGCCCTGCACTTCCACAGCAACATATATGTATGCATCTAAGGAGGGATGGGAGCTCAGGACCCAGAGGGCCCTGTGCTCAAATACAAATGAGGATGCAATTACACTATCTCAAAGAGTAAGGAAATTCTTTGCAAAAAAATGGTGTTAATGCAACATTAAGGATTCAGGCTAAAGTGACGAAAGTAGGGAAATGTGACTTTAGGGTTTCTGACCATAAAACTGCCCTTCCCCCACGCCTGAAGCAAACATACACACCTAATGTGGTGAGCTTTAGGTTTGACAACCCCAGGAAGACTGCACCCCTGATTTGCTTCAGAGGTGGGGGTGTGGTTTTAGAGTTGAAAACCCTAAAGTCACATTTCCCTACTTTTGTTGCTTAGCCTTAACCCTAAATGTTGCATCAACTCAGTTTTTTTTGCAAAGAATTTATAATAAAGTGCATATGTTTACCTCTTGACAGTGTTTTTATTTTTTTTTATTTTGATATGTCTAAAGTAATTGAATTTGTCAATTTGGTCAAGCGTGAAGAAGTGAGTGAGACAGTTTTCTCCTGATGTACTTGTTTATGCTTTGGCACTGTCTTTTGTTCACATCACAAGCACACTGACACACCAAACAGGTGCCGAGCTGTCAGACAATTCAGTCTGAAGAAAGTGAAAGAGAAGCTGTTTTTATTTTACATTGATTACAGTATTTTGTGTACTTCTTTTATATTTCAGTACTGATAAATTCAAGTAAGCAGTGTAAAGCATTTAAAAGGTGTTTAAAAATGTTTTTACTTTTAATGTCTGTGTTTATTTGTCATTTTTTTTTTATATTCACTGGTTCATAATCACGTGAGGCCCATGTGAGAAGCTGGGAACCTGTAGACCTGTAAACCTGACATCAGTGGTGGGCAAAGTGATGGAGGTCATCTTAAAAGAAAGGCTGGGGGTGTTTCTGGAGGCATGGGGCCACCTAAATGACCACCAGCATGACTTCATTCAGGGCAGATTGTGTCAGACCAACCTTGTGGAGTTCTATGACTGGGTGATGAAGGCGCTGGACCAAAGCAGGCCGGTGGATGTCCTCTTTCTAGACTTCAACAAGGCGTTTGACTCAGTGCCACATCCTGGGCTGCTGGCAAAGCTGAGAGAAATGGGGGTGGGGGTACAGTTGGTCAGATGGATAGGGAACTGGCTGACTGGGCATTCCAGAAGGTGGTGGTTGCTGGGGGGTTTGATCTCCTAGGAGCGTCATTAGTGGGGCCCGCCAAGGATCAGTGCTAGGCCCACTACAGTTTAACACCTATCTCTCAGACATCAGGAACAGTATCAGGAGTGAAATAAGCCTCTTTGCCAATGACTTGAAGCTGGGGGCAATGGTGGATGATGGAGAAGGTAGATTAGCCCTACAGGGGAACCTGGATACTCTGGAAGGGTGGTCCCACAACTGGAAACTGAGGTTTAATATGGGAAATGCAGGGTCTTCCACCTGGGGGCTAGGAACCCAGCTCATGTGTACACCTTGGGAGGGGAGACACTGCAGGCTTTGAGTGGAGAAAAGGACCTAGGGGTGGTTGTGGATGCCAAGATGAACAACTCAGAGCAGTGTAGAAGAGTTGTGGCCAAAACAAACAAAATGCTGGGGTGCATAGCCAGGAGGATAACCTTGAGGAGCCAGGAAGTACTCCTTCCACTGTCTAATTGCCTGGTTAGTCCATACCTTGATTACTGCATGCAGTATTGGCAACTGCACTTAGAAAGGGACATTGCACTCCTGGAGGGGGTACGGAGGAGGGTAATCAATATGATGCAGGATCTGGGGGTGAGGTCCTTTGAAGAGAGACTTGAGGAACTCAATCTGTACTCCATGGAGGAGAGGAGGGACAGAGGGGATATGATTGAAGTATTCAAATACCTTAAGGGGGTAAATAGGGAAAGCCTGGACAGGGTGTTCCAGCTAAGGGAGTAGGGGGCCACCAGGGGGCATGATATGAGGCTTGTCGGCAGGAGACTAAGGGGGATACAAGGAGTGCTACTTCACTGAGAGGGTGGTGGATCCTTGGAATGCACTGCCTGCAAAATTTGGCTGTGTATGCTGTGGAGAGGTTCAAGAGAGGATGGGATAGGTATATAGGTAGAGGGAGTCTGAGAAGGGCCAGCATCGGAGAGGAACCACAGTTGGGGGGCTGGGGCTGGGAGTTTTGGGGGAGGGTGGGGGAGGTTGCAACGGGGCTCAGAAGGGGGACTGATCCTCGAGCAGACTCGATAGACCATAGGTCCTACTCTGCTGGCTTCTTAGTGTACCCCGCCGTTACCCAGGGTTACAAGAATCCCAGTTAGACCTAGTAGCAAGCAGGGAAGGCAGTTTGTGAAATTCCAGTTAAATGGATTTCACACTGTCTCACTCTGTTCTCAGTCTCAGCTGAGACTGAGGGATGACATCATTTTAGAACTGTCGCAGCTGCATAAGCCACTTTGGAATGTTGCAGCTAGGGAAGTTAGGATAGAATGTTGGTAGGTTTTGATTTTAGTCAGTAGTCAGTCTGTAGTACAGTGTTGAAGAGGGAGGAGGTGTGCTGCAGCTGCAGGCTGTCATAGCCCTCAGCTCTGACAAAGAGCTATATTTTTGTTTGAGGTGTGTGTTCTCACCTGAAAAGGAACACAAGAAGAGCCAAGTGAAGTGGTAGAGACCACTTACAAAGGTTCAGGGCCCTCTCCCTGCAGGGATGGGGGGGAGATTCAGCCTACTTCCAGGGGCAATCCCCTGGCCCAGCTAGAGGAAGAAGAAGTTGCCTAAATTTAGGTTCGTGCTGAGGCACCAGACGTTTTGTGATTTCTTTGAAGAAGAAAAACCTCTGGGGCACCTGCAATCAAGGGGTGAGTTTGCTCTGCTAAAGGGCCAATGTGTTTTCACCTGGGACAAGATGAATTTAAGTGACTGTTACTATAGGGTCAGGAAAAGACAGCCAAGTACAGTTTCAAAAGTTGTGGGAATTGGACTGCTTAACTCTGTTGGGGTCTAGAGAAATGGACACAGCCACTCTTTAAGTATGTTTCAAGTTCAGCACATGTGGGATGGAAGAAATAGGAGATTAAATGTGACATACATTTATAGAGAATCTACAGAGTAAAGTGTTTCTAGAAGAGGTGTTAAAGTTCAGAGGAATGGCTGGGTATGATTTATGGGAGCAAAAGGTGGGAACCCCCCCCCCCCATCTGGTGTGACCAGATTCACCTCTACAGGCTTGCTTTGGGACACTTGTTTGCTTTCTCTCAGGTACTTGGCCAGTACCTGAGGAAAGTACCCAGACATGGGATTGTTGAAGAAAATTTCCCTTGTGGAGCAGAAGTGCTCGTAGGTGGTTTAGGGAGCCACCAACAAATCTCCATGCTATATGGAAAGTGGTCCAAAGGGCTGGCAAGGGAGCCGAGCCATGGAAGGAAGGTAGTCCAAACGGCTGGCAAGGGAGCCAAGCCAGGGAATCTGAAAAAGAGTCAAAATAGGGCAGTGTGCCCTAGGTGTTCTTAAACCTGAGGGTTTAACAGTACTGAAGATGTGTGTGAGCTCTGGAGAAATCTGCATTTACCAGGAGTGTAGCCCTGTTGGGGTCCATCTATGCTTTATTGTTCAATGGTGTTTGTGAATAAAAATCACACTTTAGAATCCCAGTCTCTGGTAATGGATATTTCAGTTATTTCTTCCTGTGTCCAGATTACTTGGGGGCCCCTGTACAGAGTAGTCAAACCTAATCACCAAATTCAAGAGGAGGTGGAGTAGCAGTATACATACAAAATAGTATAGAGTGTGTAGAGGTGAATGATATTACCCCTGTATCTGATGGTATAGAAATCATGTGGCTTAATGTAAATATAGATTCAAACATGGTGTTATTAGGACTATGTTATTGTCCACCTTCATTAGACTCCAGCAAGAATGACTAATTTTTGTACCATCTGCAAAATATTAATCATTTGCACAATAGTATATTAATGGGTGATTTTAACTACCCAGGTATTAAATGGGATATACTGGAGGGATCTAACCATCAGGAAACAAAATTTCTGGAGATGATTCTATATTTGGGTCTGGATCAAATCGTTCATGAACCAACAAGGAAGGATAATATCCTGGATCTAATCCTTACAAACATTATTGATCAGAGTGAATCCCCAAAAATAATAGAGCCACTGGGTGATAGTGATCACTGTATGGTCCTGTGGTCTATTAATTATTATATGCAAGATATTAAGGGGATTACAAAATTGCATAATTTTGACAAAGCAAACTATAGGCAAATAAGAACTTATCTGAAGCATTGGAACTGGAAAGATGCCTTACACTCTTACAGTAGATAGGATGTGGTTACTAATTAAAACTAAAATTTATTTCTGTATAAAAACATGGGTCCCAGAGAGAAGGAAATATAAAAACCAAAGGAGATTATCAATATGGCATTCGTCAGCTATTGGCAGACTTATTAGAAGTAAGAAAAAAGCCTTTAATAAATCTAGAAAATACAGAACAGAGCTGAACGGGTCTAAATTTAAACAAAAAGCTAAAAAAAAAACTGCAATTAGCAGGGCTAAGAAAGACTTAGAATATAATTTGGTGACTATACAAAAAGATATTAAAAAACATTTTTTAATTATATTGGGTCTTTAAAGAATAATACTGGGAAAGTTGGTCCACTCCTAATAAATGACAATTTGGTAGCCAACGAGCAACCTATGGCACAAGAATTTAATAAGTATTTTTCTAGTATATTTAAAACTAAAGAATTAATAGATGATACAGTTCTTGGACAGGTAGACTCAGCAATAGAATTCACTGAAGCAGATATATACTCAGCTATTAACTCATTTAAATCTTCCCCATCATTAGGTCCTGATAACATTCCATCTGTCCTCTTGTAAGAAATCTCCTATGAGATAACTGGAGCACTAACCTTATTATTTAATAAATCATTGTCATCAGGGGTAGTTGTAAGTGAATGGAAAAAAGCATTGGTAATTCCAATTCATAAAGGAGGGACTACACAGAATATAAAACATTACAGACCAATTAGTCTGACTTCCTGTATATGCAAAGTAATGGAAAAACTCCTATCACAAAAAATAAGTCTACATATAAAGAGTAACAGTTTGGCTGACATAAGTCAATATGGATTTTCTTCTGGTATATCATGCCATAATAATTTGATCAATTTCTTTGAACCAGTCAGTGAAGCTTTGGACGCTGGTCTTTCCGTAGACGTGATCTTTTTAGACTATGAGAAAGCTTTTGATTCCATTTCACATAAAATTTTGATTAAATGTCTTCTGGATATGAATATCCCAAAAACTATTGTAATATGGATACCATTCTGGTTGTCAGGCAACAATTAGTTAGCATTAGAGGATATAGGTCATCCTGGAGTGCAATCACTAGTGGGGTACCACAGGGTTCGGTGTTGGACCCCATCTTATTTAACATTCTAATCTGTAGTATGACAACATCTCAAGATGTTTGGCTTAATAAGTATGCAGATGATGTAAATTGGGTAGCATTATTTGTAGTAATAAATCTGCACAGAATCTCCAGGATAATTTAAATAAGATATCAATGTGGGCCAATGACAATAAATTAACTTTCAACCTCCCTAAATGTAAAGTGATGCACTTTGGTAAAAATAACAGTCTGATAGAATACTTTATAAATGATACCCTTCTAAGTAAAGTAACATCAGAGAAGGACTTAGGAGTTTATATAACCAATAACTTGAAATTTTCTGAACACATAAAAAAAAACAGTTAAAAAATGCCTTAGATTAGTAAACTGTATATTAAAAAATGTGAAATGCAGGGAGCCAGCTGTATTAATTCCATTATATAGTAGCATTGTTAGGTCAAATTTTGATTATTGTTCATCTTTCTGTGCACCAATGTTAGTTAAGGACAAGCTTCCGATCGAAAAAGTTCAGCGGAGATTAACTAAAAATATTACAAATTTGAAAACATGCTCTTATGAATATAGACTAGACTAGAATATTTGGCCTTTACTCTCTTGAATATTGTTCATTAAGAGGAGACCTATGCCTAATTTATAAAGCAATAAAAGATGAGGAGTTATTTGAAACCATGTGCCTTAATTGGCATCCTTAAGTGATTAATACTTGATCACATAATTTTAGAATAAATGTAAATACTAACAAGACAAATAAAAGAAATGTTTTTTCCACACAAAGAATAGTCCCAATTTGGAATTCCCTGCCTAAGGATGTGGTAAATAGTGATAACATAATGAAATTTAAACTAAATTTGGATTTATTTATGGGAGATCTCAAGTTTAAATTCCACCCAGGATAGTGGTGGCGAATTCACAATGGGCTAGTCCCTCGAATTCATAATAACCTATGAACCTATGAACCATGCCCAGTAACACCTTTCTCCCCAAGTTTCAGGTTATAAAAATGGAGGCACCGCATCATAGGACCTAGGCCCCTCAACCTGTCACTAGCCACACAGGCAGGGGTAGTAGTCCTCTCAGTTTAGCGCCGACTGAGGGTTACATTAGTATGTTAGTATTTTATCAATGTTTAAACAAGCAGCACATTATGTTGCTGTCATACATCCCAAGTCATCTGTTTTTAATTTTTTATTTAAATTTACATCAAATTGTGTTACTAACATATATAGAGTGTTATCTGAACATATGCAATGCAGTTCATTTACCCCCCCCCAACACAAATACGGAGACAGCATGGACTTTCTTTTAATACTTTAGCTTTACTCCACCTTGGTTTTTTATCTAAGTAAGGACCAAGAGAAAAAAATATGCATATGATCCCCCCACCTTATAATGGACTTTCAGTGGTATGGCAGATTTACATTGACAAAGGAGAAAAGTGATGCCCTGTTGTACCTGTAAACTGTCTGACAGAATGTTTCTTCCAGAAAGTTCAACCCTCCCAACCTCCATTCAAACACACACACACACACACACATGTATTTAATCTCTCTCTGCCTGTACATCAGCACCCTGATAAAATTCATTCTGACACACAACAATTTCACTTTTAATGACAAGCATGTTTTACAGATCATGGGGACAGCCGTAGGCACAAAAATGGCACCACAATATGCCAACCTCTTCATGGCATGTCTACAAAGAAGATTTGTTTAAACAATACCCCTATAAAGCATCAGTCTTGGATTTGGACACAAGGTGAAGACTCCCTCAAAAAGTTCCACCATGATTTTAAACTTTCATCATTCTATAAAACTATCTATTGAATTGTCCACCACCAGCTTACATTTTCTAGATACCACAGTCAGTATCACCAATGATGGATATATACAAACTGCCCTTTACATAAAACCCACCAACAGACACCGCTACCTTCATAATTACAGCTTCCATCCTAGGCATACAAAAAATCTGTAATCTATAGCCAGGCAATTCAATACCATTGAATCTGGTCTGATAAGAAAACAAGAGACAGACAGCTCTCCTCACTTTGGAATTCTTTGATCCAGCAGTGCCACTTCCCAAGAAAAATTGACAGAGAATTTGAACAGGCCATACAAATACCACAAGACAACATACTGGAATACAGACAAAAAGATCAAACTGATCGCACACCCCTAGTTGTCATTTACAGCCCCATGCTAAAACCCCTCCAGCAAATTATTATGGAACTGCAACCCTTGCTAAGTGAAAATGAAATACTGAAGGACATCTTCACTGAATCACCTGTAATTGCTTATAAGCAGCCCCCAAACTCTTGGACATAATAATTCACAACAAACTCACAGCAGATCAAAGTAACCGGGGACCAAGAGGGACAACACTATGCAACATGACAAGATGTAAGACCTGTACCCACATATGCACACAGACCACCATCAAGACAAGCCAGAACAGCATAATAAAAATCAATGGATCCTACACATGCCAATCCAGCAATGTGGTTTACCTAATTCAGTGCAAGAAGTGCACAGATGGATGCTATTTTGTGGAAACTAGGCAACCACTGCAAACCAGGATGAACCACCACAGACACACAATAGTAAACAAGATTAGCAGCACACAAGTAGGAAACCATTTTTCACAAACATCATTCTCTGGTTAATTTATCTGTCCTGATATTAAGAGACAATTTCAAAAACACACGGGACAGAAGGACATGAGAACTTAAATATATTAAACAATTTTAATCAAATATTTGCGGACTGAATCGGGACATTGGATTTATGACACACTGTGGTAAACTGTTATTCTTTTGCTACTTGTTATCCATAGTTTTTTTCTCTTTTCTTTTGTGTTACTGCCTATTTTCCTGCCTCGCTTACATTTTCCTTTCAGCCTAGTCCTATCCAGACCCTCCCCATTTCACACATCACTGTATATACTTACCTACCACTTTGTTTATCCATGCCTTTTATGTTTTGAGTAATTTCATTCCTTCTAAGCTTCCTTTCATTTCTTAACATTCCCTACCTCCTACCCTTCCTGCTAATATCTGGTATCTTTCTTATCTGTGTTCCTGTCTTGTCACCTTTTTAGCATCCTTTTATTTTCAGATGCCATGTTCCTTTATAGACCCCCCTTCAGTTCTTCTCACACATCCTATTGTTTTTCACTTTGCACCTTTTATAGACTCTTACCTCAGGACTTAACTGCTTTGTGTTCCTTTTCTTCTCTTTGGAGCTTCACCCTGCCTACTATTCTGCCCTTCCTGTAATTCTCTTCTACTGTGTTTTATACATTGCTCCACAGTTTATATAAATACTGCTTATGTTGCACAGTATGTCATTCACCTAAAGAAGGGGCCTATGAGGCCCCAAAAGCTTGTGTAGAATTCTATCTTTGTACAAGACTCTTGGTCCAATAAAAGGTATCAAACCTTCCTCCTATACATGTAAAATATGACCATTACAGCTTAGTTAATATAAGTATATTGTCCACCCACAGCACAACAACCACAACATAAGCAGGCAGGCAGCACAGACTTTAATGACACTTCTCAACTTTACTAAACCATGTTTTTTTTTTTTGTTCCAAAAATTGACAGTCATGTGTTCTCATGTTTAATAAACACTATATATGGTATTAAAGTTTAATGTGTCCTGTCATATTTGCATGTCTGTCTGTAACAGCCCCCAACCCAACCCCAAATATGTCTACTGTGCAAGCACATCTACAACAGCTGTGAAGAATGCATTGGCTCACAAATTCTGGATCAGTTTTCATGAAATGTTAAATCCCATAGATATGTGTGCAAGTCGTATGTATTTACAAGCTTCACATATCACAAATCACTATAAAATCTAATTTCAATAATGTGAGAGTTTCAGAAGCCCTTGTTATCCCTTACAAGGGAATTAAATGTTATGGGGTTGGGGGTTGTTGTGGCAAGACAGATATAAGTAAATCAGTCATAACAGCCAGCATATGATTTTTATTGCATCTGATGCAATAAGACAACAGTGATTCTGCTACTTAGTTGTAATTTTAACTATTCACAAAAACTAAATTTATTAACAGGGCCTGAATTGACATTTTTTTTATATCTAATTTCATTAGCTACGATGTAATTTAAACTGGGTGCATTGCCAGATATCAATTGTGATCAATGCTCATATTTGAAAAATGCATTATTATCAGCTCAACTTTTTGCAGATAAAAAAATATTATACTATAGAGGTACCTGCATCATAGACTTCATACATGAGGCTTGATGTGAGCAGAATGAGAACATTAAATTAATTCTGTTTCATTTCCCTTGTGACTTATTGAAGCTTATTCTAAAATGCTTTATTTTTAATCATGTATGTTTTAATCACATATGTTAATTTATTAGTTTATAGCAAGAAAGAAACAGCACACAAAAGCTAAATAAATAAATGTTGGATTTAAAATTGATCATATGTACAACACCTTCCCTTCCCCCTGCATAAATATTTCAAGTCCATTGTAGTGACAAGCACCATCAGGTTCAAGAGAAAACAATAAGAGAGAGTCAGTATGGCACAGTAAAAAGAAATATGCTTGGGCTTTTCACAATACTACTTATGAACCATATCAAAGCATAATGTGATATGTATATTGTTTGTATGTTTGTATGCACATGAAATACATCTGAAACTACATGAAATACATCTGAAACTACCAATCATAGTTTAAGCTGTAATGGCTACTGACATGAGTAAAGAAAAGAAATACTAAGAATTATCACTCGTGAGCATAATGACAAGTGTAAGAAACACTTAAGGATCTCTGAACTTGGTCTATCAATTAAAAAGTATTTACCAGCTGTAATGATAGACAGGCTCTTCATTTTGAATCCATCACAACACTTAACTGATTGATCAAATGGAGATGTAAATTAGAACATCACCTCCCAGCTGCTGATCTCAAGCATAACACCCCCCCCACACAAATTATCAGTGTGTCAGCCTGTACACAGTTTTGATTAAAAGCAGCACAAATTGAAGATTGGAGACACTGTAATGTGGAAAATATGATTTTAGTATCAGTTAGACAACAATAACACTGGTAAATACACTTAAGGACATTCATGTCCCCTTTAAATGTAAAATATCAATAGATTTCTGGGTCGTTTTTTCCAGAAACTAAGTGCAGAATCCACCTAGCAGGATCCCGATGACCAATGTACATGTGCTGGTGTCTGTCCAGGATGGCATTTTTGTGGGTTTTGAAATTCTGTTTTTGAAAAAACAAGATGAGAGTCATAAGAAAAATTATTTTTTCCTCAGGAAAAAGTATTACCCCCATACAAAAAAGGCTTCTTTTTCATATGGACCAGATTCTTGTTTTGTTCCAAGCAGCTATCCAAAATACTGTATTGCGCATATTCAGAACTGAAATTCTAAAATTGAATAACTTTGCAATGGATTAATATGTTTTCACCAAACTAGCAAAAGGCATATCTGTGGCCCAAGCCTTTTCTACTCTGAAATTTTCATACCAAAATTCCAAACCATCTGAACGCTAGGTGATGACAAAGAAAAAAAAAAAGAAAAGAAAAACAGCAAAAAAAAACCAGAAGTTTTTTAAGTTTTTTGCTATCTGGATCTCAGAACCTGCACATCTGACCAGAACAAAAATCAAGAGACCATGCATGCAAAATTGTGTGCAAATCTTTTAAGTGGTTGTGATGATATTAAAGTTCAAAGTTTGAGATTTAACAAAGAAACCACTACTCAACCCTAACTAACACACCACTGTTATACAGATGATGCCACTATTTACTATTTTTCTCATTGTTTGATGTCCATAAATAGTTCTCCCCAGCTAAGTTTTTTGAGACTAAAAGTGTTTCTTAGTAATTCAAAATTTGTTTTGAATGCTAAAACTCTAAGGCCATGTTATTTGGCTCCTTCATCTGATTATCATGTTTGCCTGAGCATTCACAGTTGGCTCCAGTTCTGATGGTGTTGTTCTAGAAGTCATTCATTCATGTAACTAGCTGTTCTATTGGCTAGAGCCTACACTTCAGGGTCAATACTTATTGATAACTTTTCTGGATCTATCTCTAAGAAAATTGGTTTCTTATATAGAAACAAATCTCTTATTCCCCTGTATTTTCACCCTAGGCAGTTTCAGGCCCCCATTTTCCCAGGCTTTGACTACATGAATATTTGTTATGGCTCAGCCCTAAAAGACTGTATTTACAAACTAGGTGCCCAATACTGTATAGGTATCTTGCCCACTTCGCCTCATGTTCTCTCTATTTCACCCATTGTTGTAAATTATTTAGAGGACTTCTTAATAAGCACTTTTTGGTTTCATGTACTGTCCAGGATACATTACCTGTCTATTTATCATCTACAATAGTTACTAGGACCCCTGTATCTACTCTATGTTGTGCCAACTAAGTTGAGTGTGTTATCCCCCATAGTAAAATTTAAAAATGGTGAACACTCCTTTACTTATTTCTGTCCAGCTTCTTGATATATTCTCCCTTCTCGCATCAGGTCATCATACTCCTTTTCTTTACTATAGTCTAAGCTATTTCACTAGTTTCTCAGCTCACTTCCACTCACATAACCATGTTACAAGGGGATAACTTGAAGGGTTGCCTCTACTTTGTTTCCTGTGTTTCTGCTCATGATTTATATTGCTATATTTTTAGCATTATTTTTCTTTTTTCTTTGTTAGCATTAACTATTGCAATATCTGCTGCTGCCTGCTTGCTGTGGAATAAGCTGCTAGCTGAGCTTCATTCCCTGAGTACCCACTGTCTTTTCAAATCCCAACCTCAAAGACCGGCTCCTAGCTCAGTCAAGCTGCCAATGCTTCACTAGGAAGCCTTCACCTTCCCTCCACTCCCCTTCCAGTCTGCTTCTTTTCTCAGTTACCTCATGGAATCATGTATATTTGCTTGATTATCTAAGCAAATGTAACTATTTTGTCTGGTCCACTGTTATATTCTTCTCCAGTATTAATTTGTCATCACTGTGTCAGCTCCATGTTCTATGTGAATCATTGTATTTTGTGTTTTATTTGCACTATTGTATTTGTTTTCATTGTCTCCTGTGCCATTATCATGGCCCGGGTCATACCTGAAAATGGCCCCTGGGATCAGTGTACCTACCCGGTTATAAAAGTCATAAATAAAATAAAAATAAATAAAAAACTGTGCTGTAACTATGCTGTTTCAGGGAAGATTTTATGCCTTGGATAGCATTGTAAATGAGCATTGGTGAATGTTTTTTCCATAAATACTGTAAAATAAAATGAAATGCAACTTTGATTAGCAGAAGTTGCTAATTAACAGATATGATGCATTACAGTAAACATTTCAAAAGTGTGGTAGTTTTTTCCTGCAATTGTAGTACAAAGCATAGATCCCCCCCCCCAAACACACACACAATTTGACACTTCGTCCTTGCAATTGCACTATTCTAGACCGTACTATATATATATAGCAAAATTGTGAAATTGATACGCAAACCTAGCGGCTTGCTAATCAAAATTTTGTTGATTAGCAAAAACTGCTAGTCAAGTTGCCCAAACTAATTTATGCCTTAAGATGTATCAACCTTTTGGGATTCATCAATGTGCTATAGTCTTTTGCTTCATCCCTGGACATAGAATCAACCAGCCACACAGTGGGAATGCTTTGGGTCATGGTGAGCCTAAAGACATTTAAATTAAAAAAAATAAGGTCCTCAAATGCAAAAGCACGGTGGCAAGTGTTATGCCTTAATTCATTAATGGCGATTTGGATATGCTACCATGATGCCTTGAATTTGGGGTATGTGTAATGTATTTTTAACGTGGCTTCACAACAAAAGTGCTCTCTGCATAACTATTGTATTGGTTAAAAAAACAAGTTAATAAAAATACAGTCTCACACCTTTAAAGTTAGAGACCATTTCTAAATTGTACTTTTAACCATTTAATGCTAGTAAGCATAAAATGGAGGCTATGCAACTTCTGGTGGCAGCTTATATAGTAAGCACCTTTGGTTCCTTGATAACCAACACTGGTTCTTCATAGTAGCTTCTTCGTAAGAAATTTATGTACATCAATATTTCTCTTGCTGCCAGTATATAGTGGAAATCAATTATAGATAGATAGATAGATAGATAGATAGATAGATAGATAGATAGATAGATAGATAGACAGACAGATAGCAAACAGACAGACAGATAGATTGATTCATTGCAAAACAGTGTCATTAATGCACCAGTTAGGGTTAAAGCAACAAAAGTAAAGCATTTAGAGAATTGTGATGATAGGGTTCTCAACCTTAACACTCCACCCCACCTTGCAGAAAGCAACAGGAAATGCCATTACAGTTTCACCTATCCTGCATCTTTGCAAATCAGATGTGGGATGTATCTTGGGGTTGTCAACCCTATCACTCACCCCATTCCATCAGTAAATAAGCTAAGATGTATAGAATATATGAGAATGGGGTGAGCATTAGGGTTGACAACCCCAAGGTACACCACATGCCTGATTTGTGAAGACTCAGAAGAGGTGAAACAATAATGGCTTTTCCTGTTGCTGCCTGCAGGGTGGGGGTGGGGTCTTAAGGTTCAGAACCCTAACACCACATGTCCCTACTTTTGTCATTTTAACCCTAACTGGTGCACTAACAAAGTTTTTGCAATGGATTTCAGAACTATTTGAGATAGTATCACCATATCCTGTTTCACACAGGTCTCTTCAGAAGCTGCATGAACATATCCATTTGCCTGTGGAAGTGCAGGGCTCTCTGGACCCTGTGCTTTCATTCCTGCATGGATGCATACACCCATGTTGTAGTGGGAGTGCAGGGACCTCCATTTGTGCCAAAAACATTATTCTTATTGTACTCATTAAGACCTGTCTTTTGATATATAGATTGTCCCTTAACTCCAGATATTGAGGGAGTTATGACTTGTTGAAATTGAAATGTGATAAAAAAAGCTAAATTTGAAATCTTTTTTCATATGAAGGGATCCTTTTCCGTAATAAATGAAAGTACAAAAAGGATTCCTTCATATAAAAAGAGAATTGGGGAAAAAAATTTTAAATTTTTTTTGTATGAGGGTACCCTTTTTCAAAGAAACAAGAAAAATATGAAAAAGGATAAATTCCTTAATACAAAAAAAAATAATCAGGAAAAAAATTAAGTTCAAAGTCTTTTTTTGTATAAAGGCATGCTTTTTTGTGTGAATGAAAAACCCATACTGAAAAGGATTCCTTCATATGAAAAAAGAATTGAGAAGAAAACTAAGTCCAAAGTTTTTATATGTTTGCTTGCACACATGCACAAGAAACAATTTGTGGCAGCTTGCTGGAGTAGCAGGTTGTGGAGGTGTGGCAGTGTTGTGGTGAATGCTGGCACTGCTTTTTTGGGCTTGTCTCTGTGGTGCCAATGAATGAGCACGAGCACACTGTCTATGACAGCAGTTGAGAAGCGTGACACCAACTTGAAAGAAATCTGTTGCTGCAGGCTTGTCATTGAAGTGGCAAATCTGACACACCTATATTATGTGCCATTCCTGCTGAAACATTTCAGTAAACATGGCACCGGCTCCCGCCGTCCACCACTCACAGTCCCTAGAAAGCTGATGTCAGGGGTCCCTAATCCCCCTGTCTGCATGCCCCCTCCCCAGTTTGCTTGCCAATGGGAGTGCCCAATTCCCATCAGCATAATGTCCCCCTTGTTTTATTTGTCTGCCGTGGGGGGTGCCCAATCCCCCTCCACATTATGCCTCCCCAAACACAGACACACTTTCTTTGCTGACAGGGGTGCCCAATCCCCATTGGCTTTCAGTCCCCCCCCTGCCAAAACACAGATGGCACACTGGGAGACCATCCCAGCATGCCTAAATGTATTTGGCAAACCTGTAAAAAAAACTTTTCCATGACATTTCATTTTTTTCCATCCTGTAAAACAGAAGACAGTCCCTCGTGGTCACGACGTGTCCTCTCCCACAACCCACACTCACTCTTTGCATACTCCACCTCCATGCATCCACCTTCATTCCATATTTACCTCCAGAGCCCCGCGTGATGATCTTCGGTGGAGTGAAAGACATCTGAACTCTTCAAAAGCCGACCACAAACTGAACAAAATCACAGTAAGCTGTATAATGGCATTAATGGGGGGGTTCAACTGAAGTGAATATCTCAGCCATTTTTGTGACTTTTGGCTCCAGCTTTTCAACATGGGGTTCTTGGGACCCCACCTCATGAACTCAGTCACTGTCATTTTGTTATTCGGTCCCAAAAGGTGATTTTGCGGTCACTGCATGGAATCACCTTTTGGGACTGATTAATGAAACAATAGTGTCACTGTTCATGAGGTGGGCTCTCAAAAAAACATATGTTGCAATTCTGGTGAAAAAATTCAAAAAAATGACTGTGTTATGAGCATGCGTTGCGCAGTTCCCATACACGCTCATAATTTTGAGAATTTTTAATATTTTCACTCTAGATTTTCAACACTGACATTTTTCCACACCTCCTTATCAACAGTATAGCTGTCATTTTTCACATCCTTCCTGAGACTTGTTTTTGCGCATCTGGTGCACAATGGCTCGGTCACTGTGGGAAATCAATGTTTGGGATAGATTAAGTAAATCACAGTGACAGTGTTCATAAGGCAAGGTCCCAAAAAGCCCATGTTGCAAATTTGGTGAAAAAATTCCAAAAAATGACTGTGTTACCAGTGTGTGTTGCACAGTTTCTACGCATGCTCGTAACTTCACCAATTTTTTATATTTTCACTCCAGATTTTAAGAATTGCCCTTTTTGCACACTGCCTTATGAATAGTACAGCTGTCATTTTTCACATCCTGTCTGAAACATGTTTTCACACCTGTGGAGCACAATGGTGCAGTCGCTGTGCGAAATCAACGTTCGGCACAGAGTAACAAAATCACAGTGCCACTGTTCATGAGCGGAGGTCCCAAAATGCCTATGTTGAAAATACGGTGCAAAAAATCCCCAAAATAATTGCATTACAGGTGTGCATTGAGTAGTTTCTATGCACGCTCATGACGTCACCAATTTTTTAATATTTTTACTCCAGATTTTAAACATTACCATTTTTTACACCTCTGCATGAACAGTACAGCTTTCATTTTTCACATCCTGTTCAAAATGTGTTTTCACACCTGCAGCACCAAATGGCATAGTCGCTGTGCAAAATCACCTTTCGGCTAACAAACTGATAGTGTCACTGTTCATGAGGTGGGGTCACAAAAAGCCCATGTTGAAAACTTGGAGTGAAAATACCAAGAAACACCCAGGACATTAGGGTTTCTGACCATAACGCCCTATCCTGTAGGGACTAACAGCCGTCAGGGGTGTGACTTTGGATTTTTGACAGTAATGCTCATACCATTCCACCCCCAACCCCACCCCCACCCTGCAGCCAGTGACAGGCATTGAGGTGTGCCCTGGACTCTTCAGTCCCAAAGTTCACCCCATTCTCCTATACTGCACCTATTTCAGCATATTTCCTTATGGAATGGGTTGAGTGTAAAGCCTGAAAACCTCAAGGCACACCTCAACACTTGTCAGTGTCTGCAGGGTAGGGTGAGGTGAAATGGCATGAGTTTTATGGGAAACGACCCAAAGGCACACCCCAATGCCTGTCCGTCTCTGCAGGGTGGGATTGGTGTCAGTTCAATACTTCACTGCCATTCCTATTTGCACTTCCAATGCTAATGTCAGCAAGCAAACATTCAGCATTGGCAAATGCTTGTTTCATATGAGAGCATCCTTCTTTGCATGAAAGAAAAAAAAACATTCAAAAAAGGATCCCTCCATACAAAAAATAATTTGAACTTAGGTTTTTTTTCTAATTCTTTTTTTGTGTGAAGGGATCCTTTTAATATGTTTTTTCGTTCATGCTAAAAAAATGCAGCCTCCATATGAAAAAAGAATCAGAAAAAGAAACCTAAGTACAAATTCTTTTATTGTATGAATAGATCCTTTCTCATATGGTCATACAAAAAAAGAAAATTGAGTTACAAAAAAGGATTTTAAAATGAAAAAAACAAACAAAAAAAACACACACACATTTCAGGGTCTTTTTTCCAAGAACAAAGAGCAGAATCCTCCTAACAGGGTACCAGTGAACAAGATAAATGTGTTGGTGTGTGTCCAGGATGTAATTTGTGTAGGTTTTGAATATTTGTTTTTAAAAAGAATGGAAACAAGATGGAGGCCATACGAAAAAGGATTTTTTGCTGATGAAAAACCCTTACCCCCATTTGAAAAGGGATCCTTTTTCAGTAAGGACCAAATTATTATTTCATTCCAAGCAGCTATTCAAAAGACCATACTAAGCATGTTCAGAACCACAACTTTTAAATTGAATAACTTTAGAATGGATTAATAATTTTTAACCAAACCAGTGAAAGGCACAACTATGCCAAAAACCCTTTCTGCCTGGAAAATTTCAGACCAAAATTCCAAACCATCTGGGTGCTAGGTGATGACAAAAAATAAAATAGCAAAAATCCAGATTTTTTCAGTATCTCCATCTCAAAATCCACACATCCAACCAGAATGAATCATAGCACATCAAGAGATCTACCACCAGAGACTGTGCTTGAAACATTTTGTGCAAATACACTGAATGGCTGAGAAGCTGTTATGTGCAGTGTTTCAGATTTAACATAGAAACCATTGCTCAACCCTAATTATGGTGGCACTACTGTGCCACTGTAACAAGCTACTGTACATGACACAAGGTTGAGTGGTACTGACTTGATTGGGAACTGGAGATGATGCTACTTACACATTATATTGAATTTTATTTTATTTGGGCCAATGGGTTTTAGGAAACATTAATCTTTAGCTTATGAAGTTTCTTTGATATGGTTTTCTGCTTGACCATTTGACTCCATTGAAGTCCATAGGAACACAATCTCCTTTAATTACTTTTAGATGCAACTTTTCTCAGAGCAATTGTCAGAGAGACTCATGGCAGCAGTTCTATGACATGCACAACCTTCAGTGATTCGTGGCCTGATGTACTCATTGCTGTCAGAAGAATCACTTTCTCTCACTGTTCCCAATAACATCTTGTTATTGCCACTTTTGGCACCATTACACAATTTGCAGTATCTGTTTCAATAAGGTGATTTATTTGGCCTTACCTCCCACTCATACTGGCACAGAGACCAGACAAAAGCTTTGCATCAAGTTAGTATTGGATTAAATGGGATTTAAGAGGTTACTAACTAAATGAAATGAAGGATTTTAGCTAATGGGAGTGGACCTTCCAATCTCACAGACCCTTCTGCAGTGCTTCACATACTCCTTGCATCTTCTCCTATTAAAAATAAGTGTCCATATTTTTTTATTGAAGACTAAATGCATTAGTGTTTAGTGAGGTTTATGAATGATTTGCTCATGTACTTTCTTGCATATTTCTGGAAAACTTTGTACCGTTCAACTGTCAAATGATTCAAACAGAGCTGCAGTAAGAGAAAACTAGCAAGTGGAGCACTGCTGCATAATGAAAGGAAAGGGGAAACTTTCTAACCAGGAAAAGCACACTAAGCCAGAGCGTGTCTCCAGGTGCAACCTGGGAGCACAAGGAAGTTAAGTGACTTGCTCAGGGTCACACAGTATACAAGTGGGGGCTGAAGGGATTCATACCCAGGTCTCCAGGTTTGCTGCTCAGTGCCCTTAAACACTACACTATACTATACTGCCTAAAAAGGGGAAAAGAAAGGGGAAATGAAGGTAAAAGAAAACAAACTGATACCACAAATTGTGCAATGCTACCAAAAGAAGTAGCAATAGCAAGATATTATTAGGAACAGGGAGAGAAAATGATGCTTCTGACAGCAATGAGTAAGTCAGACCGTAGTCACTGACAGCTGGCCATATCATAGAACTGCTACCATGAGTCTCTGTTGCTGTTGCTCTGAGAAAAAGTGTATGTAAAAGTCATTAAAAGAGTGCTTGATCCTATGAACTTCAACAGTAGAGACTTGAATTCCATCTTCCATAAAATTCTATGAACATAAATAAAATGAAAACTTTAAAATGGTACATTTATAGGCACATACTAAAAATTTTCAGATCTTCAGCACTTTCACTATAGCTTATAAATGCCAGCAAAGGAAAGCAAAGAATTGGGATATTTTCTATATATTACTTTAATTTATGCCGTATCCCAAAATGTATTTCAGTCCATGAGTAGTGCAGCAGCCATGAATGAAACAAAAGGAGATTAAGATTCTGATCCACAGAAGCCTACTACACCCTTCCACACTTGCAAAGGGGCCATTATGCTGGTTTGTGGTGCACAGAGGTCCCAATTCACACATACAGGGACCTCTGCATGTCTGTAAAGAGGGGCTGCTGGCTCTGACCCACCTGATCTCCATCTGCACACAAGGCTGCATCAGTATGGAGATGTGAATAGACCTAAGGGCATGAGAGGTATGTGTGCTGTCCTTCAGACATTTGCCAGGGTGCAGAGAGCCTGCAGAGAGGGTGGAAGCTACACAACCCAAGGGGTTGCATTACCAGCTATGCACCCCCCTTCACCCAATCACAACTGTCTGTTGTGGGCCTGATTATCCCTCTTCTGCCAGTCCTCAGCCCTTGGAGCTTCCACAGTGAAAAGGAAGCAGCACCGGCACTAGCTGGCAACATTCTGGTAACATCTAAAGTTTTTAGCATTCTACTGGGGATACAGCAATTCTTGGAGGGCTATTGTTTCCTGCCATTCCCTGCAACCTCTGCAGGCAGGGATCGACTGGAATAAGGGGGAGTGTGTGAAGCAGGACCAAGGAAAAGCATCTATCCTAAATAGATAGTTGTGCTCAGTATTTACTGAGAAGAAGGTAGGGAAGGGCCCACAGCTCAGCAATATGGACACGGGGGGAGGGAGATATTCACAACTCCCTTCACAAAAGAAAGGGTCCTACAAGATCTCACTAAGCTCAGGGTAGACAAGGCAATAGGACTTGATGGCATACATCCCAGGGTACTAAAGGATCTAAGGGTGGAACTAGCAGAGCCATTAGCAGAACTGTTTAATGAGCCTCTGAGCACAGGAGAGGTCCTAGAAGACTGGAGAAGGGCTCATGTGATACCGCTCCACAAGAGTGGCAGCAAGGAGGAGGCAGGAAACTACAGACCAGTCAGTCTTACCTCAGTAGTGGGCAAGATTATGGAGGTACTCCTTAAGGAAAGGATAGTGCAATACTTGGAATCCATAGGAGCACAGGATCCAAGACAGCATGGGTTTACAACAGGAAGGTCATGTCAAACTAATCTCATGGATTTCTTTGACTGGGTAACCAGAGTGGTGGACCAAGGGGGTGCAGTTGATGTCATCTACTGTGACTTCAGCAAAACTTTCAATACATTTCCACACAGAAGATTGATTGCTAAGCTGGGTAGCTCGAGGTGGGTCAGAAGTTGGTCAACTGGGTGGCAAACTGGTTGGTGTGCAGAAAAGAGAGAGTGGTAATAAATGGTATATGATGCAAGTCACGAGTGGGGTACCTCAGGGATCAGTCCTGGGGCCAGTCCTCTTCAATATCTTCATCAGTGACATTGCAGATGGACTGGAGGGTAAGGTTTACTTGTTTGCAGATGACACCAAGATCTGCAACAGAGTAGATGATCCAGATGGGGTGGGCAGAATAAGATGAGATCTGTAAAAACTGGCAAAATGGTCAGAAGAGTGGCAACTGGGGTTTAATGCAAAGAAGCGCAAGATCATGCACGTAGGAAAGAGAAACCCTGAATCTACCTATAGGTTGGGAGGGAAGTTGCTGGCAGTCACAAGGGAAGAAAGAGACTTGGGCATCATCATCACAGATGACCTGAAATCATCCAAGCAGACCACTAAAGCAGTAGGTAAGGCTAGAGGGATGTTGGGGTGTATTAGTAGGGGTATCACAAGTCATAAGAGGGAGGTAATAATCCCCCTTTACAAGACACTGGTTAGGCCCCATCTGCAGTACTGCATGCCGTACTTGAGGCCACACCTGCAGAAGGACATTAACAAAATGGAGGCAGTCAAGAGAAGGGCAACCAAAATGGTGCAGGGACTGTATCAGAAATCATATGAGGACAGATTGACGGAGCTCAATATGTATACCCTAGAGCAAAGGAGGGAGAGAGGTGATAAG
Source organism: Neoceratodus forsteri (assembly GCA_016271365.2). Lineage (NCBI taxonomy): Eukaryota > Metazoa > Chordata > Ceratodontiformes > Ceratodontidae > Neoceratodus > Neoceratodus forsteri. Next base: position 732,709,912 of record CM057453.1, read on the forward strand.
ATTGAAACATTCAAACATCTTAAGGGCATTAACAAGGTGAAAGAGTATAACATGTTTCAATATAAGAAAAATAGCAGGACAAGAGGACACAGCATGAGATTAGAGGGAGGCCGATTAAGGGGTAATGTGAGGAAGTTATTTTTCTCCAGAAAGGGTGGTGGATGCATATAACGGCCTACCTCAAGAAGTGGTGGATATGAATACAGTGTAGGCTTCAAACAGGCATGGGATAGGCATACGGGAGCAATATAGACGTGGTGGATATGAATACAGTGTGGGCTTCAAACAGGCATGGGATAGGCATACGGTAGCAATATAGACGAGTATGAATAAATAGGCCATTGACAGAGTAAAGGCCTATGGCACACTCATAAGGTAGAAAAAATGAGCAGACTGGATGGGCCTTGCGGTCCATATCTGCCGTCATCTTCTATGTTTCTATGTTTCTATACCTGGCACGGTCCAGGCCAGCACCATCCCCTTTCCCGCCCCCTGCCACCATACTAAGCTCAGTACCAGTGGAGTTCAGTGATCGGGATATGTGGATGCCATCAGGTGTAGACTAGCATCAGGGTTTGCAGTGTTACAACCAGTATATGTGCTATCTAAGAGCAGGGCCATTCTTGACGCCCTACAGGTGGCAGGCATTAGACAGCTAGTTTCGGAACCCACTCATGAGGGAGCAATCTTAGACCTCGTACTCTCAAATGGGGACAGTGAGAGGATCTCAGATCTAGAAGTGGGTTGCCATCTGGGGACAAGTGACCATCAAACAGTGTGGTTCACGTTAAACTCAGCTACTGAGTCAAGCCATACAAAAGTGAGGGTACTGGACTTTGGAGGCTGACTTTGGCAAGATGGGAGAGTGCCTCAGAAAAGCACTAACAAACAGGCTAGAAGGAGGTGTGGAGCAACAATGGGGAATTATCAAAACTGCCATCACAGAGGCAACAAGCCTTTGTGTGAACAAATAAACAAATCAAAACGAAAGAAAAAGCCACTATGGTTCTCAAGAGAGGTGGCTGTGAAAGTCAGGAAGAAAAATAACATTCCAGAAGTATAAGGAAACACAGAAGGAGCAGGACAGAGAGCTGTACCAGTTAAGGCAGAAAGAAGCAGGGAGGGAAGTCAGAATAGCAAAGGCCCAAACTGAGGAAAAGATAGCCAACTCAGTTAAGAGAGGTTAAACCTTTTATAGGTACATCAAGGCGTGAGAGACAAAGGGAGGGATAGTGAGGCTGAATAGAATGAATGGTGGGTGGGCAGAGGGGACAGTGAAAAGCAGGAATACTGAATGAATATTTCTGCTCAGTATTCACAAAAGAGGAGGGAAGTGCCTAATCCAATTAACAAAGCACTCTTGATAGGGGGTCGATCCAGTCCTTTCACAGAAGAAAGGGTTCTGCAAGAACTCCTAAAACTGAAGGTGGACAAAGCAATGGGTCCTGATGGAATTCACCCCAGAATTCTAAAATAATTAAGGAACTAGTGAAACCACTGGCTACTCTTTTTAATAAATCATGGGAGGATGGTGTGGTACCCGAGGACTGAAGGAAGGCGGATGTGATTCCCCTTCACAAAAGTGGGACCAAGACACAGGCAGGAAACTACAGACCTGTCAGTCTGACCTCTGTGGTAGGGAAAGTGATGGAGTCACTTCTGAAGGAAAGAATAGTTGAGTACCTAGAGGTCAGTGGAGCACAGGATCCAAGGCAGCATGGGTTCACAGCGGGAAGGTCATGTCAGACAAATCTAATAGATTTCTTTGACTGGGTGACCAAAGTAGTAGACCAGGAGGGCTGTGGACATGGCCTACCTAGATCTTAGCAAGGCATTTGACACAGTCCCACACAAAAGATTATTAGTCAAATTAACCAGCCTGGGAGTGGGTCCCAGGGTGGTAGCCTTTGTAAAACATTGGCTGGACAACAGGACACAGAAGGTAATTGTAAATGGAGTCCACTCTGAAGAAAGGGCGGTTACCAGTGGGGTACCGCAGGGTTCACTATTGGGTCCAGTCCTTTTTAATGTCTTCATCAGTGACATTGCAGAGGGACTGGAAGGAAAAGTATGCCTTTTTGCAGATGACACAAAGATCTGCAACAGGGTTGATATACAAGGAGGCGTGGAAAGGATGAAAAGGGACTTGGCAAGGTTGGAGGAATGGTCAGACGTATGGCAGCTAGGATTCAATGCAAAAAGTGCAAAATAATGCACCTGGGAAACAAGAACCCAGGGAAGAATACACAATGGGTGGGAGGTAGTAACAACAACAAAACAGGAAAGAGACCTGGGGGTAATCATATCAGATGACCTTAAGGTTAGCAAGCAATGTGAGAAGGCAGTAGGGACTGCCGGGGGTATACTGGGATGTATAGGGAGAGGCATCAGCAGCAGAAAACAAGAAGTTGTTATCCCTCTGTACAGCCAGTTGGTGAGACCCCATCTGGAATACTGTGTCCAGTTCTGGAGACCCCATCTCCGCAAGGACATAGACAGGATAGAGGCAGTCCAGAGGAGGGCAACTAAAATGGTGCAGGATCTGCAAGAGAAGCCGTATGAGGAGAGACTAAAGGAGCTTAATATGTATACCCTTGAGGAAAGAAGGGAAAGGGGGGACATGATAGAAACTTTGAAGTGCCTCAAGGAATCAACAAAGTCCAAGAGGGTAGCATCTTTCAGAAAAAGAGACTTGCAAGAACAAGGGACACAATTTAAAGATAGAAGGAGGGCGGTTCAGGGGCAATGTGAGGAAATATTATTTCACAGAGAGGGTAGTGGATGCATGGAACAGCCTTCCTGAGGAAGTTGTGGGGTCTAAAACTGTGGGAGAATTCAAGAATGCATGGGACAGACATAAGGCAATTCTTGTGGGGGGCAGGAAGATATAGGCTGTTGGTTAACTAGGATCTGCGGCCTATCCTGTAGGTAGGGAAATGGGCAGACTAGATGGGCCTAGCGGTCCTTATCTGCTGTCAAAGTCTATGTTTCTATGTTTCTATGTATTTGAGTGTATCTCCCTCACCTGTGTGGATCAGGCCCTAAGTGTGATTGAGAGAAGGAAAGACAGAGGGGAGCTTGAAAACAGGGAGGTAAAGTGATTTGCTCTGGGTCACACAGTGAGCAAGTGGCAGAGGCAGGATTCAAAGCTGGATCTCTAGGAACACAGTTGTGCACTCTAGCCACTACTGTAGGTTATACTTACTATTGCTGAAGAGTGTAAACTACCGTAGTATGTACATGTTCTTCATTAGCACAGATTCAGTTCTGAAAAGCTACAGTATAAAAGCTGTAAGAATGTGGGTAACCTTTTCTTTCATTAGTCTGTCCAATGTAATATGCTTTTATATAGCCATGGCAACATACTCATAATATAATCATCATAGAAACATTCTGGAACCATGCACATTTTAACATTTGGCATTCTTCTTTTTGTAATTCTTTAACCAGGAGTAGCACACTAAGCTGAAAGCTTGTAAACAGGTGTGACATGGGAGCACAGGGAAGTTAAGTGACTTGCTTAGGGTCACACAGTATGCAAGTGGGGTCTGTCAGATTCAAACCCAAGTCTCCAGATTTGCAGCTCAGACCCTTAAACCACTGCACTATGCTGCCTTCTTCCAGATTTATAAAAGAACCACTGAACATGGATGGACACACACACACACACACACACACACACACACACACACACACACACACACACACACACACACACAACTCCAGATTCCATAGAATATCCAAAGCCCACATACTGTGCAAGGGCCTGAGCATTAGAAACCTGGTTACAAAAGCAAAGCTCATATGAACCAGATTACAGAGACCAGAGTGAAAGATATTCAGCTAAAGAGCCAGACCAGCAAATATCCTGCTGAGGAAACAGATCAGCATATAGTAGAGATACTAAGGTAATCCATTTTTGGCTGGAACAGATAATGCAGATAAAGAGTGCTTCATGCTGTGCTTGAAACAAACACATTTTCCAGAATGATTCTCAACACTTTTTATCCTGTCCAGTAGTAGTGACCAAGAGAATGTATTGGTTTAGTCTGATAGTCATTAATAATCTGTATAATTTTATCAGAAAAATTATCAGAATATCTTATTATTCACTCCAGACAATAAATCCATGCCATAAGTTGTCATAATTCAGGGTATCCATGCACCTTTGTATTAGATAATGAAACTCAGATTAAGAAAAACAGTTCTAAAAATGTGTCTAGTAGAAGATGTACCAAAATGAGGTTAACTACCGGATTACCAAAGTAAAAGTGCATGGAGTGGTTAGGCACTACCCAGTCCCTCGTTAGCTGAAGGCAAGCTGCATACCAGGACTGGTGCTGGTGAAGGGGCTGTCCAGTGCCCTAATAATATCTGAATCAATAAGCTCCCACAAAACACTTTTCCCCGCACTCAATAAATAAAGATTACTGGTAACCAAAACAATTATCATTCAGCAATTAGCAAGAATGCACCATTCACAAGATGACTTAATAAAAAGAATTCCAACTCTCTGCAGGCTGATTTTTTCCATGCAGTATAGTTTTAACATCAGTTGCTGAACTTTTTAAATTCACGCTATGATAGCAACATCACAGAATCCATATAGATCCAATTAATATAAATCACAAAACTGTGTACAGCTGTGCTTCAAAACAAAATCCAAGGCAGCAAACACTGAGAAATGACAGTCACAATTAACTAGCACAGAGGTGTTTAGAAAAGTTCACAAGTCATGCAACAATTAGTATTATTACATGGGGTTGCTGAGTGAGAGAGATGATTGGATGCAGGGGGTCACCTGACAGTGCAATAATCCACATACAGTCCTCTCTCATTATAACAAACCCCTCTGGAGCCACAGCTGAAGTTCCCTACAATGAGGGTTCGTTATAGCAGGAGACAGGAGTTACATACTAACATACTAAAATGCCAGCAGAATAGGCCTAATGATCTTTCGTGTCTGCTCGTTTGGTCAGCCCCCACCCTGGGAGCTGATCTTGCTGCCCCCCTTGCCTTCTCTGGCTTCTCCCTTCCCAGTTTCGGATATTCTCACTGCACTGGATTTTGCTTCCAGTACCCTTCCCCTGTACCTGTCCCACCCCCTCTTGAACCCCTCCACCGTCTCTGCCTCCACCAGCCCTCTGGGCAGTGCATTCCATGGCTCCACCACCCTCTCAGTGAAGTAGCACCTCCTCCTTTCTCTCCTGAATCTTCCCCCTCCAGCTTCCACCCATGCCCTCTAGTTGTCCCCTCCTCCTTCCTTCGAAGCACCCTGACTGCTCCTCCCCTATTTACCCCCTTCATGTACCTGAAGACCTCTATCATGTCCCCCCAGTCCCTTCTCTCTTCCAATGTGTACATATTTAGCTCTTCGAGTTGTTTCAATAGAACTGATGGTTGCGTTCTGTTCAGTGCAAGTGATTAAATAAGAGATGAACGGGGTCACGTGATGGCAGCCAGCTAAGTGGCAGCTGAGGCCTAGAGCTCTTCCCTCCTGTTGCTTTAATCGCCAGAATCTGAATTCCCCGGCGCAACAATCTTTGGGGAAACAACCTTAAACGGGTGCTGATATACTCCCTAACGACCCGGAGTAACGTGCCAGCAGAAATATATTGCCTACGCGAAAAGATGGAGGTGGATGGGAGGCAGGCCGCAGTTAAGCACACGCCGCCTGCAACCCCCAAGAAGGCAGCCAAAAAGCAACGTAATCAGGGAGGCCTGAAGTCAGAGAGATGTGGGGAAAAGGCACAAGCATCTAATCCCCTGACGGAGGACAGGTTCCTGCGGGAGCTGACCCCATTGAAGGAAATTCTCCAGGAGTTAACTGGGGAGTTCAAGTCTCTACGGAGTGATCTTTCCTCGGTTTCAACATGGGTAGCTGATGCGGAGGCCAGAGTGTTTTCCTTGGAGCAGTGGAGGGCCAAAGCAGAGGTTGAGATGGCTGGATTGAATCAACAAATACGGAAGCTCCAGGCTAAAACTGAAGACCTAGAGGGGCGTAATCGCTGAAACAATTTATTGATCTTGGGCCTACCGGAGATGGAGGAGGGACCCGATCTTATGGCCTTCTTGCAAAGGTTTATGGTTAAGGTGGTAGGCCCGTCGCCGATCAGCCCATCTTATCACCTTGAACGGGCTCATCGATCGCTGAGGCCTCGACCCCCGTCTGGATCTCCTCCACGTCCCATCATCATGAAATTCCTAAGTTATATTGAGAGACAGCATGTGTACAGTAAATCTCGGGATCTGAAGGAGATTATGTGGGGTTCGGTCAAGATTCGGATCGCCCAGGACCTCCCGAAAGAAACTAGGGAGAAGAGAGCAGCCTTTCACCCTACAGTCCAGAAGCTAATTGCTGCATCCATCCCCTTCAGAATGTTATACCCCGTGACTCTCAAGGTTACAATCGGAGGTTCTACCTACAGCTTTAACACACCAGAAGCGGCTCTGAAGGACCTCTCTATCAAATTGCCGGACTTGTTTAAGATCCCTGGTTGAGAGACTGTTCACGTTTATACTATTGTAGTGTTGTTGACTTTAGTGGCTACCTGTTAAATGAGTTTTTATCCTCTCCTGTTATTTTAGCCCATATGCTGGTGGTTTTTACCAGCTCTCGCCCCGCTTTCCCCCAGAACTAACATCGGGTATCCCATAACTTCCCCGACTGCTTCTCATTTCCTTACCTGGGGTGCGGCTGTTTGCTGGCCAGGATGGCTGAGCGTTGTCCTGTGGGGTGGGAGCTGAGCATTTTAGACCGGGGTATTGTGAGCGCGGTTTATTCCCGGAACTCGTCTGTTGGGAAACAGTTCCCGGGGTAACTTCCTGTTTGACGGACCGGTTTGGTCCTATACGGAAACAGTACCATCCGGAATCAAAGGGCCCAGCCTGTGAGCTCCCCTGGATATGGAGCCTGGTCTTCTGCTTCGAACTTCCCATTTTACAGACGCCTGACCCAGGGGGTGAGTGCATATAGAGTTAAGATCCAGGCCGAGTTGGCTTATCGCGATGTGTCTCAATTAGAGGTTGGGGCCGCATCGGGGTCGTTTTTTCCCTATTTGTACATCCCATGGTCTATCTGGCATTTTAGGGTGGGGGAAGGAGGCACTTGGGTCTGGGGCCTAGCGACTAGCTGAATGTGGAATTGCGAGCCTAGGGTAGGCAGGTTGGCTAACCTCGCCCCAGTCGTTGGGTTACTGTTATTTATTTTATGTGGGACTGGGTTCATTTTTTGTTTTGGAGATCCTGTGGTCTGGACCCATCTCCCACTGCCTGATCAGATTGAACTGGGGTTTCTGGGGTTCGCAAAGTGGGTTGAGTGGCCAGGGCTTGTCCTTTCTTACTGGAGTCCGTTTCGCTATCAGTCCTGGCTCCTTGTTGTAAATAGTTGTTTGTTGGGGGTAGGGGAATGGGTACAGGGAGGGGGTCGATGGGAGGATACCTGTGGTAACTTCTTTTCTTAGATCAGTGTCTGGATATGTGGAGGGTCGGGGGTGGGGTGGGAAGGGTACTGCCTGATATATACTGTGTTTTGCTATATATTAATATGCCATTCGTACTGTATAATTCATACTTTAAATGTCTTTGGTGGCATTTTGAGAGGGGGGATTTTTGGGGACTGTATTGGGAGGGGATTTGGGGGAGGATTAGTCTGCGGTTTAGATTGATGTGTTACTATATTCTGGTTGGAACAATGCTGATTATTTTTCGGTGTTTAATTCTGGTATATCCTGGCAGACTGTTGGGCTTTGGGTATACTTGATCTTAGTGTGCGTTCCTTTTCACCATTTCTGGATATTTCTGGTTCTATACTCCTTTTATACTGTACTTAAAATGGCTATTAATACAGGTTAAAATAGTTTCCTGGAATGTACGCGGACTCAGGGATCGGGTCAAACGGTCTCAGGTATTTAATCACTGCTCATTGCTGCAGGTTGATATACTCTTTCTTCAGGAAACCCACTTGGTCAAGCAGACACCAAATCCCTATCTCGTTCTGGCTTCTCTGAGTCTATTTGGCTGGAGGTTCTAACCTTAGTAAGGGAGTTGCAGTTCTCATTAAAAAACATGTTCTGTTTATGAAGGAACTGGTTGTATTGGACCCAGAGGGGAGGTTTGTCCTGGTTAAGGGTACCCTTAATGTGAGTGCTGTTGTTTTAGGTTCCGTGTATGGGCCTGTTGGAAGGAACCCTGAGTTCTTTATGTCCCTTGCGGACAAAGTTAGCACTCTCCTTCCCTCCCAGCTTATACTGGGTGGAGACTGGAATGTTCCCCTCTCGTCTATATTGGATAAGGAACCTCAGGACAATAGTCCCCCTACTCCTGCCCAAAGAGCCCTTCAGGATCTTCTATTAATGTTAGGGTTATGTGACCCCTGGAGACTTTCGAACCCCTCTTTTCCGGCTTTCTCTTTTCTCTCCCAACCACATAAATCAAGGTCGAGAATAGACTATGTACTGTTTAGTAAAACTTTTCTTCCCAGTCTTCTTCAGTCTGGTATTGATCCAATTATCCTCTCAGATCATGCAATAGTTTGGATCAAACTTTCCTTAGATCCGGATTTTTGTCGAGACACTACATGGAGGCTGAATACTCAATTGCTTAAAGACCCCCACATGGTCTTGCATATAAAATCTTTGATCTCTTTCTTCCTTACGGACAATCTTGAGTCTACCAGATTTGATATAGTTTGGAGCTCATTAAAATGTTATCTCAGGGTGAGTTAATTAAGATTGCTTCCGCAGGAAAAATGACTTGCAAAATCTCTTTCTCTGTTGAGTAAAATTAGAATTAGAAGCAAGTTATTCCTCAACCTCCTCGCTGCTGTCCCTTAAGGCTCTCCTGGTAGCTAAGAGTGAGTACATGGATCTCCTGAAAGAGAAAACTGAATACTGCCTTGTGAGAACTCAAGCTAAATATCTAGATCATGGGGAGAAGGCCGGGAAACTTCTGGCCTTGCGCCTATGGGCACTGGAATGCTCCAGAATAATCCCATCCTTGCATTCCTCAACTGGTTCCATTGAAACTTCCCCTAGAGGTATTGCCCGAATATTCGAAAAATATTATACGGACCTCTATAGCAAACCCTTGTCTTCTGCTCCTATTTCGAGTATTACCGCATATTTAGGGGACATGGATATCCCCCGTTTGTCAGCATCCATCATAAAATTCTGGCTCCATCTCTCTTGAGGAGATAGAGAGAACTATCACCTCTATGACTTCAGACAAAGCACCAGGGCCTGATGGCTTCCCTGCTAATTTTTACAAAGTTTTTTCTAAAGAGCTGGCACCTACACTCCTTAAACTGTATGAGCATCTTTCCATCTCTAGTGATATAGATCCCACTCTTTTTGAAGCCACAATTATTTTGATTCCCAAACCTGATAAGGCCCTCATGGACCCGGCAAATTACCGACCTATTTCCCTCCAGAATTATGACATGAAAATCTTCGCTAAGATCCTAGCCGAAAGAATTAAAAAGGTCTGGTCTGATTTACTTAGTCCCGAACAAGTAGGTTTTGTGTCTGCTAGATCCTCTACGGATCACTTAAGAACCCTATCTCATATTTCCCAACAAGCTCAATCAGTCCTTTACCCTGTGGCATTGGTTCGTTGGGCGCTAGAAAGCCTTTGACCGAGTGGATTGGACTTTTCTTTGGGCTGTGATGGAGAGGATAGGGTTTCCAATATCATTCTTAAAATGGGTTCAGGTTTTCTACGGTGCCCCTTCGGCCAAAATTTATTGTAACGGTTTTTCTTCCTTTTTCCGTTTATATACTGGCACCAGACAGGGATGTCCTCTCTCGCCTTTACTATTTAATTTATACCTAGAACCCCTTCTTATTAGACTTAAATCTTCTCCACTTGTTAGAGGCTGCATGTTACAGCAGCAGGAATTGGTGCTTTCAGCTTATGCAGATGACATACTCCTGCATCTGGAGCGTCTGGTTGAGTCCCTAAAAGCGGCGATTGATGTTATTAAGCAGTTTGGAGCCCTCTCTAAATACAAATTGAATATTTCCAAGTCTGAAATCTTCCCATTAAATGTGCATACTTGTAAACAGGAGTTTATTTCTTTTGGGATGAGGTGGGATCCCAAATCGATCAAATATTTGGGGATTCATTTTACTACAGAACCCTCTCTCTTGAAGAAGCTCAATCTGGATAATATTAAAAATCTTGTCCACCAAGACTTGCAGCGGTGGTCTACCCTTCCCATCTCTCTCTGGGGCCGGATCAATATTATTAAAATGAACATCCTTCCTGGTCTTTTACCCCTTAATTTGTTAAATCTATGGTTGCCCATCGCTTACTTTCAGCAATTCCATACGATGTTTTCCAATTTTATCTGGCGAGGAAAGGGTGTTAGACGTTCGTATGCTAAGTTATCTCTCCCTAAAGATAAAGGTGGTCTTAGGCTTCCTAATCTCTTACTCTATCACTGGGCAGCCCACCTCTCTAAGCTAGGGAAGTGGTTTTCCATGGACCCCAACCTTCCATGTCCGACCTGGCTTCAGATTGAACACTCACTTCTCTCGGGGGCTAAACTAGATACCTATGCTGTATTCTTTACTCCTCCATCAGCAGTTTTGCACTGGTTGACTGATAATATGATTTTGACATCCCTTAAGTCACTTGCTCAATGTTTACTGTCCCTTAGCATTCTTGTTGGTTCGGATCTGGGCCAACCAGTGATCCTTAATCCCAATATCAAGTTGGGTAACTCAAGGCTTACTCCTGATTGGCTCCCACAACTTAGAGAGGCTAGACTGGAGCATTTTTATAGTCAGGGATCCCTCCTTTCTTCTGTCGATATACTCGATAAGTTTAACATTCCCAGGGGAGAGATATTTAAAGTTTATCAATTAAGGCATCTTATCAAGGGGAAATTTGGTACCTCCTTTAGTGAATCAGTGGTCTACCCCTTTCTCTCTCAAATAATAAATCTAAGCTTCTCAACACACTCTATTTACGTTAATTTACTCCTTTCTTTTAAACTATAAATTTCCGAGATAGCTGGGGGCTCTAATGTCTGGTCATTTTGTTGCCTGAATCTCCCTAAATTGGTCCCGTATATGGAAGACTCTTCATAAATATCATACTCAGGATAGATTAAGGTTAACTCAATATTATATTGTAAATAATTTGTACTATACCCTGCAAAACTTTTAAGCTTAAAAGCTTCCCACCCTACCTGTTCTAGGTGCTTGCAGGAGGAAGGAATCCCTTCATGTTTTTGGTCCTGTAGTAAGGTTGCTCCCCTGTGGTCCCTTGTCCAGGACAATCTGGACCCCTTCTGGGTTTGTCGAGCTTTTTACTCCTGAGATTTGCATTCTGGGTGAATATTCTCATAGACAGTGTGAAACATCAATTACCATATGGCTTTTGGTGTCCATGGCGGTCAAGAAGTTGGTCCTGAGGCACTGGACTGATCAATTAGCCCTGACATACACTGACTGGCTGACTGAGCTTACCGCATACCTTAATTCGGAGAGTCTAATTGCCAGCCTGCACTGTCGTATGGACCTGTTTCAGAAGAGATGGGGTAGATTACAGTCGTTATTTTTGCATTAATGAGTTCATGACCTGATCCCTGCAGTCCGCACAGACAATGTATATTATGTCATGTGTTATTCTTAGTAAGTTTACTGTCAAGGGAGATTTCATCTATGAATGATTGGTGTTAGACATATCCAGATTACAGGAAATATTGAGAAGGCGCACTTGTATAGGGGACAGGAGGGGAGGGGTGGGTGAAGTTGTTTTGGGTATGGTTGAAGTTTATGTTTCCTCCGCACATGTAGATTGGGAGGGAGGTGGGGACCTTCGATTGTGGGGGGGGTTTTTGGGGGCTTTGGTTTTACGTGTATTTTCATGTTTTATTTATCTGGTGTGTTTTGTTATGTTTTGTAATTTTATATTTGAAAATCTAATAAATTTAAATTTCAAAAAAAAAAAAAATAAGAGATGAACAACCTTAATTTATTAATGCAGCAAAACTTTATTTAGATACATTATTAAAACCATTATAATTATTTATACTGCTGTATTTATTGCTATTTAAAAGTATTTAAAATTAATTTATTGCACTACCGTTTTGAAGTAAAAGTGCCCAGTGTGGGCTGCACCATTTCATGCTGCAGCACTTGTTTTTTGGCTGTGTCAATAAGCTGCTTTAGCTGTAGCAGCTGCAGTGAAGAAATGTAAGGTTGACGCTCTAGATAGCACAGACCAGTTTCGAGTCCCAAAATGCCCTCAGCTGCCCGAATGAAAGGTTGCTCTGCGTTAGGTTCTGGAGGTTCAACATCACCTGTTTCCTGTGACTCGATTTCCTGACGTCTGCTACTATGGCATCCTCAGTTAATGCCTCCAAAACAGGTACTACATCATCCTCACTGAACCACTGAACCACTGCTGCAGCTGCTCTTGTACTTCAATCCCGGTCCAATCAACGAGTCCTAGCCCACATGCTATATCGACGTCCTCGATGTCACTCTTGGCATCTAATTCTGACAGTTCAGGCTGAGGCAGTGTGGTGCTGTTCTCGAAAATCAGCCCCAAAGCATCTCTCCGGCAGTTTGTCACTTTTGCTACAGTAATAGAATCCCATGCTGTGCTGGTAACATACATCATGTCTTTGATAGTGAATGTCTTGAGGAAATTTACCAGTTGCATCCCGCTGTCCTGCAGAACAATTTCACGCAGCAGTTGCTTGCAATACAGCTTCTTAAGGTTCACAATAATACCCTTATCCTATGGCTGTATCATAGATGTTGTGTTCAGGGAGAGATACAAAACTTTAATTGTACTGTCTCTACTCTGAAACTCCTCTGCCTTCAGGTGAGCAGGGCACTGGTCTAGGAGTAATAGTGCTTTAGTGTCCATTCCTTTGGATCTGAGGAAATGGCACACTTAGGGCACAAACTGGAGGTGGAACCAGTCTCGGAAAATGTCTCTAGTCATCCAAGCATTGGCACTGGAATCATAAAGTAAAGGTAGAGCTTCTCTATTGAAGTGGTGGAAACATCGAGGGTTACCATATATCGACTGATGCATAAAGGTTTCAATTTGGGATCGCCTGTGGCATTTGTGCAGAGTAGCAGAGCGAGACAGTTTTTATAAATTTTATATCCCTTAGAAGTATCACGTTCTGTCCTTGTAGCAAGTGTTCGATCAGGAAAGCATTTACAAAACAGGCCTGTCTCATTTGCATTGTACAGTTGACACAGCTCTAAGTCACTAGTCTCAATAATGTCGATTAACTTTGGCATGAAGTCAGCAGCAGCACTAACATCAGCTGAAAGCTACTCTCCTGCTATCTTTAACTGCCTTATCCCGTTCCATGTCTGAAATCTCCAGAGCCATCCAGGAGACAACATAAAACCACACTCATCTCCTAGCAACTGTTTTATGAATGATTCCACCTTTTATTTCACAATTGCCCCCGACAGAGGCACACTAACAGCCCTTTGACTTTCAAACCATAATCGTACAGCTTGGTTGACTTTGGCATTACCAGCCAACCATAGCTTTTTTCTTTCTTTCCAGTCTGTCCTTCTCACAGCACTGCTCTGCAAATGTGTGGAGGGAGTCCTCCTACTTTCTGATTGTGCACACAATTGATTTCACCAAAGAAAACTCTACTGTGAGCTTCACAACCCCCTCTCCATTCTTCAATCTGTCAATAATTGACAGTTTTGTGCTTTTGCATCTAGAGCCTTTCTTTTTGTAGGTTCGGCCATTGGAACAAAATGCAGAGCAGACAAACTGACAAACCACGGCTGCAGTGAAATGTGGATGGACAGCAGACAGACTGAACACTGTGTGAGAACACAGCATGCTTCTCATAAATCAGAAGCACCTAACACTAGTAAAAACAGGTGTTGATTGATTACTCTTAGGTGTGCCTAGTTGTAGCCAACCAAAGTAATCAACACTAATTGGAATGGTGGCTAAGGATGAACTGAGGGAACTGAGGGAGAACTGCATTAATTTTTTGTAGTCACAGGTACAATAAAACTAATTTTATTGGGGTCCATGACCTGCGTTTGTAACATGAGGGATTTGTAATGATGGGATTCGTTATATCGGGGTAGAACTGTAATTGGCACTGTCAGGGTAATGTGGTCTACTGTGTAGAAGATTTAGGGGTAAAATGGCACTTCATTTAGATGTTGTAGCAGAAAGTGAACAGCCATCATCTGCAAGAACAGCTAAGTGAGAGAGAAATGGCACAGAGTCTGTGCAGTACTGCAGCTGTTCCTAACTAAGATCACGCTCAATCCTCCCATACTGTAGACCCTCTCAGCTTCTGGCACTGTATGGTATGGAGTGCTGAGAACCAGCTGTCCATGCTGTCAAGTGAGATCTTGTCTCTCCCCACCCACCTGCCCAGCTGACCTCGGGGCACCCTCCACACAGTGCAGCCACAGCAGTCAGTGCTCAGAAAGTGTTTTTTCACATAGCTGTGCTGTAGTAGTGGAGTTCAGTGTCATCTGATTTTTGACACTACCCAAGAGTGTCAGAGGCATGCTGGCCCATTTCTGAATAGATCTTCCCCTGCATATACTTCACAGGCTGATATCATAGAACTATGGTGGGTTGACCCTCCACCCAGTGGACCTCAGAGACTGCATGGACAATGGAGTCAACATAGGGAGATCCTACACAGTGTTGGTACTTGGCTGCTGGCATCTGCATTGAGGATCCCATCATACTGTCTTGACAGTGTGCCTTTACCCACCCGACCAGCATCTATCAATCAGCACTGCGCCGGTTCTGTGGTGGACACATTCAGTAACAACAGACGTCACAGGGCATGGACAGTCTTGTGAACCCTGGCAACAAGACACTGACAGTGAGACAGGTCGCAAGCAGCATTATTGGTGTCTCCAGTAATCAGTTTTACACAGGGTAGGCTGCATTTGTCATTGTACACTGATGGTAAGAGAGACACGGGGCAGAAAGCAGCGAGAACAAGCCATGTGCTGGTGCAACAGAGAGAAAGCTACACAGAGGGGCTGGGACATTCAGGTTATCAAGAAACAGTTTGCTTGTCTCCTGGCACTCCCCACACTGCAACCACCAACCCACTGTGTCTGTCTCTGGAGTTCATCCACATACTGATCAACACACAGACAGCAGTTTTGCACTGACACTGGATCTTCCAAACAGCTGTCACAAAAGTGCACTCTGTATGAGCCTATGACGCAGATGTAAACAGTAGTGATCACCACCCGGAAGTTCCCCCTTCTGCCAGTGTCACTAGGAGTGACAGCATATGACAAATGCAGGCTCCCAAATGTGCTGCAGTGAGTGCACACACAGTACAGAGGGAGTGACAGAGCAACACAGTAAGAGAGAGAGGAAAACCCTGCCATTATTTTCCAGTATCGCTCCCCCACAGATAGACACAGACAACGGGAGCTGCAAACATCTGTGTCTGTCTCCCGCTCTCTCTCCCTCACCATGTGAAATCCATGGTCCCACAGTAAAGAAAGTACAGTCTGATGGGGGGGGGCTCTGTACTTGTACATCTATATCAGGGTATCAGACGGGCTAAAGGAGCCATGGTGGCATCAGAGTGATAGGACCATACAGTGCCTCCCGCAGTGGTATGATGGCACACACAAGCGGGTGAACTGGACTGCTCATCATGGTTATGGCACACTGTCCCCTAGCATCACTGTGCCACACTGATCCCAACTGTGCCCCATTACCAGCACAGTGACATGACAGCCCAGTGATGACACCTGGCCACAGCAGTAGGCTGTGACTCTTGACAGATCAGAAATGTAGTAGCAGACAGCAGTGACTCGCTGTCAGTCTTATATACAGCTTCAGTTGTGGTCTGAGTCCGCTGCTGAGAGAGCCCCAGAGACATGCGACCAAGTCGGGTCAGCAACTATTAATCTTTGGCCTGCTGGCAATGAAACAGTAGCTGTGGCTTGCACTCGTTGTGCCATTGCCTCTCATCCTTGCTTACAGTACTCCAACCCCCTCACCCCTAATAGCACACATCCCCAACTGAGGATCAGCAATGTCTGCAGTGTTTCCGTCGAACGGCAGCTCCTACTTAGAACTAGAGAGAACCAGCAACACCGACAGGATCACTATGCAATTCGCGATTCGTACATTGTAATAAGTCACTGTTTTTCTCTTTCTCTCTCATTCTGTGTGTGTGTGTGTGTGTGTGTGTGTGTGTGTGTGTCTGTGAGACTTCTGCTGTAACCAAGAAAAACGTGCAATTGTGCTGAAAAACACACACATACATACAGCATGAGGGGGGTTAGTAAATCACATGTGGTACATGGTACCACAATATGTAATGCACAAGAAATGGGACAGATCATATCAGTAGCGCATCTGTCACATTTCTTGGTACAGAAGTACAAGGATATGCTTTCTGTTTCTCATGGACTATTTTGCAAGGTGGCAGGATACAGTACCTTTTTGGTGTTTAAACAGGAAAAAAATACAGTTTTTGATATTTTCTTGCTGTTTAAACATAACCCGATAAATAAGTGCATTAATGCACTCCAGGATGTGCTGATAATGTGGATTAACGCACACCTTGGGAGATGTGAGGGCACTCAGCCTGTGGCCTAGTACCTCACAACGCCCCTGAGGTGTGTGTTATCAGCACACCCTGTCATGCATTAATGCTTACTAAACCAAGAGGCATTAGAAATGAAACCAAAGCTACTCATGGCAGGTTATCTTTCTGGACTACCTGCATCCCAAAAATATTTTTCAAGAGGGTTTTTCACTTGAAAAGTGCCTCAAAGATAACTTGCAAGGACCAGGTCCAGACAAGATGACAGTTGATGATACCACATGCTTGGAGCCAGAATCAACTACTTTGGCAGGACTGGCAGAAGGTGGAAATACACACAATGGGGCCTGTGCATGACATCAGTGCACCATGTGTAAGGCACATAAGGATCACATATAGGTGCCTACGCGTGTCCTGCACAGATGCCACCCATACAAGGCATGCACGAAGCACATGTAGGCTGGCCACATGCAGCTACATGGACCCACCGTGTGGTGTATATGCGCGGGTGTGGCCACTTAATGCCATGCACAAGTGACCACTGTGCACATGCGTGACACCATGTACGATTCCCAGGTGCATGGTGCATGGTTCGTACACATACGAGATGGGGAGGGCTGTTATAAGGGCCCGTGTAACTGGCCACAGCCACTGGTGTGCTGGCACAGGGCCTGATGGAGGCAGTAAATGGCCACCAACAGCCTTCCCCCCCATAACTGCACACTCTCTGTTGCCACATGCAGTGCACTGCACAGCTGGTACCATGGGCACGGCATCAATCTGGGCTGCCAATGCCCACAGAGAAATGCACACCAGGTCATGGAGCCAGTATGCCACAGGGCACATGCTGAACAGGTGTGTGTGCCAAGTGGGAATGGGCACTACACATGGCAGTGTGCCACATGGACGTGCCCCCGGCCGTGCCCCTGTGGAATGCAGCCAGCAAAGTGCAGTAGGCACACCACCACTGGTGCAACAGCTGCGTGTGGTCAGTGGTGGTGGTGTGGCTGCTGTCCATGCCTGCAGTGGCAGCTGTGTGCGCGACAGGTACACACATGTGCGACAGTGATCTGGCTGTGAGTGAGCTTCATAGATGGGCCCCATATGTGAGCAATAAGTGATGTGGCCAGCTGGGGCACAATGATGTTGGCACTCTCTGAGTGCACCCATCTGGGGGGAACAAGGGGCCTATCATACAATGGCAGGCGTGCTACCATGGCCGGGTGGGCCCATCCATGGTGGTGCATTCTGGCATGTCCACCATGCAGAACAGTGGTGGGATGGCCGGGACCCATAGGTGCTCCAGTGGCACACATGCCCACCACTGCACAGTGCAGGTGCACTCGTGTTGCTATGGCCTATCAGGTGTGTGGTGCCATGTCCATCCAGCAAGCATGTTGTGTGTGGTCATTGGGCACAGGGGGGGGTCTTTGCCCATGGTACATGCACTGAACAGCATGGATGTTCACATGGGTGTGCTTGGCACGAGTCATGCAGTACGACACAGTGTGTGGCTGGTGGCTTCACCTGTACCATAATAGGGGGGCCATGCTTGTGTTGTACATGGTGGGGGGGCTGTGCTTTTGCTTTATATGGGGAGGCTGTGCTTTTTTTTTTTTTTAGACTCTATTTATCTCCACTCCTGGAGAACTCCTTCCAGCATCCTCAGATACCCAGCCTCTACCTTCCCCCGTGACTAGCCCTTTCTCCCTCGTGCCACAGAGCACCACCTCCGGGTCTGTACCCTTTGGAGGTAGGGCCACCCTATCCAACCAGGGTGCTCTATCTTATAGGGCAAAGTGCCCGGTACACGAGTAGCCCTGTGGAGAGGAGATATCCCGGTATTGGAAGTGTGGGCAATGGGCAGTCGAGGTGCCTTCATCTATCCTCAGGAATGGGGTTTTTCTATTCTTTTTTCCATGTTTCATGACCCCCATGGAGTGCGGCTTATCGAGGCAACATAATGCCGCAACTCCACCCCCAGCATTCGCAGCATCACTATACGGGCTCCCCCGACAGCCACCAGAGGCTGCTCCTCTGTCAATCACATCCCAAACCCTCCCCTGGGAAGAGAGAGCAGTCCTACGGACGCTCAATCTCCCCCCCCACCAACCCCCAGTGGCCCGGGCTCATTCCTGAACCTGGGTCGCCAGTGCAGCACGAGGTGTGGCATCCAGTGCCTCAACCCTCAGTGCCACCGGGCTGGCTTTGTGGAGACTGTGCTTGTGCTGTATATGGGGGGCTGTGCTTTTGCTGTTCATTGGGGGCTGTTCTTGTGCTGTGTATGGGGGGGCTGTGCTTATGCTGTACATGGGGGGGTGGCCTTCAGGGCTGTTCAGGCCTGCAGTGTTGTGTCAGGTGTGCATTTATTGTGTGGTCGGGGAACATCCATGCAGCTGGAGGTGCCAATGCGCTGCTGTGGCAACAGCGTAATCCGTGTGGTCAGTGGACCTGGGGGACGATGGGCTTTGCCTGCAGGTGGGCAGAGATGTGTGTGCCCATCCTCTGGGTAGCGGTGTGTTATCTGGTGCTGCCTTGGCTCCACCTGCTGCCTGGTGACCACTCTGTGTCACCATCCTGCATATCTTCCATAGCCACACCGCCATGTCCAGCCACCTGTTCCTCTGCGGTGGTCCCTGCACCCTGTGTGTCCGGCCCATGCTCACCTGTGGTGTGTGCTCCATCGGGGTGTGCAGAACCCATGCGTGAGTTCTGTGTGTCTGGCACCTGTGTGCTGTCTGCATCCGACAGGTGTCCTGTGGTGTCGCACTGTGGACTGCAGTGTCGGTGGCTGCCATGGTGTGTTCTCGTCCAGGACAGTTGGTGTGGTGCACATTCAACCCAGCACTCTGACCAATGAGCCATTCAAGTGCGTTCACAATGCTGTCGACTCCCCATCGCATGGCAGGGACCTCAACGGTGAGGCCCACCATGATGTTGGTGTTGTGATGCTGTTCTGTGAGCCACTTCTCCTCCAGCTGGCGCAGCTCACGGTACCTGTCTGCCAGGTCGATGTTCATGTGGGTCGTGCACCTACGCCTAGGTGTACTCCACAATGGCGATCCATCGAGACTGTCATCAGTGCCCGGCTGTTCCCAGTATGTGGTCCTTGTGGCATCCGGCACTACATTTCATGCACCAGTTTCACTGTCTCACAGCCAGCACAGAGATGCCCTTGTTGTGCATGGGTCCTTGGGTCTTGCCATTGCACACTACTGTTGCTGCGGCTCTCTCAGTCCATGTCACCCTCCTGGCCACACACCACTGCTGCCTCTGTGTTGTTGTCTGCATCCATGTCCATCCCCATTTGCATGTCTGTGTCTGGCTCTGTACCTCTAGCCTCCCTTTTTCTTTCTCCTCCCCTTTTTCCCCCTCCTCCCACATACATTTTCTTCCTTTAAAACCCCTCACCCCTCTCTAATTTAGCATCCCATTTAACTACCTCACATCTTAATACATTGATATGTTGTTAAATATAGTATTGGATCTATAAATGACTCTTTCTGATCCTTTCTGGTAGCCCCACCCATACTATAGTGGCACATTCCAAAATGGCTACCTAATCTAGTTGAAAATAATCAAGTTGACTTTTTATAGCCTTTCTGTATTCTCTTTCTTTATTCTTGCCTTTTGTATGATGCTAGTTACTCTGAAAATAGTATTTGAGGGACAATAGAAAGTCCCAGGAAAAATGTTAATGCATAGAGCAAATATATATTGTAGAGAGTTTTTAAATATATCTCCAGTTGGTGGTGGGGATGAAAATAGCTATGCACTTCTTTGGCTGTTGTTGCACATTTCAGTGGCTTTTGTATATTTGTGGTGCTATAAGAAATAATACAAAATGATTATTTATGATCAACAGTTTAAGCACTAGCACTTTAAATGATTTTTGAATTTTTACACCATGTGACTGTTTTGAAATGCTATGTAAGTGTCTCACCAAATGGGGGCAGTATCTTTGATAATGACCTGTAAGAGTTGAAACGTTAGAGAACGTTTTTGTTTCCCTTGACCCAGGAAGGTCATCTGTTTTTACTGCTTGCAGGCATAAAATAAATGAACATTGAGTTGAACTCATATGGACGTGGAACTGAATTTTTTAGTATGCCCTGGGTAAGTGCCGTGACTGTTGTTGAATATATGTCTAAGTAGCTGTCACTGAGCGCCCCAGGTCACTTAGTGCAGCTCTGTTGGAATTTTGAATTTGTGCAATGGGATTATTGGCCCTAATCCTCACCCCATTCCCTGTGTAAGGAAGCTGACATGGTACAGCATAGCAGAATGGGGTGAGTGTTAGGGTCAATGACCCTGAGGCATACCCCAATCCTTGTTGGTCTGTGGAGGGTGGGGGTGGGGTGGTAAGGTTGGGTGGAGGGATGGGGTGTTAGGGCTTGAACCCTAACAACACATTTCCATACCTTTGATGCTTTAATATGAACCCTAACTGATGCATTAACAAAGTTTATTGCAATGAATTTTCTTACTTTTTGAGAAAGTGCAATCTTACCCACAAGCTCTTTGGGCAGCACTAGAGGAGATCTCAGCCCTGATAGTGGACACTTTGTTGTCAAAGAACAGAGCAAACTCATTGCACCTCATGCTAGAACTTGCTCCCCCACTAAGAAGACAGGTTGGATGTAACAGCCTGTGCACTGTACAGAAGAGCTGAGCTGGTCGGCTCCTTCCCGCAGCAGTCTCCCTTGACAAAAAGTCTGCCTTTTTTCGGGAGATTGCCCTTTGATAATCACCATAACGTCACTTCAAAGCCAATTTGTCCTCCATCAGGCCCGACCCCCTCCAGTGTCACTCCAACCTCCGTCCCTTAATCTTTAACTCTCATAGTTTGCTGTCAAACCTAGGGGGCCTCCAGCGAATAGATAAGGGCTGGACACGAACTGGTGAGATAGAGCCAAAGGCTGCAGTGACGGCCCAATTATAGGCTGACACTGCCTCCTCCACACCCATCGCACACGCAGTTTCCACACTCTATAGGTCCAGCACCACCTGGTGTCTTGTTGGGGACAGCACCTGCAAAGGGTAGTTCTGGACCATTTCCACAGAGGATGGACCTTCAAGGGGGGCCCCAGATGTGAACCTCACAGTGCTATTATCCGATCATATGACCGGATCAATCATGAGGTCGTCGACTCTGAGACCCATTGTGAGCACTAGGTCCAGTGTGTGGCCTTGTGAGTGGGTCGCTGAGGTAAAAACCTGTTTCAGACCCAGAGCTTCCATACTTTGCAGGAGATCATGACCAGATGACGAGAGTCCGTCATCAACCCGGCATTAAAGTCCCCCAGAATTAACCATCTGGGGGACTCCAACACTAGGTTACAAAGTCTCCAATCTCCTGCAGGAACTCTCTCTCACTGCCTGGTGGTCCATTAATTAGAAGGATCCTGTAGCCCTTGCCAGGACCCCCTGCATGGCAACACTCTCAAATGACTGGTAGAACCCACTGGTAACACTGTGAGACCCTGGCTGGCTTTAAAACAAATGGACACTCCCCCGCCTCTGTGATCCTTCCTTGGGGTGTATATCACAGAGTACTCAGCCAGAACCACTGCCTCCAAAATAGGAGCAGCATTCTCATCCATCCAGGTCTCCATGATACAAGCCAGGTCTACTGAGGAAACCAAGTCTGCTATAATGGCAGTCTTGTTCCTCATTGACATGGCATTAAGAAACACAGCCCGGGTCAGATGAGTGGGAACTGCTGAACCAACAACCACTTGCACACTATCTGAAGTGGAGCACTTGGGTATGGGGACCAGACTGGAAGTACCCCTCTCTAGTACCCATTTCGCCCTAGGTCACCCCCTGGGCTTCATCACCTGAATCGCTGACTTCAACAGTCACTCGGATGGTCCACCACCCCGACTTCTTTCCACAAGCAATCCCCAAAGCCCTGCATGTTGCATATGTCTCTGCAGACAGTGAGGGGAGCTCAAAAGGTCAGCGGTCATGCAGCCTAATTGCCAAGTAACTGCATCTTATGGGTAACCCCAACACATCTTGACTGTCAGTAAAGATCTCTGCAAAACCCCAAGTTCTAATATACTAATCCCCAATTAGATAGCCAATCCACCCAACAATCAATAACAGTTTAACCCTTCTTGTATACATCACTACCACTCATCCACATACACCTTTCACACACCACTCACTCAAACACAAAAAACTTCCCCACACTCCTTTTACCCATGCTTTCACAGCATTTCTTTTTAATATCAAGCAGTCCTATTTATTAAGTCTGCAGTGCAACCACTCTGTCCATAAGCCTAATAATTTCTTAAACAGTTCTATGGAGGGAGTAGACAGAATAAGGAGGGACCAGCAGAAGCTTGAGGAATGGTCAAGGGTGTGGCAGTTGAGATTTAATGCAAAAGAGTGCAGAATAATGAACGTGGGGCACAAAATCCCTGGAATAACATATCAGCTGTGGGGGGGAGATATAGCATGCTAGTAGCAGGAAAGGGACCTAGGGATTATCATCTCTGATGACCTAAAGGTTGGAAGTCAGTGCAACAAGGTGGTAGGTAAAGCAAATAGGATGCTGGGATACATAAGCAGGGACATCACCAGTAGGAAATGGGAGGTCATAATTCCACTGTTGAAGACATTAGTGAGGCTATACCTGAAGTACAGTGTCCAGTTCTGGAGGCCTTACCTATGTAAGGATATATACAAGGTGGAGACCATTCAGAGGAGGGCAATCAAGATGGTACAGGGTTTGCATCACAAGTCCTACAAGGAGAGGCTGAATGACTTGAATATGTACTCCCTGGAGGAGAGGAGAGGAGAGGAGGGAAAGGTGGGGTATGATACAGACATACAAGTACCTCACGGGGAGGAACAAGGTGCAGGAAAACACTATTTTTCTGAGGAAGAGATGTTCCAGAACTAGGGGTCACGTGATGAAATTGGAAGGAAGGAGGTTCAGCGGTAACCTGAGGAAGTATTTTTTTTCATGGAAAGGGTGGTGGGCAAGTGGAACGACCTGCCAGAGGAGGTGGTGGGGCTGAAACAATTACGGGATTCAAGAATGCATGGGATAGGCATCAGGAGATCCTAGCAGTTGGGGGAAGGGGACAACCCAGTTCAAAAGAAACTTGAAGAGGCAAAATTACATGCACAATTGGGCAGACTAGGTGGGCCAAAGACCCTTATCTGCTGTCAGCATCTATGTATCTATGTATGGTCTCACACTCCCCATTATCGTACAGTTCCAAAAGACCAAAGGACTCTCACTCCTTAGATCAGGTTTAAAATAATAGTTGTAAACCAGTGATTTACCCTTTAAAATAGGCTCTCTCACAGCCACATTATGGAGTCTGTATAATTCTTCAACTCCTGGGGCACTCTCACTACCCTCAGGGTCTGTTTTATGTCCAACGTCCAAAGTCCCAATTTACAGTACCTTACTGGGGTGCACTCTGTTCCTTGCTGATGTTACTTCAACCCAGACTCTTTCCAGGCTCTACAGTTTTTCTCCCCGGTCAGCAGACGGCGGGGGAGCCAGCAGACTCTCCCATCCTCCTCCACCAGCAACTGATTGGTCACCAGTCACACAGCCACAGTAAGCTCAGCTACACACCAATCCCTTTTCCAATCTGCCACACAGCTCCACAGTGAACAATGTGGCACAATTCACCAGCAATATCCCTAGCTCCACTGTGCGGCACATAAATCCGGTGAATGCCACTCTTCTCTCTGAGGGCCTTGTGTCCTTTCATCCTGTCTTTTCCACTCCTCCTCTCCTTCAGAAATCCATTTGAGAACAAGAAGACCCTCTGCCAAATCCTGTGGCAGTACTGTCAACTCCATTAAGCATCCCAGAGGGGTCAAAAGCTTGCCTCTGTTCAACAGCTCCTCCAATGATTCTGTCCAGGAATGTAAGCAACTTGGCAGAATCCACTGGCAAATCACTCCTTTGCCAGAGTGCCAAGTCATGGAGCACTCCACATACAGGTTATCAATTGAGACAATTGAACAGTTGAATGGTTTAATGGAACAGATGTATATTATCAGTTGTCCCAGAAACTTCTCTAGCTAAAAATAAAAAAATCTACCTCCTGACCTACCCTTACTTCCAAACTAAATTTAAGTTAAAATCCCTAACTTAACTCATAAATTCACCCCAAACTAAAATGGACTGCTAAGCTATAAAACAATTAAAAACTCTGCAAGTAGCTGCTGTTCTGATGGTCAACCCAGTGTAGCTGCCTTCCTGGCTTTAGATTAGGAAAAGGCCTTGACTGCATTTTATGTTTATGCCCCCTTCTGCACCATTGACATGGTTTACCTCTGAGTCTTGTAGGCACCTGGCTTGAACAACTTCTGTGTCCCTTCACCACCTACCATCACACTGCCTTGGTTACAGTCCCTCCTGGGTGGGGAAGGGGAAGGAAATCCCTCTACCTGAACATCCTCTCTTCAGGTTTGCTAGCTTGAGGGTGCAGAGCCGGTCCTTCATTTGATCCTCCTGGGCCATCATCAACCAGGCAGTGGAATCATTTCCATGTTTTTCTCCCTGCCCAAGGATGTTGGCACACATAGGAGGTCCTAGGCATGTATGCATGTCAAATCATGGTACTGCATCAGACCCCTGGCCTGAATTCAAACCACTCATGGTTCCCTTGACTGCACTGCCACCTGTGGTCACCCAGCTGTCAATATTACAGTGAGGCTGACAGCCCACCCATGTAGAGGAGGATTACATCCCATGGGATGCTCAATCCTCCTCTCCCCAACTGGATGGCCTCCAATGATCCACGCTGATTCCCAAACTCAGGTCCCCAATGTCACAAACAGTAGCACTACCACTGTGTCAATGGGCCTGCCCCAAAGCTCGTAGATCTTCAATTTTTTTTCTGCTCCTTATACTGTGTATTGCTAATTGTTGAACAACTTATGCACTCTTCTAAACATCGCTGTGCTAGCCAGTTGTGACTTTCATTTCTCAGTGTTTGCTGCCTTGATTTTTTTTGATAGGACAGATATACACAGTTTTGTGATTTAAATTAATTGGATCTATATGGCTGAAATGTTGCTATCATAGCATGGATTTGAAAAGTTCAGCAACTAACATTAAAACACTATGATATAAAATAAAAGAATTGATTAGCTGGCAGCCTGCAGTGAGTTGTAATTCTTTTTATGAGGTCATCTTGTGAAAGTGCATTTCTCCTAATTGCTGAATGACAATTTCTGGGTTTCCCAGAACTTTTATTATTGAGTGCAGCAAACACTGCTTCATGGGCATTTATCAGTTAAGCACTCTCCAAACCACTCTAACAGATACACAACTGCAATAGTGGAAGAGAAAAGCAGAAACCCAGCTAATGGGTCAGAGAGACAGAAACTCAACTAGTAGTAGTACTAGTAATAACAAATTTTGTTGTAACTTTCAAGCAGTTGAATTAATACAACAATACACTGATTAAAAAGGTTTAAAACACATACATTCATATCTACACAGCATGCTCTCAATCACAAAAAAAAACCTTCAATCACCAAACTAAAAGCAAACGGTTTTACACATTTTCAATAATATGAAGGAAAAATATGTATAAATTCCACTTCTCTGACCTAAGCAACATTTCCTGGAAACAACTTGGCCCCAGTCAAGCAGAGAAGGGGGACTTCAATTATTTGTTCTTCACTTCAAACAACTGCAGCAAGAACATTTTTAACTCCAGGCCATCACCTGCATTTCTCATCGAGGGAATGAACCTATTCTGAAAGACTTTTTGTTTTCCCTCTGTATGTGTTCTACACTTTCTTCTTTCTGGAATCATATATAATAGAGCAGTATGGAATATGGAATTCCACTAACAGAATGGCAATTCTGCTTCTGAAATACTTTCTGAGCTTTGTTTTTGAATTCTCCAGGATCCCCAAAAGAATTTGCCACACTGGGCACCTCATCCCCAGATTACCCCACAGTGACTTGGCCTTCCCCCACCCTCGACATACCCGTGACCCTCCAACAACCCCACCCTGCCAACACCCCCACTTACTCCGCCCTCCAAGGCCCGACCTGGACCCAGCTCTCCCCTGCCATTCCCACCCTTTGCACTTTATCTATCCCATGCACTCTGATTGTAAAGTCCTCAGCTGGGTGTCGAACCCAAGGGTCTCCATCGCCACCGGTCACTAACCAGAATAATTACATTGCTATTATTATTATTATTCTCTGGTAATCTACACCCAAACCCAGGACCTATTGCTTTTAGCCCTTCTAAACCCTGTACTGCAACTGGCCTCTGCTTTACATCCTTAAACATTTCAGTCTCCTGAGGAAATCTGCTGCCCTCTAGTGCTGGGTTGTTCAACATCAACCTGACATAATTACACTGGTAGAGACTTGGCTCTCCAAATCCACCCCTGACTCTGCTATCACCCTCCCTGGATATGCCATCGACAGGGAAGACCGAGTAGGCAAAAGCGGTGGTGGTTGTGCACTACTCGTACGGGACTCCCTTATAGGTCAGGCACTCCCAGCTCCTAAACTTGATTATAGAGCCCAAGCCCTCACCTTAAAAATCACATCAGACCCTGCCCGAGGCCCTCTCTTCCTCATGGTCTCCTATGTAGCCCCGAGGAATCAAAACCAAGCGGTCCAGTCCCTCATTGACTATCTCACATCTCTCCCTCACAAAGTGGAGCAAGTCACCCTAGGTGATCTCAATGTTAACTGGCTTGCCTCCACTGCCTCCCATATAAGGGACTCCTCTGCTGCCCTGGATGTGTCCCAAATAGTCACCCAGCCCACCAGATTCAACCACTCCACTGTCACCAGCACTCTCCTAGATGTTGTTATATCTAACCGCCCCTACAAAATCTGGGATGTCACTGTCCTCCCTGACTCTCTTAGTGATCACTCCCCAGTCCTCTGTCTCTGGTCATCCTCCACTCTGAAGCCACTGTCCCAGGCCACTCTACGCCACTGTTTATGCCCCGGCGGCCTCAGAAATTAAAACAATACCTAGCCCAGCTAGACTGGTCCCCTATCCAGCACACCCCTGACATTGACTCTGCTCTTCACCGCTTCACAAATGCCTTCTGTAAGGCTTGTGACCTTTTTGCCCTCCTCACCAGGATCCACTCCAAAAAATGCAATGCCCCATGGATCACACCACCCCTCCTCCAGAGACTCAAAAACAGAGATAATCTCTGGCACACTGCTGTAGAATCTGGAAAGGCATCTGATAGACAGGCCTACAATGCAGAATGCAATAAGTGCACTTGGGCCATTAGGTGGGCCAAGGCAGAGCACTACCAGACCACCCTCGCTTCCACTTGGGGTTCAGCCCCTTCTGGGATAATATGAAAGAGCTAAATGGGAAGTCCTGCTCCCCCCCACCATCTCAGCTCTCCATCAATGGCACCCCCAACACAGATCCACTCCTCATAGCCGATTGCCTTAACACTGCCTTCTCTGACCTAAGCTTGGTCCTCCCCAGCAGCTTCTTTGACCCAATCCCCCACCTCTCTCCCTCCAGTCCTGCATTGCCCACCATTCTATCTGTGCACCCAATCCCCCCAAGAAGCCAGGCTGCACCTGCTAAAAGCCTTAGGCAGCAATAACCCCAGCAGTGACCCCCTCGACTCCAGGATCCTCCGTATGGTCTTGGACGAAGTCCTAGTCCCCCTGACTGACCTAAATCAGTCTATGTGCCTGGGTCAGTTCCTAAGTGCTTGAAAAACTGCTGAAATCATACCCATACATAAGAGTGGGGACCGGACCACCCCCAACAATTACCAGCCGATCTCCATCCTTCCCCCACTCTCTAAAGCTCTTGAAAAAGTGGTGTTGATCCAGCTCTCTGAATATCTAACCAAGTACTACATTATGTGCCCAAAGCAGCACGGTTTCTGCCCAGGACACAGTACAACCACGACTCTCCTGGAATTTTCCCAACACCTGCATGCTGCTCTCAACTCTGGCAGCCTTGCAGGAGCAGTGTTCATTGACCTCTCCAAGGCCTTTGACACTGTCTGTCATCCCCTTCTACTCAACTCTCTCCACCAACTTGGCTTCTCTGGTGGTCCCATTTCCTGGTTCTCTAGCTACCTCTCTGCTAGATCCCAGCGTGTCAAGATCAACTGCTCCCTCTCCAGCACTCTTCACATTCATTCCGGGGTCCCTCAGGGCTCCATCCTAGGTCCAATACTTTTTAGTCTCTACCTCAACACCCTCCTCAGCTCATGTACTGGTAAAATGCTCCTCTACGCCAATGATGCAGTCCTCATTGCCTCACATCCCAATCCCACCTCCCTCCAATTATCCCTCCAGCAAGCTTACAACAAGCCGGAAAGGTGGTTCGCGACTGCAGACTGGTCATTAACCCAAAAGAAACCAAATCAATGCTCTTCTCCCACTACCAAAATAAAGCTAAAAATACTCCCCTCTTGATTATCCCCAGCACTCTGCACCCGCTAGAACAAGTGACCACATACAAGTACTTAGGCATCATGTTCGATACTGCCCTCTCCTTCCACACCCACATGAATGCCCTGTCAGCCACCATTAACTCTCGGATTGGCCTGCTATACCGGCACAGGGACTGCGTGCCTCAGCATGCCCTCAGGCTGGCCATCACCTCCTCTGTCTTGTCCCTTGTGGACTATGGCTTGCCCATCTGTGCCGCAGCTGACAACAATGCCCTTTCCAAAATCCAACTCTCCATTGATAAGGCCTGTAGGCTCCTGACCTCTGCCCCCAGCTGAACTCACACCTGCCTTCTCTATACTACCACCAATCTGCTCAACTTTGAGGAGCGACTACTCTACCTGACCTGCCTTCTCACTAAAAAATCACTGCTAGGACTCCCCCCCCGGGGGTCTCCACCTCCTTACAACAGTCATCATCATCCATCACCACCCATAGCTCTGTTAAGGCCACTTTCAAGGTGCCCAGAACCAAGACCTCTCTTGCCCAGAGATCCTTCCTCTACCGAGCCCCCACCTGGTTCAACTCCCTCCCTAGCTGCATCTCCAAATTGCCAAAAATTGGCTTTTTCAAAACAGCCTTTCAGAACCATATCTTTAACACCCACTGTTGTAGGTGCAACTAACCCCCTGTTGTAACCTGTGGTACCTGCCCACCTTGTCCCCTGGCTCGACAACATCCACTGGACAGCCTCTTCCTCCCCCAGACCCACTCCTTCCCTATTAGGTCCAAACAGGGATGTAACCCGCTGTCTTCTCTGAGGACCTACTATATCCATGAGTGTAACTCACAATTTTGTAACATTATGTAACCTAAGTAACATACAAACTACTACATTATGTAACCTGTGTATCTATGTTAAATGTTCCTTTTACTGCACCTGTAATGTCATCCTCTGTTTTAATCTGCACTGTAATAACTGTCTTGATGTCTGCCCCCCCCGCGATGAGATGCCTTTGTAAATGAGACTCTGACTCAAAGGTTGTAAACCCGATTTGTAATGAATAAATAAATAGAATAAAAATTTCCATGCAAACCATTTAATAACTTTCCATGGATTACATAAACAGATTAACAATGTTTTGTTGATTGCAGAAATATGTCATTTATATACACAGCAGACAACTAAGCCATGAAAAACATTCTGCTTTCAAAATCTCACAATTACACTACTGACAGAATTCCATGGGATTAGGCAGAATTTATTCAAAATCCCCAGAATTCTGATCCATTAGAATATTAAGGTTCCACAATGCACTAATATCCACCCTGTGGATTTGCCCAAATTATTTCAATGAGCTTATCATTTGACTTTTGAACTAACTGAAAACAATGTTGACACAAGACATCCCTGTTCTCTTTCAATGATTCCAGATTAACATGCTTTCCTTTTTGTACAGGAATCATCATTCACCAAGATTCTATTACCCATTTCTGCAGAGATTCCAACCAAACCCTCTCTTTTTTAATGAGACTGGAGAGTGGTACTGGGCATGTATACAGTACGCATGGTCAGACAGATAGGAACCCATCTAATTGTCGGACAGTCAGAGAACCATGCAAACAAATGCTTTATTTGTTCAGTATACAGCCATTGCAATACATAAATAATACATAATATCAACATTAAAATGTAAGCTCCATCATGTCAAATATTTACACCTCATTATACGTATTAAAATATATGTAACATTGCTGGATTTAATATGTCAGATACAGTCAAATTCCCATAGTTCACTGCATATTTATATAACACATATCCCTACAATTTAATGGATTAAAAAAAAAAAAGTCTTGTCAGCACCTGTTTATCATTGGAATTGTACAACTCTGTTATTATTTGATTTGTGAGGAGACCAAGGTTCTTTAAAATAGGACCCAACCAGAAATATCTGTTTCTCATATAATGGACAAATCAGAGTGACATATTTTATATCATCCATCATATTTAGGTTGCAAACACATTTGTCATGTTCCACACCCACTCTTTTTTGGGCACAATATACATATTGACAATGATACAATTCCATCCTAATTCTCATTATTGTTCTCCTGAAATCTGAACAAGCTAGTGTTATTAAGTAGGATTCCAAATTATGACATGGTTTCAACATTTTATACCATTTGAAATGTTTGTATATCCTTATTTGTTCCATGTCTTTACTATTATAAATATTTCTGATTCTCTCCTTAACCTGAAATTCTGTTTCTTTAGAGGGGATATGGTAGACTTGATATAGGAGGTGTCCTTACCCCCCATTGGATAGAGATATGTTGCCACACATTTTATTTTTGGGGATCTAAATCCCAATAACATATAGTTTATCTCCTCCTCCAAACACATCCTAGGTATTCTATATTGTGGACAGAGGAACAGCTTGAGTAGAAATACATTTGTTTCTTTTTATTATATAAGCTCCTATAGGAAGTTGTTCTAATTCAGCTCTTGCAATTTCATCAGGGACTGATTGTGGTATTTTAAGAATAAATCTATACAATTTATTTGGTTGTATTTCTAATTGCTTGAAGTCTGTTGTTGCCCAATTCTCTGAAGTAGAGAGTATGCTAGCATGTATTTTAGCTTCTACTACCTTCAAAAGACCTTTAACTGTTCCATTTCCGATTTGAGTTGAAAATCTCCGAAAAGCATTAAAGGCAGTAGATGCTTTATGTTTAACATGATCTTGGTGTTTAGTCCATCTAATAACATAGAAACATAGAATTTGATGGCAGATAAGGACCGCTTAGCCCACCCAGTCTGCCCATTTCCCTACCTAATGGATAAGCTGCAGATCCCAGTTAACCAACAGCCTACTTCCTCCTACCCCCACCCCCTAGAATTGCTTTATGTCTGTCCCATTAATTATTGCATTCTCCCACTGTTTTTGACTCCACTACCTCCTCAGGAAGGCCATTCCATGTATCCACAACCCTCTCCATGAAAAAATACTTCTTCACATTACCTCTGAGCTGTCCCTCTTCTATCTTCAAATTGTGCCTCCTTGTTCTTGCACACCTCTTTTTCTGAAAGATGCTACCCTCTTGGACTTTCTTGATTCCCTTGAGGTACTTGAAAGTTTCTATCATGTCCCCCCCCTCCCTCCTTTCCTCAAGGGTATACATATTAAACTCCTTAAGTCTCTCTTCATATGTCTTCTGGTGCAGACCCTGCACCATTTCAGTTGCCCTCCTCTGGACTGCCTCCATCCTGTCCATGTTCTTGCTGAGACTGGGTCTCCAGAACTGCATGCAGTACTCCAGATGGGGTCTCACCAGCTGTCTGTACAGAGGGATAACAACCTCCTGTTTTCTACTGGTGGTGCCTCTCCCTATACATCCCAGTATCCCCCAGCCCTCCTTATTGCCCTCTCACATTGCTTGCCCACCTTTAGGTCATCTGATATGACTACCCCCAGGTCCCTTTCCATTTTTGTTGTTGTTAGCATCTCACCCCCCATTGTGTACTCTTCCCCTTGGTTTTTGTTTCCCATGTGCATTACTTTGCACTTCTTAGCATTGAATCTAAGCTGCCATACATTTGACCATTCTTCCAACCTTGCCAAGTCCCTTATCATCCTTTCCAACCCACCTTTTGTATCAACTCTGTTGCAGATCTTTGTGTCATCTGCAAAGAGACATACTTTTCCTTCCAGTCCCTCTGCAATGTCACTTATAAAGGCATTGAAGAGGACCGGTCCTAGAACTGAACCCTGTGGTACCCCACTAGTAATCCCCCTTTCTTCAGAGTGGACTCCATTTACTATTACCCTCTGGGTCCTATTCTCCAGCCAATTTTGTACCCAGGCTACCATTTTGGGACCCACTCCAAGGCTGGCTAACTTGTATATTAATCTTTTGTGTGGTACTGTGTCAAATGCTTTGCTAAAGTCTAGGTAGGCCATGTCCACAGTCCCTTCCTGATCTACTACTTTGGTCCCCCAGTCAAAGAAATCTATTAGATTCGTCTGACATGACCTTCCCACTATGAATAGTCACTCACTGAACAAATGTGTATCAGATCCTTGTTATGTAATGTAATGTACTGCAATCTGTAACAGATATTGTCCCTGTACCTTCTATGTATGACGTAGAACCTTTGTGAATGAGTCTTTGACTCAAAGGTCTTTCTGAATATCTCAATAAATAAAATAAATCCATGCTGCCTTGAATCCTGTGCCCCTCTGGCCTCTAGGTACACTGAGAGAAAGGCACACCTAAGTAAGGATACAGTTTAACTGTCTCAATCTTTGCTTTATTAATGAAGAGAGTCTGTGTTCTCTTTTGTCTATTTCCAAATATTAACATTTGAGTTTTACTTATATTAATTACCTAATTTGTTTTTTTTTACTGAGTGCAGAAAATAAAGTTACTTTATGCTGCAGGCCCAAAAATGATGCTGACAGGAGAACAAGATCATTTGCAAAAGTCAAAAGCAAAATTTTTTGATTTTTAATTGCAGGTGAATGAAAATCAGGATGTTCTAACTGAGCTGTAATTGTGTTTATGTATAAGTTGAAAAGAAAAGGGACCAAAAGGCAACCCTGTCTAACACCAATGTGTGTTCTTATTTCAGGAGTAAGATCTCCATTTTGATTGATTTTAACCTTTTGCCAAGTATCTTCATGTAATCTAATCAAAGTATCCAACAGCACAGGATCCATGTTATATGAGTGTAACTTATCCCATAATAGTATATGACAGAGTCAAATGCGGGCTTCAGGTCCACAAAACAGCAATACAACCTTGACTTCCTGACCTTAGTATATTTCCAGATCAGGTAGGATAAAATATAACAATGTTGCACTGTTGATCTATGGGCCCTGAAGCCATTCTGGAATTCACTTATAATGCCAGCTTCCTCTGCCCACAATTGGAGTCTATCTAAAATTATCTGACAGAAAATGTTTTGTAGGGTATCAGTAAGGCTAATAGGCCTATACATTGAAGGGTCAGTTGGACTTCCATTTTTCTTATATATTGGGCATGTAATACTGCCTTTCTAAATTGGCAGCATGTCTGCTCCATGTATAATTTTGTTAAAAAAAACATGACGAAGAGGAAGCCATCATTCAAAGTGGTACTTATATAGCTCAGCCACTATATAATCTGGGCCCAGCACTTTATTAGCCTTTAAATGGGAAAATGCATTAAAAATTTCCTCTTTGTTAATAAAGAATGGCCTAGGATAATATTGAGTCTCCTCATAGGCCATATCTACTGCTTTGTCGGAAGAATAATAGAGTAATGCAAAATAGGACATCCGTGTATCAGATCAGATCAAAAGTATCAAAGGCTTCTATTCCAAGAGAAGACTTGTGATAGCCTTAGCTAACTAGTAGCCAGAAATTTTTATTATCCCTTTCATATACTGACTGTTTCAGTTTGTCCCAATTACTAATCTGAAATTTCCTCCTGTCATCCTCATCTTATAATTTTTCCTTGCTTTATTTAACTGCCTTATATGAACTTTACTTGGGTTACACGTAACATAACATACCATTTTATTTAGTTGTTTTTTTTTCACATTCTTACATGTTCTATTAAACCAGGATCCTACTTTATTCAGTCTATTCATTTGATATTTGATATAAGAACAGTTTAATGTAGTTCAAGATTGTGTATAATTACTTATTTTGATCTAAGTCACTATACATTTCTATGATGTCTTGCTTCCATTTTTTAAGGCTGTCAGATTCCAGGATTTCTATCAGTGTACTGTTCAGAGTCGGTGTCCATTTTATCCTACTAGAGTTTTGGACTTCACACCCTGCTGCCAAGGCAGTATTTTCTCAAGAGTTTCTGGTCCTTGTTATCATGGCATATCATATTCCAATGCAGTGGGAAAATGTGCAGATTCTGAGTGATCTAAGATTCTAAAGGTTTTTAATTTTTCTATTGCATCTGTATTTACCCAGAGCAAATCTATAATAGTTAAGCCCAAGATACCAGTATACGTGAATACTCCTTCTTACTCCTCCTGTAACTCTACCATTTATAAGACTAAAATTCATGTCCAACATGATTTGTACTAGAAATCGACCCTATCTGTTTGTTTTACTATCTTTTGACTGTCTTGTTAGTCTTATATTAGGATTTGTACTAGCATGCAGGGGTGGAAAAGCAGGGCATTCATATTCTGTCATAACTCTAGGACCAATTATTGCATTGAAATTGCCCATCACTAGACATGGATATAATATATATTTATTATTTATTCCTTCCAGAAATTCTGCAAATTTTCCCCAATCATGGGGACAGGGGTCCCTTTTGGAATATGAGGGAATATAGATATTAAGTATTATAACTTTACATTCTGCTTTCTCAATCAAAATGGGGAGAACAGTATTTAGATCACAGGTCATTTGTGTTACTTTTAAATTTAAAGCTATTTTGACATAAGTTGCACGCCCAGCTTTATGTCTTCTAAATTTACTTGGACGAACTGCTGGTCTAAAATATCCTGCATATCCTGGGAGTAATGGTGATGTCTATTCCCCACACCATGACTCCTGAAAGCATAATAAATCATGACTCTCAAGAAACTTCCTGAACTCAGGATCAGCTAGCTTAAGCGTTAGCCCCTCAATGTTCCAGGACTAAGATAGGAGAATCTTCTAGCAATTCATGTTACTGGTCCTGTGGCATTATCTGTCAATCCATAGAAAGCTCATGCAGAGGCTCAAAGCTATTCCTATTTTCAATTAAGATATGCTGTTGTTTTTCCCTGTAGTGATCTTTTAGAACTTTGGAATGTACTGCATACAATCCCAAGGTGTCAAGGATGTGCATCTTCTTTTGAATTGCCTCTACATATTTTGGGTTAACAAAGGTTATATCCAATTGTGGGTAGGAAGAATCTGGATTGTATATTTTAAGACATTCAATATTACTTCTATTAATCGGCAAATCCAGAATTTGACTAAGAAATGCAGCTTGCTCATACTATGTTTTCCCTACCAATGTTTTGGACATCTTCCATCGAAACAGGGTTAGTGTTTTGTTCTTCCAGGCCTGGGCCCTTGAATTATTGTACCTAGAGATAACCTCTAGTATACCATCTATGCCTGTTTGGGGTTGCACCCACACCTGGGGAGCACAAAGTAACTCCTCAGGGGCAGCAGGAACCCCATATGGTGGAAACATATATATATATGCCTTTCTTCTTCAAGTCCTCCTCTTGTTTCCACAGTGTATTGGCTAACATGGAAGTGGAACAATAAACCAGAACACAATGTTGCTGATCAGCATTTGGAGGCCTAAGAACGCTGATTCCTTCCAATGGATATGGCATGTGTAATAACTTGGCAAACTATTCAGCTAGTTTAGCCTCTGTTTCTTGAAATAACTTCCTAATACCATACATCTCAATTAGATATTCAGAATGTATTTCCTGCCTTCCTTCAAAATCCAAAATGGGGGGGTTCTGTAATTTCAGGCACTCCCATTTCTTCAGGTTGGGAACAGGGCCTTATTAGAACCTTGGTCTCCCCACGGCCATTAACATATTTGTATGGTTGATCATACACTGGAATAATTAAAGGAGAATTCTGCAATGTTCTATCCATCTGTTCTTGTCTAGTAAACATCTCTCTCTTTGCCACCTGTGATATTTCTGAGTCCTTCACAGCATCTTCCCTTATTTTCCCATCAGGATTACATCTTTGATTTTGGCTTACTACAGTATCCATCCTTTGTATCTCTATATTTGATTCCATCTGGTTATTAGCTTGTTTTAATTTAGGAGACACATTTTCCTTCTTTTTTGGTTTGAACTCAGCCTGTGTTTTGTTTTGTCTTGTTGTTGCCTGCTAGAGGGATCCTCATATGCTGGGGAATCACTAGGTTTAACAAATGGGGGTGAGAGATTAACATGAAGGGTTTTATTCTCAGTACATTTTTCCTCTTTGTCGACACTTTCTAATGTAGCATCAGGATCCAGATTTCCCTCTAGTGTTTTACTTTGTAATTTTTCTAAGATGGTTCTGTTATGAAAAACATCATTTCTAAGGTTAGCTACTTCCTCCTTAATTGCCCATAAATTCTCTAATATCATGATATTGGCATAATATAGGTTTTTAATCATTTCTAGGGGTTGCCTAGGAAGGGAGGAGAAGATCAAATCACCTTTATTCTCAAAAAATTCTTTGTTGTAAATTATCTCTGTCTCACATGATACATGTCTCACATTTTTAGATGAAACACCCTTTTCCTCACTTTCTGGAGAAAACAACAATGAATAAAAGGGAGAAGTAGGTGATGATAAATATTGTGGTGGTAGGCATTGAGTACAATTCCCTTGCTTTTGTTCAATCCCTAATTATTTAAGACCTTTTATGATCTGGTTTAAATCTTTAATTACCAGACTAAGGTTGTCTCCACAAGGTGGTGACCCTTCCTGCTTTCCACTTTTGCTAGGAGAAGCTCTTCTTCTGAATAAAATAGTATTGAAATAGTGGCTATATCAATATGCTCAGAGGCTCCAGAATTTGAGTACAGTTCCGAGCACTCTAGAGCACTACAGTCATCTGTGCCATAGTATGCAGAAAGGCTTGTTCTGATAGATTGATGTAGGAGATTAGGGCATGCAGAGAGTCATGTCATGGATAATTTGTCCTGTAATTCTTTTGTATGCTCATTTAGCTGTATGGGGCTATAGTTTTTGTCACTACTGAGGTGGACTGTTTGACAATTTATTGTTTATTTTTTTTATTTATTGAATTCTAGGATTAGAAATACCTTTGAATCAAAGGTTTATTTACAAAGGTTCTGTGTCAGAATACAAAATGAACAATACAAGCAGGGTGAGACAAAAAAGAATACAAGGGACAACTAGATTCATGATTTAAAAATAGTAGTAAATTGTTATGACATTTTAAAAGTTTAAAACAAGATTGTAGGAGCAATGGGGGAGGGGCAACAAGTAAGTAAGAAGCAGTCAGTAATAAGACTTTGTCATACAGTGCAGGTTTCAATAATAAGTGCTGAGGAGACAGAAGGCAGAAGGAGAGGGGGAGAATAGGGAAAGAGAAGAGGGAGGTGAGAGAAGGAGTAGGAAATAGGGAATAGGACATGAGCAGAGTGGGAGAGGTAGTAGAAGCAACCTAGTTGGAGTGATCTCAATTGCTAAGACTAGAGAGGTGCTGGCACAGGTTACATTTGAAGGGGCCAAGTTTAGTCTCTGGCAAGATTTCAGAAGGGAGACCATTCACTAGAGAGGGGGCCCTGGCAAAAAAGGA
This sequence comes from Neoceratodus forsteri, assembly GCA_016271365.2. Classification (NCBI taxonomy): domain Eukaryota; kingdom Metazoa; phylum Chordata; order Ceratodontiformes; family Ceratodontidae; genus Neoceratodus; species Neoceratodus forsteri. The sequence goes on from CM057453.1 coordinate 732,748,166, forward strand.
GTGTTGAGCTTGGGTGGTGCGATGGAAGGGAATCTGGAAAAAGGGTTTCTCAGCACTATGAGTGCAGTGCAAAAATGTGGCTGGTGACATCAGGCCATGTGTGGCAGAAGGGGTAAGGCCGAGGCAGATTTTCTTGGCCAGGAGGCAGGTCTGGTAGGCAATCCTTCCTTGAAAATGGAGCCATGATGCTTGTTTATAGAGCTCACAGGTATGGGTTCTTTTACCAGCACCTGTCACAAGATGACAGCACTTATTAAGAGCTGTTTTGATTTTTCTTAGAGTGGTGTTAGTGGCAGCTCCATAGAAGATCAGTCCATAATCGATAATCGAGAGGACAGAGCTGGTAATAGCTACACGCATAGCCTCTTGGGTGAGACAGTTGAGATGGCAGAAGAACATACCTATTCTAGAGTTAATAGCACTAGAGAGTAATTTTACATGGGTAGTATAGGAGAGTGGACTGTCAGGTATAACACTGAGGTATTTAAAGCAGCAGTGCAATGAAAATGGGTTAAAATTTGACCACCTTTTTCTTCCCAATTGATGCCAGACGTCTTCCAGTTTATTTTGGTGGTGAAATTTTCAGTTTTCATTATCATTTAAAAATGTTATGAAAGTTGTAAAGTAATTATTTCTCAAGAAAAAAAGATGTCTGCCTCATATTTGCATAGAAATAATATTGAGGACCCGAAGAGGATAAGAGTTCAGACAAAAATGCAAATGTACAGTACGCAGCACAGGAAGCATCCAGAAAACCCAAATCAACAGTTCTGCCAATACTTTTTTATAATCATATCAGAAAATTAGCTTTTTGGAATAACTTTTTTTGTTGCACTGCTGCTTTAAACTCAAGGGCTTGATCTAGTGGGAAGTGTTGCTTATTCAGGATATGGCGTTTAGCCATTTTGTATTTGCTGTGGGTGTTGAAAAACAGCATGGACTTTTTTTTTTGTAGTTCATCAATGATTTATGTTGATCAAACCACTTTATGACAATGCTAAACTTTGACTGCAGGTCAGAGGATAGTCTGTCAGGGTTAGTATGTGTAGAAAAGAGGACAGCATCATCTGTATATAGGATCATATTAGTGTTACATGCAACTGGGGAGATTATTTTAAAAAGAGACTAAAAGAAGTGGTCCAAGGATGGATCCTTGGGGTACACCAGGGTGCACAGGGAGGCAGTCAGAAAGCAAGCTCCCAATTCTGACTTGTTGGTGCCTGCCCAGCAGTTAACTTTCAAGCCAGCTGGTAACTTCGGTGGATAGACCTAATGCAGAGAGTGAGAGCAATAGAAGCTGGTGATTCACAGTGTCGAATGCCTTTGTCAAATTCAGATACACTGCCCCAAGCAGTTGTCTGGAGTCCAAGGCCTTATGAATGTGCGTTGTAAAATCAAGTAAGGCAATGGTCATACTATGTACTTTCCTAAAGCCGTGTTGCTGTGGGGACAGGATATTATACTTGTCCAGGTATTCTGTGAGTTGATCAGCAACTATGCGCTCTGCAGCTTTAGAAAGTAGGGGGAGGATCGAGATTGGGTGGTATTTGGAATGTTGGGTACAGTCACCACATTTGTACACAGGCAGTACAATGGCAGATTTCCAAGACTGGGAGAACAGCCTAAGAGAGAGTGAGAGGTTTAGCAGTTTGGTGAGAGGGGGTAAGACAGCTTCAAGTGTGAGGTAGAGAAGTTTTAGGTCAAGGGTGTCATTGTTTGATCTGGATTTGCCTAGCACTTTCAGCAGGTATCTATGAGTGTCAGAAAGGGATATACTTCTGAAATAGAAGGGGGGAGTTTTAGGGGGAGGTGTAGATTTTGCAAAGTTGGAAGGCAAGGTGGAGCTGGTAAAGAAGTCAGGCAGGAATACCCCACTGAGATTGGTAAAAGCAATATTAAGGGAGTCAGCCATTAATTTGGGGTCTTGAGTTAGAGTGTCATTTACCTTCATCATAGTAGGGGGGATTTACTAGGTTTACCAGTTAGTCTTTTTATATTATCTCAGAATTGTTTGCTATTACCCCAGCTGTTAGTTAGTACACCTTTGTAGTAATCCTGCTTGGCTCTCCATACCGCTTGGGTGCACTGGTTTTTGGTAGCTTTGTACTGCTGCAGATTAGAGTGGAGGCCTGAGGTCATAGCACGGTGCTAAAGGTTATCCCTATTCTTCGTCATCATTAGTAGGGCAGGGGAGATCCAAGGGTTAGACACTCCTCTAGTTGTTATTTTCTAAAGGGGTCAAATTGGTCACACACCACATTGAATTGCAAAATGAAAAAGTTTAGTGCCTGGTCAGTCCAGGTCATGGTGTTAAGGGGGGACCAGTCAATCAAGGAGAGTGCGTACAAAAATTATGGGAGCTTCCTTTTTTTTAGGATATGATGGTAGGTGAAATTAGTCTTTGGTTTGGGTGCCTTTTTGGATCACTGGCAGAGAACAGAGGAATGATCGCTTAAGGAGTCAGAAAGAACTCTAATGTTATTGATTCTACTAGGGTGAGTGGTACGCACCCAGTCCAGGAGGGAGCCAGATCCAGATCTGTAGTTCATTCGAGTTGGTGAGGGAACCATTTGTGTGATGTCATATGAGGTAAGGGCATCCTTAAATGGTTCAGCTTCAGGGGCAAGCCAGTTCACATTAAGGTCCCCTAGAACCACTGTCTCAGTATGATGCGGGAGATTGTCGAATTATTCGGCAACCATTTGAATACCGTAGGCCTGGTCACGTGGGGGGGGGATATAGACAGATGTAATGGAGAGGGCTTTTCTGTGTTGATTAAGAATAATTTTGATTGAAAGCATTTGGGATTTACTGGCAGGTGGTGTCGTTGAGAGGACATGGCTCATAAGGGTGTCCACTAGATAAATGGCACAGCCACCACCACGCTTGGCAATATGGTCAAGTATGAAGAGGACATAGCCAGAGATTTCTAACGCATTATCAGGAACCTTGGGGGATAGCCAGGTTTTACTGAGAGCTAGGATGTCCTTTTTATGCTGTAAAACCCAAACTTGGAGTTTGTCAATCTTTGGAATCAGGATCCGAATATTAATAGAGGCTAAGGTGAGGGAACTTAGTGAGTTGTGAGGGTGATTAGATGTCACTTGGGGGCCAGGTTTGGGTGGACAATTCCTGATAGAAGTAGTAACAGCAAAGCAATCTTAGGAAGATAACGAGCAAGGAGTTTATTGACCTTGAGTTGTCGCCACCTGGAGAGTTTATAGGGATGGGTGGTGCAGACTAGGGAGAGTGAGAGTAATAGTAAGAGATTGGAGTACTCAATGGGGCAGATTCTTATGCACACAGAGACAGGAGGAGTGGCAGTGACTAGCAAGGCAGAGTAAAAGTTAAAGTATAATGTGCTGGATGGAATGACTTTAAGAGGTGTAATGCACATGTGAAGTGGAGTGGGGAAGGACACTGTAAAGACTGAGGGGAAGGTAACGAGGAAAAATAGCAGAGGTGCAGTGAATAGGTAGAACATTGTTGCTGCGGCAAGGGTTAGGGGTTACTAAAGAGGAGGGGGGAAATAAGTTATTATGCAGGTGCCAGTGGTAGAGGGAGATGAAATATGCAACAACTAGCAAAATTAAAACAGTTAAAACAGATGATCCAAAAGTAAAAACGGCAGACAGAGAGGTCAGTTCTAGAAGGGTAGTGGACGATCTTAAGAGTATGAGATAAAATCTGTTATTTTCAATTGATTGTTTTTTTATCATTTACAGTACATTCCCCAGTATTTTTTATCATTTACAGTACATTCCCCAGTATTAAATGCTAGAAGAATTATAGCTAAGCTCTCATATTCTTGATCCTTGCCTGGTACATGAGTTTCCTCCTTATTTTTGTTTATTTAGTATTTTTCTTCTTCCCAGTCCCCGGCTATGAGTTAGTCTCTGAGGTTGTAAGCTTACCACTTTGTGTACACCATTTTATAACAGTCAGCAAGATACAATTTGTAATAAATTAATGCAGTCAGAACTTATGTATATGCAATTTGCCAAATAATCAGTACTAAAATATTAAAAGATGAAGGACACTTTCCAAATCCTTTAGTGTCACCTGATGTTATACAATATACCTTTAAAAATTAGGATGGAATTTATTTCTCTAGGAAATCTTTGGAAACAGAATTCTGCAAAGTGACTAGTGTTAACAGGCCTAATGCCAATGTATAATTAATAAAAAGTCCACAGACAGTTTTTAAATCCAAAGCTTTTGTTCATGAAGTTGTCCTTCAGTCTGTCTGAAAATTATTAGCACAAAGTCTAGTTTGATATCTTTTAATTCCTAGTATTTCCGAACAATTTTACCTCTATCGTGCAGCCTTCTGGCAGATGTCAGTAAAACAAAGCCACCAACACTGATAAGCAAAATGTCCAAAAATACCAGAACTTGCTGCTGTCTCGGCACTAGAATGCTCTGATGTAGGCTCTGGAGCAGACTCCTAATGTTATAAGCGTAGGGGTTCCCGCTACAAGACAATTAAAAAAAATAAGTATATCTTGAACCAAATCAGAAAAAAGCAAAAAATAGACCTGAGGCTAACAAACCTACCAAAGACAGGCATACAATAAAATAAAATAAAATAAAATATTGCTTAGGCCTGTAATTATACAGGCTGGCCCAGATATACAACGGGGTCGTGCCTGGCGCAACAGAGTTGCACCGGCACAACCCTGCACTGCGCTCCAGTGGGATATTCAAAAGGCTGCCAGGCACAGTGCAAATCCTGATGCACCGGGGCACAATGGTAATGTATGCAGAGCAAATGCAGGGGGCATGCCATTGCTTATGCGGCACATCCCAATATTCAGCCCGGGATGTGTGGTGCATATGCTGGCACAACCCTGCATTGTGCTGCATAGGGGATCTCAAAGTTGAGCCTGTGAAAAGGAGGAACAAATCCTGGCCACCCACAGGTGGGCTGCTGTATTGCAGGGTGTAACACAGCAGCCACCAGTCGTGGGTGGCCACCCGCCCACCCGGAACACCGTCCACAAGCACCTATATGGTCACTGGTAGTCTAGTGGTACCCCCCCACTCTCCTGTAGACATGAGCACCAGTAAAATAAAACATTGCAATCCCTGGTAGTCTAGTGGCCCCTTCACCACACCTGTAACCCCGATCGTGGGTAAACCCTACAGATCATACTCCCTGGTGGTCCAGTGGCACCCCTTACCCCTCCCACCCACTTAAGCCCCCCTTGCCCACCCAGCTCCCACTCCCATCATCGGCGGGCGGCTGCAACCCACTATACCACCCGCCTCCACCGAATGACAGCTTACAATGTAGGCTTGCAGGGCATACTGTGCTAGACAGCCACAAATACGTGAATGACTTCATTTACATATCTGTGGCTATCTAGCACAGTATGCCCTGCAAGCCCATACTGTAAGCTGTCATTCAGCGGGCAGCCGGGTGGTATGCAGGTGGGTTGCAGCCACCTGCCTCAGATGGGGAGGTATCTGGGTGGGCAAGGGGTCCTGTGTGGGTGGAAGGGGTGGGGGGTGCCACTGGACCATCAGAGAGTATGATCTGTAGGGATTACCTGTGATCGGGGTTAGGGGAAGGGTGAAGGGGCCACTAGACTACCAGGGACTGCTATGTTTCATTTTATCGGCGATCGCGGCTATGGGGAGGGGGGACCACTAGACTACCAGGGATCATATATATTTCATTTTACCAGTGATCGCAGCTACAGGAGGGAGGTACCACTAGACTACCAGAGAATTTGTTGTATTTACTAGTACCCGTGATCATGGCTACAGGAGGGAGGAGGTACCAATAGACTACCAGGGATTGTGTTTCATTTACTATTACCTGCAGTCATGGCTACGGGGCCGGGGATGCCCTGGGACTCCCTTAGTCCACATTTCATTCTGTGCAGGGCATCAGGTGCATTTCACCAGGCTGCTCTGTGCAACACATGCAAATGGGGCTATAATGACATGCAAATGGCCCCATTTGCACCTTGCATTTATTATGGCCCCATTTTGCATGCTCTCTTCTGAATATCTCAGGTGCGGCACCCAGCACAACTGCATTTGCACTGGCGCATCCCCGTGCTCCCTGTCTGTGGCTTGTGCCACTGCAGTGTCACTGCACCGTGCGCATTCTATGCCATATTTAATGGTGCTGCGCCATGGCACATCACCTTTGAATATCACCTGGTCCTGGCCCTGGTGCATCCCAGATGCGCTGCTCCCATGCTTGTGCCTTTGCCAGGCACAGCCTGAATATCCGGGCCTCTGTGCACTAGGACATAAATCCTAATAGATTTTTGCAGTTATCTGAACTATCCAGAATGCTTATTATTGAGGTGTTATTGAGGCATTAGCCTCTAGAAAAATTAGATGCAGTTTAAAAAATAAAATACAATTCTCCCTTGTAGCTCTTAGCAACAAAAATGTAATTTCTTACTTGGGGTTATGAGAAAAATAGCAAACTAACATACTAACATGCTAGTTGCCAGCAGATTAGGCATTACAGTCTATCAAGTCTGCTCGGGCCTCAGAACCCTGAGTGGGTACCGAAGCCATCCCCCCCACCGTATCCCTGTAGCCCCTGACGTCTGTCTCAGCACCCCCCAGGGCAAGCCAACCTCTGCTTCATCCCCTTTTTGTACCTATCCCACCCTCTCTTGAACTCCTCCATTGTAGAAACCAGAACCAGCTCAAAAGGCTGCACATTCCATAATTCCACCACTCTCTTGGTGAAATACCTCCTCTTCCTTTCTCCCCTCATCCTTCTACCTTCGAGCTTCCAGCTGTGTCCTCTGGTGATTCCACCCTCCTTTAGCCTAAATATGCCTTCCCTATTTACCCTATTGATTGCCTTGCATTACTTGACAACCTCAATCATGTCTTCTCGGTCCCTCCTCTCCTCCAGTGAAAGCAGGCCAAGCTCCTCTAGTCTCCCCCTAGCCCCTGGATCATTTTGGTAGCTCTCCTCTAAACCGTTTCCAGAAGCTGGATGTCCCTCCTCAAATACGGCCTCCAGTACTGTACACAGTACTCAGGTACTCAGACTGGTGTACTAGCTGTTCTGCAGGCAAAGATTTTTAAACTTGGAACACAGATTGTTGCTTGCAGTAATAACTTCAAAAGTGCTTGGAAACCGCTTCAGCAAACTCGATGGACATTCGTACCGGGTACACTGCTTAGTATGCCACCAGACAACAGCACAAGGTAAATAAAATGCTTTGGAGCTTTTTAAGGCTCTTCAAAGGCCAAAAAGACCAAAGGCCAAAGCCAAAAACCCAAGGGACTCCCAACAGCTAAGCTCTGATCTGTGTGTTTGTTTGCAGTAACAAAATGGCAGTCCTGTAAGCAGGGACACCACGCATGCTCTAAATAGTAAGTGCTGTCAAGTGGTCCAGTAATCGACTACACCTGGTTGGTTACCAGGTAACATGGATCCTTATTGCCATTATATCAATTTTCAATTATCTAAAATAGGATGACCTTCTCATATATTTTACAGTGTTTAGTATTTAGTGGCAATAATGTAATTAAAAATACGATAAAAATAACCCCAGCAAAAACGTAAACTAAAACTGAAATATAATCGGCATGTATGCTAAACACCCTACATCGGACTTATAGAGATCTTTAAACTTCCTTAGGATATGAGGTAAAATAGCAACAACTACCACCACAAGATAGGCAAAAAAAGTGCAATACAATGCAGTAATATTGCAGGTCAAAATATATAGATTTTCACAGAAAGGGGGTTTAAACACCCCAAATCCAAGTGTTTCCAACAGATAACAGCTGCTTTATCAATGGATTTCTCCTCCTTTGGGTCCAGTCCTCAGCTTCCCTTGATTCCCAGTTGCAAGGGTGCAACTCCTGGCCAGCATGTATAGGCTTGAGCCTTTCTGAAGGGCTCCTTGGCGTCTCCCAATCCAATCACCTCCTCCTGTTTTCTTCCTGAAAGATACAAACAACGCCTAAACTGGGATGGCTGCAATGCTTCACACATGACGGTCTGGTAAGCTCTAATTCATGACATAGATGGCATACTTTTTAAAGATAGAAAAGAAGCCTTGAAAAATATCCTGCTCCCCTTGTTCTTCAAAGCGCAGTAGCTTACAGCTCAGCACAGCACAGCATCTGGGATTGGGTTGACACTCCAGGGGTTGGGAAAAAAAGACAGAGCCAGCTAATGTGCCTCTTTGGTAAAGCATGTTAATGGGCTGGACAGGAAAAACCTCAGTTAATGGCCCTGACAGGCAGAAACCCAGCTAATAGATCAGACATGTAAGATGCTAGCTGATGAGCTAGACAGGCAAAATCACAACTAATGAACCAACAAAGCCAACACCCAGCTAATGGACCAGACAGCCAGAAACCAAAATCTGCGACAAGGGCAAACAGAAATAACAGTACACTAGAAGGGTTATGATAATTGAAACCAGGCTACAGGTGTTATACTTATAGCAGCACAGCTACATGTGTCAGACTGACAGAGACACAGCTATGTGTCAGACTGACTGAGGCACAGCTACAGGTGTTACACTGATAGATATGAAAGATATTGGATGGTATAGAGCTGTGATTAGAAGAAGCCAAGAAGGCCGCACGCTATGTGGTTGTGGAGGAGCCTCAGAAGCAGGAGCAGTGAGAAGTTGTTTTATGTTTTAGAACAGGTATTCCACCATTGCCTTATTTGTCTATTTTTATACTTGCTGTTCTTTCCAGACCTTCTTGCTTGCCATCTGGTTTCTGGTGTCTTTCTGCCCCTTTTGTTTGTTCCCCTACAGCCCAGTCGAGTGCAGTCCATGCCGTGGTGGAGCCCCGGTGACTGTAGCAGCCAGGCCACCTTGTGAAGGTGGAATACACTTGTTTTTGTACCATAACATTGAAAGGGTCTACGGACATAGCGAAGAAAAGAAAGCTCAATGTGTTTTGCCTGTGCCTGCAATTGACGCCAACGGCGTCTGCACCAGAGTGTTGCATCAGAGCATTGTAAAGTGGAAAAATGCCGGACTGCCAGGTTATTTTCAAACAGACTGTGAGCAGATTGATAGAGAGTAAGAGTTTTTGTGAAGAACCAGGGTTTCCTCTTTAACTCGAAATACTCGGCTCTTTGCCAGCTGCGAGACTGCAAGATTGCAAGACATGTAGAATCCATACATTTGCTGTAAAATTGTTGCAGGGAAAAGCGGAAAAGAAAGAAAGATAAGAGAGAGAAAAGAGTGAGAACTTTTTGGGGAGTGTTTTTTTTTCTTTATTTTTTTTTTATGATTGCTTGATTGTCTGATTCATGTATTAGATTTACAGAATTACACATTAAGTTTGAGAGGATACTTCCGTACTATATCACTTTAATCTGACTGTTCTGTTTTATGCTATAGAAGGGGGTTCCTGATGTGTGCAAACACAAACACTAAATTTTTAACATTTGGAAATATTTAGGAAGAAGTGTGCTGTTAAATCCAGAGTACTTAGTGCATCCAATTAAACCCTGAATCTTGATGAACAGGTTTTTTTGAAGGTTCACACTGCTAAGAGCACATGATCTGCCCTCTTAAATGGTGCATGCTCAAAACTCTGTTATTTGAGCATTCGCCACACATGAGTCCTACATCTATTGCTCCTTAGTGCAGCTGGGCTGCTTTACAGTTTTACAGTCTTGTAAAACCTTTTTATCTCAACTTTAAAGTTTCACATTTCTGTCTGTTGTTTGAACTTCTGGTAACATTTACAACTGTTACTTTATCAGCTGTGTTGCGCTCGTGTATAAGTCAAGGGGGATTTAGCTGGCTGTTCAGTGATTCTCAACGTTGTTCAGTGTTGTTCAGCGTGGCAGTGCCTGAAAGACATTTTTGTTGATGTTTGGCCCCATATCCTGCCAAATGATAGAACTCCCAAAGAGTTGATTCCATCATAGTTTACAGCTACACAGCGAGATACCCCATGACACTTTGCCAGTACCTACAGCATTATTTTTGGGAGCTGGACTTCGTTAAAAAAAGAGGGCACACAAGTAAGAATAAATCAAACCTAATCAGTTTGTGTGACTGGATAGACATTTATAATTTGTGCAGGCTGCCTCAGGTTGCTTTCCCTATTTTTGTTTTTATTTTTATTTTTTTGTGCATCAGAGTGTTTTAGAGTGTTTTAGAGTATACTAAAGTTTATTGGAGCTCTTAGAAACCTGTATATTGTATTCTGTGCTCTAGTTTGACTTTAGATTTAGATTTATTGACTACTGAATATAAATATATGGTCTCTTACTGTTATTTTGTAGGCTTTTTAAAATTCGACCATATTTGAAGGAACACTGAGTTTTTTTTCTTCCTTTTCTTCCTTTCCCTTTTCTTAAGAACATTTAGTGAAAGATTGGATCATTCTGCCACTCTCACTGACATTGGATAATGAGCACCTACCTGAAGTGTGCCAGGAGTGGATTGTCCTTGTGAATTTAAAAACAAAAACTTTGGATGATTTTTATGTTTGCTTGCACGCATGTGCAAGAAACATAGTGCCTTCATCGGAGATTTCGGAGGTGTGTCACCTCCTCCTCCAATTCAGTCAGTGGGCTGGCAGGCGCGGCCCCTGTAAATAATATGCATTTTGAGCTGTCTATGACACGCCCAAAATGCAGTGGCATAGTTGAAAGGGGAGTTACGCTGGAGTGAGCACCGATAAGATATCGGCTGCTCACGCGCAGCTCTCCCCACGCACAGACAGATGCACACCCCTCAGATTGTATAGCCGACGGGTGCCCAATCCCCATCGGCTGAGCTGCATCCCCACCCAGTTAGTAGGTGCCATGCTGGAGCCCACCCAGCATGGCAAGCACTGTAGTCCTTGGCCGCGGGTGCCCAATCCCGCTGGCTGAATGCCCCAAGTCCTTGTGCCACGCTGGGAGCCCACCCCAGCGTGGCAAACGGTGCCGCGTTTTTTTATTTTGCCGACGGGTGCCCAATCCCCATCGGCTGAACCTCTCAAGTCCTTCTGCCATGCTAGGAGCCCACCCCAGCGTGGCAAACATTCCACGATGTCTTTTTTGTTTTCAGACCTGTAAAATAAAACTGTCCCGTGGCGCGCCTACCAACCCCTCCCACAACCCGCACCCACCCACTGCGCACCCAGCCTCCCACACCCCCACCCCAGACTTACCTCCGGACTCGCGTGACGATCTTCGTAGACCGGGAACACGTCTGCACTCTTCAAAGCCGACCGCAAACTGAGGAAATGCCGGTAAGCTGTACAATGGGTTACATAGGGGTTTCAACTTGTTGCATATCTCGGGGCATTTTTGGGAATTTGTGACACAAATTTTCAACATGGGATTTTGGGACCTCTTCTCATGAATTATGTCACTGTCATGTATAGTATTTGGGGCCCCAAGGGTGATTTTATGAGTGACTAGGCAGTGGCTGCAAAATCACCCTTTGGGCCTGAATACCACCATGACAGTGACATCACTCATGAGAAGGGGTCCCAAAAACCCCATGTTGAAAATTTGGTGCTAAAATTCCAAAAAATGACTGTTTTACGAGGGTGCATTGCGCAGTTCCTACGCAGGCTCGTAAGTTCGTGAAATTTCAATATTTTCACTCCAGATTTTCAACATTGCCATTTTACCACACCTTCTTATGAGTAGTACAGCTGTCATTTTTCACATCTCACCCAAAATGTGTTTCCACCATGTAGTGCAGAATGGCTCAGCGGTGTGTGAAATCAATGTACAGGACAAATTAAGAAAATCACAGTGACACTGTTCATGAGCAGAGGTCTTAAAATGGCTATGTTGAAAATTTGGTGAAAAAATTCCTTAAAATGACTGTTTTACGAGGGTGCATTGCGCAGTTCCTACACACACTCGTAAGGTCGCGAATTTTCAATATTTTCACTCCAGATTTCCAACATTGCCATTTTATCATACCTTCTTATGAGCAGTACAGCTGTCATTTTTCACATGTCACCCAAAACGTGTTTCTGCCCATGTAGCACACAATGGCGCAGTTGGTGTGCGAGATCAATGTACGGGACAAATTAAGAAAATCACAGTGATACTGTTTATGAGCTCAGGTGTTAAAATGGCTATGTTGAAAATTTGGTGAAAAAATTCCTTAAAATGACTGTTTTATGAGCGTGCGTTGCACAGCTCCTATGCACGCTCGTAAGTTCACGAATTTTCAATATTTTCACTCCAGATTTCCAACATTACCATTTTACCACACCTTCTTATGAGTAGTATAGCTGTCATTTTTCACATCTCACCCAAAATATGTTTCCATGTAGCGCATAATGGCACAGTCGGTGTAAGTAAATCAATGTATGGGACAAATTAAGAAAGTCACAGTGACACTGTTCATGAGCAAAGGTCTTAAAATGGCTATGTTGAAAATTTGGTGAAAAATTCTAAAATGACTGTTTTACGAGGGTGCATTGCAGTTCCCACAGACACTCGTAGTTCGCGAATTTTCAATATTTTCATTCCAGATTTTCAACATTGCCATTTTACCACACCTCCTTATGAGCAGTATAGCTGTCATTTTCACATATGCCCTAAAATGTGTTCCCACCCATGTAGTGCACAATGGCGCAGTATGTGCAAAATCAATGTATGGGACACATTAGAAAATCACAGTGACACTGTTCATGAACAGAGGTCTTAAAATGGCTATGTTGAAAATTTGGTGAAAAAATTCCACAAAATTACTGTTTCGAGGCGTCGTTCGCAGTTCCTATGCATGCTAAGTTTGCAAATTTAATATTTTCACTCCAGATTTTCAACATTGCCATTTTATTACACTTCCTTATGAACAGTACAGCTGCCATTTTTCATATGTCGCTCAAATGTGTTTCGCATATGAAGGTACATAATGATGCTGTTGGTGTGCGGAAAGCAATGTTTAGGACAGATCAAGAAAATCACAGTTACACTGTTCATGAGCAGAGGTCTTAAAATGGCTATGTTGAAAATTTGGTGACAAAAGTCCATAAATGACTGTGTTACGAGTGAGCAATGCGCAGTTTCCACACACCTCGTAAGTTCATGACTTTGTAATATTTTCAGTCCAGATTTTCACCAGTGGCATTTTTTCACACTTCCTTATGAACAGTACATCTGTCATTTTTCACAACATGGCTGAAGTGTGTTTTCACACTTTCAGCGTTGAGATGCATGGTCGCTGCGGGAAATCATTGTTCGGCACAGATAAAGAAAATCACAGTGACACTGTTCATGATGGGAGGCACCAAAATGCCTGAGTTGACAATCTGCTGTAAATGTCCCCAACCTAATTATATTACGGTGCGTTGTACAGTTTCTATGTACGCCATGACTTCACCATTTTTTAAATATTTTTACTGCAGATTTGCAACATTGCCATTTTTACACCTCCCCATGAACAGTACAGCTGTCATTTTACATCCTGTTCGGAATGTGTTTTTGCACCTCCAAAGCAATGCCGTATCATGTGCATAAGCAGCTTTCAAGCACAAACTGATATTATCCCCTGTTCATGAGGTGGGGTCACAAAAAACATGTTGAAAATTTGGAGGAAAATAACTAATGCCTGAGGTATTAGGGTTTCCAACCATAACGCCCAACCCTGTAGAGAATGACAGGCATCAGGGGTGTGACTTGGGATTCTTGCCTGTAATGCTCATACCATTCCACACCTGCAGCCAGTGAGAGGCATCGAGGTATGCCTTGGACTCTTCAGCCCCAAAGTTCACCCCATTCTCCTATATTGCACCCATCTCACTGCATTTCCTAATGAAATGGGAGTATAAGGCAAAGACCCCAAGGAACACCGTGACACTTGTCAGTGTCTGCAGGGTGGGGTGTGGTGAAATGGCGAGGCCGTTATGCCTGATGACCCAAATGCACACCCCAATGCCTGTCACTCTCTGAAGGGTGGTGGTGGGGTTGGCTTCAGTTCAGTACTTCACTGCCATTCCTATTACGCAGCTCTGTAACTTCTACATTACCACTGCCAATGCCAGCAAGCAAACATTCGGCATTGAGAAATGCTTGTTCTGCTTGGAGTGACTTGAACTATCTTTTGATTCTAGGATGGGCAAGATGGACCAGGATCCCATGCGATGTGAAGGTCAACTCTCCCTGCTGTGATCATTGTTTGGGACTAACTAAGCATTTCCATTTTTGTCTGTCTGCATTATATCGTTCTCCAGGAGCATTAGTAAATTAACTGTTTGGTCCATTTCTCTTTTCCTTTTAATAAGGAGGGAAGGGGATGTAGAAATTGAAACTGAAACAGGCTGTTTGTGAATCAAAGTTAGTTTGTCTTTTTTAGTCTTTTTTAAATTTGCTATTTATTGTATTTTTGTACTTAATTTAAAAAAAATATTGCATTACAAGTATTATTATTGACACAATTGATATTTTGGAAGGCATGCCAGCCACTACGAGTAGTCAGATTAAGGGCTCTAGCTTACTAAACATGAGGGACCTGTTTGATAATAATAATTGCAAAAGTGGGGGAGGCAGAGTTAAAACTAAGGGTCCCCTCTCAGTGAAGACCCTGGCAATGAAAGTACTTAGTAAAATTCAGAGCAAATCATACAATAAGGTTAAATTAAGAAGAAACAAATGCAAAATATAAAGCAGATAGACCTTGGAAAAGGGATCTCAACACAGCTTGTCTCAACACCTAATGGAGGCAATGGTGATATCTGACATTTTTTTGGCTCTTCTATTGTCATTCCAAATCCAGATACCTCCATGTACAATAATATTTATAAAAATATCCCCATAGAGGAAATGGACTCACCCCTGTCTAACACGCCATTTCCAGCTAAGTATGAGGTAAATACAAGGGTGATAGAAAATCAAGAACCTGATATTGGGCAGTTTCCTGATGGAAGGATTGACTTCTCTCAAATTTTCCATAATTTATCTGTCTTGGATACTGAGGTTAGAAGTATAAGAGAAACATTGCAGTTGGGAAATAAAGATGATGATAGTAAAGCTGATGTAACCCATAACTGCTCCGCCCCAGCCTATTTGGCTGTTAAATCCTCCACTGACACCAGAAATCATGGTAAAATAAATGGGCTTGCACAAAATCAGCTCTCTGGGGAGGACAACTCCCAAGGGAATTTCAGTAAAGTAAGATTTCAGGATGAGCTCAGAAAATTATTTTCTGGATCTAACAATTCTAGCTCCTGGACAATGAGCCCTGAGTGTCTAAACATACTGGATATTGAGGGTATATCAAGAGACTTATTAACAGCCTTAAGAGACCCAATTAACTCTAATGTACTTTTATTTAAGCAGCTATTAGAAATTAAGCAGGACATTTAATTTATAAAAGGGGTTTGTCTTGAAAATACAATTAAATTGGAAGTAATTGAGCAGAATTTCTCTTCTGAGAAGCCCAATGTTCATCTTACTTGTGAAACTTTAAACTTTTTGCACAGTAATCTGGGTTTTATTTGTCCCAAAACTTCCTTTAAATCCCCAGTGAATTCTGAGGAATCATCTATGGAAATTGCTGTGGTAGGTCAGAGTGTGCTGAGCCCCCAGTCTGAATGCATTATGTTGCCACCTAAGGATTTAAGAGATAGTAGTATTTGTAGAGAATTGGCTGCAGAACATCCATTTCTGTGGCACAAAGGTGAATTACAGGAAATGGATTCTGGAACACAGTAAAAGAGATTCGCTGCCCCTGATATCAAGAAGGGGAAGGTAATTAGTAAATTGAAGACCACTTTACATAATTCTGACACTGAGAATTCCCACTTTTCATATGTTAGAAATAAAAATAAAAAGAAGTTAATCAATGAAGTCTCAGCAGAGGAGTATGAAACCAAGAAGGAAAATACTAGAACTCAAATCTAGATCCCAAGCTTGTATGGCTGAACCTTAGAATAATCAGGTTCTGGACAGCCAGGCCCCCCAACTTTCTGAAAAGGCACAGGGTACAGGTCAAGACCTTTCTGAGCTAGGAAGCCAGACACAATATGTGGCACAGGCTATCCAGGCACAAGGGCAAGACCAAGTGTTCCGTGAGGCCCTGCAACACCTAAAGGACATTGGGGGGTCAGATTGGCTGGCAACCATGTCCAGTTTAGAACCCGAACTGCTAGTTGCCAATCCAGGTGGGCAGCAGCAAACTGTGGCAGACCCTCCCACTCCCACCATATTACAGTATAGGCCGCAAGAACTGGCACAGGATGAGGGTCGACAGCCCAGGCGTAGCCAGCCATCGGCCCGATTGTTGGAATCCGTGGCTCAGAAAAAATCCATTGCTAAAAAGGGGAAGGGCAAGCAGAGTAAGCGGAAGTTCCAACTAGTGACAGAGGCTGGAAAAAAGCAGACAGAGAAAAAAAGGAGTAGAGCAGATGAGAGCACATCCGTGGCCCAACCCAGGACAGAGAACGAAGGAAGGGAGAATACCCCAGTGGTACCAGTTGCACAGCCACAGATCGGTGAATATGAGGGAGATCAGGACAGTGATGTATCAGCAGATTTAGTGTGGTCCGATTCAGATAGAGAGCAGGACCAATCCAGTGATGGCCGAGAGACCAAAAAGGTAAGCGAATGGGAACGGAAGAGGGCAAAGCACACGGGAGATAAGATGGGGGGCCATGGTCAAAAAACGGTCAGGAAGAAATCACAAGAGGGTCAAAGGGTAAGTAGCCAATTGGGGCACCGGGGGGCTCCAGGGTTCAATCCCGGGCCGGTGATGCCAGGGCATCAAACGTGGCAGCACAACCCCTTCATGTGGCCATTTATGTATGGGGGACCGGGTAACATGCCCATCACTTGGCCAGCAATGAATCCTTGGGCCCCCTTTGCCCCCAGTTTCCCAACAACCCAGCAGGGTGGAATGACCAACCCCATCGTGGGGCCCTGGACAATTCCAGCCAATGAGCCTGGCAAGGGTACCTCTAAGGGTATAGCAGGGACCACTGGGTCAGGGGATAATTACGGATGCGGGGTGCACCAGGGGACTGAATCAGCATGGGCAGGGCAGGATGAATCCCTTTTAAGTCACATGGGAGGCGGACAGCAGTTTGCCACAGGGGGCCAGGCTCGGTTGATCCAGCCTCCTCAATCCAGTGTCTCCCAAGGGGCCTCAGTAGAAGGGGGTAATGCACAAGGGGCAGCTGTTCAGATATGGACAGGAGTAGGGCCTTCAATTCAACCCCCCCAGTTAACAAGGAAAGCTTGACACTGAGACTACAGGAGCGGGAGATGGTAGCCTCTACAACGGATACCATTACCAATACGGCAACGGGGGTAAAATCAAACCCAATATCAGCATCTCCGTAGCATTGGGCATATGCCGGGGTGGAAGACCCATTGGGAGACAACTTATCTGACACTGTCCGGGAACAAATCTGGAAAGGGGAATTTATAGACATGTTTTCATTATTGCATAGAGAAATTCCAGAAATGAGTGATGAAAAAATGAATAAACAAGAGAGGCCACGGCGGCCGAAGGTACCTTTCACATTTGAGAATTGGGCAGCAGCCTTCAACATATTTATGTCAGTTTATGGGATGAAACACCCTGATAAACTACTTGCTCTTCTAAAATACAGGGACACCATAAAATCTGCACATCTGTCATTTGATGGATATGCGTGGTTAAAATATGACGAGCAGTTTCATCTGAAACTATCTTGGCAACCCAATCTCAAATGGGAAAACGCACACATAGACCTGTGGGTCTGCTATATGATGCGGGGCCGGCCCAATGTGGTAACTTACACTGACAGTGGTCATGTTATTGCCAGACAAACGGGGGGAGAGTACAGGAAGGATCAGAGGAAGGAAGCAGGTAGGAAGGCATGCTATGATTACAATAAAGGAAAATGTTTTGTTCCTTTGTGGCACGGGCATATATAAACAAGTGCGGAGGAGAACACAGGTTATCAGAATGCACAGGTCCCCAATGACAGTCCTCCAAAAAATCAAACATTGAGGGAGCAGGCAATGAAAAAGGAAAGGGGTCTGGGAAGTTTGGCTAACTCACCAGTACGGTTAGACCGAATGGACCCCTGGCTCGACCGCTATCTGGAAAAAACAACAGCCAAATATATTCATGACGGTTTCAAGTATGGTTTTAGGATACCATACAAGGGGCCAAGGGAAAAAAACACAGCTCACAATCTCAGGTCGGCAAACTTACTTCCCAACATCCTGGAAATGAAAATTGCAAAAGAAATACAGGCGGGCAGGGTGGCGGGACCATTCGACTACCCCCATGCATAACCTCAGGGTATCCCCATTAGGGCTGGTCCCCAAGAAGGAAGTGGGGGAATACAGGCTCATTCATCACCTGTCTTACCCGAGGGGCAATTCAGTAAATGACTTCATCAACCCAGAGGATTGCACAGTGCAATACACAACTTTCGATGTGGCACTCGCCACATACAAGAACTAGGCAGGGAGCAATGATGTAAAGACATCAAATCCACTTTCCGTCTTCTGCCAGTACATCCGAATGACCAAGATTTACTGGGTTTCAAAGTGGGAGGCCAATGGTATGTGGATAAGGCTATGTCCATGGGATGCTCCGTAAGCTGCTCAGCCTTCGAAGCTTTCTCAACCTTCTTGGAGTGGGCCACCAGAGAACACACACATAACGTACATATAGTTCACTATCTTGACCATTTTCTATTTGTGGGTCCCAGGGGGGCAGCCACATGTGCTGAGACGCTGCAAGGTTTCACCTCATTAATGGGGTATTTTGGTGTCCCGCTAGCACGGGAAAAAATGGCGGGCCCGGCGACCTGCCTTTCATACCTGGGCATAGAAATAGACTCCGAGGCTATGGTTTCCCGGCTACCGCAAGACAAGGTGGCACTTTTGAGCACACGGTTGGGGGAAATGGGAAGGGCAAAGAAGGTGACCCTACAACAGCTGCAATCTGTTATAGGCCACTTGAATTTTGCATGCCGGGCAATTCGCCCAGGCAGGCCATTCCTCCGGCGGATGGCGTCAGCCACTGGGGGGGGCGCCCTAAAACCATACCATCACATCAGATTAACACAAGGCATAAAAGCAGACTTGCAGGTTTGGGAACTTTTCTTACAAGATTTCAATGGTATCACCATCTGGCAAACTCCTGCAGACCATTTGTTAGATTTGCACATGGTAACCGATGCTTCAGGTGGCACTGGTTTTGGGGCATTCTGGCAAGGTGCATGGTTCGCAGGACGCTGGCCACAGGAGTGGGTATCAAGAGGACTCACAAAAAACATCACCCTTCTTGAATTGTTCCCTATCATGGTAGCCGTAAGGGTGTGGGGGCACAAAATTCAGAATAAAAAAGTGCTTTTTCACACGGACAACAGGGCAGTAGCAGACATATTGAACTCGCAGACATCTCATTCTGAAGAGGTGATGAAGGTCTTGCGGGTCTTTGTGTTATGCTGCCTACGATACAACATCTCTTTTAAGGCACGTCATTTGCCAGGAAAAGAAAATGTTATAGTGGATGCCCTGTCTCGATTTCAGCTCGAGCACTTCAGACGGTTAGCCCCATGGGCGGACCAGTTCCCCACACAAATACCGGAAGCGGTCTGGAGACTTGGGAACCAAGATTGCAACAACTGGTACAACTCGCTGTGGCCCCCTCGACATGGAAGAAGTATGTAGGTAGCTATGGGTCTTTCCAGCAATTTTGTGGTCACGAGGTAAGCGTGGTACTGCACAATACCCAAAGACAGGTTCAAAACTACATCCTTCACTTAGAGAGCATAGGAAGATCCCCAGCAGCGATACGCCTTCAACTAGCGGGCATCGCCTTTCTTCGTAAGTACGAGGGTTTCCCTGACCCAACCAGTACTTTTGTTACAAAGAAAATGATACAGGGGATGTCTAGACTAGCGGGAAAAAGGGTGGACACGAGGAAGCCCATGGGACTACCTGAGCTGTCCAGCCTCCTGAAAGCACTGTCAGTCACTTGCAGCTCAGGCTATGAAACCAAGCTTTTCAGGGCCCTATACGTATGTGCATTTTTTTGGGGCTTTCTGGGTTTCAGAGTTGGTACCACAGTCTAACTCATTGTGCAGCCAGAACACCAATCTTCAGTTTAGTGATTTCGTCATCTGGCAAGACAGACTGTGTCTTCAGCTGCGAAAATCAAAAACAAACCAGTGCGGCCCCCCTGCCATTATAACACTGTTTAGGGCTCCACCAGGGAACATTTTCCCATGGTCGGCAATGAGGGAGTATGTGGTGTGTCGTCCAATAGGAACGGGGCATTTGTTTGTGCATGGGGATGGAAAAGTGGTTACAAGGCGACAGTTCACGGCTGTCCTAAGAAAGGGTTTATGGATGGCGGGAAAAAACCCAACCTCATACAACACCCATTCATTCAGAATTGGAGCAGCCACCGAGGCAGCCAGGTGTGGGTTAAAAGAGGAGCAGATAAAAGGGGTCGGCAGGTGGGCTTCAAAAGCATACATGGGGTACATTAAGCCTCAGCAGAACCCAACAGGAGGTGACGTTGTGGAACCCAGCACAAGTGGCAATTGAAGTACAGATTGGAAGAATACTCACATGTTTCTATCTTTGTATTGCAGGCACGTCTACAGCAACCCCTCAGATATGGATTATGGGTCATTCGCACCTAAGGGAGGCATACACGAGGGCGAGAAAACGGCCTTACACCAGACAGCTGGGCATCCCAAGAAGTTGAGCTGCAATAAAATGGGCAGGAAAAGGCAGGATGAAGTGGGGGGCATTATGCAGAACTATTGTTACATTGGGTCTACATAGGCAACCACTGGTAGCGCTGGTTATCCACTTGGGATGGAACGACTTGGTCACCCTGGGGGCACCGAGATTAATTGGGGATATTAAGAGGGGTTTGTCCCACTTAAAACAGATGTTGCCTCACACCATTCTAGCATGGACTAGAATGATACCACGCCAGCAGTGGCATGGGGAGCGAAAGGCAGGGGCCATGGACAAGGCGCGAAGGTCCATGAATAGGGAGGTGTCCCATTTCACGGCTTCAATGTAAGTGGAGGTAATCAGGAATTTCCTGATCACAAAATTGTATAAGGGCCTATATAGCTGGGATGGGGTTCATTTATCTGATATTGGGAATGACATTTTCAACAATACGCTCAACGATTTCTGTGAAACAGTACTGTTTGGAAAGAGTAAGATCCCTTGGGCATTAGTGGGAGATACGTGTTGGCACCGTATGTAAGTGGCGGTAATTCATGGCTGACCCTGGGTAAGACGGACATAACAGCTGCAACTGGGTGTCAAGGGGGACAGGCACGACCCTAGGACGGGTATGCCCTGGAAGATTGGGAGATGAAGGCACCCAGGCTGGGGCATGCACCGAAATGCTGGGATCCAAGACTCAGAGAAGGGGGTGCGGCTCTGACGGGCATGCTCCTCATCAAGGGTCTAGGAACCCCTAAATTCGGGTAAGGGGGGAACTGTCTTGTGGAAAGGCACGGCCCTCAACAGGTCTGTTGGACTAAAGGGCCAGAGTTCCCCTCAAACAAGCAGATGAAGGAGCCGGGGTTTCAGCAATACATGAATTAGGGCTGCCCAAGGGGTCTTGAGGGATGGGATATGTAATGTACATATGTTAAAATGTATATATGATATTTTGTAAAGTGCATACATTGTAAATTTGTAATGTACATATTAGGTTTATAAATGTGATATTCCATGTAATGTATACAACTTTTTGATCAAGTAAAAAGAGCTGCGGCCCTTTTTTATACCAAAACAGTGTGGTGTGTTTTTTGGTTGAATTGGGGGTCTGCTTTGGGCCAATGGCCCCACCGGCCTCTCACCGAGGGGGCAGATTGCCGACGGCCCCCAAGAGGGTGGGGAAAGGAGGGCCGCCCACCAACAAGGAGGAGCGGGTCTCCGAGCAATAGCCCAATCCAAAGATATCCTCGAAAGGGTTGGACCAGACCCTCCTTACAGGGAGGGTCACAGCAAGTACATTTATGGAGCTGTTCCAGAGGATCTCACCCTCCTGGAACAGCTCCTCAGCAAGAAATTTTCCCACCCTCCCGCCTTAAACTTCAAGGCTGCAGCAAAAGCTCTGTCGCTGCTCTAGTAGTAAACCAGTTGAGAAATGTATAGACAGCGGTAATTCATGGCTGACCCTGGGTAAGATGGACATAACAGCTGCGATTGGGTGTCAAGGGGGACAGGCACGACCCTAGGATGGGTATGCCCTGGAAGATCGGGAGATGAAGGCACCCAGGCTGGGGCGTGCACTCGAAATGCTGGGATCCAAGACTCAGAGATGGGGGGTGCGGCCCTGATGGGCATGCTCCTCGTCAAGGGTCTAGGAACCCCTAAATTCGGGTAAGGGGGGGAACTGTCTTGCGGAAAGGCACGGCCCTCAATGGGTCTGTTGGACTAAAGGGCCAGAGTTCCCCTCAAACAAGCAGATGAAGGAGCCGGTGTTTCAGCAATACATGAATTAGGGCTGCCCAAGGGGTCTTGAGGGATGGGATATGTAATGTACATATGTTAAAATGTATATATGATATTTTGTAAAGTGCATACATATGTAAATTTGTAATGTACATATTAGGTTTATAAATGTGATGTCCCATGTAATGTATACAACCTTTTGATCAAGTAAAAAGAGCTGCGGCCCTTTTTTATATCAAAACAGTGTGGTGTGTTTTTTGGTTGAATTGGGGGTCCGCTTTGAGCAACCAGGGTTTCCTCTTTAGCTCAAAATACTCGTCTCTTTGCCAGCTGCGAGACTGCAAGATTGCAAGACCCGTAGAATCCATACATTTGCTGTAAAATTGTTGCAGGGAAAAGGGGGAAAAGAAAGAAAGATAAGAGTGAGAACTTTTTGGGGAGTGTTTTTTTTTTCTTTATTTTTTTTATGATTGCTTGATTGTCTGATTCACGTATTAGATTTACAGAATTACACATTAAGTTTGAGAGGATACTTCCGTACTATATCACTTTAATCTGACTGTTCTGTTTTTGCTGTAGAAGGGGGTTCCTGATGTGTGCAAACACAAACACTAAATTTTTAACATTTGGGAATATTTAGGAAGAAGTGTGCTGTTAAATCCAGAGTACTTAGTGCATCCAATTAAACCCTGAATCTTGATGCACAGGTTTTTTTGAAGGTTCACACTGCTAAGAGCACATGATCTGCCCTCTTAAATGGTGCATGCTCAAAACTCTGTTATTTGAGCATTCGCCACACACGAGTCCTACATCTATTGCTCCTTAGTGCAGCTGGGCTGCTTTACAGTTTTACAGTCTTGTAAAACCTTTTTATCTCGATTTTAAAGTTTCACATTTCTGTCTGTTGTTTGAATTTCGGGTAACATTTACAACTGTTACTTTATCAGCTGTGTTGCGCTCGTGTATAAGTCAAGGGGGATTTAGCTGGCTGTTCAGTGTTTCTCAACGTTGTTCAGTGTTGTTCAGCGTGGCAGTGCCTGAAAGACATTTTTGTTGATGTTTGGCCCCATATCCTGCCAATTGATAGAACTCCCAAAGAGTTGATTCCATCGTAGTTTACAGCTACACAGCGAGATACCCCATGACACTTTGCCAGTACCTACAGCATTATTTTTGGGAGCTGGACTTCATTAAAAAAAGAGGGCACGCAAGTAAGAATAAATCAAACCTAATCAGTTTGTGTGACTAGATAGACATTTATAATTTGTGCAGGCTGCCTCAGGTTGCTCTCCCTATTTTTGTTTTTATTTTTATTTTTTTGTGCATCAGAGTGTTTTAGAGTGTTTTAGAGTATACTAAAGTTTATTGGAGCTCTTAGAAACCTGTATATTGTATTTTGTGCTCTAGTTTGACTTTAGATTTAGATTTATTAACTACTATATCTTACAGGGAGGAACAGGGTGCAGGAAAACACTATTTTTAAGCGAAAAAGATGTTCCAGGACTAGAGGGCATGGGATGAAGTTGGAGGGAGGACGATTCAGAGGAAACATGAGAAAGAATTTCTTCACAGAACGGGTGGTGGACAAGTGGAACACCCTGCCAGAGGAAGTGGTGGGGGCTGAAACAATCATGGGATTTAAGAATGCATGGGATAGACATAAAGGAATTCTGGAGGTCAGGGGTAAGGGGCAACAGACTTCTAGGAAAACAAACTGAACTTACAAGCTCAAATGGGCAGACTGGGTGGGCCATAGGCCCATATCTGCCGACATTGTCTATGTATCTATGTATCTATGTATCTATGTACTGAATATAAATATATGGTCTCTTACTGTTATTTTGTAGGCTTTTTAAAATGCGACCATATTTGAAGGAACACTGAGTTTTTTTTCTTCCTTTTCTTCCTTTCCCTTTTCTTATGAACATTTAGTGAAAGACTGGATCATTCTGCCACTCTCACTGACATTGGATAATGAGCACCTACCTGAAGTGTGCCAGGAGTGGATTGTCCCAGTGAATTTAAAAACAAAAACTTTGGATGATTTTTCTGCTTGGAGTGACTTGAACTATCTTTTGATTCTAGGATGGGCAAGATGGACCAGGATCCCATGCGATGTGAAGGTCAACTCTCCCTGCTGTGATCATTGTTTGGGACTAACTAAGCATTTCCATTTTTGTCTGTCTGCATTATATCGTTCTCCAGGAGTATTAGTAAATTAACTGTTTGGTCCATTTCTCTTTTCCTTTTAATAAGGAGGGAAGGGGATGTAGAAATTGAAACTGAAACAGGCTGTTTGTGAATCAAAGTTAGTTTGTCTTTTTTAGTCTTTTTTAAATTTGCTATTTATTGTATTTTTGTACTTAATTTAAAATAAATATTTCAGTACAAGTATTATTATTGACACAATTGATATTTTGGAAGGCATGCCAGCCACTACGAGTAGTCAGATTAAGGGCTCTAGCTTACTAAACATGAGGGACCTGTTTGATAATAATAATTGCAAAAGTGGGGGAGGCAGAGTTAAAACTAAGGGTCCCCTCTCAGTGAAGACCCTGGCAATAAAAGTACTTGGTAAAATTCAGAGCAAATCATACAATAAGGTTAAATTAAGAAGAAACAAATGCAAAAATATAAAGCAGATAGACCTTGGAAAAGGGATCTCAACACAGCTTGTCTCAACACCTAATGGAGGCAATGGTGATATCCGACATTTTTTTGGCTCTTCTATTGTCAGGCCAAATCCAGATACCTCCATGTACAATAATATTAATAAAAATATCCCCATAAAGGAAATGGACTCACTCCTGTCTAACACGCCATTTCCAGCTAAGTATGAGGTAAATACAAGGGTAATAGAAAATCAAGAACCTGATATTGGGCAGTTTCCTGATGGAAGGATTGACTTCTCTCAAATTTTCCATAATTTATCTGTCTTGGATACTGAGGTTAGAAGTATAAGAGAAACATTGCAGTTGGGAAATAAAGATGATGATAGTAAAGCTGATGTAACCCATAACTGCTCCGCCCCCAGCCTATTTGGCTGTTAAAACCTCCACTGACATCAGAAATTATGGTAAAATAAATGGGCTTGCACAAAATCAGCTCTCTGGGGAGGACAACTCCCAAGGGAATTTCAGTAAAGTAAGATTTCAGGATGAGCTCAGAAAATCATTTTCTGGATCTAATAATTCTAGCTCCTGGACAATGAGCCCTGAGTGTCTAAACATACTGGATATTGAGGGTATATCAAGAGACTTATTAACAGCCTTAAGAGACTCAATTAACTCTAATGTACTTTTATTTAAGCAGCTATTAGAAATTAAGCAGGACATTTAATTTATAAAAGGGGTTTGTCTTGAAAATACAATTAAATTGGAAGTAATTGAGCAGAATTTCTCTTCTGAGAAGCCCAATGTTCATCTTACTTGTGAAACTTTAAACTTTTTGCACAGTAATCTGGGTTCTATTTGTCCAAAAACTTCCTTTAAATCCCCACTGAATTCTGAGGAATCATCTATGGAAATTGCTGTGGTAGGTCAGAGTGTGCTGAGCCCCCAGTCTGAATGCATTATGTTGCCACCTAAGGATTTAAGAGATAGTAGTATTTGTAGAGAATTGGCTGCAGAACATCCATTTCTGTGGCACAAAGGAGAATTACAGGAAATGGATTCTGGAACACAGTAAAAGAGATTCGCTGCTCCTAATATCAAGAAGGGGAAGGTAATTAGTAAATTGAAGACCACTTTACATAATTCTGACACTGAGAATTCCCACTTTTCATATGTTAGAAATAAAAATAAAAAGAAGTTAATTAATGAAGTCTCAGCAGAGGAGTATGAAACCAAGAAGGAAAATACTAGAACTCAAATCTAGATCCCAAGCTTGTTCCAGAACCAATGCTGGACAACAATGGCCAAAGGGAAAACAGAAGCCAGAGAATAGGTATAGGTCCAGATCAAAGTCCAATGAAACTATTAGAAATTCAAAAACTAAGGAAAAGAGTTCCCAAGTTAATACAGGCACCAAGAATCAAAAAGGTCAGGATGAAATTGATATGGTCCCTAAAAATAGTGATAATACCAGTGATCAAATGATTGGGGGAAAGGTGCATGTGGAACCCACCTGCAGAGGGCTCTCATCAAGTAACATTTCAATGTCCAGCCAGAATGAGCATGTTCAATCATTCTTGAGAAAAACATTAGGTTCTGACTTTGCCTTACCATTGTTTATGGTCATATGTCTCCCTAATGAATCTTATGAAAAACTGTCACAATCTGTAACTGGCTTACTATCCTCACTACTTGATGGCTGCAAACTTGTAAAAGATCTAATTAGTATTACTAGACCAATAAATGGAATTGAATTGATCTTGCTGGTACCAGACCAATTTTACATTTTGAATGAAATAATTCAAAGAGCCAAAGGCCTAGCAGGCATGGGTATCGAGGTAGGAGAGGTTACCTTGCTGATGGACCTTTTTCCTGAATTTTATGAAAACAAA
Source organism: Neoceratodus forsteri (assembly GCA_016271365.2). Classification (NCBI taxonomy): domain Eukaryota; kingdom Metazoa; phylum Chordata; order Ceratodontiformes; family Ceratodontidae; genus Neoceratodus; species Neoceratodus forsteri. The sequence goes on from CM057453.1 coordinate 732,775,039, forward strand.
AATACTAATAGAAGTAAGACTGAAACCACAGTTTCCATATTTGGACTGAAACAATTACCAAATGAGAAGGGAAAGGTAATTAGTAAATTGAACTAAAGCAACAAGCCTAGAATTCCTACTGTGACACTATATTTATACTGCTCTACTGTTTCACCCAGTAGTCTATGCTTAACCATGACACAACAAACTATGCACTCTGACCTGTGGACCAAACCTCGTAATTTACAATTACTGCTCAACCTAGCCTGCACCTACTGTACCTGTTAATCTCGCCCTGTATATATCCACTCTCATCTGTTGACATACCACTGTTAATCTCTCCATGTTTGTATCCACTCTCAGCTGTTGACATACCACTGTATTGTGTTGTCTACTGAACCTGCTGTCTAACCACTGTAGTGTTGTGCATTCTGTACCTATCTCGACCTATGTAACCCCCAGGTCGAATCTGGGAAACAAGCGGTCCCCACTCAGTATGCTTATCTGGTAAATCTCTCTTAAATAAATAAATGGCCAAGTTCTGTTTTTTTGTCAAACAAGAATATATTGTAAGGGAAATTCTGAGAAAAACAAAGTATTCTGGATAATCTAGAGATTTACTTTTGTATAGAGAATGAACTAGAACTGGCTGTTGGTACTTAAAAGTGACATACAAATGAAATCCCAAAAGGTGGGAAAGCCTGGTTGAAATCTTCAATAAGTATGAGACCTTGACTTCTTGGAAGATTTGACAACAGGGCTATCTTGGGGGGAGCCCATGGGGACCTAACACTAGCATTGGGACGTCAAGTGATTTTGAAAATTTGGGACCAGGAGAATCATTATACTTTAATAAGGAAGTAATTAAAATTATGTCATGGAATTCATCCGGAGTGGAGGAAAAAATTGGGGACCCTGATACAAGTAACTATTTAAAACAATTTCATATTATTGGAATTCAGGAAACTTCTGCCTTGGGCAATTTGTTGTTAAGTGGCTATGTTTCATATGGTAAGAGAGCAACAAAAACAAAGCAGTATAGAAGAGGGGTTGGGGGTTTAGTTATTTTCATTAAACTTAATAACAACGTTATCTCAGAAGAAATAAGCACCACTAGCAGCAGCATACTTGCTGTCAAAATAACAGAGGAAAGTTAAAAGACATGGTACGTAATTAATATTTACTCCCATCCAGCTGGTAGCAGTAATGGGGATGTTAACTATCTCAATTCACTAGGAGATTTAATTAACAACATACAAAATGATAGTTCAGAAGGAAACATAGTCTTAATGGGAGATTTCAATGCAAGGCTTGGAGATCTGCAGGGCTGCTCGGATGATATAGAGGAAGCTAGTACTGCTCTCTGCCACACAAAACTAAAATTCATGAGAAAGTTTAAAGACAAAACAGTCAATAAAAAAGGTATAGACCTAAATGAAGTTCTGTCCAGAACAAATCTGTTGCTCCTAAATGAGAGATCCCCACTTGATTTAGTTGGGAAATACTCCCTTTTGGGAGGAAAGGGATCCTCCACAATTGACTATCTGGGTGAATTTTCACCTGATTAACAATTGTTTCTCTCTAAAATTAGTGCCCAGACCTGAAAGTCAACACATGGCCCTAGAATTAAAGATTCTTTCAGAAAAATGTATTCCTGAAAAGGAAAGAATGGACATTCCCATTGAAAGAAACAGAAGGGGCATTGAATGGAATGTAATAGAGTACCATAATTTCATGGCACTTCTTGAGAGCAAAGGTATTCTGTCTAGCCTATTAGTATTGGTGGAACAGCCCTGTGGTCCCTTAATGATTTCTGAATTTAATATAATTATAAACACAGTTGCTTACATAATGCTTAAAGCTATCCCAATGCAGGTTAGAGAAAGTTTTTCCTGGTTCAATAATGAATGCAAAAGTGCAAGAAGACTGTTAAATCAAAAATTTAGATTACTAAAACAAAAACCTAATAAGAACAATAACAAACTAATGAATAAGGCAAGAAAGGAATATAGGGAGGTTCTAATTAAGAACAAACAGAGGTATATTGGGCAATTATGGACTGATCTTCAAAAAGCAATCCTATCAAAAGACAGCAAAACTTTTTGGAACATTATAAACTTTGGTACAAGAAATTACAACTACATTGAGACACACACTGAGCCTGAGTTATGTGTTAATCACTTCAAACAATTATTTTATTGGGATGACCCAGACTATTTATCTGGCACAGCTGATCTGCAGCCCATAGGGACAAAATTCATGCCTGAAACAGATATTACACCCTTTGAAATAGAGGATGCTTTAGATTCATTTAGAAGAAGAAAAGTGTCAGGACTGGATGGGGTCTCATTGGATGCAAGAGTAAGAACTAAATACTTTTGGATTCCCTTCTTGTACAAATTATTTAATTATATCTGGAAATCTGGAGACTTACCAAAAAGCTGGAAACTGAACATCATTGTTCCAATATTTGGAAAGGGTGACAGGAAGGACCCAGGATGTTACAGACTGATCAGCCTTCTGGACACCCTGGAGAATGTCTTCACAAGAATTTCAAACAATAGATTAATGATATGGGCTGAGAGTAACAACATAATAGATGAAGCACAGGCGGGTTTCAGAAATGACCATTCAACAAGATTGCATTCAGGCAATACAAAAAGACACAAGCAGAAGGGGATAGGGAGAAGTACCAGGAGAAGCAAAGGGAGGCAGGGAGGTCAGTAAGGGAAGCCAAAGCTCAGACAGAAGAACACATTGCAAAATCAGTGGGTAGAAGGGACAAAACCTTTTACAGGTACATAAGTGAAAAAAGAAAGACAAAGGGAGGGATAGTGAGACTGAAGGGGGAGGATGGGAGCCGTGTGGAGGATGACAACAGTAAAGCTGACATATTGAACAGGTATTTCTGCTCAGTCTTTACTGAGGAAGAGGGTAATGGGTCTGAAGGGAGTACAAGGGGTGAGAATGGTGCAGAAATGGACACAAGTCCCTTTACAAGAGAAAGGGTCCTGAAGGAACTGGAAGTAATAAGAGTTGATAAAGCAATGGGGCCAGATCGGGTGCACCCCAGGGTCCTTAAAGAACTAAGAGAGGTGGTGGCTGAACCTCTGGCTATCCTGTTTAGCCGATCACTGGAAACAGGGGAGGTACCCAAAGACTGGAGGACAGCAGATGTAGTCCTCTTATACAAAAGTGGGAACAAAGAGGAAGCAGGAAACTACAGACCAGTCAGCCTCACCTCAGTAGTGGGGAAGATCATGGAAGCACTACTGAAGGAGAGATTGGTGGAACATCTGGTTGTCAATGGACTACGGGACCCAAAGCAGCATGGTTTCACCAGGGGGAGGTCATGTCAGACCAACCTCGTTGAATTTTTTGACTGGGTGACTAGGGAGGTGGATCAGGGAGGGCAGTGGACATGGCCTATATGGACTTCAGCAAGGCCTTTGACACTGTGCCACATAGAAGACTATTACACAAACTGGGGAATATGGGTGTGGGCAGGACAGTAGTGTGGTGGGTAGGTAACTGGCTGGGTGGCAGGACACAGAGGGTGGTGGTAAATGGCTGTCACTCCACAGAGGAAGAGTGACCAGTGGGTACCACAGGGATCAGTGCTGGGACTGGTCCTATTCAACATTTTCATCAGTGACATTGCATGGGATCTAGAAGGCAGAATTTCACTGTTCGCTGATGACACAAAGCTCTGTAACAGAGTAGACACACCAGAGGGTGTAGACAGAATGAGAAGCGACCTGCAGAAACTTGAAGAATGGTCAAGGGTTTGGCAGTTGAAATTCAATGCAAGAAGTGCAAGATAATGCATATGGGGCACAAAACCCTGGCACAATATATCATTTGGGGGTGAGGATATAGCATGACCAAGCAGGAAAGGGATCTTGGGGTTGTCATCTCTGATGACCTCAAGAGTAGGAAACAGTGTGACAAGGCAGCAGGTAAAGCAAATAGGATGCTGGGATGTATAGGCAGGGCATCACCAGCAGGAAAGGAGGTCATAATTCCGCTATACAAGACACTAGTGAGGCCCCACCTGAGTACAGTGTACAGTTCTGGAGACCATACCCACGTAAGGACATAGACAGAGTAGAGAAGGTTCAGAGGAGGGCAACAAAGATGGTGCATGGATTGCATCACAAGTCCTATGAAGACAGGTTGAAGGAACTGAACATGTACTCCCTGGAGGAGAGGCGGAAGAGGGATAAGATAGAGACATACAAGTATCTTACAGGGAGGAACAGGGTGCAGGAAAACACTATTTTAAGTGAAAAAGATGTTCCAGGACTAGAGGGCATGGGATGAAGTTGGAGGGAGGACAATTCAGAGGAAACATGAGAAAGAATTTCTTCACAGAACGGGTGGTGGACAAGTGGAACACCCTGGCAGAGGAAGTGGTGGGGGCTGAAACAATCACAGGATTTAAGAATGTATGGGATAGACATAAAGGAATTCTAGAGGTCAGGGGTAAGGGGCAACAGACTTCTAGGAAAACAAACTGAACTTACAAGCTCAAATGGGCAGACTGGGTGGGCCATAGGCCCTTATCTGCCGACACTGTCTATGTATCTATGTATCTATGTAACAATTGGTCAATGTTTCACACTGTCCTATATAATACATAAATATAATGTAGTTAAAAAACAAAAACTTTTCTGCACTTTCATAGACCTTAAAGCAGCATTTGATAAGGTTAACAGAACCCATTTATGGGAAAGACTGAAGGAACTTGGGATTGAACAGTTATTATTGGAGATGATCAGATTTTTGCATCAATGCAATTATACCAGCATTAGAAACAGTGACTCGGGTGAACTAAGTGGCTGGTTTCAAAATAATATTGGAGTGAAGCAAGGGTGCACACTAGCACCTCTGTTGCTCAGTCTTTATTTTTCCATAGTACTGAATGAAATGTATAACCCAGATTTTCATTTACCAAAAATCAGAATAAAAGCAACACCATATCTTGCATATGCTGATGATGTTGCATTGCTCTCTACCAGTCATCTGGGCATGACTAGGAGTTTGGAAAAAGTTCAACTTGAATGCTTGAAAGCAGACTTACAAGTAAATTATGCCAAAACTAAAGTTTTGTTTTTTGGGGCAACAAAAAGTCATATCAATATTATATGAATAGTTACAAACTTGAGGTTGTGAAGGAATTTTGCTACCTTGGGCTTACATTTAGTGTGAATGGAAAATGGGGTGCTCATCTGAAAACTGCGAAATCCAAGGCTGATAGCTTCCTTCCAATATTACTATCTTTTTCCTATAAATATGGAGGGAAATCCTTAGAGGGAAATCTATTGGTAGCTTGTGCAAAGATTAAAAGCCAACTATTATATGGAGCAGAAGTTTGGGGACTACATTGTAGAGGGATCTTGGACACTAGTCTAAACACATTTTATAAGAAAATTATGGATCTCCCAAACAGTGCCCCCTTGGCTCTGGTTAAAGATGAGTTAGGTCAGTTGTTGGTTGAGTGTTGCTGTGTCCAAAGATTAATTAATTACTGGATCAAGATCTTTAGGATGCCCCTGGATAGGCCCCCTGCCTTTGCTTGGAGGAAGCTATAAATTACAAATATCATAATATAATCATCCCCTGTATGACAGTGGCAGAGAATTTTATTAAACCTTATGGTCTGTTACATATAATCACTGATAGCCTCAGAAATCCCCTTGATAGCATTAAAATGATAGTTAACAACAGAGTCAGATACATTTTTATTCAAAGGGACCTGGAGGCCTGTAGGCTTTCCAGGGCATACTTATGGCTTGCTAAAAATGAGAGAACATAAATTTGAGAGATATCTTTGTGTCTTAAACCCAGGACAAAGGACACTTCTAACAAGATGTAGGTTTGAATCTTTTCTAAACAATCAAAAAAGGGGGCAATATAAAAGGGAACTGTGTAGGGATTTTTCATGCAACTTGGATTGGGATAAGATAACCTTTTACATTTGATATTATTATGCCAACTGCATGAAAAATACATTCATTCCTTATTAGGAAGTTTATTGAGCCAACAACAATATCAGTCTCAACAACTTTTGGCAGCGGCATTTGGTGACGGATTGATGGGATTTTACTGGAGCTGCTTGGTTTGGACTTTGAGACTGTGTCGAGAAGGATTTAAGTCAAGGAGGATCTATTTGTTTGCCGTGGTGGACTGTGGCAGCTCCCAGATCTAGCCTTTTCTCTTCCCCTGGGTGATCTTGTGGTGCTGACTGGAGTGTAGGCATCTTTGTGGGACTGCTGGGGCTGTCAGGACTTGTTTGACTGGTGTTGGGCGAGTGCCTGGTGGTCTAAGTGGGGGAAGGGATCTGCTGGATTTTTGGGGGGTATGTGCTTAGGGGCCGGATCGAGTTGGACAAATTAAATCAATTGCCTTGGATTCGATTTCCTCATGTTTCTCAGCCTATTTTCTGAAGATTCTGCTGAGAGTTTGTTGTGTAAACAAACTAACTTCTAAGAACTTACTGATGACATTGCTCGCTGGATGCCACAAGTATTATTTAACTCTTTTTTTTATGTTCGACTGGATCTGTACAATTTTATAAACTTATTTGGGAGGCAGTGAGAGGACCTCAATCTGTCTAACCTCAAATTAGATTCTGAATGTGGCAGTGAGAGAGCCACTCTGTCTGGACAAAACTTAAGCAAAGGGGTGGTGAGAGCTCTCCCTTTCCTTGAACACTCTTGTGGAGTTGTGACATGCTCCTTTGAACTGCTGAAGATTTAATGCTGCATATAGTGTACAGTGTTATTACATGGATATTAAACTGTGGTCATTTGACCTCATGTGACTGATTTTATATTTTATTGTTATATTTGTTTAAGTAGTAATTTGTGGTTTTTATTGATTTGGGGGTTGGTATTGTTAGGAGTTAGTGGGTGGTATTTACTTGTTAAAGGGTGGGTGTTATTGTATTTAAGTTCCCCTCCAATCTGAGAGAGAGAGACTGGTGGGGTATTATTAGTATTTGTATTATTTTAACTTATGTTGTTGTTTTGGTTTTTTTAATAATAGAAACTTGAGTGTTTTTGCTCCTGGGTGTAAACAGATAGTATGTGTAGGGAAGGTTCAAAGATGGTCAGGCAATATTCTCCCACCAGGCTCAGGGAACTGCACCCCTTTGACTGCCTCTTTTGCCAACAGAGATCTACAAATGCTGTCAATCCCTCGGGATTGCTAGGAGGCATAGGAAGGGGTGCAGATTTGGGCCTGGTGGGGGAATGGAAAAGGGGGGACATATTGGGGTTGTGGGGACCAGGCGACACCCTGGGGCAAAATGGTGCCAGGACAGGGGTAATCCCTGTCTTTTTCCCATACCCAAGGGCCCAGCAATTGAGGCTGGACAGGAGTCGAGGTCTTCCCCAGCATCTCATCCAACCCGGGCAGTGTTATGTAATGCAAGGTCCATCAAAAACAAGACAGCTATTATAGCTGATCTTGTTCAAATGGTGGCCCTGGCATGCCTCATCAAGACTTGGCTGGATGAAAATGCAGGCCCTGTATTGGCTTCTGCAGTTCCAGCTGGGTTCTCGGTGATTCACCCTGCCCGAGGTTGGATCGTAGGGGTAGGGGTGTACCCATCTTTTTTAAGACTGAACTGGGCCTTGAGGATGTTCCAGAGGGGACCGCTAGATCCTTTGAGTGTGTTATGGGTGAGGGTGTAGGCTGTAGGATACTTCTCATTTACTGTACACCAGGTGATGAGGGTTTATTCCTGCAGGAGATTGCGGACTTCATCGTCGACATGGTGTCGGAGTCCCCCAAATGGATAATTCTGGGGGACTTCAATGCCTGGGTCGACAATGAACTCTCACAGTTTGGTCAAAATCTCCTCCAGCTAATGACAATGCTGGGCCTTACACAGGTAATTACCTCCTCCACCCATATAGGAGGTCACTCACTGGATCTGCTGTTCCTCCTGGGGATGGAGATCAATGACTTGGGGGTGGAACCAGTCAGTTGGTCTGATCATCACACTATAGGGTTCAGTTTCAGGGCCTCCCAAATGGACCTACCCCCTTCAGAGATGGTCCAGTACTAACCTTTAAGGAGAGTTACCCCGGATGGTCTACTGGTGGTGCTGGACCTATCGGGGTTGCTGAGTGAAAGCACAGGTCCCAGGGATCTTGTTCTAGCCTGTAATAAGGCAATGGGAGATGCCATGGACTTGATTGCTCCTGTTCATGTTCGACCACTCACTCTTCGCCCAAGGTCCCCCTGGTATGATGGAGCCTTGAAGGAGTTGAGGTGGGTTGGTCGAAGGCTGGAGAGAGCATGGCAGAAGTCTGGCCTGGATGCTGACAGGCTTAGATTGATGGAACATTATAAGGGCTATCAATCAGAAATCGAAATCACCAGTAAGAAGGCAGAGTTCCTGTCCAGGGAGATTTCTGCTGTGCAGAACCAACTGGCTCAGCTTTTTCGAACCATTGATAGTTTGTGCAATCCAATCTGTCTCCAGTCCAGAAAAGCTTTTTCACAAATAAAGTGTTATGAGCTAGCTCAGTTTTTCACAGATAAGATTGCAGGCATCAGGTCCGGAATCGGCCCGACTCTCTCCATGAGGGACTGTGGAGGTCAATTGGAGGCGATGGGCACCCAGTCTGTCTGGACGGATTTCAGCTGACCAGAATTCATGGACATTGTAAAGATTGTCCAGACTTTGCGCCCAACCTGTTATAGTTTGGATCCAGGTCCTACCTCCCTTCTTGTGGGATGTGTAGATGCTATCTGCCCGATCCTAGCTGAAATTGTTTGGAGATCCTTGGAGAGGGGAGTCTTTCCAGATCACCTCAAGGAGGTGGTCATTAGACCACTCCTTAAAAAACTCATCTTGGATCCTGACGATCCACCTAACTACCGACCTGTCTCTAACTTTCCCTTTGCGGGGAAGGTTATTGAGAAGGTGGTTGTGTTGCAACTGGATGATCAACTTGTAACCCACAATGTCTATGAAGCTCTCCAGTCTGGGTTTAGGAAGAGGCATAGCACGGAGACTGCCCTTGTTTGGGTATTAAATGACCTCCTAATGGTGAGAGATCGAAAGGCTCGTACCAACTTGGTCCTTCTTGATCTCTCAGCAGCCTTTGACTGTGGACCATGAGGTGCTTTTGGAGACCCTGTAGTTTCTTTGTGGACTGTCAGGTACAGTTCTCGAATGGTTTCAATTTTTCCTCATAGGCAGGTCTCAGAGGGTGGTCACTGGAATTTATTCCTCTGATGCCCTCCTCCTGTCCTGCCGGGTGCTGCAGGGCTCCAAATTGGTGCCCATGCTGTTTGCAGTGTATATGCTGCCATTGGGAGAGATCATTAGGCGATATGGCTTAAGTTTTCATTGCTATGCAGATGATACTTGGCTGTATATGTTCTTTGTGCCCGGACAGCTTGATGTGATCTCTGTGCTAAATAGTTGCCTATCCGAGATCAAAGACTGGATGAGCTCGAGTTGATTGAGATTGAATCCGGATAAGACTGAGGTGTTGGTTGTGGTCACCCAGGGGTGGGTTCTGGGGCTGGGCACATGTCGGGCCTATGGCTTGACGGTATCCAGCTCATTACCTTAGATCGGGTACGTAACCTGGGCATTATTTTTGATGACGGCTTGACCCTGAAGTTTCAGGTGTCAGCTGTGGTTAAATCCTCCTTTTACCATCTGAGGAATATCACCCGTTGGAAACACCCGATTCCACCGGGTGACCTTCCAACATTGGTCAACGCCTTCATTACCACCCATCTTGACTACTGCAATGCCCTCTATCTGTGTGGGGTTGATATCCACTGCTTGCTGCTGGTGCAGAACACTGCAGCCAGGCTGTTGATTGGTACTTCTAGGACCAGTCACATTACGCCTGTGCTGCACGAACTGCACTGGCTGCTAGTTCAGTGGTGGATCACCTATAAGGTAGACTTGCTTAACTTTAAAGCCCTACATGAACAAGGACCCAACTACCTGAAAGATCTCCTGACTCCCTACTCCCCCAATCGCCTTCTCTGGTCCACCCGATGAGGGATTGCTAGAGATTCCCAGGGTTCGTCTTAAAACATCTGGAGCTCGTGCTTTCTCATTTGCACCACCAACCCTGTGGAATTCTCTATCTCGTCGGTTAAGAGAATGCCTGACTGTTAGTAGTTTTAAATCCATGTTAAAAACATATTTAGTTTCTTTGGCCTTCCCCTTATTAACTGTTTAATTACTTGACTGTTTTAAATAATTTATAACATTATTTGTTTTATTGTGGATTTTATTATGTAAAGCACCTTGATTTTGAAAGGTGCTGTATAAATAAAGTTTTGCTTGCTTGCTTGCTACCTGTTAAAATCACATGACCCTAAAGTGTTGGTCCCTGTGGTCTCCTTTCTTAAAATAATTTCACAAAGAGGGCATCATTTAATTGCTTCAAATTTGTAATACAGTATATTGTACATCGATACTGCATTTTTATAAGTGACTTGATCAGAGCATAGCTAGAACTGTTATATTAACTCTCTATGAGACATCTGATCATGTATTTTATTCTGATCTTATACCAGGTTAAAAAATTGTTCTTATGACTTGCCACTTAAGATATGAATATGTGATAATATATAATTATCTAATTTTGAAGGATCTATTGTTATGATGGTTGTAATGGTTGTATGACTGGTCAATAACATTTTTTACCTACCTACCTACTGATAGATACACAGCTGCAGGTGCCAGACTGCCAGAGACTCAGCTGCAGGAGATATGCTTACATAGACACTACTACTGATGTTATACAGGCAGAGAAACAACAGAGGTCATACTGACAAAGACACAGCTACTAGAGAGCTTGCAAAGGATTGCTACAGGTGGGTATTTGTCTGTGGCCACTGCCCCTTGTGACACCTAGGCAGGCAGACACAGGGTTCCTAGGGGGTAGAGGGCTTATAGCTGGAGGAGAGAAGCAAGAGGGTAATTAACTGGGAGCACAGCAGCGCAGATCACTCTTGCTTCTCCACACCAGCCAAAACTGGGTTTAGGATTCCTCCTACATCAACAACAGACTATAGCTTTATGAACCATGTGATGCTACTGTATAGCAAGTGGAGACAGATACTGCATACATGGTTTTTGTGTTTCTTGACTTTGAGTTTTCACAGCTTGTGGTGATCAATCATGTCCAGAAAGGTGATGATGACTGAGGTGGAATTTGAGCAGCAGTCTATGGCCTTTGCCCAAGAAAAAGGGAAGGCATGGTGGTATGCCAGCTTTCAGAACCCAAGATGTCCTTACCCATCAGGGGTGCCAGCTCTACCAGCCCCACAATCACACCCTGTGACACTCCCTGAGCCAATGCCAGTGAATCAACTGTCGGCAGCCTTGTGAAGAAAGTAGGACAAGGAAACCCCAGCAGACACCTGCTGCATCAGTAAATCCACTGCAAGGTAGGCCAAATTTCCAAAATTGGAGTGCTGGGAATTATCGACTCTGTTGAGGAGTACTTTGAGGGTCCTGGCTCAAGGGGTGACCCAGCACCCATGCACCAATGTAGGGGGAGAAGGGGTTCCTCCTCCCACAGCACCAGCAGACAATGACCTCCTAGTACTACCAGGACCCCTGGACCCAGAGGATCCCAATTTCTGGAGCTGTCCTGGCAAGGCCAACCCAGCCTGCAGCCCTGCCCTAGGTTCTGGTGCAGCCTATTTCCTCGGCACCAGTGGTACCACCTCCAATTCAATGACTGCAGCAAGCAGATCCATCCCCAGCTCTTCCCAGCCCTCCCCCAGCCAGTGGCACCCCTGCTGGGATTGTTGCTGCTCAAACAAAAAACTGATGCTGGCCTTCACTGAAGCTCAGGATCACAAGCAGCTAGAACCCCTGCCAGTGGGGATAGTGCTGACATTGGTGCAGGCTGTGGAATCACACCTCCTACCCCAGTGGTGCCCAGACAACAGAGTTTGCCACATCCAATTGCCACAAACTATGTGAGCTTGGGGGAGCCAGTGAGCTCATACCTCTCTAACATGGTTAGGCAGCAGATAAGAAATGAAAAACATGTGGACATATCGACCTTACTTAATATGTCAAAAGAACTGGAGGATGACAAGGAAAACAAGCATTTGTCAACGCCGAATGTTGTCTCGCTGGCATTGGCATTGGTAGTGCAGGAGTTAGAGATGCATAATTGGAGTGGCAATGAAGTATTGAACTGACGCCAACCCCACACCCACCCTGCAGAGACTGACAGGCATTGGGGTGTTCCTTTGGGTCATCAGCTATAATGCTCATGTCATTTTACCTCACCCTACCCTGTAGACACTGACAAGTGTCGTGGTGTGCTTTGGGGTCCTTGGGCTTTATACTTACTCCATTCCATAAGGAAATACACTGAGGTGGGTGCAGTATAGGGAGAATGGGGTGAACTTTCTGGCTGAACACTCCAAGACACACCTCAATGCCTGTCAGTGGCTGCAGGGTGGTGGTGGGGATGGAATGGCAGGAGCATTACAGCTGATGATCCCAAGTCACACCCCTGACACCTGTCCATCTTTACTGGGTGGGGTGTAACAGTTGGAAACCCTAATGCCATAGGCGTGTGTTGGTATTTTCACTCCAAATTTTTATGTGATCCCACCTCATGAAGAGCAGCAGTATCAGTTTGCTAGCTGAAAGGTGATTTTACACATCGACGATGCCATTTGACATCACAGGTACGTAAACACATTTTGGGCAGGACGTGAAAAATGACAACTGTATTGCTCATGAGGAAGTGTAAAAAAAAATGGCAATGTTGAAAATCTGGAGTGAAAATATGATAAATTGGTGGACATGAGCATGCATCAAAATTGCGCAATGCAAGTCCGTAACCCAGTTATTTTTGGGTTTTTTTAAACCACATTTTCAACATTGGCATTTTGGGACCTTCCCTCACGAGCAGTGGCACTGTGATTTTCTTAATCTGTCCCAAAAGTTAATCTCCTACAGCAACTACGTCATTGTATGCCACAGGTGTGAAAACACATTTTGGGCAGAATTTGAAAAATGACAGCTGTACTGCTCATAAGGAGGTGTAAAAAAATGCCAGTGTTGAAAATCTGGCATGAAAATATTGTACATTTGCGAAGTTACAAGGGTGCGTGGAAACTGCTCAACACATGCTTGTAACACAGTCATTTTATGGACTTTCATCACCAAATTTTCAAATTAGGCATTTTAGGACCTCTGCTCATGAACAGTGTCACTGTCATTTTGTCTAACTGTCCCAAAAACTGATTTCACACAGCGACTGCGCTATTCTGCGCCGATGTGCAAAAACATATTTCGGCCAGGATATGTAAAATGACAGCTATACTGTTCATAAGAAGGTGTGGGAAAAAGGCAATGTTGAAAATCTGGAGTAAAAATATTACAAATTCATGAAGTTACGAGCATGCGTGGAAACTGCACAACACACGCTCGTAAAACAGCCATTTTTTTGATTTTTGTCACCAAATTTGCAACATAGGCTTTTTGAGAGCCCCCCTCATGAACAGTGGCAGTGTCATTTTGTTAATAATAATAAGTCCCAAAAGGTGAATCCATGCAGTGACCACAAAATCACGTTTTGGGACTGAATAACACAATGACAGTGACTAAATTCATGAGGAGGGGTCCCAATAACCCCATATTGAAAATTTGGTGCCAAAATTCCCCAAAAATATGCACCAAAGTTGAAAAAACCCTATTTATGCCATTATACAGCTTACCGGCATTTCTTCAGTTCGCGGTCGGCTTTGAAGAGTGCAGACGTGTTCCCGGTCCACCGAAGATCATCGCGCTGGGCTCCGGAGGTAAGTATGGGGTGAGGGGGGTGTTGGGAGGTGGGAGATGCAGAGGGTGGGTGCGGGTTGAGGGAGGGAGCAGTACAGACCACGAGGGACCGTTTTCTGATTCACAGGTTTAAAAAAAAACAAAAAAACAACATTGCGGGACTTTTTTTTTTACAGGGGCATTTGGCACACTGGGGTGGTCTCCCAGCATGCCACCTGAGTGTTTTTAGAGTCAGCCAACGGGGATTTGGCATCTCTGGCCGCATATACCATGGGGAGGCAGAGCCATGGGACTGGGCACCCTCTCAGCACACAACAAATGAGGGAGGACATTATGCCGATGGGGAGTGAGCTCTCCCATTGGCAAATTAAACTGGGAAGGGGGTACTAAAGTCGATGGGGATTGGGCCCCCCCATCAACAAAGAAAGACTGTTGGGAGGCGCATGATGCCGAGGTGGATTGGGCACCACCTCGGCACACATGTGAAATGGCAGTGAGGTGGCATTATGCCAATGGGGAGTGGGATCCCCTGTCGGCAAATGAAGTGGGTCAGGGCATGCCAATAAGGGGATTGGGCACCCCTGAAGTCAGCACTCTGTGAGGCAGCAGTCAATGCCGTCATGTTTATTGAACTGCTTCACCAGGAAAGGCACGCCACTGCATGACAAGCTTGGCTGTCATTGCAGTGGACCTTTTCTTAGATCTGGTGGCCAGTTTGTGTTGCTAATGTCACCATCTGCAGCTGCCTTATTAGGTAATGAGGGATGCACCTACTGATGCACGCCCTGCATTCACCCACAGTGACCGCACCTCCAAATCTGCTACTACTGCAATATGTTGGCTGGCGCACAAGCGCGAGCCAACATAAAAAGGACAAGGATGAAGGGGCAGAACATAAGTAGAGTTACTATATTCTAGATCTAGGAAAATTAGTTGGCTGGTTTCACTATTTTTGCAGTCATATTGACTCAGGTAAACCCAGTTATGGTAACTGCTTTATGAAATTATTGCTGTTGGTTGATGGCCATACATACCAGCAAATGTGTGGGTGGGGGCTGTTGGCTAGAGTATGACAGGTAATTTTGTTGCAGAAAGCAAAATGACCAAGCCAGCACCTGGGACAGGTTAGACCTTCCATTGTTGTGCACAGTTGGTCTCGGTGGGGGATTCAGCACACTGACAGTCGCTTTGCAGTGAGGTGGCCACAGTGACAAAGAAAAAGGGGACAGGGTACCACAGTATTTATTTTATTTATTTATTTATTGATGACTAGGATTACAAATACCTTTGAACCAGGGGTTCTGTTACAAAGGTTCCACGTCAGAACAAGAGACAGATTACAGTAACAAACATAGAATGGTTAAACAACAGCAGTAATTACAGAGGGCAGAGAAACAACAGTTTATACAAGGAGTCTCATAAGGTCAAATAGTTGGTGTCAATACAATTTTTAGAGTATAAGCTTTGAGGCCCAATGTGGACTTTGTCATTTCCAGAGACAATAAGTAAAGGTGGTGCAAAAACTGCAACAGTTGTACAGGAGCTGAGTTAAAATAGAAATAACGATTTCATACTGTATAACATATAATTGTATATGATCAAAAAGAAAGGTATAGACAGTATAAGCATAACAGAGTTTGCAGCCCAATGGTAGCGTGGGCGTTGTCAATATCCATGAGGGGGGAGGGGATGTAGTAAAGTGCAGAGGGATGCCACAGGGGAAAAAAAGGAGTGGTGGAAGGAGAAAGGGGAAAAACTGGGGGAGGACAGCCAGGCAGGGGTGGTAAGAAAAAATGGGACAAACAGAGACAGTGGGAGAGAGAGAGAGGGTGAGGAGGGAGGGATGGCGAGGGAACATAAGAGAGAGGAGTGAGGGTTGTCAGTAGGCATGTGGGGAGTACGTGGATGAATAACAGAGAAGAGTGAGGCGGGCTCAGGTAGAATAAGAGCAGGGGTGTCAGTGGTAAGGTGGGGTGGAGATGGTACTAGTCAAAGCAGTCACATTTGCCCTGAGCTGTGAGGTGTTTGCAGAGCATTGATTTAAAAGTGCCAAGCTTAGTTTCCAAGAAGGCAACATTTGGTAGGTCATTAAGCAGGGCAGGTGCCCTGTAGCTAAAAGTTCTTTGGGACTTTGAGTACAAGTCACATTAAACTGTTCCACCAATGAGTTGCTTTAGCATTTCTGATTGAGTTGCATAAGTGTTACTGGATTCAGCGCAAAACCTTGCACAAACTGTTTTTTAAGAGTTACAACTCAGTTTTACATTGCATTGTGATTGGGCTTCAGGTGCATGCCAAGTAAATAGGAAAAACATTTTATAAACGTTGCTCTTGAGCTGATTAGGCGTTGGAAAATAATGCAATATGAGTTGCCAATGCATTGCCAGCTGTAAACAAACAATGCTTAACCAGTTCATTGATGGGACAGTTTACTGCTACTTGTACTGTAGTGATAAGATTTCAGTGGAGTGGGGAGCTGTTATAATTTTAATCAAGGGACATGTAGGACAGAACCTTGTAAGTGTAAACATGAGTATATGGCGTGTGGCCACCCACATTGATTCATCCAGTGCAAACTGGGGAATGCCACACTGCAGTGCTTTTGGAACTGTAGCAATAGGCTTCCTAATGCTGATAAGGGTGGATCAAGTTGAGGCTTGATTGATCAATTACCCAGATCGTCCGGCTACTCGTGACCTGGCAGACAGCTTTAGGAAATGTTTTAGAATACCTTATGATGGCCCCAGAAAGTCGTATGAGGCTGAGAACCTGAAATCTACTGGAGAATAACTGGGGGTGTCCTGGCCAATATTACCAAGGAAGATGCAGCATGGAAGAATAGCAGGCCATTTTCTGCACTGCCTGGCTGCACTTCAGGGTGCCACCCATCGGGCTAGTCCCCAAGATAGTATCAAGTGAGTTCAGGATGATTAATCATTTGTCTTAGCTGGAAAGGGACATGGCCAATGATCACATTGATCCATACTTCATTGGCAGTGTTCTATGTGCTATTTGATAGGGCAGTAGAGATGGTGGGGCAGCGGGGCCATAGTAGATAAGGTGGACATACAGTCTGCATTCCATCTTTCTGCTTGTTCACACAGAAGACAGGGATTTACTGTTATAAAGTTTGACAGCCAGTACTATGTTGACAGTTGCATTCTGATGGGGTGTGCCATAGCATGCACAGTTTTTGATTAGTTTAGCACATTCCTGCACTGTCAATCATACTCAAGGTGGGTGGTATGTAGGTAGTACACTACCTTGATAACTTCCTGTTTATGTGCAGTCTGGGAACCAGAGACTTCCGGTACCTGCTGTGTTCATTCCAGGTGGTGTGCATCAACCTGGGAGTACCCTGGCCCAGGACAAGACAGAGAGACCATGCACCACTCTGTCATTCCTGGGAATTGAGATAAACTCTGCAGCCACTGAGTTCACCTACTGCAGGATAAGGTGGTGGTGCTGAGGGAATTATTGTCCAGGGCAGCAAA
This sequence comes from Neoceratodus forsteri, assembly GCA_016271365.2. NCBI lineage: Eukaryota > Metazoa > Chordata > Ceratodontiformes > Ceratodontidae > Neoceratodus > Neoceratodus forsteri. Next base: position 732,792,319 of record CM057453.1, read on the forward strand.
GTCATGCAAGATTACTTTGTGTGAACTGCAGAAGCTGCTGGGTCTCCTCTACTCTGCTTGCAAAGTAATTCTCATGGGCAGGACTTTCCTGTGATATTTGGTGAAGGCAGGTATGGGATGTCAAAAGTCTAACCAAAAGATCTGAATGACCAAGAGCATGAGAAAGGACCTGGAGGTGTGTGGTTGGTTTTCCTGAACTGTTTCAATGGGATGTCGATCTGGCCAGAAGAACCATCAGCCAAGAACTTGAGCTGTTCACGTACATGTCCTGAGGCTTTGGCTTTGGAGCTTACATTCGAAGGGAATGGTCTCTGGGACAGTGGACCCCATCTGGAAGGGGTGGAGAAGGCTTGACTAAGCAGATAATGCTGTTGGAGTTTTTTCCTCTTCCAGTCGCATTAGTAGTGTCAGGTGAGCACTTTCAAGACAAGAGGGGGATCTTTAGACAGCCCCATGGCAGAGAGGGCTAAATTACTGGGTGCCTAACCTCCCACTGCACTGGTGACCCAGACTCGGAAATGGATACAGGTCTTGGGGGGGCTGGCTGGGTGAGGAAGGATTGGGCATCCCAAGGTCAGCTCTCTTCCATTGGGGAGGGGGGTACTTGTGTCCAGCAGCTGCCCATGGGGAGTCTGGATGGCAGAACAGTGGGATGCCAGGTAAGGGTCCACCCACTTGATGCCAAGAGACATCTCCATAGAGGAGGCGCTTGTAACACATCATTGTATACATCATGGGCAAAGGAGTGAAAATGGAGGAAGAAACCCTGACTGTGGCCAGATGATGCTATGGTACCCCTCAGGTGCCACACTGGTGACTGGGCATCTCCCCAAGTCCTCAGAGAATCCCCCAAAGACCATGGTACTTCCTGGGGATGCAAGGTGATAGGGCTAAGGGGGCTGATGCAGATGGGGCAAGTCAGAAGATGAGGAGGAGGAAATACTGAAAAGAAGACGATAACCTTCAGATAGACAACACTGGGGTGGTCCACGCTACTTATTTATTTATTTGCTTTTGGTAACCGGGTAAGTGCACTAGACAAAACTGCCTATTTTCAGGCATGTCCCGGGAGAGTACAAGTCAAACAATAGGTGAAAAACAAATACATATACAGTGTGGTACAATAAGAGTTCCAACAGCTATACAGAGGTTCATGTTACATAGCACATAAGTGGAAGGTACATATCTCACGATATAAGAGGAACAAAAACAGGCAATACTGGCACAGTAACGGATAATAATGTACAAACATGACAGTGCAGTAGGCTAAGTCAGCTTGGAGACAGCACTCAGGCAGAGACAGGGAAACATAAAGTGCACATCTGTAGCTCGTGAAGAGTGGGGAAAGGGAAGAATCAGAGTAGACACAGAGTTACAAATGCAGGGCAGGGTTGAGTTGCATGACTCGGGGAAACTAGGGACATTTGCAAGTGTCAAAGGAGGCGAGGTAATTGGAGAGGGCTTTCTTGAAAGCAGGGTGGGATGTGGAATGCCTAAGGTCAAGTGGGAGAAAGTTCCAAAATTTGGGGGCATAAAAGGAGAAGGCAAGTTCACCCATCCTGGTGGAGCATTTGGGGACAGAGAGCAGAGCTAAAGACATGGACCAGAGGGAACGAGGGCAGTCTAAGGTGGTGAGCATAGCTGCAAATGTGGAGGGAAGAGAAGAGCGAATTATGTTGTCAGTCAGACAACCTAAAGAATAAGACCAGCGGGAAGAAGGAGATAACCAGCAGAGGTCAGAGTAAAGTGTACAGTGGTGTTTAAGATGAGGAGCCGATAAAGCAAATCTACAGACATTGTTGTAAGCAACATCCCACATTTGAAGGATGTTTGCCTGTGCCATAGCAAAGACAGGCAGAGTGTAGCAGAGTCCAGGGAGCCAAAGGCCTTGGGTGACAGAGATTCTGGTGGTGGGGGTCAGGAACTGTTGGACTCGGTAAGCCAGCCCAATTCTGGTGTTGATGGACTTGCAGACAACATTGACATGAAGAGAGAAGTTAAGAGATGGATCCAGTGTGACCCCTAGATATTTGAAGGACTGGGTTACATAGAAACATAGATTTTGACAGCAGATAAGGACCACTTGGCCCACCCAGTCTGCCCATTTCCCTACCTAATGGATAAGCTGCAGATCCTAGTTAACCAGCAGCCTACTTCTTCCTACCACCACCCCCTAGAATTGCCTTATGACTGTCCCATGCATGCTTGAATTCCACCACTGTTTTTGACTCCACAACCTCCTCCGGAAGGCCGTTCCATGCATCCACAACCCTCTCTGTGAAAAAATACTTCCTTAAATTACCTCTGAGCCCCCCATCTTCAAATTGTGCCCCCTTGTTCTTGCACACCTCTTTTTTTGAAAGATGCTACCCTCTTGGACTTTGTTGATTCCCTTGAGGTACTTGAAAGTTTCTATCATGTCCCCCTCTCCTCCTTTCCTCGAGGCTATAATATTAAGCTCCTTTAGTCGCTCTTCATATGTCTTCCAGTGCAGACCCTGCACCATTTTAGTTGCCCTCCCTGAACAGCTTCCATCCTGTCTATGTCTTTATGGAGACTGGGTCTCCAGAACTGCACGCAGTACTCAGATGGGGTCTCACCAGCTGTCTGTACAGAGGCATAACTTCCTGTTTTCTACTGGTGATGCCTCTCCCTATGCATCCCAGTATCCCCCCAGCCCTCCTTGCTGCCCTCTCACATTGCTTGCCCACCTTTAGGTCATCTGATATGACTACCCCAGGTCCCTTTCCATTTTGTTGTTGTTAGTATCTCACCCCCCATTGTGTACTCTTCCCCTTGGTTTTTGTTTCCCAGGTGCATTACCTTGCACTTCTTAGCATTGAATCTAAGCTGCCATACATTTGACCATTCCTTTAACCTTGCCAAGTCCCTTCTCATCCTTTCCACCCCACCTTTTGCATCAACTCTGTTGCAGATCTTTGTTTTGTCTGCAAAGAGACATACTTTTCCTTCCAATCCCTCTGCAATGTCGCTTATAAAGACATCTGTCAGTGTCAGTGGCTCAGTAGGTAGCACACTCGCCTCTGAGGCTGGGAGATCAGAGGGCTGTGGGTTCAGTTCCCACATCTGGCACTTGGGTTAATATCCCAGTACTGACACTGTAATGCAGCATGAGAGGGGTGCTGCATTTCTGAGGTGCCATCTTTCGGATGAGATGTTAAACCGAGGTCCCATCTGCCTGGACTGGTGGTAGTTCAGGTGGATGTTAAAGATCCCATGGCACTTATCGAAAAGAGTAGGGGAATTTCCCTGGTGTCCTGGCCAAATTTCCCTCATTCACTAAAAATACCACCAACAGCTTAATCTGGTTCAAGGTCAGTTGGCATTCATCTGTATTCCCACCCCCCATTCCGGTCGTGCCTGAAAATAAGCAGGATTTGTCTAGTGCACTTACCCGGTCAACAAAAGCTAAATAAATAAAAAATAAATAAAATCTACAGGAGAACTGTCAAGACATGAAACCTGAAGAGATGGGGTTGAGGCAATGGATTTCCTTTGTGACCCAATGAGCATTGCCTGGGTCTTGACAACATTAAGCACCAGACAGTAGGATGTAAGTCAAGTTTGGATATGATAAAGACCAGAGGAGAGATGGGAGTTAATTTCGTGGATAGAGTTGGAGGAGACATAGATAACCAAGTCATTGACATACAGTAAGAAGAGACAGTGGGTGGGTATAGAAGGTAGATTATTGATGAACAAAGAAAAGAGCAGGGGCCTAAGTATGGAACTTTGCGGGACTGCAGATTGAAGCAGGGCTAGGGCAGAGAGAACTTTATGATAGGAGACAGACTGGCAGCAAATACGCAGATAGCTGGAGAATCAGGCAAGGGTGGATTGGGAGGTGCCAATAGAGCCTAGTTGATGTAGGAGCAGGTGCTGGTTAACCGAGTCAAATGCCTTTGACATGTCAATAAAAACAGCCCCAGTAAGCTGGCCTCTGTCCATGGCAGATTTAATGTCACTGGTGAATTGCACTAGGGCCGTGGTGGTGCTGGGGTTTGGCCTAAAGCCATGCTGAGCAGGTGATTGCAGGTTAAAGTTGGCAATGAAGTCAGACACCTGGTGATGGATAAGCTTCTCCAGGAGTTTACTGTGAGTCAGCAGGAGTGCAATAGGGTGGTAGTTCATTAGATTTTTTGGATCGCCCTTTTTGAAAACTGGGATAACCCTGGCGTTTTTCCATGATAGAGGCACAGTACCCAAACTAATGGAAAGGTTGAACAAATGCATGACAGGGGTAGCAAGAAGTGAAGTGCCTAACTTGGGAATTCTGGGTTCCAGACCATCAGGGCCTGCACTGCCATGAGGAGACATCGTGTTAAGTACTTGTAGGACATCCGACCTGGAGACCAGGTGGAGAACCAGGGAAGGATGGGATGGGAGGAAGTCGGGGGGGGGGGTATGGCATGAGAGGGACCACCAGTGGCAAAGCTAGGGAGGGCAGTAAAGAGTGAGTTGAAAGCATTAACAACAGTATTAGGGTTGTTACAGGAGATGCTATGTATTAGTATGTCATGGGCGGTTTGTGACTTGGTGTGTCCCATTATGTGGTTTATTTGAGCCCAGTACGTTTTTGGGTTACTAGAGGAGGTATGAAGAAGGCCTTTATAATAGTTGCTATTGGCAGTACAGATCGCTTTCTTAGAAAAGTTATGTAGGATGTGATGGGCAACAAAGTCAGAGTGAAAGGAGAAGGCTTTCTATCTGTTCCAGAGCTTGTCCTGTGCTTTAAGCATATGGAGAAGAGGGCTAGTTAACCATCAGGTAGGCAGGTCCTAGACCCTGCGCCTAATGGAAGGAATGTGCTTGGACTGCAAGGAGCTCAGAGAGTTGGTAAAGTAATCCACAGCCAAATCAGTGTTATCCATAGAGAATATGGGAGACCAGTTGACATGCTGAAGATCTCTTAGAAAAGCTGTGGTGTTGAGGGCAGAGAAGTCAGACATGGTGATGATTTTGGGCAGGTGGGGGGGGGGGGCAGGGATCCCAGACACAGATTACAGGAGAATGGCCACTAAGGGAGTCTGGTAACATGGCAACAAAGAGATTATGTCCAGTCTGTTGATGAGGATTCAGTCTAGGAGGGTGTGGCTATTACTATTGCTGGAATGCCTCGTAGGCTCAGAGACAAGCAGGGTTAGGTTGGCCTTGCTCATATTAGTGTCAAGAATAGGGTAGTTTGGACCAAGCCAATCCTGGTTGATGTTACCTAGACAACTCACTTCATTGTTTTTGGTGTCCAGGGGTAGAAATGCCAGGAATTACTCAAGCCCTTGTTTGAAGGAAACGGGGCTACAGGCGCAAATAATGTTCAGCTTTTTGGAGTCACCGAACAGAAGCAATGCATGAAGTACCTCACAGGACACAAATGAGGGGCATGGTAGTAAGGTTAGGTTTAGGTGAGACTTATGGAATAGTGCCAGGCCACCACCTCCTTTTGATGAGGGTCGATCAACTTGGAACATGTTGTATCCAGGGAGGGCACACAGACAGTCAGGGTGAGAAGGTTTAAGCCAGGATTCGATAATTGCAAGGAAATCAGGCCCATAAGTGGCAGTCCAAGCCACCAGTTCAGCATGATTAGCCATCAAGCTTCTTATATTAAGGTGGCCAATCTTTACTCTCAGGAATGAGGCCCTGAGGAAGAACCGACCTGATAGCGAGGGAGCCCTGAAGCCACTGGGCCAGGGTTGATTTCCACATCTTCTGACAGAGATAAGGAGAGGACAATAATCCAGGTGGCAGTGATAAAGAAGGCAAGGATGGTCCTAGCTTTGGAGACGCATTTAGATGTGCTGTAATACCTAGTAAGGTGGAGAACTAGTTTTGGGCAAGAATACACTGGGAACTAGGGTCCAGATGCCCTCTAGGTGATCTCATGCAGATTTATGTGCTTAATTGTTTGGGTGCTTAATATCTAGTTTAATGCTGTGATTGTGCCAGGTGTGGATAACAGTACTGCTGATCCTGTTTTTTTTTTTTATTTTACAATTATGTTTCTTGCCCCTCAGCCTGGAACTCTCTCAGACCTCCTGCTCACGCCAGCTTGCTCTGCCTCCTGCTGTGTTCCCCGATCATCTTCAAGGTCGTTGCGGTTCCACGGGTTGGGCAGGTCAACCCAGAGAAGCCGTGGGGGCAGTAGCAGGGAACCAGCATTGGGAGTGTGGCAGTGGCTATGGCAGGGGCCATCACCTATCCAGGGCTGGAGGGGGTATTTCTGGTAGTTAGCCCTGAGATCCCCCTTCCGCCCTACGTGGGCACGTCTGACATGGGCACATGGCAATCCTGCCTATGTCAGCCATGCTCTGACGTGCAGCCCAGCGGCTCGATGGTGCCTCCAGTCTCCTGTGAGGGGTGCCAGAGCACTGGGTGTCCCAAACCCTCCCACCTGGAAAGGAGAGTTGTCCAGAGGGCGCTCAATCCATCTCCCTCCCCTGTCGACCCCCGACTCCCGAGCTTGCTCCTGAACTCGGGTCGTCAGCATGGCACGAGGTGTGGCGTCCAGCGCCTCAACCCTCAGCACCACTGGGCTGGATTCTGCTGATCCTGTTTCTCATTTGCAGTGGCAGAAGTTCGGGGGAACTGGTCCAAGAAGCATATATGCATCTCAGGGAAATCTCAGCCTACCTCTGGGAGTTGGTTATCCAGAAGCCAGGAGGTTACCTAGGAATTCATTAGCGACGAGCATGTGGCAGCATACTAGAATGGTATTGAGAACTTCCTGAGTGCATGACAGGCCCATGGGTGGCACAACACAAGGCCCATCCTGGTGGACCAGCTATGCCTCTGTTTAGTGCAAATGAAATGAGAAGGTTTGATGCCAGGATCAGCAAGACAGCATTTGGCAGGCATCTCAGGGTTCTCTAAGGCCATTGATCTAGAGGACAGCAAGCTGGCATTTTGACTCCACAAAATGTTGGAGGGGCAGGAAACTGTGGGGGGCATGGTGCAGTCTACCAGGCTGCAACAGATGGTTTGCACCATGCCCACTCACACCCACCAGTCTACTACCCAAAGGGGCCAGGGCTGGGGGCATCTTGCTCCCTGGCTACTTCATCCCCACCTCCAGCTTTACTTCCTGGCAGTAGTTTGAACCATGTGAGGTGGAGTATTGGTCAGGTGAGAAGATTCTATGATGGGAGGGCCTGGAGGAGGTCCATATGGAAGAGCCAACATCACGAAAGCCATTGAATAAATACTGTACTTAGCTGTGTACTGGACATACTGTGCTGCAGAGAACCAAGAGAATGGACTCCACTAGCATGAGTTAATACCAGAGTGGCAGGAGTCTGGGAGAGCATGGTGCATACCACCTGGCTGTGGAAAGGTGGTTAGCATCATCCCCACCACCCAGTCTCCTAATGGGGGGCAGAGGACTTGGGGGCACCAATGACCCCTACCCCCATTCCCCAGCATTACCTCAAGCAAGTGACATATGCCATCATTGTGGTGCAGGATGAAGGGGTGAGGAAATGATGATGGAGGCTGCTGTATCTTGGGAACCAGGAAAAATTATATACACTAGTATGCTGTGCTGACTGTTTGGACTAAACTGGACACAAAATGCTAATGAAAATGACATGAGGTAATGCCGAGGGGCAAGGGACTAGAGGAGCTTGGTGCATTCCACCTAGTCTGGACAGATGGTTTGCACCATGCCCATGCCAGTCCCCTACCCAGGGTGGGCAGGGGGCACCATGCCCCCAGACTGTGCTCCCCAAGCATTTCGTTGTGTCACAGGTGTGCACCATGCAGCATTACCTCATGCCAGAGTGAGCAGGTTTAGGGGCATGGGCTCAATGAAGTGAAGGAGTAGGCTTTTGATATCAAGCCTTGGAGGGGTCATTCCATTAAATTTCAGCTGATGTGTTGGAAAAGGCTGTAGCCACCTCCATGCACATGGGCTGGCCTGTGGATGGGGAGGTTGATTTAACTCCATGGGGTCTGGAGCATGTGGACAGATACTGTACAGTAGGGCTGGAGGAGTATGGTATGGCTGGTGTGGGGGAACTCCAGTAGCATGAGGTAATGCCAGTGAGAGCAGGGGACTAAGGGGACATGGTGCATACCACCTGACCCTGAACAAGTGGTTTGCAAGATGTCCACCCCAGTCTCCTACCCAGGGAAGGGGGCTAGGGAACTGTGGGACATGGTGCATACCATCTGGTTACAGTCAAGTGGTTGGCAACATGCTCCTTTAAGTCCCCTACCTGGGGGGGCAGAGGAATTGGGGCCACATGCTCCTAGCTCATGCCCCCCACACCCGGCATTACCTCATGCCAGTGGGTGGTCCGGCCATACAGAGATGGCTATAATGAAGCAGGAGCCTGGAGAGGCAGAGGAAGAACAGGCTGACCTGGCCTGGGATAAGTTGCCACTGCCATATGCCTTAAGTCAGCTAGGAAAGCTGCTCTGTGAAGACTGTGAGGAAACGCTATGGCATGTAACTGTGCTTAAAAAGGTGGCTGATATATAACCTAATGCCAGTCGTGGGGTGGGGGAACTAGTCTGCTACAAAGATGTTTTACTGTATTATACATATGGTATCCTGGGGGCTAGCCACATATGCAACATGAGGTACTGATGGAGAAGTGGTCAGGGGAATGGGAAGACATGGCACATATCACTTTACCATGGACAGGCAGTTTTGCATCATGCCCCCACCAGCCCGCAACCTGGAGGATCAGGGAACTAGGAGGCATTTTGCTTACCACCTGGCTGTAGACAGGTGGTATTCACCATACCCACACCCCAGTTTTCTAACTGGGGGGCAGGGGCTGAGGGCACCATGGCCCTCCAGATCTCTGCCCCACTATCTCATGCCACTGTTGTGCACCATGCAGCATAACCTCATGCTGAGGGGGGCCAGGTTTGGGGGGGGCATGTGTCCAAAGAAGTGCAGGAGGAAACCTTTGTCTTCCAGACATTAAAGGATTGTCCTTTCAAATTTGAGCTGATGTGTGGGCCAAGGCTGTAGTCAACTCAGCGGGCATGGACTGGCCTGCAGACAGAGAGGATAATGTGACTTTATGGGGGGTCTGGAGCTTGTACACAGATACTGTACAGTGCTACCATGATGAGTATGGGGACTCCAATGGCATGAGATAATGCCAGGAGGCAAGGCACTGGGGGACATAGTACATAACACCAGGCCAGGGGCAGGTTGTTTGCAACATGCCTACCCCCACAAGTTCTCTACCCATTGAGGGAGGCCAAGGTACTGGGGTACATGGTTTATATCAACTGGCCAAAATTAGGTGGATTGCACCATACCCCCACAAGTCCCCTGTCCAGGGGGCAGGTGACTGGGGACAACCGTGCCCCTAGCCTCTGCCCCCATCCCCATCATTACCTCATGCCAGTGGGTGGCCCTGCCATACACAGAATCACTATGAAGAAGCAGGATCATGGACAGATGGAGGAAGAACAGACTGACCTGGCATGGGATGAGTTGTCCCTGCCATATGCCTTAGGCTAGGTAGGAGAGCTCCTCTATAAGGATTGTGAGGAAACACTATGGCAGTACACAGTGGGTGGGATATTCAGAAGGGTTGAGCATGGCGCAACACAGGTGCGCCCTGCGCAACCCACTGATGCACCCCGGCGTGATATTCAAAAGGGGAAAGTGCCTGGCACAAATCCCGATGCGCCGGAGCGCATCAGTAATGTATGCTGTGCAAGAAGGGGGGACTTGCCCATGCATACTCTGCACATCCCAATATTCAGTCCGGGATGTGCTGAGCCCATGCAGGCGCATCTCCTACTTGCGCCGCACACAGTTGAGCTAGAAAAAGAAGGAGCAAAAGCTGGCCATCCACAGGTGAGCTGCTGTATTGCAGGGCACAACATGGCAGCTGTCAGCTGTGGGTGGCCACCCGAGCTCCGTCGGCACTGTCCATCGTGGTAGCACCCCCCCATGCCCGATCACAGGCATACGTATTAATAGAAACAGACCTATATCCTGGTGGTCCAGTGGATCGCCTCCAGCTGTCATCGGGCATAAGTATGAAAATAAGATATTCCAAACCATCCCTAGTGGTCCATGGTACCCCCCCTCCCCACACACTAGGCCCCACCACCCCGCTCCCCGGTCAGTGGCGGGCGGCAGCTCCATCCACATATCTGGACTGTAGTATGGTACAGTCAGCATGCCCATTGGCCCATGCTGTGGACCAATGGGTGTACAGCTGTACTGTACGCAGTCAGTCAGCGGGCAGCTTGCGGGTGGGGGGCTGCCGCCTGCTGCTGACGGGGGGAAGCGGGGTGGTGGGGCTCAGTGGGCAGGTGGGGGGGGTACCACTGGACCACCAGGGATGGTTTGGAATATCATATTATCATACTTATGCCCTCGATCGGGCTGGAAGCGGTCCACTGGACCACCAGGGATACAGGACAGTTTATTATACTACTTATGCCCGCAATCGGGCTGGACGCGGTCCGCTGGACCACCAGGGATATAGGACTATTATATTTCAATACGTATGCCCATGATCAGGCATTGGGGCATTTTACCGCTTGTGCAGGGGGTGTCGGTCCCCGATGGCTGCAGCCTGGCAGGGCGCCAAGTGCAAGTCACCAGGGATCGGTGCACCTGCATGCAAATGGGGCCATAATGACATGCAAATGGCCCCATTTGTGCCTTGCATGCATTATGGCTCCATTTGCATGTGCACTTTTGAATACTGTGGTTGATGTGCCTAGCGCAGCGGCACTTGCGCTAGCGCATCCCCCTGCCCCCCTCTGGCCACTTGCGCTGGTGCAGTGGCACTGCGCCATACGCAATGCGGGTGGCCACAGAGCGATTTTCAACATTGCTGTGCCATGGCGCAGCACCGTTGAATATCACCCCATCAGAACCCTGGCACATCCCAGTTGCGCTGCACCCAGGCTTGCGCCACAGCCTGGCGCAGTCTGAATATCCCACCCAGTGCCTAAAAAGGTGGTTGATACATTAACTCACTAGTGGTGGGGTTGGAGGGAAGCTATTATAATACAAGGATGCATTACTGTACTCTACATACTGTATACTGGGGGCAGACAAACAAGCTGCATGAAGTACTGCCATGGGAGTGCAGGGGACTGGGGAACAAGGTGCATACCACATGGACAGGGACAGGCAGTATGCACCATGCCCCCACCAGTTCCCCTACCAGAGGGATAGGGGACTCCGGGCCACCAAACCCCCCCAGCCCCTGCCCCAGCATTAGCTCACGAAAGTGGGTGTGTGGGGACGTATTAACCAGCAGGCAGGAGTGCCAAGAGGCTGTGGGAGAAATGGACCAAGTGGATCTACCATATGAAAATGAGGGAGGGGGGGCAGAGGATGCATGGTGCGCTACACCGGTGGCCAGAGGTAATTCCAGGCAAGGGTAGTGGGGCACACCAAAATTTTGCTACCAGCGTTTGTATTACTGTATTACAATAAAAGAAATATAAAAGTGCTTACAGTAAATATTGCTATCCAATAAATACAAAAATTTGTTTAACAAATAAATGAATGCTTGTGGTTGGAGGGGAGGAGTCATGAGATAATGAGGGGGGCACGAGGTAATGAGGGGTGGCTGGGGGCATATGAAAACTTTGGTACCAAAGTTTATTCTGTACTGTATGACTGTAGACTGTATTACAATAAAAGAAATATTAGGGCAAGGCAAAGCAACTCTATTTTTTAGGTGCCTTTTCCCGGAGGCGGAGCGCACCATTCATATCACAGCACACTCAAGCAACAAAAGAAATATTACCAAATAATATTAGTACTCAATAACTACAAACTATATTTGGAAATTATATTATTTCTGACATTCTGTTACATAAACAGAGTACTAATAATGCTGAAAAGCCATGTTTCAAATACAGCGCTGGTCCATGTAAGCAATAAGACATGATGGGGTGTGTATTGAACAGCTTTACCACACACCTAGGGGGGCATAGTGAGGCACAAGGCCATAGGCAGAGTGCCTTCAGCCCCTGGAAGTGCAGTAAAATCTGTTCAATGCACACCCCCGGAGTGTCTTATTGTGCTTATAAAATGGGACTCTGTATTTCATTAGTATTTAAAAATTCAAATTTATAGGTTTAAAAATGAAAAAAGTTAAATATTTGTCTTAATTTTACATAAAATAGTCCCTCCGCCTGCACTCAGGTTGCTGTTTGTTTTGTTTTGTTTAACTTAGGACATTTGTCCTACTATGGCCTCCATAGCTGAAGTTCTTCCAAGTCCATTTTTGTAGTGTTTTGTTTAGGTTGTGTTACTACCCACGCCCCTCACATACACATACTATGCTTATTTACATTTTTTTCTCAGTCAAGAGATAGTTATGGGGGACATGGAAAATATGCCCTTGGCAACAGAAGGGAGGTGAGCATTTATGCATGGTGAAAGCCTCATGCTCAGTAATATCGAGCAGACGTCAGATTACTGGGCTGGGTTCAACAGAGATACGAGCTGGGAGTGCTGGTATGAGTATAAAACAAAATAAATCATTAGCTTTAGCATCTGTTCCCTTGTATATATGGCCCAAAATAAAGCAAAATGAGGAAGGGAGCGAGTGAGTGGTAGAGTAAGCACTCAGAGAGATGGGATGACAGATAATTGAGGATTACAACCAGTGCAAAGCGCGAGGTTGGTTATTCAGTGGGGAACTGTGGTAACGGCTTTGCAGATTCATGCCAACCACCCCAACACTCACAGTAATACAAATTTAATCCATCTACATTTTACAAGTCATGCTGACAAGTGTTGTTTTTGTGTAAAGTACTATCATTGGGTTGAGCAGTGCAGGAAGGTGGCTGATAAAATGAGCCGACAGTCGGGTGGAAAGCTTTTGCATGTTAGGGGAGACAAAAACACTGAGTGAATGAGAAAAAAACAGCTGCTGATGTGCCCATTTTGTTAAGTGTTTATGTGGAGTCAAGGGTTGAAATTTATTTTAGTCTTTGGTTAACCGGGTAAGGCCCACTAGGCACAAGTGCCTGTTTTCAGGGGTGACCTGGGAGCACTGGGCAGTTAAGTGACTTACTTGAATCACACAGTATGCAAGTGGAGGTTGTGAGAATCAAACTCAGGTCTGGTCTGCTGGATGTATCACACTTGTTTGCACCTCATTTCTCTAACCTCTAGGCTATACTGCCAGCCCAAAATGGAGGGCAGCATGCAAGGTGTGATGATGCGGGGGACAGGAACTGCAGTGACTGCCAGCAATCGGGGAAGCATGCAGCAGGAAGATTGAAATGCTAGGCAGAAAAACAAAAACCACATTCTACATGTTTTTTTAATTTTTTTTATTTACTCTTTTTGCTGCCCGCAACTGCCAATACGTCTACCCAGTCACGGACCCCCACTTCCATACTAGCTGCTTTTCCCGATACCCCCAGCTTCCCCCCTCGGGGTGGGGTTACGGCACCTGAGCTCAGTGCTGCAATCGTGGGGCCAGTTAGGGAACCGGCCTGGAAGCTAATCAGGGCTGGGGCCGGCATCATTTATGGTGGCTGTGAGCGAGGATTGTTCCTTGAGTCCCCCAAGGGTGGGGACATGCAATGATGTCCAGTGTCCACCCCGCCCCTCAATGGCTTCAGATGCCAGGGCATGCAAATCCTCCTGGCTTCCACCAGGAGTTGTAAGCATGCCGGGCGTTCACCCCAACCCTCCACCCGGGGAAGGACAGCAGTCCTGATGGTGCTCAATCCTTCTCCCCCAGCCAGCCCTCCAGCTCCCCAGGTCCATTCCCAAACCTGGGTCACTGACATTGCAAGAGGAAATCCAACCGCTGCGCTGGCAGGCCAGCTTCTATATAACACATGTTAAAAAAACTTTAACATTTATAATTCTTCTTTTGTTATACTTGTCAGTGTTATTCATTAGTATACTGTCACAGCAGAGATTAACCGAATTAGTGAAGTAAAAAAATGGGGACATTTGAAGACTGTTCCTGTGGCTCATTGATTTCTAATCTTTTCTTTTTTCAATGCGGTCCTGGTTTTCAATACTTGTTATTACCTGTGCATGGAACACATTTCATGCACAGGTAATAACCAATCAAAATGCAGGATTTGCTTTCCTCATTTTATAAATACTCTGTTTGTATCACCTTTTATGGCCTATGAGTAAATTCAGTGGGTGTTTATGATTTACACTGTGGTAGCCATGCCATTTATGAACTGTATGATGTACTTTGTAATATGTCCTTGTTAAGCACTTGCAGTGTTGGAACAATGTGTTTGTGTTGTACTATGGAAATCTGGGTCCTGATATCCAGAAATGTACAAAGCGGTGCGCAAAAATTTGTGCTCTGTCTTGCTGTTGCCCGGGTGTCCAAACATACCATAGTCAGTGGAATAGCACAATGGCACTTTTCGACCGAATATAGGGACTATGTCAGCCCAGCACTAAGCCAGTTAGCATTGGGCAGACAGGGCTTGCAAAATAAGGTGTCACAATGACTTGTATCCAGGCTAAATTTCCAATATTCAAAGGAACCTAGGCAAATGAGCTCGTTGGACATGCAAGGCACTAAGGGGCCATTTGCATGCCCATTATGGGCTCTTTTGCATGGGTTGCTCGGCAGAGTAGTGCAGTGCCACCCCCCACTTGCACAGTCCCAGGGAGCTATCCCTTGTGCTAGTGTCCCCCACCCCCCCTCACCAATCACCATCCTGAAGTTCTAATGGAAAGATTCCCTGGTGGCTAATGGCCCCTCCTCCCCACCACACCTATGCTTGTAGTCTAGAAATGTATTCCATGGTGACTACTGGAATCCCCCACCATGGCAGATGGTGCCCCACACCCTGCTCCCCCACCCCAACCCTGAGCTGGTGACCAACACAGCCCTCCACTCCCCACCACAGCTGGCTACTGATTGAGCTGTCAATGAGCGCATACCAGACTGAGCTGTCAATGAGCCCTTACTGTATACAGTAAGTGCTCATTGGCAGCTCATTAGGGTACACTCTCATTGACAGCTCAGTCAACTGGCTGTGGTGGAGAGCAAAGGACTGTGCCAGTCGCTGGTTCAGGATTGTGATAGGGGGAGTGGGGTGGTGAGGGACTACCTACCAGCTTGAGGGGTTGGGGGGTTCCACTAGTCATCAAGGAATATGTATCTATACTAAGGGCATGGGTGCGGGTGGGGGGCACCTCTAGCCACCAGGGAATATGTTTCTACACTATGGGCATGGGAGCAAGTGGGGGGAGAGAGACCACTAGCCACTAGGGGCAGTTTATTTTTTGACAATGGACCGGCTATCAGCAGGGGGAGGGACCACTAGCCACTAGGGATGGTTGACATTTAACAACGGGCAGGTGATCAGTGAGGGGGGGACTACTAGACACCAGGGACTACTGTATTGTCACGGGGGTCACGGGGGAAGCTGCCCCACTTCCTCTGCCAACCACTAGGGTTGCGTGGGAGTAAGTCATGATTTAATCAGCAGTATATGCGATGCACAAGGGGACCGAGCAAAATGGCTTTGCGCAAAGCACATTCTCTGAATATTGCACTAGGCCAATATTCTGGTCCCCACCCCTTCACTTATATTGTGCTCCCCTGTTGTCAAGGCATAGGTCAGGATGCATAGGGAATCTGGGAGCAGTTATAAAATTTGTTAGTAGCATTTTATTATTATCAATAACAATAGAATAAGAATTTTAAAAAATGTTCAGGCTAGCAAAATACAAAGACAGTACAAACAGAGAAAATAAAAGTCCTTCATCTCAGAGTTTCTTTCCAATTTTCAAGAAGTTTCTCTCTAGCAAAAAATATTGCTTCTTTTTTTATAACCAGTCTTTGCCTGACAATTAACTTCTTCATCCTGAGCTCATTAAGGAGACATCCTGTTTCTCATAAAATGTATCAGAGTGTGTGTCAGTTTCTTTGCATAGGAGACTTGCAACTAGAACAGTGTCCCAAGCTGGCCTCTTGCTGACAACTCTGCAAAAAGAGTTTGCGAAAAAGCCTATGAGAAGCTCAAACTGCATCTCAGGTTAACCCCTTAAATTCCAAATAGCTTTTTCCAATCAATTCAACAGTATAACTATATACATTTCAAACCAAGGGATCCCAGTTTCACTTACAGTTTCACTCAAAGATTCACATATATTTTTAAAACTGGGGATACACAAGGTGGGAGAAAAGTCAGAAACAGCAAGTGAAGGCAGAGAGAGAGTGAGAGGTGAAGAATCACAAGATCGTGAGCGTGATCATTTCCTAAGCCTCATGAGAACATTTGGTTGCGCAATCAGACAGGCAAGAGACAGAAAAGGAGAGGATAGAACCAACCCTTGTATTTAACTCCTGTATAACAAATGGCACTGGGTCTTATTCAACCCTGTCACATACTCCCCTCTTTAAGAGGGAACCTGTTTTAAAAAGACGGGTTTCCAAAACCTGCTTCTAATTCTCTTCCAACATTACCTTATAACCGTTTACAGTTCTGTGCATATACAGTATCTCTTTTTCCAAAACAACCAATACAGCAAATAGTGAAGTTTAAACTCACACTATTTTTTTTCAACCTTCAGAATTCTCAATTCCTGGTCCATATCGTGAAAGAAAATCAGCAGTGATATTCACTTTCCAGATTTGTGCATCACTTGGAATTTAAATGGCTTTAGTGCCAGGTACCATCTTGTGATTCAGGAATGTTTATCCTTCATTTGTTTAATCCAACAGAGAGGATTATGATCAGTTATAAGTACAATGTCAGCTCCTAGCAAATAGAACTTAAGGGACTCCATTGCCCACTTTGTTGCAAGGCATTCCTTTTCAATGGTGGAGTACCTTTTCTCTCTGTTGTGCAATTTTCTATTGATACAGTGAAGCCTGCCAGGATGAAGTGCAGTGTCACAGGTTTACTACATGACAAAAGGAATTAACTTCCATTGAAATTGCATTGTTCACTGCAGTAACTCTACTGCAGAATTCTGCAGTGCTGCACTTCATCCCGGTGGGCTTCACTGTTTACAGAATGGGATGTTCCTTCCCATCTACACACTGACTCAAGACTGCACCTAGGCCTACCTCTGATGCGTCTGTAACAAAAATTGTTTCTCATAGTCTGGGCTTCTTAAAACAGGGGCTGAACATAATGCAGCCTTGATGGCCCGAAAAGTTTCATCACACTCTGGGGTACATTTTACATTATTCAGGAATGGTTTCTTCATGAGTTCAGTGAGAGGAGTAGCTAGCTGGGCAAACTTGGAAACAAATCTTTGATAATAACCAGCCAGCCCTAAAAATGACCTGACATGTTTCTTTGTTTAAGGGACAGAATTGTTAGCTACAGCGTCTGTCTTAGAAATCTCTGACTTAACTTCTCCATTTCACAAAACATAACCCAAATATTTGTTTTTCTACAAGCCCAACGCACATTTACAGAAGGAGCCCCTGACCAGGCATGCTTTCCTCCAGAAGTGCGGGACAGCACTTCTCTGGAGCAGCTGCCCGACTTACCCTCCTGCAGCCAGCTGACTCAGCAAGAAGGAGCCCCAGACCAGGCACACTTTCCTCTGGAGGTGCGGCATGGTGCTTCTCTACAGCTGTCGCCCGTCTTACCCTCCTGCAGCCATCCGACTCAGCAAGAAGGAACCCTTGACTGAGCAAGTTTTCCTCTGGAGTTGCAGCGCTTCTCTACAGCTGCAGCCCACCTTACCCTCTTGCAGCCAGCCGACTCAGCAAGAAGGATCCCCTGATCAGACATGCTTTCCTCCAGAGGTGTGGCGTGGCGCTTCTGCACAGCTGACACCTGCCTTACCCTCCTGCAGCCAGCCGACTCAGCAAGAAGGAGCTTCTGACTGGACACACTTTCCTCCGGAGGTGCAGCTTGGCCCTTTTCTACAGCCACCGCCCGTCTTACCCTCCTGCAGCCAGCGGGCTCAGCAAGGTGCGGTCTCTCCCTGCAAGCGCTACTCCTTTCAATTCTGACGCTACCTGCCCACTACCCTGATTGGCCAGTTTTCTCCACAGCTCCCTTGTGGACTGGCTCCCTTGCAATCCTGCTACAGCTTGCAATTCTTGGCAGCTTCAGCACTCAGGCTGGGGTCAGAGATAAGAAAAAGCTTATTTTTTATTAATGCGGAACCTGTACTGTCTTTTTTAACAAATGCTAATTCTGTACTGCCAATGTTTGTTCTAGCTATTTTTTAGTTACCCTGAATACTGATTATCAACTGCCTAAGATTGTTTTAGTAATTTTGCCTATTCTGCTTACTGCTTAACTATTATATTTTATCCTGCCTCAGTATGCCCTGCTAACCCTGCCCTAACCCCTAATTTCTCTCATTTTATCTCTCCTCTTCCCTCACTCTGAACCTCTACTCAGTTCTCACTCACAACTTCCTAACCACTTTCCCACATTCTTCCTATCTCTTCTCTCATCTGCCTCTTGCTCCTGCTCCCCCACCCCCGTGCTTGGCGCTAACCAGCCCAGCCCCCTCCTCTGTGCCTCTACTTCTTTTGTGGATAACTCTGCCCAATGGTTTAGCTTGCTGTCTTCGAGCAAATCCCTGCCCACCGAATTAGCTCATTGCTGTCCTTGGTCTCTTGCTGATTGACCGTCTGTGCCTTCCGTCCCCCCCCACTCCACCTGATTGCTGCTTACTAAATTAACCTCCACCTCTCTCTCTTTACAGAAGGATCCCCTGACCGGGCACACTTTCCTCCAGAGGTGTGGCGCTTCTCTACGCCACTGCCCGCCTTACCCTCCTGCAGCCAACCAATTCAGCAAGGTACGGTCTCTACCTGCAAGTGCCACTCCTTTCAATTCTGGCGCTACCCACCCGCTACCCTGATTGGCCAGTTTTCTCCACAGCTCCCTTGCGGATTGGTTCCCTTGCAAACCTGCTACAGCTTGGAATTATCGGCAGCCTCAGTGCTCTGGCTGAGGTCAGAGATAAGAAAAAGTTACATTTTCTCCCTCCCACCCTCTCCCACCCAGTCACTCTTTAAATATATTACTTGAACTTGGAGCTCCACCCATGACTGTTGTCTCATCCTATAGTTTTTGTTTGTATATGCTCTCTGAGTGCAATTTTCAGCCCACCTCCATGCTGGCTGCTAGGCAGTGCACTGTGCTCAGCCCTTTGCTCATTGCGTCTAATAACAATAACTGCTGATTTCTGTTCAGCCTTACACACTCTGCATCCCTACTGCTTAACTTATACCCCCTCTTGCTTTTGCAGTACTATCAGCTTATTTTGCCACTGCATAAACTGAAGTTACAAAGCACCCCCCATTCACCCACTTAGCAGTTATCCCAACCTACTCCTTCTCTTTGCCCTCTCTCCTATCTCCCCAAATTTTTCTGCCCTCCCTAATCCACTGTCATATTCCATTTCACATGTCACCCTCCATGCCTCCTCTACTCGATGCACTCTTCCCCTTCTATTCACCCTGTCTTCCATTCCCTCACTCCCCTCCACTCCACCTTTACCCCCCTCTGCTACCCCTCCTTCTCTCCTATACTCTCACATTATCTGAGTCATGGCTCAGCTCTAAAATTTCTGACTCTGCCATCTCCATCCCTGGTTACTCCCTCATCTGCCAGGACCGTAAATCCAGGGGTGGGGTGTTGCAGTGTACATATCTAGATCTCTCAACTACTCCGTATGTCTTTCTGTGACCTCTCCCTCTGCCTACGAACTACTTCTAGTAAATATTTCCCTCATCTTCTCCCTTCCTATCTTTGTAGGCAATGTTTACTGCTGCCCTAGCCTCCCAGTCTCCTCCCTGTCCTCTATCACTGACTTACTCTCCTCCATCTCCTCCCTTGCTGCCCCTGGAGAGCGTTTCCTCCTAGAGGATCTCAATATAAATTGGTTGACCAGTTCACATTCCGATGTCTTCATCCATGCCTCCTCTCTTAATCTAAAACAACTTATTATATTGCTGCCCCTGGAGAGCGTTTCCTCCTAGAAGATCTCAATATAAATTGGTTGACCAGTTCACATTCCGATGTCTTCATCCATGCCTCCTCTCTTAATCTAAAACAACTTATTATAGACCCAATGCACCTTAACCACAAGACAGGTAAACACTCATTAATCAACTGGATTCTGACCTCACACCCTCACCAAGTCATAGAGTCTGGCTCACTCCCCAATGCTCTCAGTGACCATCATATGATCTTTTGTGTGTGTAAAATCCACTGTGCAAAGTCCCCCCAGCCATCCTCAACTTTCGTTCTTTCCACTCCCTGGATTTATCCCCCCCTCCATTATGATCGGTCCAATATTGATTGGTCACCAATTACCACTGCCTCCTCTATCAACGCTGCCTTGAGCTACTTCTGCTCACAGTTCCTTAAAGTCTGGGTCCACCATGTGCCATTTAGAAATGCTAGGGTCTGCAGCAATCACTTCCCCTGGGTCTCTGCCGAAATCATCACATGCCAACACGCAAGGGACCAAGCCTTGGCTGCATTCAAAACTCCTTATACCCCTCAAGACCATTAATGATATCACATTCTCCGTAACGTGTGCACCAGAGTCATCTGTCTCGCCAAGGCAGAGTACTTCCAAGCCTCCTTCTATGAAAACATCAGCAATCCATCCAAATTCTGGAAGGTTTGGAAGCTTATCCACTCCCTATTCTCCCCCCACCGACTCCCCCGTCCTAGAGGAAGGTGCCCACACATTAACTGACCCACTCTCCATGGCTGCAGAATTTAACATCTATTTTACTTCTTGTGCCTCCTCTCTCCTTGCCTGTCTTCCCCCCACTGCATCTGGTGATCTCACAAGTCCCACCAATGACGTCCCACATGGACTGATCATCTATGGCTCTGTGACTGATACTGCCCTCCAGCGTATCTCCATTGCTCTTTACGATCTTCTGGTTCTCAATATTATTTCTATGCTAAAATCAGGTGGCCATCTTTTTTTCTTGAGAAATAATTATTTAAAACTTTTATAAAATTCTTAAATGATAATGAAAACTGGAAATTTTACCACAAAAATAAACCGGAAGACATCTGGCATCGATCAATAAGAAAAAAAGGTGGGGTCAAATTTTAACCCATTTTCGTTGCACTGCTGCTTTAAATAAATAAAATAAATAAACATGCCCACCTACCCCCTGCTTCGAGATTCTCTTTTAAGCCAGTACCCCCTGAAGACATCCTGCTTGTATTGCTAACCCTGAATCCCTGCAAGGGAAAAAGCCCTGATGGCCTCGACCCTAAACTACTCCACCTTGCAGCCTACTCCATTGCTTTCCCCTCGACCTATCTACTGAACCTCTCCTTTTGAAACACAACAGTACCTGATGCCTAGAAGTCTACTACCATAATCCCTCTTGCAAAAAGACGGGGACCTCTCCAACACTGGTAACTTCTGACCCATCTCTCTCCTCCCCACACTGGCCAAGCTCCAAAAGCACCTTGCCCTTGAGCAACTCACCACTTTTCTTGACTCCTTTTCCTTTTTCACCCCTTTCCAGTCTGGCTTCTGTAAAGACCACTCCATCACCATATCCCTCCTTTGGCTCACTGACTCCATTCTCACTGGCATGGATCAGGGACGCATCACCTCTGCCATCTTTGTCGACCTGGCCAAAGCCTTCGACACTGTTTCCCACTTCGTTCTCCTGAGTAAACTAACCACATCTGTCCACTCCGAATCTGCCACCAGCTGGTTTCAGTCATACCTCATTGGCTGGTCCCAGTCTGGCAGAATTAGTTACTCCACCTCCCCTCCATATCAACACAGGTGTCCCCCAAGGCTCAGTGCTTGGACCAATCCTATTCTCCATCTTTTTGAATGACCTCCCCACTGCCTGCTCATCTTCAAGTATCCACATATATGGGGATGATACTATGTTGTTTGCCTCCAGGAACTTCCCTTCTGAGGTGACGTCCATCCTTCAACAGGACTTTAACAACATCCAGCACTGGTTTATCACAAACTAACTCTCAATGAATGTCAAAAAAATCATCTCTATGACCTTTGGCGCCAGACAAAAACTGTCTAGACTTGATTCCACCCCCACCTTTACTACCCTCACTGATACTACACTGGACAATATCCCCTCCTTTAAGTACCTTGGACTATGGGTAGACAAACATCTTGACTTCAGGGTCCACATTGAAACTATCCACAAAAAAATTACTCCCTAAGCTCGGTGCTCTGTACAGACACCAGATCTGTCTACGACTGCAAGCCAGGAGGGAAATCATTCAAAAGATGATTCTCCCAGTCCTCAGTTTTGGAGATATTGTTTACTGCTCTCCCTCCCAAACCACCCTTTCCAGACTGGACACCCTTTTTAATTCCTTCTGTTGCTTCGTACATGGTTGCCTCCCACTTACCCACCTCTGTGATCTTTACACCTTACTTTTCTTTCCCTCCCTCAGTGCCAGACACCTATCACACAGCACTAACCTTATTGGGAAGTTCTGGCTCTGTTCTCTACCTCCAGACCTATCCTCGCTCTTATCAAGCCCTCCGCCTTCCTTCTATACCCTCCGCACATCCACATTTAGAACTCTTGCAGTGCCCCCATGCCTCACTTCATCTGGTCATGCTGCATTCTCGTACAAGATCCCTAACATCTGGAATTCCCTTCCACTAGATATTCGCTCTGCCAGCTCTCAATGCTCACTCTTGCTTCTCCTCCGGAAGCACACAATACACTGTTGCAACTGTACCTAATCTCCCTACCTGCCGCTTACCCTTCCCTCGCATCTCCTCTCTACTCCCCCAAATCCCTGGCTGCCCTCACTTTCAGCTGCTCCCCAGATCCCCCACCCTTCTCCCTTCTTCCCCTTGCTCCCTCACCCTGTCTCTCACCACACATTATTTTATGAGGACCTTGACCCCTTGCAGTGGTTCTCAGCATCCTGAGGGGTGTTGTTCTCAGCATGGCTCTTCCGCCAGCCTATCCTCTTCCTCCCTCCCTCTACCCTCCTTCCCCCATTACTGTCAGCTCCTTGACCACTTGCAAGATTCTCTGCATCCTGAGGGTGTGTCTGTTCTCAGCATTTCTCTCTCCCTCAGCTTAACTCTCTTCCCACCCTCCCTCCTCCCCCATTCTTCTTTGCCAATTCTTTACCCCTTGCAGGGTTCTCAGCATCCTGAAGGGTTGTTGTTTTTGACATGTCTCTCCTCTTCCCCTTTGCTGTGTCCCCCCAGCTTGAGTTTTCACTGCTATGCAGATGATACTCAGCTATACATGTCTTTGTGCCTGGCCAGGATGATGCTGTCTCGGTCTTTAACAACTGTCTCACTGAGATCCTGGATTGGATGAGTGTGAGCTGGCTGCGGTTAAACCTGGAAAAAACTGAGGTGTTGGTTGTGGACCCAGGTCATCGGGAGGTGGGTTTGTTGGCAGGATCACCTTCGGGTCTTTGGCTTGGGGGTGCCCAGCTAATTACCTCAGACTGGGTGCGGAACCTTGGCGTTATGTTTGATGACTGCCTGACCCTTAAATCACAGGTGCCGGCAGTTGTCAAAACCTCATTTACCCTCTGAGGAATATCATCCAGGTGAAGCACCTGGTTCCTTCCAATGATCTTCCAACTTTGGTCCACGCCTTCATTACCTCCCACCTTGATTACTGCAGCGCCCTTTACCTAGGGCTACCGGGAGTTGATATCCACCGCTTGCAGCTAGTGCAGAATGCGGTGGCCAGGCTTTTGTCTGGTATGTCTAGGACCAGTCATATAACACCTGTCCTCCACGGACTGCACTGGCTGCCAGTACAGTGATGGATCACCTTCAAGGTCGGTTTGCTGACCTATAAGACTCTACATGACCAGGGACCAAGTTACCTGCAAGATCTTCTTTACCTCTACTGTCCCCCCCACCCTCTCCGATCCACTGATGAGGGATTGCTAGAGATTCACAGGTCCATTTGAAGACATTGGGGGCCAGGTCATTTAGTTTCATGGCCCCAACCCTGTGGAATTCTCTACCTCATTGGGTGCGAGATAGCCTGACTGTCCAAAGTTTCAAAGCAACTTTGAAAACTTATTTATTTATCCTAGCTTACCCTGATTTTTAATGCTGCTATGTTGACTGGTTTTAATATATTGTTTTATTTTTTGGAGTATTTTACCTATTTATTGTACAAGCACCTTTGTTTTGGAAAGGCACTTTTTATAAATAATGAGTTGAGGTCAGTTGAGTTGCAGGGTTCACAGCATCCTGAAAGGGTGTTGTTCTCAGCATGTCTCTCTTCCATCCCTCCCCTTCCTGGATCTCAGCATCCTGATGGGGTGTTGTCCTCAGCATGTCTCTCTCCCCACTCCCCCCATCTGTGCTTGGTCCTAGTCCCCTCGCAGGATTTACAGCATCCTGAAGGGGTGTTGTTCTTCGATGTCTCTCCTCCCTCCCTCCCTCCTCCCTTCCTTCTTCCCCAGCCTCCCCTTTGCTTCCTGGCCCTCTAATAGGCAACCTATGTACTTGGCCAACCCTGTATATAGTCCCGTCATCCTAACACCTTTTAGTGTACCCTGCTGTTAGTCTCACCTTGCCCTCCTTGTTATTACTTCATGTTTTTCTCATGGTGTTGTTGTCCTGTATGGTATATGTATATGCGCTGTTTTCCCTTCCCATCTGGCTGGGATTGCTTTGCCTTGTACTGTGGGGTACACTTTATGCATATTTATATCTTTGTGTATACTTGCCTGTATTTTAGCCTGTGCATTAGCCTTGTTGTATTTGGCCTGGATATGTTCTTTACTTACTTCACCCTCTTATTTAACCCCTATCCCCAGAACGCTTCTGGAAATGAGCTGTTTACAGCTCATGGTGTCTTTCCTGATGAAACCTTTTCAAATAAATCAATAAATACACAAACATTTGGTAGGATTACTTGTCAGACCTGCCTTTTGATAGACTGGATAAGTGCTCGTAGGTGTGCCAGGTGGCTTTTCCAGTCGGGACTGTACACCACAACATCATCCAGGTACACAGCACAATAACCAATGTGAAGGGAAAAAATTACATTCACGTACCGCTGGAATGTAGTGGGTGCACCATGTAAACCAAATGGCATGGTAATGAACTGACGGAATCCAATAGGAATGGCAAATGCAATTTTGTCTCTGGATTCTTTAGTTGGGGGGATTTGACAGTAACTCTTAATGAGATTGAGGGTACTGATATACTTGGCACTTCCCAATCTGTCCACCAAATCATCTTTCCTGGGCATAAGATAACTGTCAAATTCGGACAATTATGTTTCCTAAAATCAAAACAGATTCTTACACCCTTTTTTTGATTTAAGAGTCACTACTGGTGAGGACCAAGCATTTCTTGACTCTACTATGATACCCAATTCTTTCATTGTTTGTATTTCTTTAACCACATCTGCTCTTAACTGCTCTGGTAATCTGTTTTTATTTATTTATTTATTGGAACATCAGTTTAACAACCTTTGAGCCAGAGGCTCATTTACAAAGGTATCTCGTCACAGTGAGGACAAAACAGTGCAGGAAAACAAACAACCAAGCAGACAAAACATCTGAGAACAATTAGGAAGCAGCCAGAAAATGCAGGCATTTGTCAAACACAGTATACAAACAGGCTTACATATGCACTTTACAGAGTAGACAATATACAGTAGTTACATGGAGATTGATTCAGTGGGAAGAATGAACGTAAGGCTGGGTGGGAGGTATCAGAAGAAGAGTGTGGGGAAGATAGTAGCAAGCAAAGGTAGAGCTGGACAGAAGGTCAGAGAGTGGCTCAGTGAGCCTTGTCTGGGAGGATAGGAGTAGGCTTAGAGGCAGGTACAACTGCATGTTGAGAGCAGGTAATTTCTAAGACTAGTTTTGAAGTACGATAGTGAGGCAGCATCAGTGACTCTGGCAGGAGGGCGTTATACCAACAGGGGCTCTGTAGGGGTAAGCCTTTGACCTTATGAGGTTCCCCGCCTCGTATAACCAGTGCAGTTTTGCGGGATATGCGGGTATGCACTGTAGGGTTAGCACGGTGGATAGTGGTTGACAGACCCGGTTGGGATAGCCCAAGGAGAGATTTTTTTGTTAGGAGGCAGGTTTGGTATTTGAGGCGCTCATCTAGGTTGAGTAGATTAGCCATGGTGTAAAGATGGCAAGTGTGGGTTAGACTAGGAGCCCCAGTTATGAGCCTGCAGGCCTTGTTTAAGGTGAGGCGGATCTTATTCAGGGCAGTCTGGTCTGCTGCACCATACACAGGAAGGCCATAGTCTACCAGAGATAGAACAGAGGATGTGACTGCAAGTCGGAGGGGATCTGTGGGGAGGCAGTTTTTGTGATGATAGAGGATACCCAGCTGAGAGTTAGAGGCTGAGGCAAGGGCAGAGATGTGGGCATGAAAAGAGAGGGCAGGGTCAAAGGTTATACCTAGGTATTTATAAGAGTGAACTAGCTCAATAGGGAGTTTAGAGGTGGAGTGGACTCAGAGGATAGTTACTGGATTTATTTTGGGGTGGGCAAAAGAGCATGGTTTTGGTTTTTTAGATTAATTACGAGCCTGTGCTCAGTAAACCAGGCTTCTGGCCATTGTAGGATTCCTGCAGAGAATCCTGAAGTGAGATGGGATTACGGCCAGAGGCAAAGAGTACAGCATCATCTGCGTAAGAAGGATTTTCTAGTGCATACACTGGGCAGGGAGTTGAGAAAAAGGAAAGAGCAAGGGCTCAAGAATAGAGCCCTGAGGGACTCCGGAGGATAGGGCAGGTGCTGGAAAGTTTCGCTGATTTTCACACATTGTGAGCGGGCCGACAAGTAGCTGGAGCACCAGAAAACAGGCCCAGTGTCAAAGCCTAAGTGACTAAGGGTAGCTAGCAGGAGGGGGTGGGAGACAGTATCAAAGGCTTTTGATAAGTCAATGAACACTGCACCTGCTAGGGAGCCAGAGTCCAGTGAGGTGTGAAGAAAGTTAGAGAACTCCAGGAGGGCAGTATTGGTGCTGTGGCCTGCTCTGAAACCATGTTGTTCTGGGCAGAGGATGCTATATTTATTGAGGTATTCAGAGATTTGGGTGGCCACAATTTTTTCTAAGGCCTTAGAGAGAGGAGAGAGGATTGAGATAGGTCGATAATTGCTAGGGAGGGTCCTATCACCACCCTTGTGTATTGGGGTGACAGTAGCTATCTTCCAGGCAGAGGGGAATTGCCCTAGGCAGAGGGATTTGTTAAAGAGGCTGGTGATTGGTGAGAGAACCAGATCCAGAACCTGACGGAGAAGACTGGGATCAAGGAGCCATTGCCACATTGTGTTACTCTTAAGGCTTTGAGTAAGTAAGGTCTGACTTCCTGGGCAGTGACTCGGCGAAGTAGAACAAGGGGTGTGGGAGAATAGGGACAGACCTGGAGGGAAGGGGAGCGAAGAAATTATCAGGGAGCACCGGGCTAAGGTCTGTGAAAGAATTGTTGAGGTGGTTGGCAATAAGGACAGGGTCTGAGGAGACCGAACCATTAATGTTGATAAGCGAAGGTGGGGGGGAACGCGTGCCACCATTCAGCTGCTTAATGTTGTCCCAGAAAGTCCTAGCATTCCCCCATGAGGAAGTGAGGGAGGCTTGATAGTGCTCAGCCTTCGCTTTGCGAGTGGCCCATGTACATTTGTTCCGGGCAGCAGCATAGGCCAGCCTGTCAGCTGGGCGGCCCGTTTCCGTGGCAATATGCCATAGATTGTCCCTGTGCTTAAGAAGTTGGTGCAGGGTTGGGGTAATCCATGGGGCATGCCTTACTTTGGACCGGCGTGCAGTAATGGGTGCAAAAATGTCGCAAACAGAGTTGAGGGTGTGAGTAAAGAAGGTAAGGGCTGTGTCAATATCCGGGGCGTTTAGTATAGGGGACCAGTCTATGAGGGCTAGGAGTTGCTTAAGGCCTTTCAGCCCACTAGGTCTAAGACGTCGCCGAAGGGTAGTTTGTGCTGTGTGTATGTTTTTTGTCTGACAGGTTGAGCATTCCCTGTCATTATTGCATTTTGAACCACTTTTGCTCAGCCTGGCACTGCGGTAAAAGTCCTGCTAAATGTCTTTACCAAGTTACAAATTTCTGTGGTTTGTTCGGCAGTTAAGGAAACATTCACCTTTACATCATCAGCAGTTATAGTTTGTTTCAGTCTGTCATAAGCTATATCAATATCTTCTGCAGAAGTTTCTTGTAAAACTAACAAAGTAGCCTGTGGTGATATTTCAACCCATTTCTTCAGGAGGTTAGTGTGGTATATCTTAATAAGATTTTTCCTATCAGAGGTCTCAGTTTCGTAGTTAACTGGGCCAGTATGTCTAAAAACCTTATAAGGCCCTTGCCACTTCATTAACAGTTTCTTTTCTGAAGTGGGTAACAGCAGCAAAACCTTTTCACTTGGCTCAAAATCGTCTACTTTTACTCCATGACCATAATATGCCTTCTGCTGGTTTTGGGGCCTCTTCCTGATTACTATGGGCAATTTCAGCATATTTTGCCAGCTTCTTTCTCAGGGCACACATATAAGATGTAATATATTTTTTTTTGAGTGGGGTTACCTTACCATATTTCTTTTAATACATCTAGTGGCCCTGTAGGTTGTCTACCATACAGCATTTCAAATGGTGAAAAACCTGTTGAGGTTTGTGGCACTTCTCAGTAAGCAGAAAGCAGGTACGGTTAGTACTGGTCCCAATCTTTCCGTTCCCCTTTCTCATACCTTTTTAGCATGCATTTTAAGGTTTGATTAAAATGCTCAACAAGACTGTCTGTCTGAGAGTGATAAGGTGAAGTTCTTATGGCAGTGATACCTAGGAGTCGGTATAGCTCCTTCAGAAATGCAGCACCAGAATTACTGCCCTGATCAGTAACAATCTCTTTAGGTATGCCCACTCTGCTGAGAATTTTGGCAAGCTTTAAGCACTTTTGAGGCTATGACAGTGCGCATTGAACTGCTCTCTAGGTTTCGAAAGTAGTAGTCACATACCACCAAAATTAATGGAATACCCTTTTTACTTTTGTCTAAGGAGCCAACCACATCCATTGCAATTCTCTCAAAAGGCAAATCTATCAACGGTAGGGGCACCAATGGCACCTTGACTTTTTTAGTCACTGAGGCTGCTTTCTGACATTCAACACAAGAACTGCAATAGGTAGCAATATCTTCATGAATCCCAGGCCAGTAAAATCTGTACAGCAATCTGGCAAGGGTACGGTTCCTCCCTGAGTGACCAGCCATAGGACTATCATGTGTTATCTGTAACAACTCAGCTCTATACTTTTGTCCTATAACCAATTGTTCTATCTGTTGCTGTGTCTGAGGATTAACAGAAACTTTGTACAGTAGCCCATTACATTTTTTAAACATTGCTTTACCTTGTTTTTGTTTCACCCCCAGCTGCTTAAAGTAGCCTTGAAGAGAAACATTGTTAGTTTGCTCTGAAACAAAATCACAATCAGTTATCAGTTTTGTTTCAACATTATCATATATTAACCCCTTATGTCCATTAGTCTTGTGTTTCCATTGTTTCTTCAGGCATCTTCTTTCTTTACTGGACTTCTGGATCTTGAAGCTGTGCTCAAACAAGTCTGAATCAAAATCAGTGAAAGGAAAAGAGTCCCCACCATCTGAGATTTTCTTTGATTGTGCTCTTGTCATCACAGCTGCTGAAACATAGGGATTTACTCCCTTTGTGATTAACTCAGTAAATTCTGGAAAGTAATTTCCAACAATCACAGGTACAGGTAACTTAGGTACTACCCCACTTTCATTTGGTGTGACACCCCATTAATATTCAGAGTCACTTGGGTGGTGGGATAGTGTCAAGTGTCCCCATGGATGCAGATGACACCAGTACTGGGTTCTTTAGTACAGTGTTTTCCCAGCATTTTAACATGCACCAGAGTCTGTCTACTTCCTGATTCTATAAGTCCTTTCACAGTCTTATCTCCTACCTTGACATCTGTTAAGTATTTGCCCCAATTTGCTAAGGATAAATCTGCTCCATTGTTACTCTCCTTATTACAGCAGTTTCTTGCAATATGGCCTGGCTTACTACAGTTGATGCAAACAACATATGTGGGTGCAGATTTGTTACCCCCACTAGAGTTTTTATCTGACCTGAAAAAGAGGATCTTATCAGTGCTTGGCTGTTACCTCACTGTTGTGGCATCTGGCTGGCCATCTGGTAGTCTTCAGCCAAAGAAATGGCCTTTTTCCCACTTTCTGGTTGGTGTTCCTTTACTCAGTGCTGCATGTCTGTAGGCAGGATGTTGATGAACTGCTCCATTGTAAGTGTGTTGATGATCTGTGGGACTGTTTTGTCCTCTGCTTGGAGCCAAGGAGTTCTCTGAGTTAGGTGAAGGCTTCTCGAGGATTGTCAACTGAGTTGTACTTCAGGGACCGGAAACTTTTGCCTGTAGGTCTCTTCTGAGATGTCATATCTTTTCAGAATTTCTCTTTTCACAAGATCATAGTTTTCTGACTGTGCAGTGTCCATATTGCTGTAGGCAAGTTGGGCTTTACCTGTCAGGTAAGGTACAAGCCTGCTTGACTGTTGCTGTTTTGGCCATTAGCAGACTGTGGCAACCCTTTCAAAAGTCATCAGGTATGCTTCAATATCATCCAAGGGACATAACTTTGTTAGTTTAATGTCTTTTAAGTTGTTTGTGTCTTGTTGCTCTGCTGGACCTGTGCCAGATCCCTCCAGCTTTGATAGCTTGCAGGGCATCTAGCCATCAGTGTTCCTGTCACTGCATCTCATCTCTTCTCTTCTCTGCTTCTCGAATTGCTTCATCTCTTCTTTTCTCTGCGCCTCTAAATGTTGAATCTCTTTTACTCTCTGCTTCTCCATCTCGTTTTGTTGTATAGCCCACCATTTGAAAAAGGCAGTCAGGCTTTCAGGTTCTGTCACTGCCTGTTTTTTTTCCATCATTGGTGCTGGCTGTACAGTCTCAGCTTGGACTTCTGTCTCTGCTAGTCTGGCTACCATTCTTCTGGTAATCACTCCTGGGCTTACTGCTGCAGAATCCATACCTTTTTGCTATGCCACCATGGTACCAGTTCCAGTACATACGCAGAAAACTTCTGGCTTAGAGTTTGCATGGTGTAAATCCCACTCTGACACCATCTGTCATTGAGGCATAAGTCAGGAAGCATAGGGAAACAAGGAGCAGTTATAAAATTCACAAGTAGTGTTTTATTATTATCAATAACAATAAAATACAAATAAATTGTTTAGGATAGCGAAATACAAATGCAGTACAGAGAAAATAAAAATCCTTTATCTGAGTTTTTTTTTCCAGTTTCCAAGAAGTTTCTCTCTAGCTAAAATATTGTTCCTTTTTTTTATAACCATTCTTTGCCTGACAATTAACTTCTTCATCCGGAGCTTGTTAAGAAAACATCCTGTTTCTCATAAAATGTATCAGAGTTCTTGTCAGTTTCTTTGCAGAAGCTGGCTTGCAAACAGATCAGTGTCTCAAGCTGGCCTCCTGCTGACAACTCTGCAAAAGAGTTTGCAAACAAGCCTGAGAGGAGCTCAAACTGTATCTCCGGTTAAACCCCAAATTCCAAATAGCTTTTTGCAATCATTTCAACAGAATAACTACATACATTTCAAACCAAGGGATCCCAGTTTCACTTACAGTTTCACACAAAGATTCACATATATTTTTATAACCAAGGATATGTAAGGGGGAAGAAAAGACAGAAACAGCAGGAAAAGGCAGAGAGATAGTGAGAGGCTGAGAATCATAAGACTGTGAGAGTGATCAGCTTCTAGGTCTCACAAGAACATTTAGTTGTGAAACCAGATAGACAAGAGACAGAAAAGAGAGGATAGAACAGATCCTTGCACTTAACTCCTTCCACATAACAAATGTGACAGTATCCTATTCAACCCTGTTACACCCCCCTCTGTGTACTGCCCGGCTACAAACTCGAGTTTGCCCATGCTAACCAGGCCTTTTAATATTGCCCGTATGCACAAAACCCAGTTTGCACCCAGGCAAGGTTTTGAATATCAAGCCCCTGGTGTCAGTGGGACATAAACTACATCACTGAGTTCGAAAATGATACTTTTTATCTGTGTGTGTGTAACTCAGAAACAGACTCTGGTTTACAAACAACAACAGAAATATAAAGACAAAAATGGAACAGTAACAGAATCCTTTAAAGGTGAACTGTGCAGAAGGTGTAAGTCAAGTCATTTTTCCTGCATAGTATAAGCTGATTTTCAAATACTGCTATCAATTATGTTAATTTTCCATCTTCATGTGCTTTAACTTCTATTCACCCTTGTGTATTTTTCTGATTCTGTTTGGTACTATTTGGTGCAGTACTTATTGCACCACCAGTGGGTCAATCAGAAACACCCTTGCAGTTATTATTAGGCCTGTATAGATGGAACAGTACTAGAACTGGAACAAGAATTTATATAGCAGCTACTACTGGGTAAAATGAATCTTCAGCATGGGTCATCTCAAAAGAAAAGAGCTGGAGTAGTGGAGGCAATGAATGACATGCCTCACGGGCAATCATACTGTAGGTGTGAAAACACTTTAGTAAGACAGGATGTGTGGAAGTAGTAGTGGTATCATGAAAGGGTGGATATTGTTTCATCTTACAGTACAGCAACATTCCTTTGCTTTGTTTTAACTAATTTTGCCATGTTCAATGCTGAATCAATTTAATTACAGCACAGTAAAAATGATATTTTATTTTCTGATGAAGCATGATTTCCAATAGTGGGTCACGTTACATTCATGCTCCATCTTTAGCAACCTTTTAGTAGTGGCACAACCAGTGTGTGAATGAGAAAAATGTATTGATTTAACTAAAAACTTGCAAAGAATAACCAATGATAGGCACCCCTCTGTTCAGTAGACGGCCTCTGTATCAAGCATACCCCTCAAATGTTCCACATCATGAGTGAAGTCTCAATTTCACCCCATGAAACTGCTCTGCCACACATACATCCTACATAGAACATATGCTGCCTTCACAAAGAAAGTGCTATAAATGTGGTCTTTATAATATTTTTTAAGGTGCAAATTTGAAACACTATTGTGACAGAGTCAAGGGCTTAATAGTAGCTATAAGATGTAGCAGTAAGGCAGGAAATACAGATTTAATATTAAACTAAAATACTGTATCATGCAAACCCAGGCATGGTACTGCTCCAATGCAAGGCAATACACTGCTGTATGGAGTATTGAATTCACACAAGTATTACATTAGGGCACCTGTAACCTGGTGCACCTTTGCATTACTGCCCCAGACTGTGCTCCAGGCTGCCACTTGCACAGTATAAATGCTGTACTGTGACATCTGGTGGCCACTGAGGGAACTACTGAGCATTCAAAATTCTGATGTTGGAGCAGGAGGAAAAAATAATCACCAATGCAAAGTCCAATAGGTGCCATGGTGCAAAATAATTATGTGTGGAAATGGTTATCACTGTAGCTCAAAAACACATCTGAAATACTTTCACTTGTTATTAGCATAACACCTAGTCCAGAATTTTGGGTTGTATAATTCTGTTGCTCACAGCCTGATCTTTTAGGGTTAATAATGTGATTGCTAAGTTCAATTGCTGTATGAGTAAGGAGGCCTCCCTAGAATGTAAAAAGGGGTGGTACAGTTTCATAGAAAGAGATAAAAAGAGGAGCATGCTAGGCAGAGCATCCTTGAAGTCAGTGCTACAGGTGCCTGGAAGCCCCAGGCCCTACTAAATATGTCTGAATGCTGAGCTCCAACAAGTTGAAGTGGCAGTGGCTGCTGCCTTTCTTTAGGCCTTGGTCACCTGGTCTGGATGACCCTGAAGTGCATCAAGTGAGGCAACATAAGAAACCGGCATCCAGTCACTGTTCTACATTCAGAGAGCTAGACATCCAGGAAATGATGGTAATGATGTGTATAAGTCCCCACAGAGTCCTGCCTGGAGATGTGAGAATGGAGAGTATGCAAAGAGAAAGAGCCACAAGAGCGCCTCTTAACTCAGGATCAGGTCCCCGGTGTAATCCTTGTCAATGCAGCTTCTCTCCTGTACCAGGGAAGATGCTATTGTGCACTATGTTTCAAAGGAGGCTTGCCAGAGGGGTGAATGCCTGTCTTTCTTGCAGAAAATGAGTTTCAATTGGATCATCGTGTAAGGTTTCCCTGAAGTCCTATCTAAAAGAACAATGAAATATGTTCCGTGCCTATGCTTCTCCCAGGTGGACCAGAAAAACTGTACTGTACCATTTACAAAATAATCCTGAAGCTACCAGACTTTAATTGCACTTCTGAACAATGCATTATTTTAAAACAGCAGTGCATGTTATGGTGAATAATTTGACCTATACTTTTTTAATTCAATTTAAGAGTGTTCCTTACCTCCTGTATTATATGATACCCTTCTCTGCAGATTTTGAGACCGCTTTAGCACTTTTCTGACATTTGAAACACTGTAAGTAAAGTATCATACAGGGAAAAAGTTTTGAAACATCAGGCATGGGTGTGGGTGGTGGGAGGGACCGCTAGACACCAGTGAATATGTTTTGGTGCGGCATTGGCGTGGGTGGGGAAGGCCACTAGACACAAGGGAAATTAATTTTACATTGGGCCAGAGACTGGTGTGGGGGGACCACTAGGCACCAAGGAAATTCATTTTACATTGGGTTGGCGATTAATGTAGAGGCACTACCCACTAGAATTAATTCTGCATGGGGCTGGTGATCAGTGGGAAGGGCACTAGACACCAGGAATTTTATTCTTTGGTGGAGGTGATTGGTGGGTGGGGGCAACTAGATACCAGGGAAAGATTGGGCTGATGATTGGGGGGGGTTGCCATTTCTATCTTTGCTTGATTTTGTTTTGTTTTTTTAAGTGCAATTTGCACTTAAAAAAAACAAACAAAAGCAAGGTGAAGTTACAAGTGGAGAATTTCCTATTAAACAGAGAAACTTTGTGAAATGATCTGTGGAGGTGGATTTTGTGACTTTGCTGGAAATTTGCTGCAAATTAAAAATTAATTGTAGCTCTATAAAAGAAGTACTCCTTTTAGTAGTTCAAAGTAAAAATAAGTGCTAAAGCAAACTAAAAATGAAGGCGGGGCAGGATACAAAGACAGGAGATAAGGGGTGTTGGAGGGCGTAGATAAATAGACAGCACTCAGAAATTTCAAGTCTAACATGCGGACTGTGTGGTTTTATTAGACAAATCAGAAACACAAATAATCAATTACAATAAAAAGATACTTAAATGAAACAGCAAATCATCAGAATAGGATCACGTTTTCTTATAGAACTTCAAATCCTATGTTGCTTACTGTTTCCCAAGGAGCTTCTTCCACCATCAATTGGTTTTGTGGGCATGAAAGATTTGCATGTGCTCTCTTGCTCAGATCAGAGCTCATCTGAACATCAGATCTCTAGCATCCCAAGCAGTAGGGTTATATATCCACCCACTATACCATGTGATTCACCCCTTTTAACAAAATAATGAATACACAGTTCAGATCATCACAATCACATTCAAAAAGGTTCAGGATTTAAAGTAATATATGGGATCATGTAAAATTTCAAATAAAACATTTCAAAACTTATTCCTCTGTTTTTTTAAACAGAAATGAATAGAAAACAAGTGTTAATGAGTGTTTATCTCCTCCTACATCTCTGATGTAAAAGCTGACTTTTAGGATATAAGCCCTGTCAGTAGGAGCTGCTGGTTCCTATAGGAGTCCATGGTTTTACTCTTTCTGGTAGGCCCCTTTTTAGGGCTGCAGTGGGTGTAGCCCTGCAGACCTTTTGCTTTCACTAGATAAAAAGGACTTCCGCATTCCTTCTGAACAAACAACATGTTGAAGTGACAAAAAAAGTCACCTAAACATCAATCAGTCCGCACACTTGCACAATTTTTTTTCCTGTGGTCTGTGATTGCTGAATAACATAACCCCCCCCCACCTGACCCTCCTTCTCACTCCCATCCCCCAGAAACATAATGGTGACATTGGGGGTGCTCAGTCCCTCAGTGTCCCGATCACGAAATCCCCCAACCCTCCACTACCATGCGTGATTCTGCTTTTTTTCTTTTCCTTTTTTTTTTGAATCCCTGATGGGTCCATGGTGCTTGTGTTCCCCTGCTCCCCAGCTCATTTTCATCAGTTGTTGTACCCTCAGTCCATGTCAGTCTCCCCAGGCAGAGAGACAGAGCAGCTCAGTTGTTACACCAGGAGAAAGGACTGCTGTGTGACTGGACTTCTCTGCTGGGTCTAAAGTAGAAGAACTTTTGTACTTGGACCTTTAATTTAGAGTAAAAAAAACTAACATGCAAAACAAAAAAAAAGTGTGTGTGTGTCTGTCTGGGTTAACTGAACTGAATGGGTATCTGAACAGTTATAGGTGTAAATATTAGGTGATTGAAAGGACTTAACTGCTGTGAGGTTTAAATTACTGGTAGAAAAATCTAGTAAGTAAGTAGGGGTGAAGCAGCTAGAAGGAAGCTACATTTAAAGACTGCCTTAGAAAGATTCTGCTAATATCTTGGCAGAAGACACTGGGAAAAGGACTGCGTGTGACTGGACTTCTCTGCTGGGACTATATTGCCTCCTTCCCTCCCTCCACCCCGCCACCCAAAGCTAGTTCTATTTTATAGGCACAGGATTTGACTGACAACAGGAACTTCCTGTTTGGGAGCAGGAAGTGAGTGATCACAGAACCACCAAAGACCCGCCATCCTAGAAGGGCAGGAGTAGCTCTCCAGCCCCCTTTAGCTGCTGGAGGTCTGCCTCTGAGCAAGTAAGTGGTCCACTGAGAAATATAGGATATTCTTGTCTCAGAACAGGACAATCAGGAGCTTAAAGGGCACACAGGCAGAAAGTAAGGTGAGAGAAAAAAAACAGAGGAAAGAGTAAGGATTGAAAACAGTTAAGGGGCCAGAAATAAGACA
This sequence comes from Neoceratodus forsteri, assembly GCA_016271365.2. Taxonomy (NCBI): domain Eukaryota; kingdom Metazoa; phylum Chordata; order Ceratodontiformes; family Ceratodontidae; genus Neoceratodus; species Neoceratodus forsteri. The sequence goes on from CM057453.1 coordinate 732,829,168, forward strand.
TGATTGGAGTGGTGCAGTGCAGTGGCTGTGGAGCAGCAGTCTTCCGGGAGACGTTCTGGAGGATGCGGTGTTGTCCCATCTGCAGGCACCTCTCTGGGCTGAGGGAGGAGGTTGCTCATCTCCAGGCTGAGTTGACCAGGATTTGTGGGACCTCCTCTTCCATCCAGGGACCACCAGTGCCACTGCCGTTGCCTCAGAGGTTGCCAAGAAAGAGGAGCGTTGGACCACAGTGGGCTCAGGGAGGGTGAGGGTGGTGGAACAGAGGCACATCCCTCAGTTGTACCTCTCCACAATTCCTATGCCATTCTGGCAAAGTGTGGTTCCTCTATGGAGGCACCCGCAGGGAGACCAAGGAGGATACTGGGAACCTCCACAAAGGAGACCCACAGGAGGGTGGGGGGACCCTGCAGGAAGAAACAACTCTGGTGGGGGACTCCATTGTTAGGAAGGTAGAGGGGAAGAAGGGGAGAGGGAGGTAAGGTGCCTGCCTGGCGCCATGGCTTGGAGGGACAGGGAGCGAATCCTCAGGATTGACGGAGCAGCTGCACAGGGGAGGGAGCTGGATGTCATTGTCCACCTAGGGACAAATGACCTGGCTAAGAAAGGGATTACGTGCAGGAAGAGTTTGTGGAATTGGAGAGGGGCCTTAGTCAAGTAGCACACACGGAACCTTCTCGGAGGTGCTGCCCATCTATGGTATAGGAGAGGCTAGGGTGTTCCGCACCATGGGATTCAATCAGTGGTTGAAAAACTGGTGTGGAGCTCAGGGATTTGGCTTCATTGGGGACTGGGGGTCCACCTGGAGTGGTGCAAGCCTATACTGGCATGATGGGCTGCATCTGTCCGGGAGGGGAACCAGGATCCTAGGTGATAGGTTTAAATGCTTCATTGGCAAGCTTTTAAACTATCCAAGGGGGGAGGCACTGGAAAGGAGCAGGGAAATCCTAGCCCCCCCAAATAATCACATAGTAAGTGTGGCAAACACCAACATAGAGGTGTCGATAGGGAGAAGGGCAGGGGTAAATGGAGAAAGTGACAAAGGCAAGAAGGACAGGGATGGGGCAAAAGAGAGTAAGGCCATCAGGAAATGGAGGGTAATGAGTACCAATGCCCGTAGTCTGGGCAACAAGCTCCCTGAGCTGGTGGCCTTGATGGAAGAGGGATGCCTGGATATCGTAGCAGTCACAGAAACATGGTACACAGAACCATGACTGGGATGTTAACATACCAGGGTACATAACCTACAGGAGAGACAGGCAGGGAGAAGAGGGGGAGGAGTAGCTCTCTATGTAAAGGAAGGGATAAAAGCAACTGAACAAAAGAGTAAACACGGAGGAGAGGAGGCACTGTGGGTCACCTTGGAGACTGGAAAGGGCACCACAATCCGCACAGGGGGGTTGTGTACAGACCCCCATGCCAGGGGGGAGGGAATGGACAAGGATATGATAGAAGGCATTCTTAGAATAGCAGAGAAAGGGGGAGATACTATTGATGGGAGACCTGAATATACCAGATGTTAACTGGAGCACATTTGGTGCAGCCACATCCAAGAGCAGGGCCATTCTTGATGCCCTACAGGTGGCAGGCGTTAGACAGCTAGTTTCAGAACCCACTCATGAGGGAGCATCTTAGACCTCGTACTCTCAAACGGGGACAGTGAGAGGATCTCAGATCTAGAAGTGGGTTGCCATCTGGGGACAAGTGACCATCAAACAGTGTGGTTCACGTTAAACTCAGCTACAGAGTCAAGCCATACAAAAGTGAGGGTACTGGACTTTAGGAGAGCTGACTTTGGCAAGATGGGAGAGTGCCTCAGAAAAGCACTAGCAAACAGGCTAGAAGGAGGTGTGGAGCACCAATGGGGAATCATCAAAACTGCCATCACAGAGGCAACAAGCCTTTGTGTGAAGCAAATAAACAAATCAAAATGAAAGAAAAAGCCACTATGGTTCTCAAAAGAGGTGGCTGTGAAAGTCAGGAAGAAAAAGATAGCATTCGGAAGTATAAGGAAACACAGAAGGAGCAGGACAGAGAGCTGTACCAGTTAAGGCAGAAGGAAGCAGGGGAGGAAGTCAGAATAGCAAAGGCCCAAACTGAGGAAAAGATAGCCAACTCAGTTAAGAAGGGGATAAAACCTTTTATAGGTACATCAGCGAGCGTAGAAAGACAAAGGGAGGGATAGTGAGGCTGAATAGAATGAACTGTGGGTGGGCAGAGGGGACAGTGACAAGCAGGATACTGAATGAATATTTCTGCTCAGTATTCACAAAAGAGGAGGGGAAGTGCCTAATCCAATTAACAGAAGCACTCTTGATAGGGGGTCTATCCCAGTCCTTTCACAGAAGAAAGGGTTCTGCAAGAACTCCTAAAACTGAAGGTGGACAAAGCAATGGGTCCTGATGGAATTCACCCAGAATTCTAAAAGAATTAAGGAGGAACTAGTGAACCACTGGCTACTCTTTTAATAAATCATGGAGGATGGTGTGGTACCCGAGGACTGGAGGAAGGCGGATGTGATTCCCTTCACAAAAGTGGGACCAAGACAGAGGCAGGAAACTACAGACCTGTCAGTCTCACCTCTGTGGTAGGGAAAGGATGGAGTCACTTCTGAAGGAAAGAATAGTTGAGTACCTAGAGGTCAGTGGAGCACAGGACCCAAGGCAGCATGGATTCACAGGGAAGGTCATGTCAGATGAATCTAATAGATTTCTTTGACTGGGTGACCAAAGTAGTAGACCAGGGAGGGCTGTGGACATGGCCTACCTAGACTTTTAGCAAGGCATTTGACACAGTCCCACACAAAGATTAATAAGTCAAATTAACCAGCCTGGGAGTGGTCCCCAGGTGGTAACCTGAGTAAAACATTGGCTGCACAACAGGACACAGAAAGGTAATTGTAAATGGAGTCCACTCTAAGAAAGAGAGGTTACTAGTGGGTACCGCAGGGTTCAGTATTGGGTCCAGTCCTTTTTAATGTCTTCATCAGTGACATTGCAGAGGGACTGGAAGGAAAAGTATGCCTTTTTGCAGATGACACAAAGATCTGCAACAGGGTTGATACACAAGGAGGCGTGGAAAGGATGAAAAGGGACTTGGCAAGGTTGGAGGAATGGTCAGAAGTATGGCAGCTAGGATTCAATGCAAAGAAGTGCAAAATAATGCAATTGGGAAACAAGAACCCAGGGAAGAATATACAATGGGTGGGAGGTAGTAACAACAAAAAGGAAAGGGACCTGGGGTAATCATTCAGATGACCTTAAGGTTAGCAAGCAATGTGAGAAGGCAGTAGGGGAGGGCTGGGGTATACTGGGATGTATAGGGAGAGGCATCAGCAGCAGAAAACAGGAAGTTGTTGTCCCTCTGTACAGACAGTTGGTAAGACCCCATCTGGAGTACTGTGTCCAGTTCTGGAGACCCCATCTCCGCCAAGGACATAGACAGGATAGAGGTAGTCCAGAGGAGAGCAGCTAAAATGGTGCAGGGTCTGCAAGAGAAGCTGTATGAGGAGAGACTAAAGGAGCTTAATAAGTATACCCTTGAGGAAAGAAGGAGAGGGGGACATGATAGAAACTTTTAAGTACCTCAGTGGAATCAACAAAGTCCAAGAGGGTAGCATCTTTCAGAAAAGAGACTTGCAAGAACAAGGGACACAATTTAAAGATAGAGGAGGGCAGTTCAGGGGCAATGTGAGGAAGTATTATTTCACAGAGAGGGTAGTGGATGCATGGAACAGCCTTCCTGAGGAGGTTGTGGGGTCTAAAACTGTGGAGAATTCAAGAATGCATGGGACAGACGTAAGGCAATTCTTGTGGGGGGTAGGAAGAAATAGGCTGTTGGTTAACTAGGATCTACGGCCTATCCTGTAGGTAGGGAAATGGGCATTCTAGATGGGCCAAGCTGTCCTTATCTGCCGTCAAAGTCTATGTTTCTATGTTTCTATGTTTCTTATACCCGCAGTCCTGTAAGAGACATCCTGTCAGGTCCCCTCAGTCGTGTCGGTATCACCTGCTGTCATTACCGGAGTTGGTTCTGACTGTGAGAGAGAAAGACAGTGGGTGCACACAGATGGCAGGTAAGGTTCCTGGTCACAGCATCACCACCCAGAGCTCTGTCTCTCTCATTCTGTGTAGATTGACTGGCATGTGGCACTGGAGAAAAAAAGTAAGGAGAGGCTTAATTATAATACAACTTTGATTATCCGAACTCACTGGGGGATGTAAGATTATCAAGGTTATACTGTAGTAAAATAAAACTGCATCACACTAAATTGCATTTGCCATGTTGGCTGCTCCACAGCACCCCCCCGCCAGGGCACCTTTTATCCTCACATGTTTGTCACCATCAGTTAACTCAGTTTTGTTGCCTGGGATGATAAAGTAATTCAGGATCTTAAGATTTCTCATAATTTTTTACTTGAGCTCTAGTCTTTTATTTTGTCATTTTAGCTGGGGACTCTTTTCTCTTTCTTGGCATACATACAGTCCTATACTATCCGACTGCAAAAAAAGGTGATTTAATGTTATACTTATAGCACTCAAAACACGCCACTCGCTTGATTTAACATGATTACTAAATATTTTAAAACAAGCTAACACAGTTGCTGATGATTTAAAATAGTTTTATGTAAAATAAACTAATAAAATCAGTATAGACTGACTAATAGGAAACCAATGTAAGATAACGAAAACAGTTCATAGACTTTGATGATTTCCAGCCCTTTCATAAAATTGGCTCTATACGTTGGGCCGCTCATTTTGAAAAATAATGGGGCTATCCCAATCTCTGGATGCTAATTCTAAACAGTTCCTGCAAATGCAATAACTTGTAGTCCCTCACCATAGCCAACATGTAAAAGTCACATCAGGAAAGGCGTGTCCAATATATGCACGGCTGAAAAAATAGTGTTTGTCCTAAGTCTTCCTGAAAACACTTTCTTATGAATTGCTTGCTCATCCCAGCTGCTTTTTAAGAGTGCACACCATGCTCAAACATGCCTTAAGGACGGAACTTGTTTATGCTTATTTAAATGTTTTATTTACAACTAAATATGAGTTAGCTAATCAGTTACAGGGTTTTATATGTTGATGTGACCTCATGATATTCAGTATTATCAAACTAGCTTCAACACCCCTTGTTCACCTCACCTTACTAAGTTTCCAGTCAAAAATCATATCAAGAAGGTGAAATAAAAATAAAATCATCCTGCCCACATTAACTTTAGAATCAACACTGTGCTAAACAAGCTCTGGCAGAGCCACTATGACTGTGAATGCATTAACTAGATAAGGGTGTTTCATGGGCTTAAACATAAACATTTACTTATTTATTTAAAAAATATCATATTTACAAACCTTTGAGTCAGAGACTCATTTACAAAGGCACCTCGTTGAAACTAATACAAAGACAGTACAGTTAACAAGTCCAAAAACAATGACTCAGAGAGCAGACAGTTACAGCTATCATTCACTGGAGATACATGGGTACCAGTAGATAAACAGATTACATAGTTTAGGCACACAGTCACCACATCAAGAAGATCAACGCAGTTCAAACAATAAACAATAGCTAAAGCAAATAGACATCAGGAGTCAAAGAGAAGCCCAGAGTGTTCACATGGAGGCTGTTGCATACACTAAATGACTCAAAGTATAGTACATTGAGAAAGAGCATATTTAAGCAATAAGGCATGCCAGGGTGTGTGTAATTATGTAATAACATCACTCCTGGGGTGGGTTGAAGCACTAGGTGAAGCATAATATTTATTTATTTTCACGTATTTATTTGATCCATTGGATCAGCAATATTTGCAAAAGCTGTGCCCCATGCAGATTTTACAGCACTGGTCCTAGTCTGGTGATCTGGGTTTTACCCATACCACACTGCATATGGCTTAGTGATATACTGTACAGATGGCTGCAGAGTCTAACCCCTTGAAGGTTGAAGTTTCAGAAAATAATTATGCTACAAATATCAAGACTCACTCCCTCCCTCCCTCACCCCCCCAGTCACAATTAATCCTCTACCAAAGTCATGCTTAAATACTGGTGCCTCTACTTCCACACCACTAAGCTTTTAATGCCAACATGCTTCTTCTGTTGCTGTGAGTTAAAACTCTTTATTTAAAAACCTTTTGTTAAGAAATGTTTGCTTTAGTATATCCATGGTCAGTAAAAATGAATTTGTAAAAGAAACCAAAATCCCCATTTATCAGTTCATTGAATCACAATACAGCATGTTATGAATTTTTCAGATTCTATGTATATCATACCCTACCTACTTACCACATATAAACTCAACTATATTAAAAAAATAATTCTAGGCACTTTTTTTTACCAGGAGAGACACACTAAGCTGAAAGCTTGTTTACAGGTGTGACCTGGGAGCACAAGGAAGTTAAGTGATTTGCACAGGGTCACACAGTATGCAAGTGGGGGCAGTAGGAGTCAAACGCTGGTCTTCAGGTTTGTAGCTCAGAGCCTTAAACCACTGCCTACTTAACCATTTACAACATGGCTATTTAGTAGCTGTTGTCTTACAGAAACCCCAGTTAGCTAGCTCTCCCCTGGACTGGGAAGGGAGAAGCCAGAGAGGGCAGGGGGGCAGCAAGGTCAGCTCCCAGGGTGGGGACTGACCAAAGGAGCAGACACAAAAGCCCACTAGGTCTATTCTGCTGGCATTTTTGTATGTTAGTATGCTTACTACTCCAACACCATGAACCATAAAACAGATGACTGCCATAACTAGGGAGGCAGTATAGCACAGTGGTTTAAGGCTCTTCTCTGCAAATTTGGAAATCTTGGTTTGAATCCCACAGCCCCCACCAAAATATGGAGTATCCCTTTAAGAAAGTGTAAAATACTGTGAAATGATTATAAAGCAGTGCACATGCTAAATCCTATTGCCACATTCAAAACATCATACCCCACCTACTTATCACATATAAACTCAACTATATTAAAAAAATAACTCTAGGCACTTTTTATGTTTGCTTGCATGCATGTGCAAGAAACATAGTGCCAGCATACAAGAATTCATAGGTGTGCCTCCCTACTTCCAATGCACTGCTGCCTTTTGCAGGCTCAGCCCCACTGCTCCAATGAATACAAGAGCTGTCTATGATAGGGTTTGCAAATGCAGCGGCGTACAGTTGAAAGAAAGGCACTGCAGCGTGTAGGCAATTTGCATACTAACATCTGCAGTATGCAAAGTCCCTACACATCGGCACTGCAGTGCAAGAGCTGTCTTAGACAGCTCCTTTCCCCCACCACAAACAAGTAACATGCTGGGAGCCCACCCCAGCATGCTCATGTGCTCCCAAAGTATGGCCAATGGGGTGCCCAACTCTGCCTGCTGCGCCAGCCCCTCAACAGAGTTTTAGGTGCCACGCCAGAGCCCGCTCCACCATGGCAACAATCTGTAAGGCTGACAGGAGTGCCCATGCTCAATCCCCCATCTGCTGCACTGGCCCCCCCAAACAGCCTTCGAAGTGCCACACTGATAGCCCACCTGAGCATGGCAAATGTCTGTCTGCTGACCCCAACACACTTCCAGGTGCCATGCTGGGAGCCCACCCTAGCATGGCAAACACCACTATGGCTGACAGGGGTGCCCAATCCCCCGTTGGCTCCATTGGCCCCCCAAAAAAACCTTCCAGTTGTCACACTGGGAGCCCATCCCAGCATGGTAAACGTCCCACATCGTCTTCCTAAAAGGAAAAGACCTAGAAAGAAAAAATGGTCCTTCACTGACTGTCTTGCATCTGACCCCCACCTGCGTGCACCTGCCTCCCCACACACCCACCCTCACCGCATACTTACCTCCGAAGTCCCGCGCGATGATCTTCGGTGGACCAGGAACATGTCTGCACTCTTCAAAGCCGACCGTGAACTGTAAGTCGGTAAGCTGTATAATGGGTTAAATAGGGTTTTTTCAACTTTGATGCATATCTCATGCATTTTTGGGAATTTTTTCTCCAAATTTTCAACATGGGGTTATTGGGACCCCACCTCATGAATTCTTGCACTGTCATTTTGTTGTTTGGTCCTGAAAGGTGATTTCACAGGCACTGCATGAAACCACCTTTCAGGACTGATGTATAAAATTACAGTGTCACAGTTCATGAGGTATTCCCCCAAAAACCCTATGTTGAAAAATTGAGAAACAAATTCCCCAAAATGACTGTTTTACAAGTGTGCATTGTGCAGTTCTTATGCACGCTCATAAATTTGTAAATTTTAAATATTTGCACTCCAGAGTTTCAATATTGCCATTTTACAACACTTCCTTATGAGCAGAACAGCTGTCATTTTTCACATCTCACCCAAAATGTGTTTCCAAGCATGTAGCGTACAATGGTGCAGTTGGTGTGAAAAATCAATGTTTGGGACTGATTAAGAAAATCACAGTGACACTGTTCATGAGTAGAGGTCTTAAAATGGTTATGTTGAAAATTTGGTGGAAAAATTCCCAAAAATGATTGTTTTATGAGCGTGCGTTGTGCAGTTCCTATGCACGCTCATAAGTCTGCCAATTTTTAAGATTTGCACTCCAGATTTTCAACATTGCCATTTTACCACACCTCCTTATGAGCAGTACAGCTGTCATTTTTTACATCTTCCCCAAAATGTGTTTCTGAGCATGTAGCACACAATGGCGCAGTTGATGTGCAAAATTAATGTTTGGGACAGATTTAGAAAATCACAGTGACACTGTTCATGAGCAAAGGTCTTAAAATGGCTATGTTGAAAATTTGGTGACAAAAGTCCATAAAATGTCTGTGTTACGAGTGACCATTGCGCTGTTTCCACGCACCCTCGTAAGTTCATGAATTTATAATACTTTCAGTCCAGATTTTCACCACTGGCATTTTTCCACACTTCCTTATGAACAGTACGGCTGTAATTTTTCACAACATGGCCAAAATGTGTCTTCACACTTACTGTGCAATAATGCGTGGTAACTGTGGGAAATCAGTGTTCGGAACAGATTAAGAAAATGACAGTGACACTGTTCATGAGCGGAGGTCCCAAAATGCCTGTGTTGACAATCTGCTGTAAAAAATCCCCAAAGTAATTACATTAAGGGTGTGCATTGCGCAGTTTCTACGCATGCTCGTGACTTCACCAGTTTTTTGTTTACTATTTTCACTGCAGATTTTCAACATTGCCATTTTTTACACCTCCCCATGAACAGTACAGCTGTCATTTTTCACATCTTGTTCGAAATGTGTTTTTGCACCTGTGGTGCCAAATGCCGTAGTCACTGTGCAAAATCAGCTTTTGGCTAACAAACAGATATTACCACTGTTCATAAGGTGGAGGTCACAAAAAACACATGTTGAAAATTTGGAGTGAAAATACCAATGAACGCCTGAGGCGTTAGGGTTTCTGACCATAATGCCCCACCCTGTACAGACTGACAGGCATCATGGGTGTGACTTGGGATTGTCACCTGTAATGCTCATACCATTCCACACCCACCCATGCCCTGCAGCCAGTGAGAGGCATTGAGGTGTGCCTTGGACTCTTCGGCCCCAAAGTTCACCCCATTCTCCTATACTGCATCCATCTCATTGTATTTCCTGATGGAATGGGATGAGCATAAGGGCCAAAGACCCCAAGGCACACCATAACTCTTGTCGGTGCAGGGTAGGGTGTGGTGAAATGGCATAGCCGTTATGCCTGACGACCCAAAGGCACAGCCCACCAATGCCAATGCCAGCAAGCAAACATTCGGCATTGACAAATGCTTGTTTTTTTGTTTGTTTTTTACCAGGAGAGACACACTAAGCTGAAAGCTTGTTTACAGGTGTGACCTGGGAGCACAAGGAAGTTAAATGATTTGCACAGGATCACACAGTATGCAAGTGGGGGCTGTGGGAGTCAAACCCAGGTCTCCAGGTTCGTAGCTCAGAGCCTTAAACCACTGCCTACTTAACCATTTACAACACGGTTATTTAGTAGCTGTTGTCTTACAGAAACCCCAGTTAGCTAGCTCACAGATGTGCCTGTACAGTGGAGAACAGTACAGAACAGAACAAAATATATTTAACCATTTACAACATGGTTACACTTATGTATAATACATACTACTTAAACTTGAAAGAAAAAATACACTTTATCATCAAAGTCTATATTTACCAAGTACTGTACCCATGTTTAAAATAATTTGAACCCCCCTCAAAAATGTGCCCTGACATGAAACTGCATGTTTAACTGTAAAGACAATTACAAATGGTATTTCTAAATGCATTGCTAACACAAGTGCTTCATGATTAAAACAATTTCAACCCTCCATGACATATTGCATTCTGGGAAGATTACATTAGCAAGATGCTATAAAAAAATGGAAAAACAGGTTTAATGGAGTGAAAGCTGACATCCTATTTCTAGTGTCCATGAGAAAAGAAAAAATATTTAAGATTTTTTTTATGTCAGCTCTGATCAGAATAGCTTTTAAAATCACATTTGATTGAATTAGACCAAATCTAACTAAAGTAGAATTTATTTGTTAACCTTGACCTTTATTGAAGTAAATAAATTCTCTTGTAACAGTACTGAAAACTAAAACTAAAAACCTATATCATGGCTCTTACTATAAATTAGAATATGTGTCTAGGTCTCCGTCTGAGGCCCCAGATGGCTCTGATAATCATTTGTTCCAAAGGATTTTTAAGTCAATCTGAAGGCATTAAATACTTATGTTCTATACTGTTCTTCACTGCACAAGACATGTCTGTGTCCCAAACTACTGTATCTTGTTACAGCATGCTATAGCTATCTCATGCCCCTCCCACATGAAACAGAAAAAAGTTTGGGGTGGAGGCGGAGGTGGATCTTACTCCAAAAAACAACCTAATACTGCCTCCCACTACTCAGGTTCCAGTTCTTGTACCACCCATTTAAGAAAGAAAATAGTACCCTGCAACCACTGACTAACATGAAAGTGTATTTATTTGAGGGCAGAAAACATTGCTTGGAGGAGGGTAAGGTGGAGGAGACTATTTACACCTTCAGTCAGTTCCACAGACAGAATACATGACATCACTCCTTTTGTACATGCAATACTCCTATAGGCTCTGCCCACAGTCATAAAAAGTGATATAGACAATATATTTAAATATATCTGCAACAACTGTATCAAATTCATACAAGTTCACTAGTTCATAAATCCAGATTATGCAGTTATTATGCTGTTATACTGTTGTTTTACAACATTCCCCTTTTCTAAAGTTCAGTTCCAGCCTTTATCTCTTTTAGCTTTTATTTGATATTTCCAATGCTCTCCATTCTGCCCCTCTGCTGCTTGACTGTAATTCTCCTGCTCCACTTTCCACACTTCACACTCTCTTTCAGTGCTCCCTTTTTCTTCTGCCTTGCTCATCCACCATTCTCCAGTTTTTGCTTGAACAACTGCTCTGTCAAATGTTCCATCCAGTGCTCTGCTTTGTCCCACTTAACTCTGCTGGAACTCATTAGTTCTCGTCAGTTTTTTTCTGTACCTGTATAACAGATAAAAAAGAAACATACTTCTCTGGGCTAATGCTTTACTCAGTTTCATATATAAAATAACATCTACTAACCACATGAATAAGGCAATGATGGCATGCAATTTCCACATAAAACCTTCATCTAATCATTGAAGAGCATTCTGCTACTCCACAGCGTTGGCTCTTCAGCAATTGCCATCCACCATCTATGCTGTTCTGACTTTGGGATTACGTCACAGAGCTGCTGCTGTTTGGTTTCAATTCAGGATTCTCTTTACAGAGTGGGGACTGCTGCTTTGACTTTGGGGTTAAAAAATTCCCACCCTGCCACCCCGGACCACCTCCATTAATTAAACAGGATACTTGGAGCTCTTCCCAGTGGTTGCTATCAAGTAGTCTCTGGTGGAGGGGGGTATTGCGTGTCCTTAATGGCATATACAATATCTACAATGTCTTCCTACATGTTTGTACATTGCCTAGTTGATTCATACTGTAATCTTTAAGGGTGTGTGGTGGGGTTTGCTATTTTAACTTATGTTAATCTGGGCCTACACATATTTCTTACAGTAACTAATGGAGAGGTGTGATATTTTATTATTAATTTTATTATTATTTTAGGGTCTAAGAGTGGGGTTGATTTATTTTATTGTGAGTGTGGGTTTTTAGCTCCTAGTTATTAGAGTTTTTAGGAGGCATTGCTAGTGCACCTCATATAGATGGGAGTATACCGTTGTAATCTTGCTGGGTATAGTGGCGATTAAGTTACTTCACTGTTGGGTAATACCTTAGGAAAGAGTAGGAACCTTATGGAAATTTAAGTTAATATAGCAAGGAATCCAACTGGTTGAGGGGTCCAAAAGGAACAAAGAAGCCTAATATTTAAGAGAAGTAGGGGATGTTTGGAAATATGGGCAGGGGATATGGAAAAGATTACATTGGGGGGCACTGATCAACATGGAGGATGTTGATGGCAGAGGGAGAGGAGCGGGTACAGGGGTAAGAAGGACGTTAGCGGTACAAGGAAGGGGAGATTAGTGGGTTGTAATGGATGTGGAGAGGCTGTCTGGATGGATATATTATGGTGGCTGAGGTGTTGTCCAATTTGCCATAGACTGAATAGCTTGGAGGCAGAAGTACAGCAGCTTATTATGGAGGTGGAGATGGTAGGGGGATGGAGGGGGAGAATGGGACCATGGTGGCCTGTTCCATGGTCTAATATGAAACCTGGTCCAGGAAGTAGCATAAATCCTGATCATATAAGCAACATTGCAGAAGGACTGGAAGGAAAAGTATGTCTCTTTGCAGATGACACTAAGATCTGCAACAGAGTTGATGCACAGGATGGGGTGGAAAGGATGAGAAGGGACTTGGCAAGGTTAGAGGAATGGTCAAATGTATGGCAGCTTAGATTCAATGCTAAGAAGTGCAAGGTAATGCACCTGGGAAACAAAAACCCAGGGGAAGAGTACACAATGGGGGGTGAGATACTAACAACAACAAAAATGGAAAGGACCTGGAGGTAGTCATATCAGATGACCTAAAGGTGGGCAAGCAATGTGAGAAGGCAGGAGGGTGGGTGGATACTGGGATGCATAGGGAGAGGCATCACCAGTAGAAAACAGGAAGTTATTATCCCTCTGTACAGACAGCTGGTGAGACCCCATCTGGAGTACTGTGTGCAGTTCTGGAGACCCAATCTCCTGCAAAGACATAGACAGGATGGAAGCTGTCCAGAGGAGGGCACTAAAATGGTGCAGGGTCTGCACCAGAGGACATATGAAGAGAGACTTAAGGAGCTTAATATGTATAGCTCGAGGAAAGGAGGAGGGGGACATGATAGAAACTTTCAAGCACCTCAGGGAATCAACAAAGACCAAGAGGGTAGCATCTTTCAAAAAAAGAGGTGTGCAAGAACAAGAGGGTGCAATTTAAAGATAGAGAGGGCGGCTCAGAGTAATTTAAGGAAGTATTTTTTCACAGAGAGGGTTGTGGATGCATGGAACGGCCTTCCGGAGGAAGGTTGTGGAGTCAAAATCAGTGGTGGAATTCAAGCATGCATGGGATAGTCATAAGGCAATTCTGGGGGGTTGGGGTAGGAAGAAGTAGGCTGCTGGTTAACTAGGATCTGCAGCTTATCCAGTAGGTAGGGAAATGGGCAGACTGGGTGGGCCAAGCGGTCCTTATCTGCCATCAAATTCTATGTTTCTATGTTTCTATAGGGAGGGGAGGAGGCTGTGGTACAATGCCAACATGAACAGGGAGACTGGCAGCAAAGGGAAACCTTGAGTCAGGAGGATTGAACCATGGCACCAAGGTGTAGTGGATACAGAGAATAAGTTTGAGGTATTCTCTTCTGTGGTAGGTGAGGAGGGTATGGATATTTGAAGGTGGGATGGAAGAGTTAAAGATAGTTAACAAACAGGGAACTGATCCCAGATGGAGGATATGGGAATAGTTTTGGGTGAGAGGGGTCAGGGTGAAAGTGAGAGCATGAGGGGTATAGTGGAACAGCTGCACAAAATGACTGGGTTCAGTGTGCAGGGGAAAGGTGATTTTGGAGTGGGCGTACTCTGAAGGAGAAGGAGGACAATTTTAACACAGGGTTGTAAAGAGACTTAACAAGGGTTGAGATGAGCGAACACGGTGGGTATAGTTAATGATGCATAAACGCAGGGTAGGGTGGAAGTCAGAGTGGGTGTAGGGATAGAGGGAGTATAAAAGGGAAAGGTATTGATGAGGGTGATGTACCAGTACTTGGTGATTCCATACTAAAAGGGATCAGATGAGGGAGTAAAGGGGAAAGACATAGTAGAATATGGGCAGAATCAGTATCTGGGTTGACATCTTATAGAGTGGGACAAGCTATTCTCAAATGTGTGAGAAGGGGTGGCACAAACCACATGTGGTGGTTCACATTGGCATGAACGACTTGGCAGGTGGAATGGTAGAGGTGGTAATAGCAGGGTTCAAGGAGCTAGGGAAGTTGTGTAAGGAGGTTAAGGGTTCTGTATCCTTCACTGAGGTTTTACCAGTGCCTAGGGATAGCATGGTGAGGAAGAAAAGGCTAAAGGAGTTTAAAAATTGGCTGAAAGAATGGAGTCAATCCAAGGGGTGTGGGTTAGCGGGTAACTGGTGTAAGGTCTGGGATAGTAAAGAGTTGCATGCAGGGGATAGGTTATGTTTAAGCAGGGAAGGGCAAGAGGCCTTAAAATGTAGATTAGCAGAGTACTGTATATAGCAACAAAGGTGAGGTTAAACTAGATAGGGGGTGGTGAGTGTGTTGCTGGAATGAGGAGTCTCGTGTGGGGAGACAAGCATGCTTACCCCAAGTTTTAACAGGGAAAGCGTCATCGAAGGGTTGAGGCGTAGGGTGAAGAAGGGTAATAAATGGTATGGGGCTAGCAGAGGTAGCTCTTGGAGGGTAGTCTCCTTTAATGCATGAATTCTGGGGAACAAAACTGCTGAATTACAAGCTTTTTTAGTGGAGGGGATGGTAGACATAGCAGCCATCACAGAAACATGGGCCAACAAATACCAGAACTGGGATCTGTTGATCCCAGGGAACAGGATTTTATAGGAGGGACAGAGACAATGGGAAAGGGAAGGGTGGCGATATACATGAAGGAAGGGATAATGTGTGAGAGGGAAGAAGGGCAGGAGTGTAGGACAGAGGCCTTGTGGATGCAATTCCAAGACACAAGGAATAGAATTCTCAGGTTGGGAGTAGTATGTAGACCACCGTCTCAGGGGGAAGATCTTGACAGGGAGCTAGCAGGACAAATCAGGAAAATGCACAGAATAGGTCACACTGTGGTAGTGGGGGACTTCAATCTTCTGGGGGTGGATTGGGGTACCTCAACCACCTCGAGTGTTAGGGAGCAGATTCTCCTGGATGTATCCCAGGACTGTTTCCTGGTGCAGTTGGTCACTGAGATGACTAAGTTGGGGAATATACTAGATCTAGTATTGACCAATGGGGAGGCTGTTAGAGAGGTGAGGGTAGAGGAACCACTGGCTGGGAGCGACCACCACTCAGTGTGGTTCTCAATTAGCATGAGTAGAGAGGTAGTGAGTACAGGGTGATTGACTTCAGACATGCTGATTTTGGCATGATGAAGGAAATAGTAGAGGGTCACCTGAAAGGAATTCATCCTCAATGAGGTGCAAACCAGAAATGGGAAAAAATCAAATTGGGGCTGGTGGAGGCCACTGAGATGTATGCTAAGATAAAGAGCAAAAAGGGAAGGGCTAAGCGACCAAGTTGGTTGAGCAAGGAGGTTTTAGAAATGGTGAGGGCTAAAAAAGCAGCATTCAGAAGATATAGGAAATCAGGAAATAAGAAGGATTGGGATGGGTATGTGAAGAAGTCCAGGGTAGTCACCAGGGGAGTCAGGGTTGCTAAAGCTTCCAAGGACTTGAGGCTGACGTGAGGTATCAAAGAAGGAGAAAAAAACTTCTTCAGATACATATGGGCAAAAAGGAGCTGTGGACCAGAACATGAGGATCAGGATGGAAGGGGAGTGGGCTGAAGATGGGGTGGAACAATCAGAGGTTCTAAATGAGTACTTCTGTTTTGTTTTCATGAAGGAAAAGGGTGGGCTACTTCCAAAGGGGTGGGAATGGTGGGCAAGGGGAGGTGACAAGTTAACAGATGGTGTGATTACTGAGGGCAGGGTACTGGACAGTCTAAGGACTCTGAGGGTGGATAAAGCACCTGGCCCAGATGTCATACTTCTACGGGTGCTTAAAGAAATGGTGGATGTATTGGCTGGACCACGGATAGATCTATTCAATAATTCCATGAATAGAGGATGTGCACCACAAGACTGGAGGATGGCCAACATGGTGCCTCTCCATAAAAATGGTCCAAAGGATGAGCCGGGTAATTACAGACTGGTAAGCCTAACATTTATTGTGGGAAAGCTGATGGAGACAATACTTAAGGAGAGGCTGGTTTCCTTCTTGGATGTCAGTGGGCTCCAAGATGCTCATCAGCATGGGTTTATCTCTGGAAGATCCTGTCTGACTAATCTTGTTGAGTATTATGACTGGGTTACGAGGGAGCTGGACAAGGGCTATGCTGTGGATATCATTTATGTGGACTTCAGTAAGGCTTTGGATTCAGTTCCCCATGGCAGATTGGGTGGTAAGCTAAGTAATTTGGATGTGGGCACTAAATTGATTAATTGGATTGTGAACTGTTTGCAAGACAGACAGCAGAGAGTTGTAGTGAGGGGGGGGGGAACTTTCATCTCCTACAGCTGTGACAATTTGAGTGCTGCAAGGATCGGTGTTGGGGCCAGTGTTGTTTGGGATTTTCGTTGCGGACATCTCGCATTTTGTCAAGAATAAGATCAGTCTGTTTGCTGATGACACCATGTTGGGGGCAGTGGTGGATGCTATAGAAGATTGGCAGGGGTTGCAAGATGATTTGACTAAGCTGGCAGAGTGGTCAGAGGTACGGTAGTTGGGGTTTAATGTGAAAAAGTGCAAAGTATTGCACTTTGATGCAAAGAATCCTAGAAAGGGTTACCAACTGGGGGGGGGGGGGATGCAGTTATGTACCACTGAAGAGGAAAATGATATAGGGTTGTGATAATGGCAAATATGAACAATTCAGAACAATGCAGGAGGACGGCAGCAAAGGCCAACAGGATGCTGGGTTGTATAGCGAGGGGCATCTCCTCCAGAAGCAGGGATGTCATTCTGCCAATCTACAAGTCACTAGTCAGATCACACCTGGAATACTGTGTGCAATTCTGGTGCCCTTATCTGAAGAGAGATGTGAGATTGTTGGAGAGGGTACAACGAAGCACGACAATGTTAGCTAGCAACTATAGGCTGGTCAGTCTCACCTCAGTGATGATGAAATTAATGGAAACCCTGTTAAAGAAAAGGTTTGGTAGAATATCTAGAATCCAGTGGGCTTCAAGGCCACAGACAGCAAAGACTCACGGGGGGGGAGGGGCATTCCAGATTAACCTGATTGATTTTTAACAGGGTGACCAGGGAAATAGATTAGGGGAGGGCAGTGGAGTGGCCTATCTGGATTTTAGCTGAACCTCTTACAGTGTGCTGCAAAGGAGATTAATAAAGAGATTGAGCTACCTAGGGGTGGGATCCAAGGTGGTGAACTGGGTTAGAAACTGGTTAACAGATAGGAGACAGAGGGAAGTGGTTAATGGCACTCACTCTAGGAGAGTGACCAAAGGGGTGCAGCAGGGCTTAGTACTGAGACTTGTACTCTTCAATGTCTTCATAAGTGACACTGCAGAAAATCTGGAAGGGAAGGTATGCTTTTTTTGCATTGGCCCCTAGGGAAAGCAATCTACTAGCCCTTTAGGGATATAATATTTAAATTACTGGCCCCACATAGGACAACTGCAGCACTTTGGACCACCAATGCTAAATTATTTGATTTATGCTTGTCAACTAGCCCAAAAGAGTCCCCATTAGCCCACCTGCATTATTACTTTTAACTATTGACCAACATGCCATTTGGGGTGATAAATGACTTATGTTGACCCCCCCGTCACCACCAACCACCAAAATGTTCTCCTTTTTTATATTGGCTCACGCATGCATGCCAGCACAACATATTGCACTAGTAACAGATTTGGAGGTGAGGTCACTGTGGATGAATGCAGGGTACGCATCAGAAGGTGCGTCCCTCATTCCCCAATAAGGCAGCTGCAGGCGCTGACACCAGGCATAGGTCAGGTGGCCACCAGATCTAAGAAAAGGTCCACTTCAATCATGCAGTGGCACAATAACACACCCTCCTGAAGTGCCTGGTGACAGTGTTTGCAGAGTGTCCCTATGCACTTCTTTTGCCGACGGGGAGCCCACTCCCCATTGGCATAATGACCCCCCTCCCATTTATAATGTATGTCGAGGAGGTGCCCAATCCCCCTCAGCATCATGTGACCCCCCCAACAGTCTTTCTTTGCTGGGGGGTCCAATCCCCATCAGCTTCAGTCCCCCCTTCCCCATTTATTTTGCTGGCGGGGCAGCCCACTCCCATTTGCATAATGTATCCCCCTGCTTTTATTGTGTGCTGAGAAAGGTGTACAATCCCCTCGGCTCTTGTTCCCCCCCCTTTCAGTATGTGCCAACTGGGTGCCCAATCCCCTTTGGCTACAGCTTCCAAAAAACACTTATGTGGCATGCTGGGAGCCCGCCCCAGCATGCAAAAGCCCCTGAAAAGAAAAACCATCCTGCAATGTTTTTTTTTCTTTTAAACCTGTGAAAGAAGAAAACAGTCCCTCATGGTCTCCTGCCCCTCCCCACCCCTGCACCCACCCTCTGCGTGCCTTGCCTCCCCCACACCCCGCCTCACTCCATACTTACCTCTGGAGCCTGGCGCAATGATCATCGGTGGACCGGGAACACGTCTGCACTCTTCAAAGCCGACCGCGAACTGACATAAATAAGTTTTTTTCAACTTTGGTGCATATCTCGCCCATTTTTGGGAATTTTGGCACCAAGTTTTTAACATCGGGTTATTGGGACCCCTCCTCATGAATTCAGTCACTGTCATGGCATTATTATGTCCTGAAAGTTGATTTTGCGGTCACTGTGCAGAATCACCTTTTGGGATTTATTAATGAAACAACAGTGACACTGTTCATGAGGGGGGCTCTCAAAAAGCCTATGCTGTAAATTTGGTGGAAAAATCCAAAAAATGGCTGTTTTACGAGTGTGCATTGCACAGTTTCCATGCACGCTCGTAACTTCATGAATTTGTAATATTTTCACTCCAGATTTTCAAAATTGCCATTTTCCCACACCTCCTTATGAACAGTACAGCTGTCATTTTAAATATCCTGGCTGAAATGTGTTTTCGCATGTCCAGCGCACAATAGCGTGGTCGCTGTGTAAAATCATTTTTTGGGACAGTTTGAGGAAATGACGGTGGCACTGTTCATGAGCAGAGGACCTAAAATGCCTGTGTTGAAAATTTGGTGATGAATGTCCATAACAAGCGTCCGTTGTGCAGTTTCCACGCACCCTTGTAACTTCGCAAATGTGCAATATTTTCATGCCAGATTTTCTACACTGGCCTCTTTATGAACAGTAGAGCTGCCATTTTTCACATCCTACCCAAAATGTGTTTTCTCACCTATGGCACACAATGGCGTGGTCACTGTGGGAAATCAACTTTTGGGACAAATTAACAAAATCGCAGTGCCACTGTTCATGACAGGAGGTCCTAAAATGCCTATGTTGAAAATGTTGTTAAAAAACATCCGAAAATAACTGGGTTACGGATGTGTGTTGCGCTGTTTCTATGCATGCTCATGACTTCATCAATTTTTCATATTTTCACTCCAGATTTTTAATGTTGCAATTTTTTTATACCTCCTCATGAACAATACAGTTGTCATTTTTCACATCCTGCCCAAAATGTGTTTTCGTCCAAGTGTCACTAAATGGCATAGCCGCTGTGCAAAACCACCTTTCAGCTAACAAATTGATAGTGCTGCTCTTAATGAGGTGGCGTCACAAAAAGCTTATGTTGAAAATTTGGACTGAAAATACCAACAAAAGGCTGCAGCATTAGGGTTTCCAACTGTAACTCCCCAATCTGTAGAAACTGACAGGTGTCAGAGGTGTGACTTGGGATCATTAGCTGTAATGCTCACACCATTCTACCCCCAACCTCCCACCCCACCTTGCAGCCAGTGACAGGCATTGAGATCTGCCTTGGAGTATTTGGCCCTAAAGCTCACCCCATTCTCCTATACTGTGCCCACCTCAGCATACTTCCTTATGGGATGGTGAAAGTATAAGGCCCAATGACCCCAAAGCACACCACAACACTTGTCAGTGTCTGCAGGGTAGGGTGAGGTAGAATGGCATAAGCATTACAGCTGATGACCCAAAGGCACATCCCAACACCTCTCAGTCTCTACAGAGTGAGGGTGGCATTGGCTTCAGTTCAATACTTCACATCCATTCCTATTATGCATCCCTAACTCCTGCACTACCAATGCCAATGCCAGTGAGACAACATTCGGCATTGACAAATGCTTGTTTCAACTATTCTTTATGCTCCTCTGGCCATGGGCTAGGACCTCCTTCTGCTTCCTCCTAAGTGAGCTACCCTTTCTACCATGACTCTGCTGCAGCTACTCCTGGTCCCCACACTCACCTGCAACACACCCCTGTGCTGGCCCCCAGCTTACTCCCTGATGCTGGGTATGCCATCAGCCTTTGGCATTTCTTCCCCGCAGTCATCTGGCCACCAGGGGGGAGGTAAATGTATGGATTCAGTCCAGGAGTGCTGCAGCTATGCCCAATGCAGGAGAGGGCTGCTGCAGGGGCTTCATCTGCCCGGCCCATGTGTACCATTTCTGTGTTCTCCCTTCTCCCCCCATCACCACCAGAAGCAGGCATCATGCTTGCCTGCCAGTAAGGCTTGAGACAGCCAACCCATGGGTGCACTCCAAAGGCCCTGCCTGTTAATTGCAGATCTCCTGCACAGCCACCTGGGGTCACCCAGGTGGTGGCTGAGTAGCAGGATGCAAGACCCTCCCTCGCTGGGGGAGATTGCTCAGTGGGATGCTCAATCCTCCTCCCCAGGCAGTCCTCTGATAGTCCTGGCTTGTTCCCAAACCTGAGTCATCAGCAACACAAGCAGCAGCAGTGCCGGCAAACCAACTCTTATCTGTTTATTCCTTTATTTTATTTCCCTGTATTTTTGTCTTCCTGCTTTGTCTTTTCTGTAACTTTTTATGTAAAGTTCCCTTTTTCTTTACTGCTATGCTGTCATATACTCCTTTCGTATCTCTCCACTCTGTATCTCTGCCCTCACTACTGTATTTTCTCCATATTAACCTATTTTTCTCATTAATTTAGCCGGTATGACAGGATGCTGGCTCCTCCCCCATCAGATAAGCATTACTCTGTGTCTAACCTGTCTTACCATCCTGTTTATTCCCTAAGAGCTAAGGATCCTTTGTGACCCCTTTCCTATATTTTATGTTACAGGTCCAGTGGATGTCGTCCCTTCAAGACTTCAACCTCTTGCACCATATTATCTATACATGGTGAGTTAACTGTAAAGATGTGGCCACACACGTGTGTGTGTGTGTGTGTGTGTGATTCTTGACAGTAATCATATCTTGGTACAATTGTTGATTTAATTTGTTGTAATCTAGGTTCTTGCCACTTTTGCAAGTCTTTTTTGTGCTCTTTTTAGTCCTTTTACATATAGTGATGGTCACATTTGTTTTTTACTGACTCCTCTTACTTAAGGATATGAATTATGTGGGCAGGATTTTCAAACTGGATCTGTTCACCCAATATTTTAAAGCAGCAGTGCACCTGAATTGGGCTAAATATTTGGAAAGGTAGTGGAAGCTCTATATTTGCTCCCTTCCCCTGCATGAGGCCATGCTGCTACAAATAGGTACAGAAAGAGTTGTACTGGTGATAAAGAAAGAATACACCACACACTCAAAGTCAAAATTAAATAACTTTTATTATGCAGACACGACAAGCAGCGTGATGAATGTTATCATTTTTTTCTTTGTATGGTTCCTGCTGAACAATTTCTTCTTCTAATGTCCAAACACTGAAGTTTAAAAAGCATTATAAAATATGACATATGTAATGTCCAGCTGTATAAGGGCAGTATCAATTCCCCTTTTCTACTAAAAAAACCCTTTCCAATGCACACCAGCACCCTACATCCTTTAACTGGCTGGTTTGCTTAAGGGAGTCAATGATTATGATTCCCATATCAATGACCCATACATTCCTCTCCTCAGCTGTAGTGGCCAACCAACACTCCCCACCTTCAAAGACTTCATATGTGGATTCCTTTTCCCCTAAGCGATCACATTGCACTCATTGGCATTCAAACTCAAGAGTATAGCAGGATTTACAAAGTTTTTATATAATATAAAATATTTTGGTCACCCCAGTTGTGCAGAGGACTAAGGCACTTCTATTTCACCAATTGCCATGTCTGCAACCTGGGTTCAGGTATGAACTTGGGTTGCTGGGTGTCAGCCTGCAGTGGGAAAAGACTGAGTGCCCCAGGGGCTGCTCTCCTGTCCTGGTAGGGGTGGCCAGGCCATCTTGGCCTTTGGCTGACACTGGGTCGATGCTCCAGGAGGCTTTAAAAGGTTGGGGCTGAGGATCCACAGAGTGTGTGCACCTCCATACACACGCTCTGGTGTACCACCATGACCAGGGGTGCTGGGGTGAGAAATGGAAAAATGACAGTCAGGAGGGCTTCATGAAGCCCTGCCTGATTTTTATTGGTCAGCATCACCACTTGGTCCCTCTGCACGTCTGGATTGTGCTCCGGGGGTTGGGAGGATGGCCCTCCCTCCTCTAGCCCTGGGAGGAAATCAATGGAGGATTCAAACCCCACGGTGCAAATAATGGTTAATGGGAGCCTTACTAAACCCTTTAAGCTTGGCATGCCCCCTATCTCTTCTGTCATGTCATATCTCTGGAAACCCTGGCTCTAACATTGAGGGAACACCCAAAGATAGAAGGACTATGGGTAAGAGTGCTGGAACACAACATTTAGCTCTTCATGGATTATTTGCTCCTTTATGTAAGAAGATCTGAAACGGACCTCTCCCACATCTCAAAATTGCTTGAGTGACTACAGGGAGCTATCTGGGTGTAGAGGTAATTGGGGGAAACATGTCATATGTTGAGGAGGAAGGGATACAAACCTAATGACACTGATCAAGCCCTACGGGCTAGGATAAGGGTAACCATGCTCCAGGAATTCATTAACGAAGGAGGGGCTACTCCAACCCCAGATGCAGCATTATTTATGGGTGGTGCAGCAGGCATATCTGGGTAATGAAGGGAAGGAGGAGAGACCAACCTGATGATGATTAGAGGTACCAGAGCTAGCAGACTACTCACTGCAGAAATATGTTTTAAGTCCAGGCCTGAGGGGTGGACGGGATGAGACAGGCAGGAAGTTACGAAATCCATTTACCAGGTATATAATAAACACTTGGGGCTAGATCAAAACTTTGCCCAGTGGGAAAAGTGATTGTGCCCTGTTCGCCCATGGTTTGCACCTGTGTGCAGTATTTGGGGGGGAGGATTGCACACACTAACAAGGCTAGCGCATGCAAAAAGAAATAATGTAAGCAGTGGGCAAAAAGGAGGGGCTGGGATAGGCATGTTCTCCTAATATACCAGAGATGGCTTTCGGTCTGCATGGGGTTGACACACACAACAGAGTTCCTGGTACTAGGAAGCAACATTAGATCCATTAAAAGTGCAGTCTGTTGAGGTGTTCCTTCAGCCTTTGGGCCAGTGGTTTCATAATGGGATTCCTCCCCATCACCCAAATGTTCTCCACTTCACATACAGTACTAATCCTGCTAACTTTCATCCACCCTCACCTCAGTACGTGAACTCTCAGCTACATTTAAAGTTTGAGGGTGCTGTCCTAGGCACAGTGATTGCATGACATGCAGATGGGACTGCAGAAGAGCTGATTGTACATGGAGTTCCCCTTTAATACTCCCTTCTTGAAAGATCATCACAGAGCTAGTTCAACATGTGCGCCATAGGAGTGTGGATAATGAAGCAATGATGTGCAATGTAAATTACTGCCCTATTGCAACTCAGCTCCTGGTTATCCTGTTCTGCATCTGCTCTGGAAACCTGAGGAAACCTAGGTGGCCTTACAGGCATGATATCCTTTGTAGCGAGATGTGCTGTAGCTTATCATAGAGGAGTGGCTCCACTCTATGGTCCCTGCAGACATAGGGAGGTTCAACCAGCCCCCCGCACATTTTTCTTATGCCTAGAATGGGACATATGGCCATGAACCAGCTTGGAACAGAAGGGCAGTGTGACTGCAACCTAACAGCTCTCTGTAAGCCCAGCTGAAGACACCTAAGCAGTACATCCACCTTACACCCTTCCCCTCCCTCCCATCCTATCCTCCTCTGCTGGTTTTCTTACCCACCCCATCTCCACCTTGCCTTATCTACCACCACTTCCTTATCCCCCCCCCCAGTTAAACCTACCTCCCACGCTGCCCTCTTCTTACCAGGAAAATCCAGGTCTTGTAACCACTCTATGAGAGCTCATTGGCAGAATAAACAGATTATAACACCTCATGAATGTGGCAGCTGTCATTTTTCGAATCCTAGACAAAATGTTTATTTTTCACATCCCGAAAAGTAATTTCATGATCCCTGCATGAAATCACCTTTTGGTCAGGAGTTGAACATTTCTCTACCCTTGTTCATGACATGAGGCCATAAGAAGGTTATGTTGCAAATTCAGTGTGAAATATTTCAGAACTACAAAATTATAAGCATACATTGAATTTTGTAAATGTAGGCTCATAACTTTGGTAAGTTTCAGTATTTTTACCACAAATGTGCAACATAGCCATTTCTTTACAGCACTTCATGAATGTGATAGCTGTTATTTTTCAGCTGAGGCTCAAAATGTGTTTTTGCATCTTGAAAGTTGATTTTGCAGTCCCTGTGCAAAATCACCATTAGGCCAGGATCTGAACATGTTCTCTGCCCTTCCTTATGAGGCAGGGTCTTAACAAGGCTATGTTGCAAATTTGGTGTAAAAATATTAAACAAAAAAACAAAATGTTCCATATTTTTACCCCAAATTCCTCACATGTTGCCCTATCAGCTCTGGCCAGAGTTTGTTTTATACTCTTACAGGTAGACCCCTTTTTACACTCTTACAGGTATTTTATTAAAGTACCAGAAGCAAAAGTAAATCAATTGTAACATTAAAGGATTCTTTTTTTTTCATTGTGAGAAACCCCATTGTGGCTTTTTCCTTATGAGAGCTTTGGGGAAGGGGAAAACAGTATGCTGTTTATTTTAGTCAGGGTTTAAGAGAGGGCATTTTTCTTCCCCAACCTTGTAACACTGTTTCAAACATTTGTGTGCTGCAAATTGAGTTTCAGGATTTAAACAAAAAGCATCAAATGTATTTCTCCATGAAGAGAGAAAATAAAATACTTTTTGCAAATTAACTCAGAAGCCTGAAGGGAACGGCTTGCAATGTTCCCTACCAGTGCTTCTGAGATAGAGAACTTTTGCATTCTAAAACTGTAAATAGCTGTATTATGACAGCCCATGAATTTATACAGCAAATTCAAGTAGTTTTCTTAATATTTATCAAATCTCTATCAAACCATCATATTTTGACATTTCAGAGCTGTAAAACAGCATGCTCCCATAGAACATATGGATCCTTTATTCTTATTTAAAACAAAATCAATGCCCATGGTTAATAATAAAATATCAGTATTTGGGCTAGCTAGCTTTTCTCTTATTTGAGCCATTTTCAGGAGCTTGGGGCACTGTGGAGAAACTGGAAAAGAAAATATGACTTAAATAGGGAGATAGTATAGACATAGGGGGGTTCTGCAGGTGGCTTTCCTAACAGAACAGAGAAAATAAAGGACAGAAAAGGACAGTGAGACAAGCAATATGCTGTTGCAACAGACTTTGTGGAAGTTAAGAAGAGCCCCTCCTTATCCTGGTGTGGTGCAACAGTACCACAAGGGGCTATCTAAAAAAGTATAACACGCATACAGGAATTCAAACTTTTTTACCAGTAGCATGCACTGCTCCTTTAAGAGGGAGAGAAAGAGAAACTGTTTGCAAGGGTGAATGGGAGTTGGGGGATGTAGAACACAGTGGACAGTGGTATAAGGGAAGAAGGAGGAATAGGAATGGTAAAAGGGGAAGCTGGGTGGCACCCAGAGGAAGGAGGGGGTATTGGTAAGGGGACAGGAATTATGGAATATGGACAGTGATATCCATGAATAACTGGAGTCTGGAGAACAAAATGGGGATACTCTCTAGGCCATGATGACAAGCACTGAGTAAATCATATGATGGTCACCAAGACCAGGGACCTCTATAGGAAGGACAGAACATAAGGATGGGGGGAAGGGTGGCATTCTATGTTAGAAAAGGGATTAAGGTCACCAAGGGAGATATGGGGGAGAGTACAGAGATACTTTGGGTACAGCTGTAGTCAGGGGTGGGGAAGAAAATACGGGTTGGGGTAGTGTACCGGCCACCAAATCAAGATGAAACTACAGGGGGGGAATGAGATAAGAAAGGTTGTGAAGGTGAGGTAAGTGGTAATAATGAGAGACTTTAAGGTGCCCAATGTAGACTGGAGCATCTCACATATCAGCAGGTGGCAAACAATCCTAGATGTATTCCAGAATGGATTGTTGATGCAGAGGAAATGGAGCCAACAAGAGACAGGGCCATCCTGAACCTAGTACTGATGAATAGCAGTCATGTCACAAGCATCAGAGGTGCTGAGCCCTGGGAGGGAGCAACCACTAGTCTATGTGATTTCAGGTGGGTATGGGATGTGAAGTGCTGAACAAGAAAACACATATTTTTGACTTCAAAAAGGCAGATGTTTTTGTGCATGAGGACAATGCTATGGGAAAGACTGGTGAGAACAGGATGGACATGGGTGTGAAAGAAAGGTGGGTTGTAATTAGAGAGGGGTTCCAGACAGTCATTGCAACCTACCATAAGCAGAAAGGAAAAAAGAGAAAGAATAGGAAGCCACTGTGGTTTATAGAGGAGGTGGACAGAGCAGTGAAAGAGACATGGGCTTCATACAAAAAATTCAAGACGACCAAGAGGGAAGAGGACTGAGCTGAATAAGCAGGGCAGCTAATATTATCTTGCAGGGTGGTAAGGCAGGCCAAGGTGGAGGGACAGAGCTTATAATGGCTGAGAGGGGTCAAAGAGGGTGATAAGACCTTCTTTCAATTTATCGGGGAGAAAAGAACAACAAAATAGGACATAGTGAAGCTGAGAAGAGGCACAGAATGGGTTGAGGAAAAGAGGGAGAAGGAGGAAGTGCTAAATGAATACTTCTTCTCAGTCTTCACAAAGTAAAAGAATGGGCTGATTCCACAGGGAAAATTAGTCATAGGGGGTGGCATAGTGGAGATGAGAAAGGAAGCAATAACAGAGGCAGAGTCCTCAAAAGGCTCATGTCCCTCGAGGTGGTCCCCAAGGAATAATTGCATGCACCCAGAGGGTCTGAGAAAGCTGGTGGCAGTCTTGCTGACTGGTCTGTTCAACTGTTCTATTGACACAGGGATGGTTCTGCAGCAGTGGAGAATAGCTAATGTGGAGCCCCTGCATAAGAGTGAACCAAGGGATAAACCGGGAAATTATAGTCTAATCAGCTTGACATCAATTGTTGGCAAGCTGATGAAAACATCCTAAAGGATAGATTAGTCAAGTTACTTGAGGCAAACAGGTTCCAGGATAGCACGTAGTATGGTTTCATGGTTGGGCAATCATACCAAACAGATCTGATCAGCTTCTTCAAATGGGTCAGTATGGCAGTGGATGGGGCCAGGTTGTAGATATACTACACTTGGATTTCGGCAAGGTCTTTGACTCAGTCCCCTTCAAAAGAGTGATCAAGAGGCCAACAGACACGGGGACTGGGGATACACTAACCAGGTGGGTGGAAAATTGGCTAGAGGGTAGAACACAGTGGGCAGTGGTAGTGGGGAGGAATCCAGGATGAGAGAAGTCACTAGCAGGGTTCCAGAGGGGGCATTTTTGATCTGATCCTGTTCAAAGTGTTCATTAGTAACAGTGGGGACAGTATCAAAGGCAACATACAGTCGTGGCCAAAAATATTGGCGCCCTTGCACTTTTTCAAATAATTCACAATTTCCTCTAAACATAAGTTGAAATTAACAACAGTACAGTATTTGGTCTCCACAATTCTTTATTTCTCTGTTAATATTACAGAACCTTTGTTTTTGATTCAGAATTTAATATATCCTTTTAAATCAGAAAATGAAAAGAAATAGCATTGACAAAATTATTGACACCCTAGACTTAATATTTGGTAGCACAGCCTTTGGTCAAAATAACTGCAATCAACCGCTTCCTATAGCCATGGATGAGCTTCTTGCACCTCTCTACTGGCAGTTTGGCCCACTCTTCTTGTGCAAACTGCTCCAGTTCTCCCAGATTTGAAGGGTGCCTTCTCCCAACTGCTGTTTTCAGATCTCTCCACAGGTTTTCAATGGGATTTAGATCTGGACTCATTGCTGGCCACTTCAGAACAGTCCAGTGTCTTGTCTTGAACCATTCCTGGGTGCTTTTGAAGTGTGTTTGGGGTCATTGTCCTACTGGAAGACCCATGACCTTCGACGGAGACCCAGCTTTCTGACACTGGGTTCAACATTGCGCTCCAAAATGGCCTGGTAATCTCCAGATTTCATGATGCCATGCACACGTTCAAGGCACCCAGTGCCAGAGGCAGCACAGCAACTCAAAACATCACTGAACCTCCTCCATGTTTGACTGTAGGGAAGGTGTTCTTTTCTTTGAAGGCTTCATTTTGTTTTCTGTAAACATAGAGATGATGTGCTTTACCAAAAAGTTCTAATTTGGTCTCATCTGTCCACAGGACATTCTCCCAGAAGGATTTTGGCTTGTTCAGGTGTGTTTTGGCAAACC
This sequence comes from Neoceratodus forsteri, assembly GCA_016271365.2. Lineage (NCBI taxonomy): Eukaryota > Metazoa > Chordata > Ceratodontiformes > Ceratodontidae > Neoceratodus > Neoceratodus forsteri. Next base: position 732,858,160 of record CM057453.1, read on the forward strand.
CCAGTCGGGCTTTCTTATGTCTCTCTCTCAGCAGTGGGGTCCTCCTGGGCCTCCTACCATATAACCCCCTTTCATTGAGTTGGAGATGGATGGTGTGAGTTGAAACTGTCATACCTTGTGTCTGAAGGTCAGCTTGAATCTGTTTGGCAGTTAATCGAGGTGCTTTCTCCACTATTCGAACAATCCTGTGCTGCAATCTTCGATCAAGTTTTCTCTTGCGGCCATGTCCAGGGAGGTTGGCTACAGTGCCATGGGCCTTAAACATCCTGATAACATTACGTATGGTGGAAACAGGAACATCAAGATCTCTGGAGATTGATTTGTAGCCTTGAGATTGTCCAAGCTTGGCTACAATCTTCTGTCTGACCTCCTCAGACAATTCTCTGGCTGTCTTTCTTTTCTCCATGCTCATTGCGGTACACACAGCGACACAAAACAGGAGAATGAGTCCTTTTCTCTATTCAAACTGGTTGAATGAGTGAGTTTTATATTGCAGGCACCTGCAACTCACCACAAGTGAGTTTAATTCCAAAGTGAAGGAGAATCACCTGCTTGAAATCTAATTATTTCTTACTTCTAAAAAGTGCCAATAATTTTGTCCGGGCCATTTAAGGATTTCTGTGTGGAATAAGCTAAGACTTAGTAAATTTTTCTGCTTTTTGTGTTTTATTCCACTGCAAACCAAAGAAATACATACTGTATGCGGATACCAAAATATTTTTTAATTTCAACAACTTTCTGGAAGGAATGGTGCATTATTAGAAAAAACTGCAAGGCCGCCAATATTTTTGGCCACGACTGTATGTCTTTTCACAGACAGTGCCAAGCCATGTGATAAGGTGGACACCAAAAAGGGCATAAAGGACCCAACTGAAGACCTGGTGAGGTTGGAGAGGTGGTCTGGAATCTGGCAACTGGGTTTCAATCCAGACAAATGCAAGGTAATACACATACATAGCAAGAACCCTAGGACTGAGTACAAACTTTGGGTGGCAATGGTCACAGTCTCAGAGGAAAAGGACTTGGGGATAGCAGTCACAAGCAACCTGAAGCCATCAAAACAATGCAAGAAGGTGACAGGGAAGGTGAACAGGATGCTGGGTTATATATTGAGGGGGTCTGCCAGCAGGATGAAGGATGTCATTCTGCCCCTGCACAGGTTCATGGTGCATCCACATCTGAAGTACTGTGTGCAGTACTGGAACCCCTTCCTCAAGAAGGACATTAGTCTGATGGAAGTGGCACAGTGAAGGGCTACCAAGATGATATTGGGGCAACAGGATGTGCCATATGAGCAGAGGTTGGTGAAACTGAACATGTACTGTAAGTTAATAGTGTCTCCAAGGGGCATCATATACGAGATTCAGAGTATGAAGTTTGGGCATAAGGGCCATGAAGCGAAGCTGTGTGGTTAAGTCTACCCAAACCCCACAAGTCTTCTATATCATAAGAGACAACCCTTGGAGGCCCTGTTAACTTATTATAAATCACTCGGGTTTAGCTTGAGTAATTTATAGTAATAGTATATACAATAATGCATGGAGGTGAGTGCATAAACTCCGAGGGCGAAACCTTAGGGGTTAATAACAGCATCCCACACCGAGGGTGGGCATTGATTTCTTGTTTATGCACTCAACCCCATACATTGTTATGTGTAATTGCTGGCTTGTGTTTTTTCATCACAGACAAAAAACAATTGTGTGACACAGAGTTGGCAAGAACATTTTTATTGAACACAATGTGGTAAACATTTGAAACTTGTAAACTGGTATAATTCAGGTAGCAAAACGCAATTAGTAAAGTACTTTGAAGGAAATTGTTTTTTTTTGTTTGTTTATATTTTAGTGTCTGAAGGAAGAATGGGAAGATGGCAAGATGAAAAACAGCAATATCAAAACATGGTTCAACTGTTAAACTGTTTTATAAGTCTGTTTAGAGAAACTTGCACTTCTGTGCCAAGAAAGTTTCTTTTGTAGTGCAGTTTTTAGTTTTTGGGATGTTTTCTTCTCATTTGTTTTCGAGGTTTCCATGAAGATATCTGAATAAGGTTGCTGATGTCAGGGATCCTTTGAGTTCCTGTGGAGACTGGAGAGACAGAATGTCAGCAGCATAGGTAGGGAGTATCCTTGACATGTTGGTGATTTTTTTAATATTTTGGGGACGTTACTTGTAAATGGTTTTACAGTGAAAGAAATACCATTTTAGTACCGCCCATTTGACACTCGCAATGGAGTTTCCTCAGTTATTTTTGTGGGAGTTTAGACTACTGAGTGTGCGCTGAGGTGCAGTGCGAGGCAAGAGAAGGAGCAAGTGGTGCGTGCTCACCATTATAACCCACAGGTTATAATGACAAATTATAACCTGCTGCTTCTATGGAAAAAAACACAGGCCAGTTACTACATATACAATAATGGACGGGGAAGTGTGTTTAATGAGAATTTAATGGTTGCCCAAGGTGTGGGATGCTACATAAACCCAGAGAGCGAAGCCCGAGGGGTTTATTAAAGCATCCCACACTGAGTGCAACCATTAAATTCAAGTTAAAAGCACACTTCCCCATCTTTCATTTTTTTTGTAATTGCTGGTTAGCAATTTTTTGCCTAAGTGAATTATGCTGCTGACTGTTCCTCACAGACACACACACACACGCACACACACACACTCTCTCTTTCTCAGAAAATAGTTTCTTTGTAAGGAATTTTTTTTTTTTGCCACTTGTTTTTCATTTCATTAAATTTAAACATTTTGATTTGTTTGCTGGACCAGTGCTTACCTCTGTGAAGCGCTTCAGAGCCATTCCTGGGTGACGAAGCACTGTGCAGCCATTTCTTGGTGGCGGTGCTTCAGAGCCATTGAAGGGGAATTATTGTGCAGTGTGGGTTCCAGACAGCAGAATCAACCAGATAATATGTTTTTATTGTTTTTTAATAAAAGAAAACACAATGCTGATCCTACAGGAGTTCCCCACAGGTTCCTTAGGTCCCAGGTAGTTCCAGGAGAGAGTCCTATAGCATAATACAGTAGGTGATTTAGTTTGTATATTCAGAATCCTGTCAGTCTAGATTGTATGCTTTGTGTATGTTCATCTGTTCTGTATGCAGGCCCATTCTGCAGATGCTGGCCCTGGATATCCTATGATTTCTTGTGTCCAAACACCAAGCCATCTCCAAGGGACTCCCAGGTATGTCCAGATGCATTCTGTTTGTTTGCATTGACCACAGCCAGTTTGGCCTCCTACACAGTGCACACCTCTGGGCAAATGCTGTAAGCCCATAAGGGGAGGCCTACAAAGGCTCAGGTCCTTGAAAGTGTTCCGGCAACTCTAGATGCTTGTTTAGATTTCAGAATTACTGCATCTATCCATACTGACTGTACAAGTTTCCTGTAGTGTTGGAAGCATCCTTTTACAATGTAATTGCATATTAAACTGAAACCAATAAAATATTTAACCACAACACCAAAAAACAAATAACTAAAAGAAAACATGATGACTGCTGGTGTGGTGACTCCTTGGTAAGGTGGATAAGGAGCCACCATGTTTGTCACAGTGTTTAGCCCGCCCATTAGAAGTGCAGAGCCAATCAGGAACGGCTCGCATCTGACTGACGTGGTGCGTGTTTGCCTTTATAACTCATGGGTTATAACGGCAAATTATAACTCGATCAGACAATGGAAAAAGTTGCTGGCCAGTTATTATAAGTTCAAAATTTCTTTTTTGTTTTAATTTAATTATGCTGTCCTCCCCCATGGTGCTGAAGTGGAGATCTACCTCCTAACACTCCTGCAGGAGAGCACAATGTACACAGAATAAAAGGTACAGTGACTCTGCATGTTGATTGGCTGAAATCACATTAGTGATGTATAATTATTGAAGTAGAGGAGAGAGAGGAGGGTTATGACCAAGACCTTTAATTAACTTAAAGCTATTAATAAGTTCAACATAAGGGATCTTTTTTTGCAGAAGTGAGAACAACAAAACCTGGAGATATGACTACGGTCAGCAGTGGGAGGTACAGAAAGGAGGCCAGAAGGCACTTCTTCACTGAGATAGTGGTGACATGATGGAATGCATTGCAAGAAGGGGTAGTAAATCACAATTCAGTTTGTGAATTTAAAGGAGTGTGGGACAGATTCAAGGGAAAGGTGAGGGTGACGTGGGAGAGGGTATGGAGCAACATGAAGCAAATGCACATGAGCTCCACAATGAGCAGACTCAATAGACCATCAGACCTTCTGTTGGCATTTTTTATGTTCATACTATATGTTCATATATTCGTAAGGTTATCCATGTCCCTACATTCCTCTTGTTCCATATTAACAGGTTAAAATCTGGACAGCCAAATCTCTTAACTGAAGACTCCATAGTACCAACAGCCCCCTGGCTGATAAAAGGTTATAAAGTGATTCCTCAACTGGGACACAGGTGCAAATCCTGGCTAGTGAGAAATAAGTTGAGCAAGACGGTGTTTTAGAGGTATGCGAAAAAAAACTTCCGCAGGCAGAATTTAAGCGAAAATCTGACTTTCGTAGAAATTCCACTTGCCCTGCACCCTACTTTATACCCTTGTGTCTAGTGCCCCCACCAGTTGCTGATCACTGCCAGATTGCCTTAAATAAATAAAATAAATCCCTGGTGGTTAGTAGTCCCTCCCCCCATCCAATCACCCGCCCACCAGACATGTATTTAAAAAGACAACAACTGGTGGCTAGCTGTCCCTCTCCCTCTTCACCCTGTTCCACCCCTCCTGATGTGTTAATAACCCCCCCAGTGGCTAGTGGTCCATGCCTCCACCTGTTCACCCACCCAATGTGTCAGTAGCCTCCCCGATGGCTAGCAGTCCCTTCCCCCACCAGGTCACCCACCTGTATATAGTAGTAGTCACTAGTCATGTGATGTAATCCCCCGTCCCTATCCCGCATATAGTAAAATATTTCATTCCCTGGTGGTCTAGTGAACCTCCTCCCTCCTATCTTTGATCCCCAGTATGTAGGTTTTTTTAATTTATTCCCTGGTGGTCTAGTGGCCCCCTGCCCCCACACCCCAGCAGGTAGTGTCCCACCCCACTCCCCCATCCCAAAATGGAACAGGCAACCGGCACATCCCTCCACTCTCCTCCACAGCTGACTGCCCACAGAGATGTCAATGAATTAGTGCATTCTGTACAAGCATGTGCTCATTCATTGACAGCTAAGTAGGTGGCCAGTCATGGAGGAGATCACAGGGTTGTGCCAGTCACCTACACCATTTTGGGATGGGGGAGTGGGGTGGAAGTTGTGGGATACTACCTGCCGGGGTGGAGGAGCAGGGGGCCACTAAATCACCAGGGAAGAAGTAAAAAAAAACTACATATTGGGGATCGGGGATACAGAGGGAGGCGGTTCACTAGACCACCAGGCAGCAAAATATTTTACAAAATAGGGGATAGGGATGGAGGGGTTACATCACATGACTAGTAATTACTACTGGATACCAGTGGGAGATCAGGTGGGGGGAGGGACCGCAAGTCCATGGGGGGGGTTATTAACACATCGGGCAGGGTGGAACAGGGCAAAATTTCACCCCAAACATTCAGATGTTTTCCAATCTACTACAGGCAGAAGCTCAGAAACTTCCATGAAAGTTGCCAAATTTCACAAAAGTTCCACTAAGCTGGGAAATGGCAACTTTTGCACACCTCTCAATCAATCAATCAATCAAAATCTTTATTTAACCAGGCAAACATCATTGAGCAAAGCTCATTTGTGAGATGGACCTGGACAGGATACAAGAAAAATACACAGCACATTGAACTCAATAAAATCACACAATATTTAAATAACTAACTAACATAGTCAGGGCTAAATATAATACACAGGGTAATGCCAGCAGTAGTGCATGAGTACTATATACACACGTGAGCAGCTAAATACAGGTTATAGTCAAGATTGGACACTATGGTGTGGTGAAGGCAGAAGAACAAACATGAGTGAGAGGGGTAACAAGAGAAGTTAGAAAGCTGATAAGAAAAGGAAGGGAGTTGTGAATGTTAAAGAGGGAGGGGGAAGGTAGGCAGGGGAACCCGTAAGTGTCATAGCAGCAAATAGTGATACAAGGGCCATGGGTAAGGACAGACTCCAGATAAGGGGAGTGAGGAGAAGCAGAAGGTAAGGTGAGTGGCCCAGGGTCAGGGAGGTAGGGGGCGTGTGAACAAGAGGTATGCTACTTTATGACAACTGAAACCTATGCAAGGGAGCAGGCTACACAAGGAAAAGTGAAAAAGGAATGCTATGAAAAGGTTAAAGAGGGTGGGGAAGGGGTCAATGAGATGGGGTAGTAAATGTACTGCCATATTTCATCAGACAGGTGACCAGCAAGTCACTGAGGCAGGGAGGGGGAAAGCAGGAGAAACAATTGCAGTTTTCTTTAAACAAACAAGCATAGAGAGCTTTAAATGCTGATATGCTGATGCTGTGGGCCAATTTCAAGTTTTTTTGCAATGTGTTCCAGCACACAGGTAACATATGGCTCATGGAAGCCCTACCAAAGCGTGATCTTACCTTTGGCACTGCCAGGTAGATGCAGGAGGCACTTCTCAGTGTATAAGTACCTAACACGCTTAGAGGTAAACAATCCAAGATATATTGAGTCAGCTTCTTGGTGATAGCTCTGAAGGTCCAGCGAGAGAGAGGCTTTTCTCTGTCTTCTGTAAGTGAGAGATGTCCATCCCACTGCATTGTATAGAGAGCAGTGGTGCATATTGTATGGGCTCTATGATACAGCGTGTTCAGTTTTGAGAGTGCAGCAGCTGGGCTGTGGCTGTACTGAAAGTCTACGTAATCCAGGAGAGAGAGGAAGGTGGTTTGGACCAGTCTTTTCTTGGCATCTCCTGTAAGAAGATGCATAATCCTAAAAAACAGGCCCAACCTCTAAGTTTTTTTGACGGGGGAGAAGAACATTGCATTAGTTTTTTTGGCATTTAGAAGTAGCATACATACTCCGGAGGATCGCCAAGAAGGGTGGTGACCTCTACTATATTTAAAACTTTAGGATGACTGCCGGAGCTTGCAGGTCATGTGGCACAGTGAAAGAAATCTAGTTGGGCCACAGAGGCTAGTCTGGGTGCATGAGGAATCCAAGTGTGGGAATGTTCCCTCAAAAAATCTGCATATGGGTTTCTGGTTGGCCCCTTGAGTTTTAACTGGGCTGTTCTGCATGGCTAATATGACAGTAGAGGCATGGCCAAGTGCAGAGAGTGTGTTGTGCACATGGTAGTTCCTAGAATTATGGAACAGTGTGGAAGGAAAGTTATTTCAGGGTTCAGCGCAACAGTAGGCAATTTCCTGCCTGCAGCTTGAAAAACAAGTTGAGAGAGGCTTTTGCAATAGGTTTCAGTGCCAAGTATGATCTGGATGCTGTCTGCATCCTTGACATTCCTTTGTCAATGAAGGAGCTGCCTGGAAAGGCATAAGCCATCTGGTAGAGTATAACTCATTCTGCAGCCTAGAGTAAAAAAAAAGTGTTGTATAAAATCTGCCCTCTTCTTGCATTCCCTTCTGCCTGCACTAATGATCCTCACAGTGGTCTGTCACTGACTCCACTGCCACCAACCAACAGAGGATGATTTTATAAGTTTCCATGCAGCTACTGACCAAGACAGACAAACCCACCTACCACCAGAGATTGTGGGTATGAAGACAACACAGGCCTTCAAGGAAGTCTTGAACAAATTTCTGCTTAAAAGTGAATCACAGGGTACATTGCGAAAGACAGTGGGAAGGGAAGCCCTATAAACTGGTACATGTTTGCACAGAACACTTATTTCATCCCTGCTTATGAAGCAGAGCCTGGAGGTGGATATGATGGACCTACAGTAGAGTCCCTTCAATCCTTTTACTGTCTAGGAGAAGAAGTCCAAAGATCACCCCTTCATTGTGGCTGGATCCCCTGGTGGTCTCTCCCAAGTGCAGGTCCCCTCCACAGATACTTACTACTGTGTAGTGGGTTTAAGATCCCTGGACAAGAAACGTTTCTTAAAATTACAGCTTTGGTGCTATAAACTTGACAAAAAAGTGTGTTTGTTGAATTAATGTTAACAAACATATCACTGTCACATGGAATAGCTGGCATTGTAGGACAGAGAAGAGCAATACAAAATGTGAACATGGAGATCCTCAGGGGCAGTAAAACAAGTAGGCAAATTTAGAAAACACTCCTTACGGCGAACAAAGGGAGGACACACTAGGAGTACACCTACAAATCAAAACACTGCACAACATAATTTTTTGTAAATTTTGACTTTAGTTCCCTTTTAACAATCTCTTTTCAGCTTGCTCAAATATCCATCTGCATGTCTTACCCTTACTATGGCTTATCACTGGCCCTGCTGCACCAACAGAGGAAAACTTTGTAGGGTTCCATGCAGCAGCTGCTCAAGACAGAAAATATCACTGCATATTCTGTTTGCAGCATTTTATTGCAAAGAACCATGCAAAAGTAACAGGTACGGGGTTATCGGAAAAAGCAGATTCCTCACCAAGCAGAGTTGTGTTCTAAACAAAGGAGCCACCTGGAGGGCTCCAGCAGCTCCAGCCCGGAGTTCCAGCCTGCTAAAGAGTTTTGCATTAGTTTCTTTTTGTTCCTTGTTCCAGATTGTTGCTCCTGTTTTACCCAGCTTGTTTGTTGCTGTTCCTGAAGTCCGTCTCTCAGGAGATGGGAGACATGCAGTTCCCCCACCATGTATGTGAAGTTGTGACTGTATAGTTAGTCTAATGTCTGCCCACAGGGCAGGGGTGGTGTATTCAATGGTCTGCACCTTCAGTTTGTCATTTTACTTTGCCGTTGGGGTCCCCGTTTAGTGCCTGATGAGACTGCATCCCAGTCCCAACAGTTTTGTCTGGTGAGGGGAAAGCAGTTGTTTCTTCTCCAAGCCCACCAGAGAAGACTAGATGGTTGTCATATTACCCAGACCTATCTGGGTAAGGTACCTGGGTATGAAGCTAATCACTGTGAAAAGGAAGGGTGGGAGGGAGAAAGCTGTAGATCAGGCACGGTCTGCAGTAATAGTGTAGATAGGGAGAAACAGGCAGACTGGATGGGTCAAGCAGTCCTTATCTGTTGTCAAATTCTATGTTTCCATGTTTCATCAAATTTGAGGAGTTGTACATATTTGACTGGGAGCAGGAGCATTTTTTTTCCTCCAGTTTAAATTTTTATAAAACTTTACCACAAAAACATTATTACCAGTTTATTTTTTGCTTTTTTATAAGAAAAATGTATAGTCAAGTAGTGTAGTAGTAATACTGTGCATCTGTGCATGGCTGTGCCCCAGGAAAATCTTCCGATGTGGTGCTGGACATGTGCCACAAAGTTCTGGTTCTCCTAAAGGGGAACATATCATGCTTGGTGACTTCAATACCAATTGGTCAGCTGGTACAAAGCTCCCATCACCCTTCCCTCAACCTCCACTCCAAAATCAAAGCCCTGAACTTCCACAAATTAATTTACTTGCCACCCACTGTAAACCGAATTCCACCAATCATAGCGCAATAGACTGTCTCTGGCACCTCTGGCAGCAATTTTCAGTGATCATTTACTGTGTGTGGAAAATTAAACTTACAAAAGCACCCCCAAATAACCTTTGCCAGATCCTTTAAAACATCCTGCCCAGACCAGTTTATTCAGGATCACCTTGCAGGCTACCAGGCAAAAGTTCTATAAGCTTTTGACCCAGAAGAGGCTTTGGCATAGTTCTCCACAACCTTCTTAGCCATTTGCAATAGACACTAGTGCTGTGTGGAATGCAGGATTCCGTCAGTGAAATTAGTGTGGAATGACCATTCCACTGGCTGAATTTCCACTGAAATTTCATGGGTTCTTTTGTGGAATTCCACTTACTGTGATCTGCAGAATAATATTCTGTGGGACAGCATTTATTCCATGGAAAATCATTCCACAACTATTTTCTGCAGAGGAATTCCACCATTCCATTTCTGGTGAAATTTGGCAGAATTTCAGCAGAATTTTGAAAATTCCAAGGAATTCCATCCTGCCAGAATTCAAAAATTCTGCACAGCACTAATAAACATGACTTAGTCAAGTGATCAAGACCACCTCATTGGATAACCCTTATCTAATATAACTCTTCCAGCAAAGAGATTTGGCTTGGGCCAGACACAAATTCAGTGGGCTAACCCAGGAGAGACAAGCCTACACCATCCTCTAGAATCACTGCACCAGGAGTATATGACTAGCCAAGGCCAACTACCTCCAGAGCAAGCTATCTTCTAATGTCCTTGACCCTTCTAAATTTTGGCAGACAGTTAGTACCCTAATCAACACCCTCACCCAGCGGAGCACTATCCACCTCCAGCTGCTCCTTAACCACCAACAACCTCAACAAATTCTTCACTGAATCCCTAGGGTCCTCATTCCAAACTGCTTCCACGTCCCGTAATCCAACCCAGCCACAAGTGGCAACTTCCACCTGCAGGTGATCTAAGGTGATGCTCTCCAGGAAGAATTATCATTGCTGCATCCAGCTGTTGATCTGATGGCATCTTGCCCATATTTCTCAAAACTGTAGCTCTGGTAATTGATGCTCCTGTTGCTCACATTTTCAGTTGGTCCCTCTGTACTAGATTTTTCTCATGCAGGGGGAAGCATGCACTGGTGGTACTGATCCACAAAGGCAGCTCGGCTGCCTCTGCCTCCAACTACCATATAAATTTAACTTTTATCCATCCTCTTCAAAACACTTGAGAGGTTTCTCAGCAGGCAGCTATCCAACCTCTATGCACAATCCAACATCTAACCTTCTATCACAATACCACTCAGCTTTCACCCCAACCACTCAACCTCCACCTTCCTAATCAGGGTTTCCAAGCACACACACTCCATTTTAGATAAGGGCTTGGGCACAGGGGCCACATTCAAAGACCTAGCAAAGGCCTTTGACACAATGGACCACCCTCAGCTCTTACACAAACTAGCTGACTCTGGTGTCTCCCCAACAGCCCTGACATTGCTCCAGTCCTACCTAGCCCACTGTACCCAATCCAGCAAGCCTGATCTGAACTCCTCTCCCACCCTACCTGTCTCTCTCGGGGTCCCCCAAGGTATGGTCTTGTGGCCCCTGCTTTTCACAGTCTTCATCAATGACCTTCCCTTGTCCATTTCAACCAGCAGCATAAACATGTATGCAGATGATATCATTATCTACACATCAGGTACTTCTACCTTTCAATTGAGGAATTCCTACAATTGGACTTCACAGCAATCCAAAAATGATTCCTAGACAATCGTCTTGTCATGAACCAAAAGAAGACAGTGTCTATGCTGTTTGGCTCCAAGCAATGGCTCATCTTCTCCCATTCTCTGATCCTATGTTCCCTGGATGTATCCTGTCTGGACTCAGTCACCAACTACAAGTACCTTGGTCTCCACATGGACCAATACTTTGATTACACTAAGAACATCTTCCAGGTTGTAGCCAAGCAAACAGCTGTGTCCAACTAAAAATAAGGAAACAGGTTGTGGCGCTATCACTCCTTCCCCTTCTGGACTACGGGGATGTACTATACTCAGGGGCTAACTCCACCTCCCTCAACAAAATTACCACTCTTTTTGATGCATTGTGCAGATCTGCATTGCCCTTGCAGTACACATCACTGTACTATGTACAATGAGTTGGGCTGGATCCCCCATACAAGACAAATGATGCACATTGCTCTCATGGGAGCAAACTATTGGACTAGTACACCACCTAATACCCAGCATACCTATTCTATCCTTCAACTAATCCTGTCTACTCACTCAGATCCAAATCAAGCAGTTGTCTGCATGTCCCTTGACACAAATACAACCTAGGTCAAGCCTCCATTAACTATAGGCCCCCCAATATCTGAAACAATTTTCCTCCAAAAATTACTGCTCCTGCCTCCCTTAAATCAAGCAAGGCTCTGATCAAGACCTACTTCACATGCTCGTTGATCTGCTCTCACTGCAAGGCTCAGCCCCCCATGCATAGGGCTTCTTCCTCATAAGGCTTCTTACAGACCAGTCCTGGAGGTGGCCACCTGGCCAGGAGCTGTGGTAGGACAGTTGTGCTGTAATTGCAACAAATATAGCCCTCAAAGGCTTACAAGCCAACTCTTTCATGTGGAATCCTGCCATAATCACTCTAGTACTGCTTGTACAGCCCAACTCCACACCCTGTCTGAGGGACTACAGTTACTTTTAACTTGATATCTGCTTGGATTTGAACATTTGTATATTGCTGTGTGAACTGTATGAACTTTGAAACTGTTCGGACTCTGTATTGTACCCTTTAGTGGCTTTGCCCCAATTTCTTCTTAGACCTGTATTATTTGTGTTCTGCAGTAGAAACTGTATGTCTGTGTACTGTTTGTACTTTGTAATTCTACCTTTCTATTCCAACTCCCCGTCACCACTGGAAATGAGCCCAGGGCTAAGCGTGCTTACCTGGTAAAATATATTTTAAATTAATACATTAATAAATATTATGTCCAGAAGAAGATAAAGATGTGTTCACTAAGTAGTTACCAACTAAATGTTAAATTAGCACGATTTTCTTTTCAAGTGCAGTTGGCTTATGAGACCAGAGGACATGTAAGGAGTATAGAACAGATTATAAAGAGTCCACTAGAATATAGGTTGCTGAAAATGTCTTTTTTTCATTTTTAATATGTATTTTTCCACCCTGTGCCACTTCCCCCCGTCTGCCCCTGGCAACCACTCAGCTCCATTGCCCCATCTGTGACCTTCACCTTCCAGCCCCTGGCTTATACCCTGAAGTGGGGCCTGAAAGTGGCAGGTCCCACCATTTTCTGGACACCTGTATGGGTAGTGAAAGGTACAGTAGGCTGCATAGGACCCAAGTGTGCCAGGCATCATAAACTGGTATTTTCACCCATTTGCCCACACCGCTGAGGGATAGTCACAAACAAAGGCTTAAATCATGCCTAGACTTGCAAGGTGATATACAGAGGTGGTGATCTGACCCATACCCTTGCTGCTCCCGGCTGCACTTTCCCTGTGGTCACCAAGTTGACAGTGCTAGCACAGAGCTTAGTGGTCTCCCTCTCCCAAGAGGCAGAGCACCCACAAGGATGCTTAGTCCTTCTCCCTGCTTTCCTTCCAATGACCTAGCGTACTGTATTTCAATAGTTAGGTCACTGACATTGTGAGCGGCAGCCCTGTCACTAGACCCATAGACTGGCTGAAAATGTCTGTCTCTAATAGAATGTTTGTATTTCTTTGTGCACTAAGTAAGAGGTCTGTGATTAAATGTTTAATGTACAGCAGGTCCTAGCAATATGTCAAAAGCTACAGGTGAGAGATGTCAAAATGCCCTTGTAATGAGGAATATGACTGTATGGCCTAACAATACGTTGAATGTTATAGGTCATGAATGCCAATATTCCTCTGATTAAGGTGCATGTCTGTAGGCCTTAACAATACACCACAAGCTACGGGTCATGAATACAAATATGCTCAGTATGCCCAACCCCCACCCTCATGGCATGGTGCTAACTAGTTTAGTGTATGCACCTGGAGTATTCCTCTGTTCTGGTCACAGGTTAGAGGGTGGCATTTCTAGAATGCAACCTGTTAGAGTACCTAGGGATTGTTGGTAGTACCCAAATTTCTCTTACTGAGGCAGCAACATTTTTAGAAGGGGTAACCCTAGCCACATTTAGTTAGGGATGTAAAATTCTGCTGCTTACAACTTGCAGTTAAAGGATTTATAATGTTTTTACTGAGTTGCATTGCTGTATCAGTAAGGGAGCTCACCCTACAGTACAAAAGTGGTGGCATCATATTCTAGAGGAAGAGAGAGAAGAAACATAATTATTTTCATTTATGCTAAGCTCCAACTAGCAGTCTGGAGTTGATTTAATGAAGACGGCATAAAGGATTGTCCCCAGGGGATATTTGTTACTAGTTGGAGTTGACCTAAAGAATAACAGTGCAGTGTAAAACTGGTGCTGAGTTGCTGTTCCACACTCAGAGAGGGAGATCTCCAAGGAATAAAGGTATTGATGTGTGTTATGGATTCCTGCCATGTCTTGACTCGGGATTGGGGCAATAGATGAGCACGCAAGTAGTTGAAGTTGAGGAAAAGGAGACCGGAGTACCTCTTGGTTGAGGACTCCCCCCCCCCATGATATCTGTCTGCATTCACAGTTGCAGCAAAAGACATGGTCAGATATTTCCAGATATTTTGCAATAATTCTAAAGAGATTCCCTCTGGTGGTCCTGCTGTGGTACTGTAGGCAGGCAGGGAATTTCTCTAGAAATGTCACAGAAATTTCAGAACACATCTGAACTTGCCTTTTCCTGCAACTGCAGGTCCCCTGCTGAGCAGCAAGAGTGAGTTCCCAGGAAGGCATGCTAAACAAGCTGACCCCTGTCTGAAAATCACTAAGAGGGTGTTTTTAAGATTAATTTAGCCTGAATTAATCTGTAAATCCCCCTCCACATGTCCTGGGTCCAATCTAGAAGAACAATGAGTTGAGCACTATACCTGTGCTACTCCCAGGAGGAAGCAAAAATGCTATATAATCTACCACCCCAATAAAGTCAAAGCAGATTGACTTCATTGCTGATTGTGGACAAAGAGGGAGAGAGAGAGCATAAATTCTTTGCACAGTGCCCCAGTGCCTCTACATTCCCATTCTCTCAGATTAAGAGGTTAAACACTGGATGGTCTTCCATGTAAACCCGCCATGAGATAATGGGAGATTGGGTGAAGATGATGATGAGAACCATGATACAGTCTGCTTCAGCAGGATGGCACAGTGATACCCTTGCTGCCATTGGAGTCCAAAGCCTTCCAAAAACCTGGTCACTCTAAGTTTTTTGATATTTAAATGTGGAAGCTTTTCTTCACTTAAAAAAATTGATATATTTCTAATTTCTTTTTGGGATTTGAAATCCTTTTAATTGAATTTATTTGTTCACATGGGGCATGTCTTTCTAGATCATGTGAAATTTCTACCATAATTGACTCTAGATTATGTTTAATGGTTTTAGCTATTGATTCATGTATATGCATCCTCAGTTATGTGAAGCCTTTTCCTGTTCAAGGAGAACTGTAGGATTTTGTTAGCCTAAGCTCTTCAAATTTGGAAGTAGCAAGCATAATCATTTCTGATTTAGTCTAACTGCTACATAGAAATCAGAGCTCACCAAATTCTTGAAGGAGAATTTTTATTTTATTTATTAATTTATTATTGATTTGGATTACAAGTACCTTTGAGCTGAGAGCTCTTTTACAAAGGTTCCACTTCACAGGGTAATGAAGACAAATTCAGACAAAAAGTTAAAACTAGGACAGGGCAGAAATTACAGTAGGAGGGAATTACATAATTTTGAATTACAATAGGAAGGATCTACATTTTGTAGACTACGCGTTATGCAAAAAGACATAGTATAAAATTGAGGCAAAATCACTGAGAGCAATACACAGTCCACTATGAGTCAAAAAGGCAAGTAAGTTTCAATGTGTACAAGATACTTGGTGTGAAGTCTGTGGGTAGGCAGGTTAGCCAAAGGAGGCATCATTAAGTGAAGGGGGGCAATGAGGGTAGTAGGGTGAAAAAGGGATGAGCGTGGTGGGAAGAAGAGGAGAGAGAAAGGCAGGTTCTGTGTGGTAGAGATAGACAGGGTGATAATGGCAAGGATTCAAGTGTGAAGATAAAGTCTAGAGTAGTGAACAGTCAGAGGTGCCCTAAGTTGGGTTGTCACAGGTAGAGATGCAGCAAAATATTATTTTGCCAGTGAAATTCCAGCAATATTGCGAATTTCGCCGTGCAAAATATTTTGTGAAATTTCACACATTCCTCAAAATATTTTGCAGGTGCAAAATGCAAATTTTCACCCGTGAAATGCATAATTTTGGCAGCAAAATGCTGAATTTCACCCACAAGTGGAGGAATTTCACCTGCAAGTGGTGAAATTCTGCATTTCATGGGTGAAATTTTGCATTTTGCCAGTGAAATTCTGCATTTTGACAGCGGAATTTCATATTTTGCACCAGCAAAATATTTTGCAAAATGCATGAATTGCACAAAATATTTAGAGGAACTAAATTCTGCAATTTCGCACAACACTAGTCATAGGTACAGAGTGCTGAGAGGTGCTGCCGAAGCTTATGTTTAAAAAGCCCAAACTTAGATTCAACAAGTACATCACAACCAAGAGAGTTGAGCCAAGTGGGGGCATGGTACTCAAAAGATCTCTGCCCTTTGGAAGTGCAGCAGAAATGGACCTTATAAGGCTTACTGTAAGTACCTCTGGTCTGGCAAGGTTTCTTTGCAAAGCTTAAGAGATTCTGGACCCCTGGTGAGGTAAGCCCTAATGCTGTTTTTTTGGCTAACAGGCAGGTCTGATTTTATTCATTGAAAAATCTGGTGGAGTTAAAGTGACCAACAGATGAAGGCGTAAATTCTCTGATAATCTACAATTTTCTGAATAAGTGGCTCAATTACTAGAATAAAAAGAATGAGGAACTTGCCTCATACCTCTATAAAGGTTGAGGGGTTCTGAAATTATACCACTGGATATGAGAGAGGCTTTCAGGTTTTTATATATGAATGAGAGCCAGCATTTTTAGATAGATCCAAAATTATAAGACTTCAGGACACTACTCAGAAAGGAAGACTTGAGGGAGTGAAAATCTCCTCCTATATTCAGTGAAAGAGTTATACATTGGGGTTTGAAATTTGGGATGCCCACATTACTGAAAATAATCTTCTTAATTGGCCAGAGGCATGTCTTCCTTTCATGAATCCCATTCTTCCACACCAACCAGTTTTCTCAAATCATGGACTTGCTCTTACTGCCCATTCCCTAACACATAAAAGTCACCAGATCATTCCATACACAGTAAGGCTCTTCAAAAAGATAACAACATGCCTTAAACTCACTTCACTCGCTCTCATATGCATGCATATCTGGAACAATCCAAATCTTATTGCCAGTGATGACCAAGTTAAAGATACAGGACAGGGTAAAATGAGCGCCAATAGAACTCCTGATTTATTGAATCCCAAAGACAAACAACCACCTAATAAAATGCAACAAACTTAAACTAAACTTTAGATTACATTAAGTCAAATTCTGGTATTACTTACAAATCAGAGATTCAATTATTGACATTCTAAATGTGATCTATAAATTAGATGACACTCTGTATTTGGATCAGAGCATGAAAGTAGCACAACTAGGGAAAGGGGGATGATTCTTATCAAAATAATCTCAGACTCTGACATCTCATTTACAGCCATTTCTAAGTTTAACCACCCGCACTTGCAAGGTGTGAGACTATGCCTGTTGGATAATACCTCAGTCAGTCTATAAGGCCTTTGGGTGAATAGTGTCTTGGCTTGGTTGGTATTGGAGGTAATATAAAAATGGTGCAGTGCCTCCATCTATGGGGTTGCTTTTGACAATTGGCTACCAGGGCACTGCCCCACAGGAAATGAATGCAACCCTTACCTTTGTGACAGGGAATCTTTATGATTATACACAACCCCCAACTTATGCTCTATGGCCCCTATTCACTAATGGGGTGGAAGGTATGTGCCAAATGTGTGTACCTGGTCTGTGTAGCTCTGCGGCTTCAGATAGGGGCAGGGTGCACAGTATTCATGACCGCATGCACCCACGGGGCACCTGTTTATGGCCCCACCAACCAGGTGTGCAGGAACGTGGGGGTTGGCCCAGTGTGGTGGGGCAGACCCAGGCAGGCATCCAATTGGATGCCCGACCCAGATCCCTTAGTGGATCACTTGTGCCCATGGGCCATGTGTACTTCGCAGGAGCAGAGCCACTTACTACAAGCATATACCAAACTGTACGAGCACTTGCCTGATCAGCTTCCACAGCCCTCCTCATCTGCCTAGTGGGTTGCAGCAACATGGAGGGGCAATTCTTGGTCCCACCATAACTGATGGGTGAAGCCCATGGGGGTGCATAGTGGGTTATGGCAGGGTCCCTGCTGCCATAACCTGCACTTCCCTGTACCTGGCACTATACACCTTAGTGAATGGTGTGTAGTGCAGGCACATCCATGACATGCCCCCTGCCCATCCCCATGACATTACTGACTGCTCGGCTGGGGGATCAGGCACTTAATCACCTTGTGCGTAGTATGTATATGCAGCCAGGGGTTCCACGGGACCCACACTGCATGACATTCTAACTTAAGGTTGCCTACGCACCCCAGATATGTGGCACACAGGCAATCTCTTTTTTTTGTGAATAGAGCCCTATACGTGCAAACACAATAGTATGCAACCCACAATGCACTGAAATTTAAACACAAGGGATGTTTTTTAAGGGGTGAGGAACATGCTCTAAATGGGGGAACAGAATGAACTGACTGCAGTTAAACAGTTCTAAGATCATTCCCCAAATCCCACCACCCTCTGATGAGTACCCACATAGTATCTATAGTCCCCCTACTGGTGTGCCAGTAGGAGCTCCCAGTCCATTAATTTTGTTCACACAGTGGGTGGTTGCAGACCTGATATTGGACCACAGCATGGTACTGAATGAGGGCTGGTGGTTGGGAATCCCAAACAAATTGTTCAACACAAATGCTAGTTGCTTCTGGCTGTTGCAGTTCTATATATGAACTTTCAGTAATAGTTGTGCAGAAAAGTCCAGCAATTACTTGTATCTGCTCCTGACTTGCAGAACAATTGGAGGATTGTTGACCCAGTACTCATGACCTTAGCAGACTCTACAGGCTGGCTGTGTTTGGAGGTCTCCTTCAGGATTGCAGATGCAAGCAATAGCACATGTGTGGCAGACCAAATGCATTTCTGGATGGCAAGGGGTGCGGGCCATGCTGGTCTCTGATGTCCCCTTCTTTCCACAAGGGACTTTCTTTCATCCACCTCCAAGTAGTAGGCAGTCACTCCAGGCCTCAGGTGACTTAGACCCTCTGTCAGGAAAGTCCTGATAGATCTCAAAGCCCAGAGCAGAAGCTTTTGTGTTATTCCTGGAGGAAACAGAAATCTTTTTCCAAAGATTATTTAAACAGCTTTCTTCCAACCTTGTAGCTGACTGCTGACTTCTCACATGATTTTCTCTTTGTGTCTCCCAGACAGCCTTACACTATTCACATCTCTCTCCCTTGAGCAGAAATCCAGGGATCAAATATCTGTGGCTAGCATCTCATGCATTATACATTATGCTAAACCCCCGGCTCTTAGTGGCTATCAGTTCCTGGGGAAAAGCATGCATATAAATCCTGAGCCAGCTTGCAATTTAGCTGTGTTGCAGAGCTTAGCTATAGCTCCAAACTGATGTCAGTTTCACAGGGACAGGATGTACTAATTTAGATGTTTTACAGAACTGAGCAAGCCTCCAATTGATGTCAGTTTCACAAGTACAGGATGCATTTATTTAGCCATTTTGCAGAGAAGAACTAGTCTGCTACTGGCTGTGCAAAGCAAACACAGAGATATCCAATATTCCCAGATAGTATGTTCTCTGACCCCCTTCCCTTTTCAATAGTATTTGGGCTACAGAAACTACAGACATGCCTATTTTTGTAGTCTTTCACTTTATCTTCTATTTTAACATGTTTCTGTCCTTTGGTGTGACTTCTGGCTGTCAAGATCAATACCTCCCAGTCCATGCTGCCCTCTGGTGAGACTGGAGGGTGAATTGGTGGCAGGGAAGTGCTGCTGCATGTTACTAAAATTCATGCTTTGAATGGAGGAGTAGGTTTGCACTTAGTGCAGCTTTGAGAGCTATTTGAAATTGAGCAACTTCCTTGCCGGGGCCCCCCAACCCTGAAGGCAGTCCAGGGGCCAGTTGAACAAAGAGAGGTGGTGTTATGCTAGCCACAGTGAAAAGGGCAATGAATAAGCCCACAGAACAAATAACTGTATTGAGCCAGCCCTGGCTCCCGCAGCTGCAGTCTGGATTGGAACCGGGGTTAAGGAACAGTGCAGGGGAAGGCAACAGCCAAAGGTAAGCCTCCTTTTAGAAGGGGTTACACAAGCAAATTGGAGAAAAGGCAAAATGAGCTAAGTGCTGCAATGTCAAAATTTGTATGGTCCTCTACAAGGCGAAAATGATTACTACTGCTGTAAGAAAGTTAGAGGCAGATTGATGTAATTCACAATTTTACATCACTTTTATTACTCCCCTGTTAAAAAGATAAGACTCTCAACCTCCAACAAATATTGGAAAGGTGGGACCCCATAGGCAGACCTTGGCCATTTGTTTTGGTGTTGTCCAGACATTCAGAAGAAATGGAAGTAAATCCATCTTAATGGTCATCAGAATATCCTTTAATCTGGTTTTCTTTTCTCACCTTTAGTTTTTATTCTTGGTGATATAACACAACTAAAGTATATAAGTAGCTCATGTCAAACTTGGATTCTGTCAGTGATTTTGGATTATAAACAACTAATTGTAAAGAACTGTAGTACGTCAAAGACCCCCTCACAAAGAGAATGGCTAGCCTCTTTAAGCTCATTAGCTAATAACAGATGCATCAGATATGCTATATTAAACTGAGTTATTTATGGAAAAATGGGACTAATTTTTGAATTTTAAGATGAGTTCAATGTAAATGCTCTTTACCCACCTTTACGATAACATTCACCCAAGAGGATCCTTATAGTGAGTTTTAACAGTTGTCATGTTCATTAAACATTTTGTTTTGTTAAGTATAATGGTATGGTAAAGTACAGTATGCAGATCTATAAGGGTGGGCTGATATCTTTATATCATTATGTATATTATACCTTCTGTTTATGTAAACTATATGTATTTATGCTAATTTTATTACTTGTTATGTTGTAATATTTCTTTACATAATGTTTGTAATTAGAGATGCAGCGAATTTAAAATCCACCGGCGGAGTGGTCGCAAAGTGACCACTTCACGTTAGCTTAACGCTACACGAAGTGGCCATTGAAAAGTGCTCACTTTGTCATGTCGTTATGACTTCGCAATGCCATTCTGCCTTAACGTGAAGTAAGACGAAGTGACAACAATATAGGCAGCCCCCCACACATCATGTGGCTTACAGTACTGTAAGTCATGTACTTTAGCCAGGCAGAAAGGAAGTGAGTCATAAAAGCAGTTAGTTTCACTTTCCCCTTTGCAGTGGTAGAAGGAGGAAGCATTTTGTGTGTAGAGGAGAATTTGGAGTGGTATATTTGTTCCTATCTTGCAAATTGCATAAAAACAAACAATTTTTTTTTAAAGCGAAATCTTTAGTTTTCTTTGTAGTGTGTTTCTTCAGTTCTTTTTTGCTACTGATTTGTTTGTTTTATAAGTTTTATTGTGAGTGTGTGAGTGTGTGTGTGTGTGTGTGTGTGTGTGTGTGAAGCAGTCTTTCTGTTTGTGAGGCATCAGTCAGAGAGGGAATTAGTGGGTTGTGTGTGATGGACCCGGGAGGAGAGTCTGTGGCCCGTGGGCATAGGCAGAGGGGAGTGTGCATGCGTGGGGGTGGTCGGGTGTCGTTGGACTGCTCCCGACTGTTTGGTCTTGCCTCTCCCCCTCTGGAAGCAGCAGCACCACTAGTGCCACAGGCGGCACATCCACCAACTCCATTACCACCACCACCACCAGTAGCATCTGCAGGGGCTCCAGCATCACCCCCTCCACCACCTCCATGGCTACAGGTGGAGCCCCAGGTGTGTGACGGTGCTGCTGGTAGTACATCTTCCCCTCCTGTGCCTGGTTCCCCCAGCAGATCCCCAGTCTGGCAGTTTTTTAACTGTGTGGGGGGGACAGCACCATTGTGGTTTGTCATTTATGTGGTGTGCAGGTGCACTGTGGCCCCTTGGGGACACAATTGAGGACCGGTGGCCAGCACACACATATGACAGACCACCACAAGGTGGAGTGCAGACTGCCACTGAATGGGCCTGGTTTCCATCTTCTGGCCCTTCTGTAGCAGTGGCAGAGGGTGCTGGGGGTGTTGTGCCTTACTGCTGCAGCAGGAGGAGGGCAACAGCAGCAGCTGGTCCATCACCACTGCCACCACAGCCACCAGCACCACCCTCACCACCACCACTACTTGTCTTTCCCCTCACAGTGTACCTCATCACAGTGCCTGCAATGCAGACAGACATTGCACTGCTGTGGGCGGTGCTTGAGGAAAGCAATGAGAGGGTGGGTGCTGTGCAGCAGCAGGTGGAGCAGATCAAGCAACACCAGCTGCAGATAGTGTCAATGTTCTACTTGCTGCTGCAATGACATGGAATCCCCCATAACTTATTTTTTCTGGACACTGACCCCCACTGTTGTAGTGTTTTGTAATTTTTTGTTATGTTTAATAATAGACAGTCATACATGGTCCTATTGCCCTGTTGTTATAATCCAGTGCCTTGGTAATGTTTACTTTCTGTTGTGGAGTGGTTGTGGAAAAGTTGGTGTGAGCAGTGGAAGTATGATGTGCTAAATTGCATGTGTGCAGTCAGTGTTGTTTCATGTGTGTGTGTGTGTGTGTGTGTGTGACAGACAGTGTGCAGTTTCTTGCAAACATATATTGTTAACTTGTTGTAGTGTTTATGGCATAAAGAATAGCGAGCAGAATAACATATATTTTATAGTCACCATCATCATTAGAGGACTAAGTGATGCAATACTTTTTCAGAGGTGTCTGGCCAGAGTGCACCTTAGTCACAAACTGCACAAATGACTTTTAGGAGAGCATGTGCTTTTTGTGCTATGATCTCCGCTAAGTCATGTGTGAACTGTGAGTGGCTGAGGTGCACAGTGACCCGATACCTCTGAAAAAATATCATATCACTTACTCCGTTGGTGCTTATGGTACAAATAAAATAAACTTCATGTATTCTTTCTTATCTTTATTCTTGAAATACTGCAACATGGCACACCATATACTGTATATGTTATCACATGAAGCTGGACAATGTATGCACACAGCGGAAAGAACACTGATGACACACATGCAGTTTAGCACAACATACTTGCACTGCTCAGTCATGCTTTTTGCAAAACACTTCAAATCATGAATCTTGACACAAAGTAAACATTACTGAGGCTCCATAAATATTTTGTTTTTGAGATAGATATTAAAAAGATTCATCAAGTTACAGCATTGCACCCGATATATGGGCACCTTACTTCCAGGGGAATCTTTCTTGCTCCACATGTCCATACATAGTGCAATACTTTTCTGGCCAAAATGCCCATAATTTCGTTAGAGTGGGTCACGGCACAGAGGACTTCACATTCTGAAGAGCTGCCCAAGTTCTGCCCCCCGAGCTCAGCAACGTTGTGATGTGATGCCAGGGAGAGCGTGGGGGCATGCTCCAATATACTGAATGGCTGGCAGGTTTCCAAATGTACCTTTATAGTGAGATGGTTGCTTGTGGTGAACTGGCACGCTTCCACTCAACAAGAGCCTTGTTAGTGGAAACATGCCCACGTTTCACCATAAACTGACCATCATAACATAAAGAAACATTCGGAAAGCTGCTGGCCATTCAGTATAATGAAGCATGCCCCCGCGCTCTCCCTGGCATCACATCATAACGTTGCTAAGCATGGGCGGCAGAACTTGGGTGGCTCTTCAGAATGGGAAGTCCTCTGTGACCCGCTTTAATGAAATTATGAGCATTTTTGCTAGAAAAGCATTGCACTAAGGACATGTGGAGCAAGAAAGATTCCCCTTGAGGCAAGGCACCCATATATTGGGTGCAATAGCATAATAACTATGTAACTTTGTGAATGTCTTTAAAGCAGCAGTGCAACAATCTGTTGAACATTTTGACCTATACTTTTTAATGCTATTTTACATTACCACTTTACTTACATCCTGACTTGTATGATATTATTATTTCCAGTATTTGAGTTTGCTTTCCTACTTTTTTCCTGAAAGTCTGAAATAATAAAAGGAGCACTCCTTTTAATACAGTGCAGACCAGGTCTTTGTCAGTGTTTTCTGCAGCTTTCTCCATCAGTTGTTATATATCACTTCTGTTGTAAAATTAACAGTTGTGCAGCAGGCAGTGTTTTCTGACCTCACAGAAAAATATTTATTCAAAAACAGCTGCAAATAGTGATGAAAACCTGGTCAGAACAATATTAAAAGCGTGATCCTTTTTTTCAGACATGAGAAAAAGTAGTAAAGCAGACACAAATTGTGAAAAGAAGGGTATCATACAAGTCAGGAGGTAACTAGTGGCTGGCAATGTAAAATAACATAAAAAAGTATAAGTCAAAATTGTCAACACATTGTTGCAATGCTGCTTTAATTTATAATTTAAGTATGACATTATGTGCTCATAATCACAACACACAAAATGCATCTGTCTTGTGTGCAGAAAATTGACAAGTGCCAATGAAGTG
The DNA here is from genome assembly GCA_016271365.2 of Neoceratodus forsteri. Taxonomy (NCBI): domain Eukaryota; kingdom Metazoa; phylum Chordata; order Ceratodontiformes; family Ceratodontidae; genus Neoceratodus; species Neoceratodus forsteri. The sequence continues at coordinate 732,882,515 of CM057453.1, forward strand.
AAATGGGAGCATGACTCCACATGCAAAGTCTCGCAGAATTTATTGCGCAGTCACTCAAGCGCTCAGTGGTCACACAGACTCCCCAGATTTTTTCTGCATCCCCAAAATGCATCTGTCTTGTGTCAAGAAAATTGACAAGTGCCAGTGAATTTAAATGGGAGCATTACACCACATCCAAAGTCCCCCAGAATTTATTGAGCAGTCAGTCATGTGTGCAGTGGTCACACAGAGTCCCCAGATTTTTTCTGCATCCCCAAAATGCATTTGTCTTGTGTCCAGAAAATTGACAAGTGCCAACAAAGTGAAATGGGAGCATTACACCACATGCAAGCAAAGTCCCATCAGAAATTATGACCATGAGCAAACTGTTGCTGGTCCAAAGTGTGCTGCAAGTCCCACAAATGTGATGCAATCATCTCAACAGATGGAAGGGTGCCCTTTGTCTGTACGCTAGTGGTAGCCTTGGTGAGTTGATATATATATATATATATATATATATATATATATATTTGTATTTTGTAGGTGGGAGTTTGACATATATAGACATGTACTCATCGTATAGTTTTGTAACACAGGTCACAGATACTGTTGGTGTGCACATTCCAGTGCTTGATGAGAACTTTTTGTGTTGAAATTGGAAATGGATAACTTTCAAGCCAATGAAGGTAAGTATTTTTGTTTTGTGGGGAAGCATATTTGCAGGTAGGTCTCATTAATGGTTTCTTATTTGGTTACTTCTTCACAGATTTCATCTGCATCCTTCTCGAGTCTGGCTGGTAATGATGGTCATGGTTATCGATTGAAACAATTTCTGCATGTTGCATGTTTACCCCAGCCCCGGGGGAGCTGATGTTGAAGAACTTCTTTGGATAAGGCAACTATGCCACAACAAAGCATCTGGAAGTTTACTAAAAAAAGAAATGAAGGACTTATTGCAACTTGATTGCAGCAGTAACACATTATGTTTAAGCTGTGGCTGTTCCACTAGTATCTGGATTATTAACACAGATGGTAAGCTGTCACACTGCAATCAGCAGATCAATCACAATTTAATTTAGTACCAGGCTGTGTAACAAATATACTGTGCCAGTGTCCCTAGTTCTCAATCTCAGCTCAAGTTACATTACAAAACCACATCTTGACAAGTAACATAATTGGTGTGCAACTTTTTCAACACTGTCATGGCTACACAGCTACAAGTTTGGAATACAGTGCATGATATCTTGCATTAATAGTTTTTGTGACGTACACATGTCACTTACTTTATGAATCCTCCTCAGTCGGATTTATTGCACTCTTTTAAAAAAAAAATGAACAGATGAAATAAAATATATATACTTACCAGTATGGATATGAAATGGATATTCCTTTGGTTCCTGTAGAAACATAGAAACATAGAAGTTGTTGGCAGATAAGGACCACAAGGCCCATTCAGTCTACCCATTTCTTTTTCTACCTTATAAATGTGCCATCGGCCTTTGCTCTGTCAATGGCCTATCTATTCATACTCATCTGTATTGCTCCATTATGCCTATCCCATGCCTGTTTGAAGCCCTGCACTGTATTCATATCCACCACTTCCTGAGGAAGGCCGTTCCATGCATCCACCACCCTTTCTGTGAAAAAGAACTTCCTCACATTACCCCTTTAATTGGCCTTCCTCTAATCTCATGCTGTGTCCTCTTGTCCAGCTACTTTTCTTATATTGAAACATTGTAGACTCTTTCACCTTGCTAATGCCCTTGAGGTGTTTGAATGTTTCGATCATATCACCTCTCTCCCTCCTTTGCTCTAGGGTATACATATTGAGCTCCGTTAATATGTCCTCATATGTTTTCTGATGCAGTCCCTGCACCATTTTGGTTACCCTTCTCTGAACTGCCTCAATCTGGTTAATGTCCTTGTGAAGATGTGGCCTCCAGTACTGCAAGCAGTACTCCAGATTGGGCCTAATCAGTGTCTTGTAAAGAGGGATTATTACCTCCCTCTTCCGGCTTGTGGTACCTCTACTAATACACCCCAACATCCCCCTAGCCTTACCTACTGCTTTACTGGTCTGCTTGGATGATTTCAGGTCATCGGTGATGATGACACCCAGCAACTCTCCTTCCAGCCTATAGGTGGCTTCAGGGTTTCTCTTCCCTATGTGCATGATCTTGCACTTCTTTGCATTAAACCCCAGTTGCCACTCTTCTGACCATTTTGCTAGTTTATCCAGATCTCTTCTCATTCAGCCTACCCCATCTGGATCATTTACTCTGTTGCAGATCTTGGTGTCATCTGCAAACAGACAAACCTTACTCTCCAGTCCATCTGCAATGTCACTAATGAAGATATTGAAGAGGACTGGCCCCAGGACTGATCCCTGAGGTACCCCACTTGTGGCTTGCATCTCTTCTGACTGTATACCATTTACCACCACTCTCTGTTTTCTGCCCGTCAACCAGTTTGCCATCCAGTTGATGAACTTCTGACCCACCCAGAGCCTACTCAGCTTATTAATCAATCTTCTATGTGGAACAGTATCAAAAGCTTTGCTGAAGTCAAGGTATGCGACATCAACTGCTCCCCCTTGGTCCACCACTCTGGTTACGCAATCAAAGAAATCTATGAGATTAGTTTGACAGTACCTTCCTTTTGTAAACCCATGCTGTCTTGGATCATGTGCTCCTATGGACTCCAGCTGTTGCACTATCCTTTCCTAAAGGAGTGCCTCCATAATCTTGCCCACTACTGAGGTAAGACTGACTAGTCTGTAGTTGCCTGCCTCCTCCCTGCTACCACTCTTGTGGAGCGGGATCACATGAGCCCTTCTCCAGTCTTCTGGGACCTCTCCTGTGCTCAGAGACTCACTAAACAGTTCTGATAATGGCTCTGCTAGTTCCACCCTTAGCTCCTTTAGTACCCTGGGATGTATTCCATCAGGTCCCATTGCCTTGTCCTCCCTGAGCTTATCGAGCTCTTGTAGGACCCTTTCTTTTGTGAAGGGGCTAGTGTTCACCTCCCTCCCCCCATGTCCATGGTGCTGAGCTGTGGGCCCTGCCCTACCTTCTCTTCAGTAAATACTGAGCAGAAGTATCTATTTAGGATAGATGCTTTTACATGGTCCTCCTCCTCACACACACCTTTATCTCCTTTGATCTTAGCAATACCCCCTCTGGACTTTCTCCTTTTACTAATGTATCTATAGAAAGTCTTGTCCCCTTCTTTTATTGTTCATACTAGTGTTTCCTTGGTTTGGGCCTTTGTCTGCCTTACTGCCTTCCCTGCTTCCCTTAAGAAAGTTTGGTATGCTTCCCTGTCTTCATCACGCTGTGTTCTCTTATATTTCCTGAAGGTCAGCCTTTTGGCTCTGACATTTACTGCTACTGTTTTAGAGAACCAAAGTGGTTTCCTTCTTCTTTTGCACTTCCTTTTCTCTCTAACACAGTGGAATGTTGCTTCAAGCATTGTATCCTTAATGCTTGCCCACTTTGCCTGTACTCCATGACCTGCATTTCTTTTTGCCAGGGCTAGCTTAACTCTATTGGCCATCTTATCAAAGTCAGCTCCTCTGAAGTCCCATAGTTTTGCCTTAGAATGGGATGATTTAGTTGTAGTGGCCAAATTGAACCATACCACGTGATGGTCACTGGCCCCCAGGTGACCTTCTACCTGGAGATCTGTGATCCTTTCCCTGTTAGTAAGTACTAGATCTAGGATAGCCCTGTCTTTTGTGGGTTGTTGAACCAGTTGTTTGAGGCCCTCCCCCTGCAGGGAATCCATCATGTTTCTAGTTCTGGCAGATGTTTCTGCTGGTATTGACCAATCTGTATCTGGCATATTGAAGTCTTCCATTATCAGAACCTCCCCTTTAGCTGTTATGTTTTGTATATCTTCTAACAGTAATGTGTCTATGCCCTCCTCCTGGTCTGGGGGCCTGTAGACAACCCCAGTTATTATGGCTGTCCTATTTCCTGTTTCTAGGGTGACCCACAGTTCTTCTGTCTCCTTATGTGTTACTGAATTTCTGTAGCTTTGATATTTTCATTGATATACAGAGCCACTCCACTCCCACTCTTTTTGCATCTTGGTCTCTTCTGAACAGTGCATAGCCAGGTACTGAAGTCTCCTAAGTGTGGTTACTGGTAAACCACATCTCATTAATTGCTACTATGTCCAGTTTAACCTCTGTCATTATTGCCTGCCGGTCTGAGATCTTATTTCCCAGACTGCGAGCATTTGTGTACATGATTTTCCATTGGCCAGATTTCAGTGTGTTAGTTGTTGGGTGAGGTCTGGCATTTCCCCTGTGTGCCGTATGGAAAGCTGGACCTTTTCCCTTACCTGGTGATGCAAATGAACTGCAAACATGCTGAACTCCTGTTTGACCACTAGCTGAGGGGGGAGAGGTGTTCTTTCCATTCGACGTGTACGGTACTGCTGCACTACCACTGATACCAACTTTCAGTGAAGGAGAGTCGTATTTTGTTAACCTGTAAAAAAACAAAATAAGTTTACCGTATGTGTTTAACCATTTCAGCTCAGAAAAGCAAGAGAAAACAAAACACACAGCTAAAGAAAGTTGAATAGCATAAAAAGCATTAGTACACATAGTCACTTTATAGTTTTAATATTAAAGAAGCCTTGCACCTGTGGCTGATGGATGTGGTCTCCTGTTTGATTCACTCTGCCTTGGCATGGTCAATGAAATGGGAAAACATTATCAGAATGACACTGGTGGTTGGTGCTGGTGGTCATAGCTGCAGCACATGATGACATTCCCTGTGACATCTTCCTGCATCTGGTGGTGATGGTGGTGGCAGTGGCTAACAGTGGTGGTGGTGGTGGTTGGGGAGGAACACAAAGTCATTCCCTGTGGTGGCAGTGGCTAACAGTGGTCCTGGTGGTGGTCTAGGGGGCCACACAAAGTCATTCTCTGTGGTGGTAGTGGCTAACAGCAGTCCTGGTGGTGGTGGTGGGACTAAAGAAGTAGAACTCTTCTACTCTCTACACTCTTCTAAAAAACTATATTGCCCACCTTCCCTTCCCTCCACCTTCCCACCCAAAGCTAGTTTTACTTTTATAGGCACAGGATTTGACTGACAACAGGAGCTTCCTGTTTGGGAGCAGAAAGTGAGTTATCACAGAGCCACCAAAGATGCACCATCCTAGAAGGGCAAGAGTAGCTCTCCAGCCCCATCTAGCTGCTGGAGGTCTGCCTCTAAGTAAGTAACAGGTTTACTGAGAAATATAGGATCTTCTTGTCTCAAGACAGAACAAACAGGAGCTTAAAGGGCACAGAGGCAGTAAGTAAGCAGAGAGAGAAGGAAACCAAAAAAACAGAGGAAAGAGTAAGGATTCCAAACAATAGTGAAGGGGCCAGAAATAAGACATGATGGGAGTGGTGCAGTGCAGTGGCTGTGGAGCAGCAGTCTTCTGGGAGACGTTCTGGAGGATGCAGTGTTGTCCCATCTGCAGGCACCTCTCTGGGCTGAGGGGGGGAGGTTGCTCAACTCCAGGCTGAGTTGGCTAGGATTTGTGGGACCTCCTCTTCCATCCAGGGACCACCAGGGCCACTGCTGTTGCCTCAGAGGTTGCCAAGAAAGAGGAGCAGTTGGACCACAGTGGGCTCAGGGAGGGTGAGGGTGGTGGAACAGAGGCACATCCCTCCAGCTGTACCTCTCCACAGTTCCTATGCCACTCTGGCAAAGTGTGGTTCCTCACTGGAGGCACCCACAGTGGAGACCAAGGAGGATGCTGGGAACCTCCACAAAGGAGACCCACAGGAGGGTGGCATGGGACCCCACAGAGGAAGGAAACAACTCCTGGTGAGGGATTCCATTGTTAGGAAGGTAGAACTGGGGGAGGAAGGGGAGAGGGAGGTAAGGTGCCTGCCTGGCACCATGGCTTGGAGGGACAGGGAGCGAATCCTAAGGATTGCCAGAGCAGCTGCACAGGAGAGGGAGCTAGATGCCATTTTCCACCTTGGGACAAATAAGTTGGCTAAGAAAGGGATCAAAGCAGTGTAGGAAGAGTTTGTGGAATTGGGGAAGGGCCTTATACAAGTAGCATGCATGTTAACCTTCTCGGAGGTACTGCCTGTCTATGGCGTACGAGAGGCTAGGGTGCTCCACACATGGGATTCAATCAGTGGTTGAAAAACTGGTGCAGAGCTCAGGGATTTGGCTTCATTGGGGACTGGGGGTCCACCTGGGTGATGCAGCCTATACTGGCATGATGGGCTGCATCTATCCAGGAGGAACCAGGATCCTGGGTGATAGGTTTAAATGCTTCATTGCAAGCTTTTAAACTAGTCAAGGGGGAGGAACTGGAAAGGAGCAGGGAAATCCTAGCCCACCTCAAAAAAGTCATGGTAGTAAGTGCAGTAAACTCCAACATAGAGATGTTGATAGGGAGAAGGGCAGGGGTAAATGGAGAAAGTGACAAAGGCAAGAAGGACAGGGATGGGGCAAAAAGGAGTAAGGCCATTAGGAAATGGAGGATAATGAGTGCCAATGCCCATTGCCTGGGCAACAAGCTCCCTGAACTGGTGGCCTTGATGGAAGAGGGATGCCTGGATATCGTAGCAGTCACAGAAACATGGTACACAAAGAACCATGACTGGGATGTTAACATACCAGGGTACGTAACCTACAGGAGAGACAGGGAGGGGAAAAAGGGGGAGGAGTAGCTCTCTATGTAAAGGAAGGGATAAAAGCAACTGAACAAAAGAGTAAACAGGGAGGACAGGAGGCACTGTGGGTCACCTTGGAGACTAGAAGTGGCACCACAATCTGCACAGGGGTTGTATACAGACCGCCAGTTCAGGGGGAGGGAATGGACAAGGATATGAGAGAAGTCATTCTTAGGATGGCAGAGAAAGGGGAGATACTGTTGATGGGAGACCTGACTATGCCAGATGTCAACTGGAGCACACTTGCTGCAACCACATCCAAGAGCAGGGCCATTCTCGATGCCCTACAGGTGGCATACTTCAAACAGCTAGTTTCATAACCCACTCATGAGGGAGCAATCTTAGACCTCATACTCTCAAATGGGGACAGTGAGAGGATCTCAGCTGTAGAAGTGAGTTGCCATCTGGGAACAAGTGACCATCAAACAGTGTGGTTCATGTTAAACTCAGCTACAAAGTCAAGCCATACAAAAGTTAGGGTACTGGACTTCAGGAGGGCTGACTTTGGCAAGATGGGAGAGTGCCTCAGAAAAGCACTAGCAAACAGGCTAGAAGGAGGGGTGGAGCAACAATGGGGAATCATCAGAACTGCCATCACAGAGGCAACAAGCCTTTGTGTGAAGAAATAAACAAATCAAAATGAAAGAAAAGCCATTATGGTTCTCAAAAGAGGTATGGGAAAGTCAGGGAGAAAAGATAGCATTCAGGAAGTATAAGGAAACACAGAAGGAGCAGGACAGAGAGCTGTACCAGTTAAGGCAGAAGGAAGCAGGGAGGGAAGTCAGAATAGCAAAGGCCCAAACTGAGGAAAGGATAGCCAACTCGGTTAAAAGGGGATAAAACCTTTATAGGTACATCAGGAGCATAGAGAGACAAAGGGAGGGATAGTGAGGCTGAATAGAATGAACGGTGGGTGGGCAGAGGGGAATAGTGAAAAAGCAGGGATACTGAATGAATATTTCTGCTCAGTATTCACAAAAGAGGGTGCCTAATCCAATTAACAGAAGCACTCTGCATCAGGGGGTCGATCCCAGTCCTTTCACAGAAGAAAGGGTTCTGAAAGAACTCCTAAGACTGAAGGTGGACAAAGCAATGGGGCCTGATGGAATTCACCCCAGAATTCTAAAAGAATTAAGGGGAGAACCAGTGAAACCACTGACTACCCTTTTTAACAAATCATGGGAAGATGGTGTGGTACCCGAGGACTGGAGGAAGGCAGATGTGATTCCCCTTCACAAAAGTAGGACCAAGACAGAGGCAGAAAACTACAGACCTGTCAGTTTGACCTCTGTGGTAGGGAAAGTGATGGAATCATTTCTGAAGGAAAGAATTGTTGAGTACCTAGAGGCCAGTGGGGCATAGGACCCAAGGCAGGATGGGTTCACAGCGGAAGGTCATGTCAGATGAATCTAATGGATTTCTTTGGCTGGGTGACCAAGTAGTAGATCAGGGAGGGGCTGTGGACATGGCCTACCTAGACTTTAGCGAGGCATTTGACACAGTCCACAAAAGACTAATAAACAAATTAGCCAGCCTGGGAGTGGGTCCCAGGTGATAGCCTGGGTAAAACATTGGCTGGACAACAGGACACAGAAGGTAATTGTAAATGGAGTCCACTCTGAAGAAAGAGGGGTTACTAGTGGGGTACCGCAGGGCTCAGTACTGGGTCCATTCCTTTTTAATGTCTTTATAAGTGACATTGCAGAGGGACTGGAAGGAAAAGTATGCCTCTTTGCAGATGACACAAAGATCTGCAACAGGGTTGATATACAAGGAGGCATGGAAAGGATGAGAAGGGACTTGGCAAGGTTGGAGGAATGGTCGGAAGTATGGCAGCTAGGATTCAATGCAAAGAAGTGCAAAATAATGCACCTGGGAAACAAAAACCCAGGGCAAGATTACACAATGGGGGTAGTAACAAAAACAAAAAAGGAAAGGGACCTGGGGGTAATCATGTCAGATGACCTTAAGGTTAGCAAGCAATGTGAGAGGGAAGTAGGGAGAGCTGGGGGTATACTGGGATGCATAGGGACAGGCATCACCAGCAGAAAACAGGAAGTTGTTATCCCTCTCTACAGACAGTTGGTGAGACCCCAGCTGGAGTACTGTATTCAGTTCTGGAGACCCAATCTCCACAAGGACATAGACAGGATAGAGGCAATCCAGAGGAGGGCAACTAGAATGGTGCAGGGTCTGCAAGAGAAGCCATACAAGGAGAGACTAAAATAGCTTAATATGTACACCCTTGAGAAAAGGAGGGAGAGGGGGGACATGATAGAAACATTTAAGTACCTCAGTGGAATCAACAAAGTCCAAGAGGGTAGCATCTTTCAGAAAAAGAGTCATGCAAGAACAAGGGGACACAATTTAAAGATAGAGGGGGGGCGGTTCAGGGGCAATGTGAGGAAGTATGTTTTCACAGAGAGGGTAGTGGATGCATGGAACAGCCTTCCTGAGGAGGTTGTGGGGTCTAAAACTGTGAGATAATTCAAGAATACATGGGACAGACACAAGGCAATTCTTGTGGGGGGTAGAAAGAAATAGGCTGTTGGTTAACTAGGATCTTCGGATTATCCTGTAGGTAGGAAAATGGGCAGACTAGGTTGGCCAAGCGGTCCTTATCTGCCATCAAAGTCTATGTTTCTATGGTGGTCCAGGGGCACACAAAGTCATTGCCTGCAGTGGCAGTGGCTAACATCAGTCCTGGTGGTGATCTGAGGGGCATGCAAAGTCATTCACTGTGGTGGCAGTGACTAACAGCAGTCCTGATGGTGGTTGTCCAGAGGGGCACACAAAGTCATTCTCTATGGTGGCAGTGGCTAACAGCAGTCTTGGTGGTGGTCCAGGGGGGCACACAAAGTAATTCTCTGTGGTGGCACTGGCTAACAGCGGTCCTTGTGGTGGTGGTCCAGGGGGCACACAAAGTCATTCCCTGTGGTGGCAGTGGCTAGCAGCAGTCCTGGTGGTGGACCGGGGGAAACACAAAGTCATTCTCTGTGGTGGCAGTGGCTAACAGCGGTCCTGATGGTGGTGGTCCGGGGGGGGCACACAGTCATGAAAAAGAAAAGATGTATCATACAGCAAATGTCACCACCTTTTACCAACTTCAGTTAAAACCTGTCAACATTAACCCATCATCATCATCCTCATAAAGAAAGCTGCCCTCACAGTCATCTATGTCTGAAGTCTGAACACTGGGAAATTCTTTCCCCATTGTGGCATCATCTATGTTAGTGGTAGGCCACCAGGATGGTCCATTTCTACATCACCAAACACCATGACTAGGCTAGGGTATGAATACTGAGGTTGCAGTCTGTTGTGGTATGTGCCTCTCATTCATTTTTATTAATGTTAGCAAACTAACATTTGCAGGAGAGAGGTTTGTCTGACAATCCCTAACTATTGCACCTGCTGAGCTAAATACCCTCTCGACACTTACACTGGAGGGTGTGCATGTGAGGTACTTCAGTGCCACTGCAGTCAGCTCTGGCCATTCGCTGACCTTTCCATTCCAGTACAAAAGAGGTTCATCAGTTATTGACAGATACCTGTTTTCAGACAAAGATGACTCAACCATTCTCTGTGCTGCACTAAGTCCAGTGGTTGATGCATCATCCTGTTCTCCCAGAATCATTTATTTCACAAATCCCCGCTTGGAACAAAGCCTCCCAAAGTGGGTTAATGCCAACCGCTTTGGATGACAGACCACCTGGAACTGCTGTCCCCTTCCCCTTACAGGATATGCTTGATACTACTCCAAGTGGATCTTCAGCCTGATTATGCTGCTGAGGTTTGCTGACCTTGGCACATGACTTTTGTGCCCCATGAACCAAGCACACCAGTTGCCCACTGACATTTTTTACCTGTTCAGGCCCTCCCTGCAGTACTGAGGCAATTCCACATTTGCAACATGAGTCCAGCATTGTTGCTATGGCAAAGTTGTCAACTACGCTGAATGCTCAAAATGAGACAATTCTGGTCAAATACTGTCAGCATGTGTTTCAGCAACATACTGCTAGCACTGTCTCCGGCAACATCAAGGCCATGCTGTACATACACCAATGTCTGCCTCAGCATCGACAGCAGTGGAATTGATTGGCTAAAGGAGGCAGACTCACCCCTTACTCCCTGTGTGGCATGTTCAAAAGGATGCAAAATTATCACAGAGTCCATGAGGTGCCACTGTTCAGTCGTCATAGACATTGAGGTCTCAGAACTGTCACGGCTAGTCTGCATCACAAGATATTCTGAGATGACTTTGTATTGTTCATACAACCTCTCTACCATGTATAAAGTGGAGTTCCACTGGGTGATAATTTCCAGCTTGAAGCGGTGCTGAGGGAGGCTGTTTCGCGTCTGCAACCGCTGAAGTTGGTCACGGGCCTTTGCAGATCGTGAAAGTGAGAACAGATACGGCGTGCAACTGTCAGCATTTCCTTTACATTAGGGTGCTGCAGAAACTCCTACACCACAAGATTTAAACAATGGGCCATGCATGGAACATGAAAAAAGCCACCATTCATGATGCATTTCACCACATTTGACACATTGTCACTTGCTATGAACCCAGCTCTCAGGGACAGGGGGTTCAGCCACTTGTCAACTTCAGTCAGTACCACGTCCAACATGTTTTCACCAGTGTGTGAACAGGTCATATTGCGCATAACAATCATTGTATGCTGTTGAATTCCTGGAAGATTGCTACCATGACACTCCACCTTACTGCACTGATTATTCACACTACCAACAGCAAGAACAACCCCCGGCACCTGTGCCCAGTGTGCAGTTATACACAAATATGAACTCCCTGCTGTTTTGCCACTTGTCCACATATCCATACTTAAATGGATGAATGGAGATGAGGAATGTTGAAGGGCATGTCTTACTAAGTCGGACACGGTACGGTACAACTCAGGGACAGCACGGGTCAAAAAGTATGTCCTGGATGGGACTTTCCATTTTGGACAGGCACATGCAGAAAACCACTGGAACCCAGAATTCTCCACAAAAGAGAAGGGCAAAAGATCAATTGCCAGTATTTCAGCTACAGCAGCATTAAGTTCACGTGGCACTGTATGATTGGGTGGGTACTTCAGCTTATGCACAAAAACACTGTGTAACATGGTCTGACTTAAACATTTTACACTGTGTGTGATGACAAATGGTTCTGCTCTGCAAATGGCAGGGCGTGGAGTGTGGACGTTTGAAAAAGACGGTTGCACAGGTGATGACGACAAACCCACAAATGCAGTTATTTTGCCACATTTACCAACCGGGGTTGATGTATCACTTGCACTAGACATACTACATTCACCACCACCACCAGCAAAACTGCTACTCTCACCAGCACTGGACAATATTTCAAAATCATTATGCTACTTCACCTCATCATGCCTGTAGTAATCTTCTGCTCTTATTTCCTCACTACTGCACATATTTAATTTCCTACTGGATTTAACAGTCATGGAAGGGGATAACATGCTCATTATGGTTGATAACGAGGGTGAACGCCCCACTGTGGTATTAGCTGCCATCTTGTGCTGGGTCCACAGTGCAATATGCCTATTCTTAACTTGCATATGCTGTCCTCCTCTGCCCAGATGGCTCCCCTTTTTACCTCGACTTACACGCACATGACAAACCTGGCAGTTTGCAACTGATTCATCATTTGCATCTTGAACAAAAAAATCCCAAACAAGGATTGTGATGCTCTGCTTTTATTGGACTCCATTCTTGTAAGCCATGAAGTGAGGGGGGGGGGTGCTACGTGATTTTTTGGGAAGAACACACTTGGACTGCAACTGACCACCATGACTACCTATCGTTATTATTGGGTCATCATCATCATCATCACCATCAACTGAAACTGGTAAATCACAAGTTTTTACAGGGGGGGATTAATACAAACAGACCCAGACACAGCCACCTTGAATTTCTTTTTCTCCAGTTCCCAACTGGGGTCAATTACATCATCATCATCATATTCATCAACATCACCCACATCCACATCTTCTGTTTGGATGCTGGCATGTGGACTGCATGTTGCAATCACAGCAACATCATCATCATCAGATTCATCATCATCAACATCAACATCACCTGATATTTTTTCGCCACACTGTGAATCACTGCATGGAAAATGTGTGACCTGAACTGCGGTAGAAGAAATGTCACATTGTATGCCATCGTTGACATGATTATCAGAATCCTCATGTTCAGTTACTGGGATGTTACTGGGAAGTATGACATCATCTGCAGTGCCACTCACTCGCACTGCTTCACACTCCACTATATTTTTGGACATGGTACACTGGTCAGAAGTGGAGCTTGAGGCAGCAATACTCATACCACCACCAGCAACTGCACTAACACCACCGGCTGGGACAACATCATCTCCTCCAGCTATGAGTGAAGCTACTGATTGGGCTGTAAAAAACATTGCAGGAGAAATACCTTTCCTCACATCAGCAATGCAGTTCTGCGTCTGTGTACTACCACGCCTACAGACAACCTTACCACTGGCAGCACTGCCATGGTGAGAACCAGCTTTGTTTGCACGTCTCTTTGTGGGCATTTTGAGGGATCAACAACAATATTCTAAACAAATTTAGACTTTGGAATGTTCACTCTGGGTGGGGGGACGCTGAAGGTGAAGCCAGAAAAACAACTGTGGCTTCAGCAACAGATACAGATGCAAATTCACAAGTTCAACAATACCTTAACTAACCAGTGGTGCTGAAGTCACAAACAATCCAGTCTGAAAAATAATTTATTTTGCCGCTGGGGGTGCACTGACTGCAGATTTTTATGGCAGTGTAAGCAGCAAAACAAAGAAAAGATACCACAATGGCAGTACAAAATCACGCAGCAGTAGTGGATAGCAGGTTCACACTGCTGCGCCTGCAGTTACACTGTGGCACAATTAAAGGTGTATTATTTGATGTCACTCACTGCACAGACACTCACACACATACACAATTTCTCTACAAGTAATGCGTAGCAAATTGGAAAGTGCAGTAATATGCCACATATTGTAAACAACCTGAAATTATGAACTGCTGTACTAGATCCACACAACACACAATCAGCAAAAAAAGTAAACAATTACTGACAATATTACTCTGTGTACATTAACATAGTCAATTATATAACAAAAATAACCAAAAAACAAAGAACTCCCTATTTCTCCAATTTAAACCTACCTATACCACAGATACGCCCCTTCCCCAAAGCACTCTTTCCCTGTCTCTTACTACACAAACTCAGTGTTGTACATTAACATTCAAAAGCCACACACAAACAAAAACGCTCGATGATATGAGCACAGGAGGGTTTCCTACAATCGATGAACTAAAGTTGAAGCAAATAAAATTACTCAAAAAGGCTTTTTAACAGCTTTTAAAAGGTTTGAATCATAGACAGCTCTCAGAGCACACGGTCTCCTACAGCTTCCTACACACACTACCCTGAACTGAGGCTGTGCAGATCAATATAGAGCCCATGTGACCTGAAATCCCATGAATCACTGCAAAATTTGCCTTTGAAGCTTAAAAATAAGGTGAAGTGAGGCAAAGTATGTTGTTTTCAATGCACTTCACCTTTAAAATTGGTGGAGTAGTGGTCTGGGAAGGCAGAGTAACGTGAAGTCATTGTTTTCAATGGACTTCGTGTTACCCATTATAATGCGAAATACTCCGCTTCACGTTGTGGAGTACTCCACAAATTCGCCTTGGCTCTGTGAATCACTTCGCAGAGCGAATTGAGACCACTTTACTTACCACTATATGTAATTTGGAAAACTCCTAATAAAACTTTAATTAAAATAAAACTGACTGGTCGCCTCACTTAGTTCCAGGCCCAGTACTACTGTTGGCCACATGGCTGGTTAGATCTGTAAGAAATTTCATATTTTTCAGAATTTAAATACATTTTATGAAATCAATTTTAAAACACAGTCAAGCAATCTTCTCTGCATTCCCACCAAGCCCAGTTTAGATGTATCTGTTAGAACTCCATGTTACAAACATCTCTTTGACTTGTAGTCACCTCCTCTATCCTGTCCCTAGTGGACTATGGACTGTTGTATGGTGCTGCTGATCAGACCGCACTAAATAAAATTCGCACTACTCTGAATAAGGCCTGCAGGTTAATTACTGGGGCACCTAGGCTAACACACACCTGTTTACTGTATGCTAAAGCACTGGTACTTGATCTTGACGAGCGCCTCAAATATCTGACCTGTACCCTTACAAAAAAGACCCTCCTTGGGCTATCCCCACCAGGATTGACCACCACCATACGCCGCTCTGTCCCACTAGTTTATACTCGGACCTCTGGGAAAACCTCTCTTGTTATCCCTAGAGCTAGGACCTCTCATGGCCAAAGAGCCTTCAGCTTTAGGGCCCCCTTCTGGTTCAACACACTGCCCCCCTCCATCTCCGAAGCTCCAACTATATCGTGCTTCAAAACTTCCTTACGCAACCACCTTATTAACACCCGGAGCTGTAATTGCCACTAGTCAAAGCCGTACTCAATACTTATGACAAAGCTTACTACTAAGCTGCTAAGGACAACATAACTCTGGTATTGTTTGTATCAATCCTACTTGTACCAGCTTGTTTGTATCTATGTCTTAAGTTACTGTTATACTGTGTTGTACTGTTATACTGTGTATTTTTGTTTGTCTTACTGTGACAAGGTACCTTTGTAAATGAACCTATGGCTCAAAGGTTTTCCAAACTGCTGTTTAAATAAATAAATAAAAATAAATAAACTATGCACAAAATTTGTTGCATTTACCATGAGCTTTGCAAGTCCATCACACTATCTGCAGTACCCTTAGGTCTCTGAAACTTTAGCCCTACATTCTGCAGCAGTGATCCTAAACTAAGCAGCAAAAGTGATTTGCTTCTGTGGTAGATTTCTCTTCATCTCTTGGTTAACATGCCATGTAATGTCACTGACACAGCACAGGAACAGCAAACAGTTGACATCAGATATGAAGCTTGTGGAAGGGTTTCCAAAGAAAGAAAAAGGATAAAGAGCCAGGATTTGAAAATAGAAACATAGAAACTGATGGCAGATAAGGACGGCTAGACCCACCCAGTCTGTCCATTTTCCCTATCTGTTACAAAAGCTGCAGACCCTACTTGATCTCTGGCTTTGTTCTCTTTCCTGTCGCTAGTGTTCCACTATGTCTATCCCATGTATTTTTGAATTCCTCTACTGAATTTGCCCAACTACCTATGCTGAGATGCTGTTCCATGCATCCACCACCCTTTCTGTGAAGAAATATTACGTTATCCCTTAGTCGTCCTCCTTCCAGCCTCATGTCATGACCCCTTGTTCTAGAACATCTCTTTTTCTGAAAGATGCTACCCTCCTGCACCTTATTCACGTCCTTGAGCTATTTGAAGGTCTTTATCATATCCCCCCTCTCTCCTCTCCTCCAGGGTATATATTGAGGTCTATCAGTCTCTCCTCATATGTCTTTTGGTGCAAGCCCTGCACCATTTTTGTTGCCCTTCTGTTAACTGCCTCTCCTCTGTCTATGTCCTTGTGGTGATGCAGCCTCCAGAACTGGACACAGTACTCCAGATGAGGCCTCACTAATGATTTGTACAGTGGCATCACCACATCCTTACTTCTGCTGGTTATACCTCTCCCTATGCACCCCAGTACCTCACTGGCTCTCCCCACAGCCTTGGCACATGGTTTGGCCACCTTTAGGTCACCTGACATGATTGCCTCCAGATCCTTTTCCTGTTTGGTGTCCATCAGTACCTTCCCCCATTATGTAAGCCTCCCTGGGTTTCAGTGCCCCAAGTGCATGATTTTGCATTTTTATTTGCATTGAATCTTAGATACCACACTCTTGGCCATTCTTCTAGTTTACCTAGATCCCTCCTCATTTTTCCACCCCTCCTGGATGTGTCTATCTTAGTGTCCTCTGCAAAGAGGCATACCTTTCCTTACAGCCCCTCTGCAATTTCACTTATGTAGACATTCGAAAGGAGTGGTCCCAGAACTGACCCCTGTGACACCCTGCTGGCCATCATCTTTTCCTCAGATTGAGCTGTATTTACCACCACCCTCTGTGTTCTATCCCTCAACCAATTTCTAACCCAGTTTACCACCTTGGGACCAATTCCCAGGCTGCCTAGCTTGTTTACAAGCCTCTTATGTGAAACGGCGTCAATGGCCTTGCTGAAATCCAGGTAGGCCACATCCACTGCCCCCCCCATCTCTGGTCCACTTCCCTGGTCACCCAGTCAAAGAAATATATCAGATTTGTTTGACATGACCTTCCCACTGTGAATCCATGCTGCCTCAGATCCTGTGCTCTGCTGGAATCAAGATGTTTTACAATCCTTTTCTTCAGTAGCGATTCCATTATTTTCCCCACCACCAAGTTCAGGTTAACTGGTCTATAGTTTTCAGCCTCCTCCCTGCTCTTATTTTTGAGTAGAGGGACTGCATCTGCTCTCCTCCAGTCCTCTGGAACCACTCCTGTTTCCAGCGATTTACTGAACAGGGCTGCCAGTGATGCTGCCAGCACCTCCATCAGCATCTTTAATATTCTAGGATGTATCCCATCTGGTCCCATTGCCTTGTCCACGTTCAGTTTTGTGAGTTCCTTTAGAACTTTCTCCTCTGTAAATTAACTGGTGTCCACCTCCCTTCCCTTATTGCTCCTGCCACATAATTGTGGCCCCTCATAAAACTAGTATTTTAAGATACAGAACACCAGAATGACAAATTCTGTAGAAACACAAGTTTAGTGGCAAGATACAAGTGCTGCTTCAAAGTTCTGTAGCCACGTGGGGATGTGCAAAGGGGTAATACAACATCCCAATTGCATTTTCACACTTTTCTATGATACATAAAGCCACGCAGTGTTTTACCACCAGGTTTTGAAGTCATCCCCTTGACACTGTCATTCAGCACTCAAAAGAAAATCAGCTGACCCAGATGTACTGTAAGTGGGTGCACAAGAGGTGTGTGTCCCTTAGCATACTGCCTTACAACAGCTCCAGAGATCAGTGCATAGCATAGTGCCAGTAACATGGCTGCTGTAGTCTTCACTCCCCCCGGCCCGACACACACAAACACATTTCAGAACCTGTGACTAAATTGTTTAACCTATCCATGAGGATGGGAGTTGTTCCCACTCAGTGGAAAGAATCAACCATTATCCATTTTTTTAAAGCAGGAGATAGATTACGTGTTGCAAACTACAAACCTGTTTCTTCACTGCCAGTTCTAGGAAAAGTGCTGGAAAAATGTATCCTTCACCAGTTGATGTCCTGCTTGGAGGAAAATGGCATATTAAATGATCAGCAGCACGTATTTACGAAGAGGCAGTCCACTGCAATGGTCCTGGTAGGGTTGGCAAGCACTGTACTCACAGTCTGTAAAGAAGGGTGGGTTACAGGTGTGCTATTTGTCAACCTAGCTGAGGCCTTCAATGCAGTGGACAACAGGTTGCTTTTAGAGAAACTGGAGGGGACTGGAATGAAAGTCAGAATTTGTTATGGTTTGAAAATTATTTATTTATTTATTGAATACAATCGGAATTACAATCCTTTGAGTCAAGACTCTTTTGCAAAGGCTCCACATCGGTTACAGGGGGTGGAGGGTAATCAAATACAGTAAAAGATGAACATAAAACAGGCAGTATTTACAGTTTCAGTACTGACAGAGCAACTCTTTTGCAAAGGCTCCACGTTGGTTACAGGGGGTGGAGGGTTAAAACAGGTACTGTGTTGTCAGGGCCTAGGGAAGCGTAGGCAGGGATCCCTCAGGGCTTGATACTGGGCCCTTTGTTATTTTCAGTCTTTATTAATGACTTACCAGAAATTTTCCCCAGCGGTAATGGTTTGCTCTATGCTAAAGATACAGTTGTACTGACCTTGACTCTGGCCCCTGTATAGCTGAGTTGCACATTTCTTTACAAACTAATTATGATATTTTGGCATCAAGGTTAGAAATGAATAAATTAAAATTGAATGAAAGTAATACTAACATAATGCTTTTTGGCTCTACTCAAAATCTGGCCCGAATCAAGGACAATCTGCAAATTGTTGGGAGAAATGGAAATGCACTCTCTGTGGTTCCTAGTTTATAAATTTAAATATTTAGGAGTGTTGTTGGACTCTAGATTTAGTATGGTACCACCATATTGAAAATATAGTGAACAGTTAAATCAAAAACTGGACAATCTGTAGCGTAACATCAATTTACTGACAGAAGAAGCCTAAATTCAGGCAGTATGGCGCAGTGGTTTAAGGCTTTGAGTTGCAAATCTAGAGACCTGGGCTTAAATCCCACAGCCCCCACTTGCATGCTGTGTGACCCTGAACAAGCCACTTAACTTCCTCATGCTGCCAGGTTGCACCTACAAACAAGCTTTCAGCTTAGTGTGTCTCATCTGGTAAAATAATTAGTTTAAAAAAAAAATGCAAATTACAAAACAGGTCCTCATTACTACTAAAAATTATGGTAATGTTTTATTTGTGAATCAAAATAATGCCTTCTTAGATAAATATCACCTTGTTCTAAACAACATCTGCCGTTTTGCTCTTAAGGCACCATTTAGAATACACCACTGTAATTTATATAATGGAATGGAAATTCTGCTTCCCCACGTTAGGATTGAGTATAACGCAACAGTATTCGCTTATCAAATATTTAAAAACTCTGAAGCAGATATTTTATTTTCCTCTTTTAATATGTACTAAAGGTCTGATACTACTAGGAGTAACTTATCCAAACTTTTCTTTATTAATCCTGCAAAGCTAACACTGGATAAAAAATCTTCTTGGTTTGTCCCAAGTATCCTAAATGATTTATTAGATTTGGTCAAAAAAGCACACAATGAAATACATTTTAAATATGTGTTAAAGAAACTGCATAGTGTGAATATCAAATGCCAATGTTAACTGTTTTTTTTTGTTGTTGTTAACTCTTTTTATGCTCTCCCACACCCCGGCATCCTCCCGGGATGTACCTTCGACGTCAGCCTCTACTCCCTTGCCTGAACCCTGTTACTGACTGGAGGAACTCAGCAACCACCCAGGCAGACCTAGCCCCTGGATCACCCCACCCCCAGGGTGGGCTCATCCTCCCTTGATGGTCTTTCGGAAATTAGAGAGGTCCTACATTGGGTGGTGGGCTGGGCGTGGAGTCCTCCTCTCACACAGCCGACAGTTGGGATGTGGGCCACATCCCCTGTACCCCCCATCATCTCCACAGTGTGTGGCAGGGATTTTTCTCACTTTTTTGTCCCCTGCGTAGCTCAGCCAGTGAGGCAACATAGTGCCATAGCTCTGCCCCCAGGCATATGCCGAGTCACTATGTTAGCGCCCTCCAGCTACTGCCAGAGGTCACACAGTGAGCAGACACTCCCCTGAGCCCTCCACGGGAAAAGAGAGCAGTCTGTCGGATACTCAGTCTCTTCCCTCCCCTGCCGACCTCGACGACCTGGGCTCATTCCCAAACTCAGGTTGCCAGCATGACACAAGGTGTGGCATCCAGCACCTCAACCCTCAGTGCCACCAGGCTGGCTGTTAACTGTTTTTAACCACTATACTTTTGTATTCATTGTATTTATTTTTGGTGTATGCAATTGTTTATTGTTATGTGTCAGGTGTAACTGAAAGAAGAGCTATGCCCAGTTCACTTTCTGGTAAAAAAAGAGAGGAGAGGAAAAAAGAGAAAACCCAACTCTTTCCTTCAGACTTACTTCTGGGCTACCTATATTTATGTTTCTCCAGTGCCACTTCATCTCTCTCTGGTGGTTCGGTGGACCCCACTACACTCAAACCCTCTACTAGTGCTGAGTAACTAGTGAATCTCCACTTCCTATCTCAGTTCCACTATGTGTGTCTTTTTTCAGTGATGGACCTTCCCTGGTCTGAGTGACCCATCAAAGCTCTCTACTCTATTGAACACCAGGATCACCCTGAAGAACTGCATGAAACAGTTTCACAAGCTAGATGGAGTGCTGGCATGTGATTGGGGTGTATTCTGGCCAGTGTACAACTGTGAATGGTACAGCACACCATTTCCATGCTGGCTCCCACTGCATGTTGACATATTGCTATCATGTAGAAGAGAGAAGGGACAGTAAACGCACATTACCAGATACCTTCACTCTGTTCTTCCTCAATGCTGTGATCAGTGCTTTTCTGTTGATTCTCCACTGTCCCTTTCCTCCACAGCTGCAATAGCGCCCACCCATGGGTGCACTATTTTATTACTGCCCGTCACTTCCATTTCAGTTCTATTGTTGCAGTCAAAAAAAGAGCCCACTCTTCCTAAGATGGCTGCTGTGAGCTTAGTGTGCATGTACTACTTCACTTCCGCAGTTGCACCTGTTCGAGTTCACTTCCGCAGTTCTGGTGAAGTTACACATGGACACTGAGCTCACAGTGGCCATATTGTGCATGGTGGGCTCTCTTATTTCAGCTTTGTGAGTGCTCATAAAGTGGCATAGCAGCTGTGTTGACTCTGACTAGAGTTTGTTCTTTGTAGTGTCACAATATCCATTGAAGTAGCACACAGGAAGGCTTTAGAACTCATTGTGCATACTATTACAGCCACTTTTCACCACAAAACTGAGACTGTATGTGGAGCCCCCAGAAATCCCAGGGCATTAGAGTTGGCATGAATTGCGCATGATCATCCAAATCTTTACTGTTGAAGGGCTTGGGATTCAGACATACAGTAGACCCAAGACACATTCTGTCCTGTCCTGTTTACTTAAATAACCTCTATATCACATGAAAAAAATTAAAAAAACATAATATTTAGGCAGAATCCAACTTAAAAAATATTATATTTCCTGTATTTATTTTTTCTATCTAGTTTGGATTACTAAGGACACCTATATGACAGGCATTTGTAGGAAAACAGGATTCTATGTTTGTTGATCTTCAACAGCCTTGACTGTCTGCATGTAGTAACATAACCCTCTTTCTGTGACATCATAGTTATTTCTATAGCAACCAGTTGTCGTGTCACGACCAAGCAGAGGCTTATAAAGTCACTTGTTGAAAAGCAACCGATGTAGATGAAGACCAAGTTGTGAAGATCCAGTTTCCATGTAAAAATTGTATAAGTAATAAAGTGTGAAAAAAGGTGAGAACATGAATTATAACATAATTGGCCAAATATTGAAAAAGGCATGAAAGCAGACTGCAAAAGTCCACACTGTGCTTGAGTGTGCTCCTGACCTGGGGGTTGCTATGTTCAGTCGGACAGTGCTCCGGCACTATCCGACTGAATATCACCATGTGTTGCCACAGTGCAAAGTCCAGTTGCACTGCCCTGACATGGACCTGGGCTGTATCCAGCCCATCAGGAACTGCAACCCCAGACCAGATAGTGCCAGGACCCTACAGTGCAATATTCAGCTGCAACATACAAATGATTCCATTGGGCATGCAAGGTGCTAAGGTGTTACATGCATGCGCATTATGGGCTCATTTGCATGGGAAGCAGTGACAGGTTTGCACCCATCTCATGGTCACCTGCTACATCAAACATAGTGGTGCCCAGCTCCCCCACACCCCAAACTCCTATCTCCTCAATACAAATGTACTCCTTGGTGTCTAAAGACACCTCCAGACCTCTGATCATCTGTTCCTTCATTGCCCATGTTCTGCCTGGTGTGTCTAGTGGCATCCTCACCTCTGATCCCCTGCCTAGTATTGAGCAAGGTCTCCCTCTTGTCAAGTGGCAGACCATGCCCTCCAATCATCCATCCCTGTACTGAGTGAGGTCTCCCTGGTGTCTAGTATACTGTGTACTGTATGCATGCTCCCTATCATCCCATATGGTGGCCAGCCGAGAAGGTGAGCGGAGGGCTGTGCCAGTCATTGTATCGGGCTCTCTGCACAGAATCACCTTCATAGGTATGGAGGGGGGTTAGCTGTGTGGTGTACTCAGTGCAGATGGTGCAGGGGGATCACTAGCCATTGTGGACTCTGAGGTGGCACTGGCACAGGTGCTTTGTGGGTGGGGGAGTACAACTAGACATGGGGGACTACCTAAGCATTTTGGGCCAGAGGATAAGAGGGTGGGGGGGCCCTAGACACCAGGTCACCATTACACATGCCAAGCCACTTGACTGTAGGCTGAGGGATGCCACTAGACACCAGAATATCCATTGCTTCACTGGGATGGAGTTCAGGGATTGGGGGGGCTGGCAACTGCAATACTGCATCCCACCACTAGGACCTTCAGCCTCATTAAGATTAGGTTTGCAAAAGCGATAAGTAGCACCCACTTGGGTGGCATATACTGCTGGTGCAAACTGTTAAATATGCCGCTGTGCCCATATGCAGGGGAGGACTCCTTATTTATGTAGATACAGCAGTATATTAGTGCTTGGGCAGTAAGAGGTTTTGACTGCACTGTGTGGGTCTCTGAATATAGATACCACCCATGAATTAGGCACAAAACCTGAATAGTGGAGACAAACACCCCCTTACTGCCTGTGCTAACTTTTGAATATCTGGCCCAGTGTGACTTTTCTTGCCAGCCCTTTAGCTTTGGACAGCATGTATGAGTAACCTAGCAACTGTGTGTAGTACACCCAACTTCAGTAATGAGCCAAACAGCGATTTTTGTGTAATATGTCTTACATATGAAGGACAACAAGATACTGAAGGGTGTCAAAGTTAGGAAGTAAAGTGCTCTTTAGCTGAACATGGCCATGGGGATAAGATAAACAAAGAGAGGCCACAGGACATAAACATGTACTTCCTTGTGAAAGGGGATGATATGACTGAAACATACAAATACCTGCATGGGATAAATAGGGTAGACAATAATACCCAACAGGGTGGGTGATATTGAGCTATACTGGACTGCCCAGGGGCTTAATGAGGCCCGATGCCACAGGCAGAGGGCCTTATAGCCCCTGGAAGGTCCGGTATAGCCCAATACCGCCCACCCTGGAGGGTATTATTGCGCTTAGAAAATGTGCACTGTAAAAAAAATTAGTTTAATAAAAAAAAGTTAATAAAAAATACGTTTAAAATAACTTTTCAAATAAAACGGTTCCTCCACCTGTATTTTACTGATGTGTTTTTGTCTTAAAGGAGCCTCCATGTTTATGTCTGGAGCTGGTTGTCATGGTTATCCTCTCCCACACAGAGGTACACACACAGGCAGGCAAAACAACACACTTAAGACATACAGGCTGTAATCCTTTTTTTTTTTATACTGGTATTGGTCTGTTCATGCTCCCCGCATAGGTGGTTGTGCATTTATTGACAACAACCAAGGAAATTATGAGGACAAGACAGAGAAAAGTTACGTTTCCATCTTTTAATAAAAAAGGTGACGCCGGTATGTTTTTTCCCTTTCATTTTCTTTACGAGCAGGGAAAGCAGCAAGAGAAAGGCAGTAATAGTGTGAGGCAAGGGCTGTGAGAAATGGCCAAGAATGTAGCTCAGGCAGGATAATGGAAGTGATGAGCAGTGGCATTTTTCCTAGTTTTCTGCAGTGGGCCTGGAGGAGGTAGGGCAAGCCTGAAAGTGCATCAAGTGAAGCTGTATAATAGCACTGAGCACGCGAATGTACCAGCACTATTAATTTAAAGATGAAAACTTGGTTTGCTTTTCTAGTTATTGCAGAGAGGAGAGTGAGCTTACGCGTTGCCTTTTTTTAGGAGGAACAGGACTGGCTTTGTTTTTTTAGGAGGAACAGGACTGACACAGCGGGCACTGGGAATCACTGAAGAAAGGGAGCTGTTACATGCTTTGCAATGTTGGGAGAGTGAGGGTAGTGGGCTGGCAGTTCTTTACTTCAAGCCACAGGTGAGGTGTGTGACGGAGAGGAGCAGTGTTCTCTTCATTTCCATACCGCAGACGGATGTCCATCTGTGGTATGGAAATCTAAGAAAATACCGCTGTTCTCATGATCAGTGGTGGTATTAGAGACAACTACCTCTCCTACATAATACAGTATAATAACCGGAAAATAGGCTTAGCTGCCCACAGTCATTTGCTGTTTAAATTATTCCTTTTTTCCCCCTGCTTTTGGTTGGAGTAGGAGAATGGTCTAGCTGTTATTTTTTTCCGCTAGCTTGGAGAGTGGGATATAAATGGTGACAGGCTCTTCTGAAGATCTGGGGTGCCCAAAGACCGCTGAGTAATGGGGCACCCCAAGGAGGCTCTAGTTTTGATGCTGGCTCTATTGGAAAATAAATGAATCTCGTGTCAGATGTTTTATCCAATGAGATTCATTTATTTTCTGATACCATTTTCTAACAAGGAGTTATCCTACTTGGGTTCAAACACATGGAAAACAGGGAAATCTGGGGCAGATTCAGAAAGGACGTGTGTCAGCACTTCTTTATGGAAAGGGTGGTGGATAAGTGGAATAAGCTACCAAAAGTGGTGCAGGCCAAATCAATCAGCAATTTCAAGCAGGGATGGGACAGACTGGTGGATTTAGTTATAAAAAGATGGTGGTAGTATAAAAAGGGAGGACTGTCACAAGAGCAAGACAGAGTAGTAAGGTGGTGTGGGGTGGGCTGACTGGATGGGCCAATAGCCTTTTTCTGCAATTAACATCTATGTGTCTATGTATCTTTTCCATCTCTAGATCATAATGTTCCTTAAAAAGCAGGCCACAAACAATCAGAAAATGTGGCAGTACCTATTTAAGAAAAAGAGCATGCATACAAAGCAAACAATTTTGTTTTAACTAACTTGAATGATACAGAATTTTTAGATGTGGAGAAAATGTAATCATTATAAGGATGCCATAGCCCAACCACTGCACGGATAGAATATGATGTGCGACTGATACTGGTATTTGCAGAGATTACTTAAATCCTCTTTAAAGTCCTCATTGAAAGTAATTAATTCTGATAAGCTGGCATATTGCCTGTTAAAATCCTTCTTTTATAAAATTCGAAGGCAGTCCATTATGTCAAATACAATGTGCTTCTATTCATTTTCATGATAATCCACAGATGAATAAATTATACATTCGCTTGTGCTTTTAAAAGATTCATTACTTGTCCATGCCACATCTTCTGCAGTGAAAGCATGCCAGTGAAATAGTGAATTTCTTGTTGCCAGAGAGGGCAGCTGCTCCAAACCACCACAGAATACAGCAGCTTACATTTCCTAAATGAAAATCAAAATGATAGTGTAGCCCCAAGGGCAAATGATAACACATTAGAGAGGACTGCATTTTGTGACACATCATCAGAAGAGGACTTTTCTGTGCATGAAGTTCCAAGCAGATCTGAAGTGCTGCAATTATAACCTGTAAACTGGCTGGCTGCAGCCGATAGGCAGAGACTGGTGGTGGTGGGGGGGGGGTGCAGTTTCTATCTCAAACTCTCCAAACAGGTATTGCAGCAAAGTTGCCTGATTACATCTAAGTTGGCATATACAATTTCCTGGTAAAATACAGGAAAACCAACTGAAGAAAAATAAATTTAGTTGAAAGGATACTGGATTCCCTCCCCCAAGCAAAAAAAAAAAAAAAACATTTTAAAGGATGATGCTAAAATCAGAGTGAAATGGGATTTAACAACTCCATGAATATATGTCAGCTGTGTTTTATTTAATGACTCCACAGCGTATCTGTCAATCTGGTTTATTGTTCTTGTTAAACAGTATTTTTTTCAATAATGCCCTAGGGAAATATTAATTACTTGCTATAAATTTCATCTTGTCCTTATCCTCAACTACCAACAAGCAGAATACCAGATTATGACCCAACACACATAATCATCTAGCAGAATTTAAATAATTTTGGGCACCATTCTGTGCCTAACTCCACTGTCCCAAGGCCCCATGGAACTAGATCTCCTCTGTCCTGAGGTTCCATGGAACTATAACCTGTAAATCCTTGGAATTGGTATTGAATGACTAATAGATTCTTTCTTTGAATTTGGCATCTTGGTTCTCCTCACTTGCCTTGGATCCAGAAGAAATGAGGGCACCCTCAGTCTCAATGCTTAGTTTGCAAGTCTGATGTATCAAATTCCCCTTCACTTAAAATGTAGCACCAGAAACCTGTGCCATGGGAGGTGGAGTTACCTCTTTCATTACATAAAGGCTTCCTGAAGGTCAGGATGGATTTGTTCAACCTTGTCTGGTTTGCAGGCAAAACCTGTTTGTGCAGGCCCTTGCAGGCATCACAGTTTTAATTCAGTAAGTGCACCCAGACAGCACTTGGTATGAACATCATTCTTTGGGATGGGCTCTTTACAGACCTGACAGACTGTAAAACATCCACAGGGATTCATTCTGGAGAAGCTATAATGGCACTGCAGGTGGTGCAAAAAGGAAAGTGTTTAAAGAAATCAAGTACATGGGTAATAAAGGATGGAGAAATGGTGTACAGAGATAAAGGAAAGCTTGGTTCAGACTAAATATAGTATGTGGTAAAAGGAATAAACACAAAGAAAGTAGAGTAGGATCAGAGGTGACCAATCACTAAAGAAGAAAAGAATGATTTGACCATTGGCAGTTTACAAGGGTGAGTTAAAGGTCAATATAAAGCAAGGTTCAGCTCTACTAAATGATTTCAGTAGCCGTCTCACAAACGCCGAATCTGCTAGTGTATGGCTGTGGATGGATTCAAGTTAGCTGAACACCACTGCATTTATTGGAGCCCACTGTTTACAGCGTTGCACAGAATTTCAATATACAAGGTCTACTAAAGAAGGTTTGGGCAAACTGTCATTTGAAAATTATTGATCAGTATGCAATTAGCATATGAGTTATCCTAACAGAAACAGTCATTCACAAATCTATCATAACTGTAGTACTGGACTTTCCAAATAGATTGGTGAAGGGAGGCACTTTACCGGAAAGTTGTTCAAAAGGGAATGTTTGATTTCTCTGCCTAATAAAAATATTACCAAATCCTATACAGTAAGTGTGTGTTCCAGCAATTACCCAAAGCTAGTCATTCTTGGATAAAGCCACTGTTTACAATTTTGTCCTTCAGATACTCAGAGTCATCATCAGTATATCACCGCACTGCATAGCTGCCTTCCTTCAGACCAATTAACTTCCTCAAGGCCAGTACTGACAAGCACACAATAATTGTATTCATGTTTTAGGACAAGGCAGGCAGTAATTGGACTGAAATGTTAAGGGTCTGCTTAATATAGGAAAAGAACTGGTATTGAATTGTATGTGCTGATAATGATAGTTTGGGGAGCTGTTAACTATTTGCCCATCTGAAAAGCAATATGGAGGCAACAGATGCATCTGAAACACTCTGCATTTCATGCTATTGCAGAAAGTAACATACTTGTATAATTCCCTTTCCTTAATTTATTGTTTTAACACTTAAAGATTGCCAATGTGTTGATTTCCCACTGCACCTTTACATCTTGGCTGTCTCAACTGCATATGTTGGAGTTCTCATTTACTCACTACTTTGAGTTTAATTTGCAGTTATATTGTACGAAGCTCAGTTCTACTAAGCAGTGGTGCAGAAAAACTGTCAATGTCTGCCTGAATGTAGCAGATTTGGATTACAAAAATGGACAGGAAAATCCTGCATGCTGATTGGTCAGTTTGGCTTTTTACCTGTGAGTTAATCCCACATTGACATACAAGTATCAGTAAGCCTCATTATTGGAATAAAAATCTTTACACCTGTTTTTCAGAATATTCACATATTAAAAACTTTCAAATGGCAGCTACCCCCATTAAAACTTTCAACCAGGCCATAAAATACACAAAACGTCCTTAAATTAAAAAAACAAATTACATGCTGTTTCCCAATCACCTCATCCTCCACTCTCGGCACATATACACAGATACAAAAAAATAAGTACAGCAGAGAAGAGCGCTCAAGAGTGGT
Organism: Neoceratodus forsteri; assembly: GCA_016271365.2. Lineage (NCBI taxonomy): Eukaryota > Metazoa > Chordata > Ceratodontiformes > Ceratodontidae > Neoceratodus > Neoceratodus forsteri. Next base: position 732,911,046 of record CM057453.1, read on the forward strand.
GGTGCAACTCTCAAAATACAACGTACTGTAGTCATAAGAGAATGCACACACCATTCACACAAGAAGAAAATGTCCAAACCTTTTTAGTTTTGGTACTTACTTAGATTTTAATCCATAGCCATTTTGAGAGGAAAAGAAAATACAAGTACTTGCAGCACAGAGCTTGCCTGCCTGCCTGGCTTACATTTCCCCCTACAATTAGGGCTTCATCAGAGCAAAATACAAGTGCTCACCCAGTGTGTTAAATACATTCCTTATTAACATCCAAATACTGAACAGCCAGTCACAACATTTCTCATATTAGGTAAGGTATACTGTGATATGGGGCCCTAGCAAGTGGGCGCCTGCTGAAACAGTGACCCACTTTCCGCTAGTGCCCTGACAGTGGGGGGTGTGGGTTTGGCGACTGGATGGGATGGGTCGTGAAAAGGCAACAAGATGTCATGCGCATATACACGTAGGGGTGTGTGGGAGCGAGCCTGTGGAATGTGGGGTGGGAGGGTATGTGAGGGGTGGTGCAGTGGGTTTTTGGTGAGCTGGCATCATGACGTGGTGGGCTAGGTGCTGGCTTGGGGTGGCGGGGATGCAGGGACTGGGCACTGGCAGTTTTTGTTGCGTCCGGCCTGAGACAGTGAGTTTTTTTGTAACAAGATGCACCCCTGACATGCACCCCGCTGGAGTTGAGAATCCTAATGTAGGTGGTGCGGGGGCAAGACTGACGGAGGCGTGGGGGATGTACCCCCCACATAAAAGAAAAAGTTTTGCACCATGTTGCTTTGCGCCAGGATTCCACATCGCTGACATTGAATTTTGGTGATGTGGGGTTGTGATAAGTGTGTTCAGCATGCCGCATTTGCCCTTATCACATAGAACCTTAGGTAACATGGTAAATCAATCATTAAGAGTTGCTGTTCTATCTGTATGTGATTGTGATTTCACTTTGTTTGCTCTAAGATCAAAACAGTCTTTTCTTTGACTTTCTGTTAATGTAAGAAAAGGAGTTACATAACCCACCATCTAGTGAATGAAGGAAAGACATCAATTATAAATAATAAATGTTTCCATTCTTTGCAGTAAGTACTTAATTTCACTGTGATCGTTTCTTCTTGAAAACCTGTAATGTTAAAACACAATAATAAGATGCCATGAAGAGTCACCAAATGTATCACCTTCCTTATCAGACTTTTACATAAAGGAATAAATCTGTATTAGCACTTCTTAATATACTTTTCATTTTAACAATGTCCCACATGCTAATTTGCAGAGTGCAGAAATAATTTTCTTTAATGATTTTTTAGGATTTAGTCTTCCTGGGAGAGGACAACCCAAGAGGAGTACTTGATGCACACACTTTTTATCCCAGAAGAACAGGAGGGGAGAGGATGAAGATACGGAGGGGACCCGAGGAGGAAGAAGTCAAGGACGGGGTCAAGCAGCACACGGGACATGAGCAATGAACCACTATTAACTGTGCACAATCTACCCTAGAGAAACTTTACTGGGGATGAACTTAAGGTACTTTCTAAAGATTTATCATTTGTCCAGACTTAAACTGTTAAAGAATTCGATGCTTTTGGTGACCTACAAATGTTTGCCAGAAAACTTAATTTAGAAATGTTTTTTGAAGAAAGAGATGTTGATAAAACTAATGAACAAGAACCTGCTAGTTGAGAACAAAATGCTAGAGTAATGGATGGAGTTATAATACCCTCACATTCTGAATGTGTTATAAGTGGTCACCTTTAGTTTGCAGTTCTTATACCCAAAGAATGCATGTGAGCCTATTCTTACTACCATAAGTGTGATCTCTGTCACAGTATTAACAAATATAAGGTCTCTACGGTGTGAATGTGGGTGTATGTGGGGAAGGGAGTGAATATTCTGCCAGCAGAATTATGCAGACTTTAAGATCTTCTATTACATGGTGAACATTAGATGTGGGGGGAGTGATTTTGCTAGCAAAATTCTGTAAACTCTTGAATTTTTCTTTTCCATGGTAAACAATAATTCCTTGTACTCAATGCAGGGAAAGACACAAAAAACAGAAACTGGGTGGAGATGGGAAAAATAATGTAAAGAAAGGACAACACATAAGGAACAAAGACAAATGGGCAGAGGTGCAGTACACCCAAGGTGCTTAAAAAATCCTAAAAACATGCACATTTGAATCAAGGATTGAAGAATCCATTTAGGAAAATAACTCAACTCACCAAACCTGCAAATAAAGGAATTAAACTCCAGACAGCTCTATTTGCAAGAGAGAGCTAGTTTAATTTGACAACTAATGTATAGTAATGGGAAGGATATCACAGGGTGGGTGGTCTTTGGCAGATAGGTATGCAAGGGGACACCTTTATTAACTTATGGAGGCCTTCCAGATTGGGGGAAGGAGGTTCATATGAGAACGGAGAGCTCTATTAAGTAGGGAGGCAGAAATAAAATGACAAATGGCCTTAATAAGTGTGGGTAGAGTAAGAGAAATATGAACAATAAATACACCTTCTGTGACACAAATTCTCTACTACCAGCCATGGATAACTGAGTGCTCAGTGGCTTGTGTCATGTGCAAAATGTAATGATAACTTCAGCATGCCTTCCGCAAGTGAGCCAAGTCCCAACCAGTCTCTGTACAAAGACAACCACTGCAAAAATTACAGTAATGGATTTAGTTTCCTATGAGGTACAAAAGATGAACAAAGTGGGTGATATGATACTTTTTATAGGATCAATTAGAAATTTACAAAACACAAGCTTTCAGGATACACAGGGCCCAGGTAGAGCAGCCAGTTTCTACAGAGAATAAGCTTCCTGAATTTGGCTAGAGCAGTCTATTGGCAAATAAACCTTTATACATGGGCGTAACAGTTCCTTTGACAAGAAAGTAAGCAGATATAATTTTTGAAATGCTAGGTGGTTGTAAATCAGATTGGTGATGCAGAGTCCTCTCCTGAAATGGAATGTGACAGCAGGAGGCCAATAAATTGTAAGATGTTTATATTAAAGGAGCCTCCCTAAATACAGAGAGAGAGAGAGAGAGAGAGAGAGAGATTGTGTGTGTGTGTGTGTCCCATGAAGAAGGCAGTTGTCAGCTAAAATTTGAAATGGGTCGTGAAACAGAGGTCTGTATTCAGTCCATTATTTTTAATATCAAGAAGGTGAATATGTCTGAGCTCACAAGGTCACTTTTCTTGTGTATTTTCGAAGTGTCCTTTGAGAACCAATACAGTGAGGTCAGAGATGGTGTAATCATATTGAGGAAAATGCTGTGCCTGGTGTTTCTGTCTATGAGGTACAAAAAATTAAACTCCTGGGGTTTTAAAATAATGAAAGAGAAGGAGCCAGAATAAATACAAATAATTAGTCAGCTGCAACTGTCAGTTAGTGGGAGGTCAGCTTAAACAGGGAGGTCATGATTTGATCAAATGTTGGTGAGCAGAGCGGACACTTTCCTGTGAGCTCCTTTGCGGACCTTCTCCTCGCTGCAAAAAAATTACCATGCGACATAGTTTATAAGGGCAATTGGAACTTATTTTAAGTAGCATTTTGAAGTCGTAATGATATTCCTTTAAATAAGTAAATTGCCAGGTCTTTAGTGCTTACACCAAAACAGATTTTAGCTTTTGATCAATACAGAACACTGGTAAATTTCAATTAACTGACAGCACTCAAGATACAAGTTTGGTTTTTGGGGGTTTAAAACCTTTTAGATCTGTTCTTTCATATTAAAATAGGCAATACTTTGAACTTTGGTTAAGTCAAACATGGCTCCTAGAGAGAATATAGTATGTATGCTAGAGGAAGTGAACCCAAGGACATGCCCACTCCCCTCAGAAAGTAGTTCTGAAGAAAGTGAGTCTCTTGAATCAGATGCCAAAAAAAAGAATATTGACTTTCCAGTTACGATTGCCCACTTTGAAACTCTAATGCAGGAAAAATCTTGTATGAGGCTCAATTTGGGGTGTATGGCTGAGGATTTAAAAGATGTGAAAAATTAGCTTTTGGTGCATACAAAAAGAATACAAGAAGTGGAAGTCATAAATAGTAGTGTAGAATATTTATGCAGTAAAGAACGAAAGGAGGGAGTCCAAACTAGTAGGAGAATTACGGTACTAGAAAACAGAATTGAAGATTTGGAAAGTAGGAACAGAAGAAATAATTTGAGAGTGTTTGGTCTCTGAGAGTGCACTGAAGGAGCAGATCCAGTCAAGTTTACCAACAGACTATTCATAAGCATTGCAGGACCCCCTCATGATGGTGCCAAATGGTAAAAATGAAAAGCACAGGTCATCTGTAATTAAATTGCTCAACTTTCAACAAAAGGTGAAAATCCAAAGAGCTCTAAGAAACACAGTTGCTATTTCCTTTGAAGGCTGTTCCCTTAAACTTTTTAATGATTTACCACCTGAGACTATTAAAAGAAGAAATGCCTTATTTATTTATTTAAGAGTTTTACCAGGCAGGCATACTGAGCAGAGAACCACTCATTTCCAGATGCGCCTGGGAGAAATAGGGTCGGGGGACATATAGGATGAAATACATACAATTCAGGTTCACAATGATACAGAGTATACAATAAAAGGGCTAAGACATACATACATTACTGGTTTCCAATGATACAGAGTTTACAGTAAGGAGGTACTGGGCATTTACATAACATCCATGGTATACAGCCACGAGGCCAGAACAACCTAGTTTGAGAGCCCTGCATAAACAGTTGATTAGCATATGATTATCAGGTGGTGGTAACCAGAGGTCAGGAGGGCTTGTGCTTATGTCTGCAGGGAGCAAGTGCAGACGGTGAAAAAGTGTGCAAGGAGGAGTGAGTTGAGGTGGCTATGGTTGGTGGAGTGTCTGATATCTGCAGACAGGTCATTCCAAAGTTTTGGCAAGCGATATTTGAAAGCTGTTTGGCCCTTAGAGGTGTGCATGAGTGGGACTTGCAAAAGCCTGGAGTCTGAGTGTCTGAGTGAGTAAGCAGGGGAAGGCTGAGCTGCTAGGGTGGAGCCAAGGTAAGGGGGAAGGGTCTGGGACCAGAATTTTGCAGCGAGTCTGGTGCAGTGTATTTGTCTGTGGGCCATGAGTGAGGGTAAGGCTAGGGAGCTGTAGAGGTAGCAGTGATGTGTCAATTTTGGGCACTCCAGGATGAAGTAACAGAAGGAGTGGAAAAGTGTGTCCAGGCTTGCCAGGTTGGATGGTGTGGCAGCTACATAGACCATGTCCCCATAGTCAAGTATCAGGAGTATCATCTTTTGAACAATTTCCCTCTGGACTGGAGTTGACGTACTGCCTTTGTTGCAATATAGGGCATTAAGCTTGGGGTGTAATTTCTTGTGTAGTGATTCGACGTGTGTGGAGAAGTCGAGGTATTGGTCGAGCCAGACACCCAAATATCTGAAAGAGGTGCAGGACTCCAGGAGTGATCCATCCAGGGTTAGGAATGAGGGGCAAGTAGTTAGGCGAGAAAGCTGTGGCTGTGAACCGAAAGTTAGTGATACTTTTTTTTTGCATTTAGGAATAGTTAGTTGGTTCAGAGCCATTGTTGTATGGCATTGAAGTCCTGCTGTAGCACGTTGTACACTGCTTCAGCAGAAGGGCCTGTGGCATATAGTACGGTATCGTCCACATACATTTGGATAGATGAGTGTGAGCAGGCCAACGGGAGGTCATTTAGGAATAATGAGAATAGTATTGGTGTCCCCAGGCCCTCATGACCAACAGCAGCTTGGTTGCTTCAGCTCGGGGGGGGTCTCTGGATCGGTCGGTTGTCTGGAAGGGACAGGCTGACCCTCATGGCCCACGTAGTCCTTCAGGGAGGGCTGGCATCTCCAGGCCCTCATGACCAACAGCAGCTTGCTTGCTTCAGCTCAGGGGGTCTCTGGATCGGTCAGTTGTCTGGGGAAGGCAGGCTGACCCTCATGACCCACGTAGTCCTTCAGGGAGGGCTGGCGTCTCCAGGCCCTCATGACCAACAGTCTTCTTCCCTATTAAAAGAAAACTTCATGAGGCTGGCTATAAATATGGGCTGTGCTTTCCTATAAAGCTGAAAATCTGTTGTCCAGATGGTATTAAAGAATATAATGGATATGAGGAGACTAAGCAATGATTACGAACATACTTCCCTCAGTTTGTTCAAAAGCTTAGATAACTGAAAACTTATACAAAGCTTTGCTGTATAAAGATTCTTATATTATTTTTATGCACTCTGTGCTGCCTCACCTCAACTTGACATAATGACAAAACACATAAATAAAAAGCTAGGATATTCTGGGGTGAGGTCTTAACTTGACATATTAGGCTTTGGTCATAGGACATGCAGCCTTGGGGGTGCTGTTGGGGGTGTATTGCTTCACCTTGTTTGCTCAAAGTCACTTAACTACAGTATAATAAAACTTAAGGTTATAACATAAAACAGATATCTGCTGTCTCTCATTTAAAGGCTCTGAAACAATACTTAGGCTAATTGCTCACAAGTGTGGTGCTGTCTGTGACTAAGGTCATGCCCTGTAGGCTTAGTAAGGAGGTACCTAGATAAGGGAGCCTGTGTTAGTTGAGCCCCTTTATGGTCAAAGTCAGAGTGACAGTGTGTGCCAAAACATACTGTGAGTAGCTTTATGAGGGGAGCGATGCTTGGGAGATGCAGATTAAATTGTTACTTTATATCCTGGTTACTTTGGGTTTGGGACTTTGGTTGGGCTGGAAGGGGAGGGTTGTGCATTCTTGTTTTGAGCTCCTAATGGCTGCTGTCTGTGAACCTTAAGTCTGAAGTATGGATGGTAGACTTTCTCACCCTCAGGATGTCAAGAAGATTAAATTGTTATGTTGGTGGGGAGCAAGGTGTGCACAAAAAATGAAAATCCACCATGTTGATTTGTCACTCACCAAATGTTGTTTCACATCTCTAACAGTGAGTTCTTGAGCTATCAAACACACCACCTGCACAAGTTGACTGCCAGTTCTGAATGGTGCACGCTCCTATGCTGCATGCACATGCACAAGATGGGGATATCCGGGTTATCAGTGAACTTTGTGAAGTGCATTGTGGGAGACTGGCATTGAGGTCGAATGGAATCACCAAAAGAAAAGACATTGAAATCTAATGTTTATTTAAACTCATTTAAAAATAGTTCATGGGCTTTCTACCTCTTTAAATATGACTACGTACAATAACAATTTGTTCTTTCTTTTGATATGAATAGTATGAAGAGAGAGAGAGAGAGAGAGAGAAGATTCTGATGACATAACGGTGCTCTTCTCTTCCATAAATGTAACATGTGGGGGGATGATGTAACACAGTTTTATTTTCTTTCTCTTGAGCATATTTAATGCGCATTACTTTAGAATAGTTAGAGTATTTCTTATGTACGTGAGGAACTTTTAGCAAATATAGTGCAGCATAACCTATGGTTTTTGAGACAGTTTGTAAACATATTGTAATAAATCGGAAGCTCTAAATACATTCATTTTAGTAAGTATGTTTGAATATTACACATAGACCAGAGTAGGATTAAAGATGTAAATTATAATCGTAAGGTATATAAGCTTGTTATGAATAACATAGAGTGGGGCAGATATATATTGAGAACAGAATAAGACACTTTACTGTTTAAACATTTTTACAAATTACATAATTTACGTAAAAGAGGCTAGATATTATCTTGTAATTTAGGTTACAGGTTTATTAATTCTGATAAGAATATAAATATTCATGTAAAACTAATGATAGGGTCTATAAATTAATATTTTACACATGGGCCCAGATATTCAAAAAGGTTGCACATGGCGCAACAGTGTTGCACCATGCACAACCCACTGATGCGCCCCAGCACTATATTCAAAAAGGAAAAGTGCGCCCCACAAATCCCGAAGCGCGGGAGCGCATCAGTAATGTATGCAGGCACAGGTAGGGGGGATGTTCCCATGCATAACCTGCACAGCCCGATATTCAGCCCAGGATGTGCAGACCTATGCATGCGCAACCCCTACTTGCGCCAGCACAAAGTTAAGCCAAAAAAAAAAGGAACAACTGATGGCCACCCACAGGTGAGCTGCCACATTGCAGGGTGCAACATGGCAGCTGCCACCTGTGGGTGGCCACCCAAGTTCCAGCTGCACCTGGCAGTGCCCCCCATGCCCAATCATGGGCATATGTTTAAAAATAAAGTCCCTGTCCAATATCCCTGGTGGTCCAGTGGACCGCTATGTGCCCGAACACAGGCATCCGTAATAATAACCCCCCCGTCCAATATCCCTGGTGGTCCAGTGGACCGAATGCTGCCCAATCATGGGCATCCATTATAATAATACCCCCCCGTCCAATATCTCTGGTGGTCCAGTGGACTGAATGCTGCCTGATCACGGGCATCTGTTTAAATGAAACCTCCCCGTCCAATATCCCTGGTGGTCCAGTGGACCGAATGCTGCCCGATTGTGGGCATCTGTTATAATAATACCCCCCATCCAATATCCCAGGTGGTCCAGTGGACCAAATGCTGCCCAATCACAGGCATCTGTTTAAATGACCCCCCCATCCAATATCTCTGGTGGTCCAGTGGACCGAATGCTGCCCGATCACGGGCATCTGTTTCACAGAAAATGTCCTATTACCTTGGTGGTCTAGGGTACTCCCCTCCCCACCTGCCTACTGAGTCCCACCACTCCACTCCCCCCCAGTCAGCCGGCAGGCAGCAGCACCCCACCCGCCTGCCACCCCACCACCCGCTGACTGACACCTCAGTAGGGCTGCATGCCCATTGTTTCTGGCGTGAGCCAATGGGCGTGCAGCTACTCACACATTCTAAATATGTGAATGATTCATTCACATATCTGGAATGTGTAGTAGGTGTTGCAAGCCCATTGGCTCACACTGTGAACCAATGGGCATGCAGCCCTACTGAGGTGTCAGTCAGCGGGCAGTGGGGCAGGCGGGTGGGGTGCTGCCACCCGCCGGCTGACCGGGGGGAGCGGGGCAGTGGGACTCAGTAGGTGGGTGGGGAGGGGGTACCCTAGACCACCAAGGTAATAGGATGTTTTCTGTGAAACAGATGCCTGCGATCGGGCAGCATTTGGTCCACTGGACCACCAGGGATATTGGACAGGGGGGGTTTCATTTAAACAGATGCCCATGATCGGGCAGCATTCTGTCCACTGGACCACCAGGGATATTAAATGGGGGGGTTCATTTAAACAGATGCTCACAATTGGGCAGCATTCAGTTCACTGGACCACCAGGGATATTGGACGGGGGGGTTTATTATAATGGATGCCCGCGATCGGGCACATAGTGGTCCACTGGACCACCAGGGATATTGGACGGGACTTTATTTTTTAATAAATGCCTGCGATCGGGCTGCAGGGCATTGGTCCTCTGACGGCCGTTGCCTGGCAGGGTGCCAGTCAAGTCGCCGAGGATCAAGCACTCCGCATGCTAATGGGATGTAAATGGAGCCATAATTACATACAAATGGCCCCATGTGTGCCTTGCATAAATTATGGTTCCATTTGCATGTCACCTTTTGAATATCACAGGTGCTGTGAATGACACAATGGCACTTGCGCTAGCGCATCTCCATACTCCACTCTGGCCACTTGCGCTGGCACAGTGCCACTGCACCATACACAGCGGGGGTGGGCAGGGTGCGATATTCAAAGCTACTGGACCATGGTGCAGCTTCTTTGAATATCGCCCAAGCCACACCCCTGCGCAGCCATGTTGAGATGCGCCCAAGCTTGCGCCATAGCCTGGCGCAGTTTGAATATCTGGGCCGTGGTATTTAATTGATTGTTTTTTTTGGTTATCATTTGATAGAGAGGTTGGAGGGCTTTCCTTGTTTGCTGTGTAGCAGGCACATTCAAGGATGGTAAGGGGTTTGGGGATTATAAGGCTTAAAAGACATTCTGGGAATAAATTATCTTCGGATGGGTGTTGCTCTATAGCTCTTTTGTGTTGTTATCTATATATGCTGGCATGCATTTGTATATCTACCTTTACTTTTCTTCCCTTCCTTTTCTTCCCCACTTTTTGCTTCTTTATACTAGTTATCACTAAGATAATGAAACTAGATGACAGGGCTGCTGTGGATATTGCATTTGACAGATCTAAGAAATTTAGATGGAGGGGCCTGATCAAATACGAACAAGTACTTTAATATGGCTATTCCAAACACTCTAAATTGTGTATCTTTGAATGTGTGGGGTCTTAATCACAAACTAAAGAGATATTCTGTTATTAGACATCTCAAAAAATTATCCACTTCAATTGCATTCTTACAAGAGGCCCATTTAACAATGGAGCATTATAATCTCAAGGGAGTGGGTAGGTCAGGTATATGGTGCTGGTAACAGCTCTAAACAAGTGGAGGTTTTGATTTTGTTTGGCAGAAATATTGATTTTATTGTTCATAGCCAAGTTTCAGATCTGGGTGGGCATTATGTACTGATATCAGGTATGATAAGTGAAGAAATACATACTTGTATCAATGTGTATGGACCCACATCCAATGATCATAAAATATTCAACACAGTATTTGACCTTATCTGCAAGCATAAGGACATGATTGTCATAATAGCAGGGGACACTAATGCTGTGCTTAACCCTATGCTGGACATGTTTAGATCAAGACTACATTGGGACAGGGTAGATAAAGATTTAGAGAGTCTATTACAAAATGCTAAGTTAGTAGATGCTTGGACAATTTTGCACCCAGATGCACGAGAATATACATTTTGGTCTCCATGCCACAAGTCAGGCACTAGGATTGATTATATCTTTTTACCTGAGGGAATGCTTAGTAAACTACATTAATATTTTAAATACTGTAATCTCAGATCATTCTCCAGTTCTGATGAATTTTAATAGTTCTTTATATGACAAAAAAGATAGTAGATGGAGGATTAATAACTATTAACTGAACATCAGATGGTTAACACTATGAAAGAGCATATTAAGTATTTCCTTTCTCTTGATTCATAGGACACGTCTTGGAGTAACCTGTGGGATACATTAAAATGTAGGTTAAGAGGGGTGCTGATTGGCATTGGGGCAACCAACAAGAGGAAACATGTAAAAGCACAGGTTGAATTACTAGAGAAAATTGATGCAGTAGAACAGATTCTCAGGGATTCTGATTCAGAAGAAATCTGGATTTGCTGGTCTAAGTTAAAAACTGAATATAATGATAGCATTAGGGCAGAAGCAGAATTCGCAATCGGGTAAGCTAAACTAAACTATGTGGATTCAGGCCCTAAGGCATCTAGGCTATTAGCAATAAGGCTAAAGCAGAATTGTTCATCCACTAATATTTCATCTATATGAGAACAGGGTGATGGACAGATTGTCACAAACTTAAGGAAAATTAATCAGATATTTCATGATTTCTACTGGAAAATATATAATGAAGATACCTCAAGTAAGGGAATCACTCTTTCTGAATTCTGTGATGGGCTAACAATACTTACGGTAGCACAGAGTGATAGGGCTAAGCTAGAGTCCTTGATAACAGAGTGTGAAATTGTTCAGGCAATTAATTCTCTAAAACCAAATAAGGCTCCCAGGTCCTGATGGGTACTCAGCAATTTTTTTTAGGATCTTAGTTAAAGAAGTGGAGGCAATTTTAAAGAATGTTTTTAATGAAGCAGTGGAGAAAGGAAACTTATCAAGGGATCAGACCAGAGGGTTAATAATGCTTCTTCATAAAGAAGGAAAGGACCCACAGGACTGCAACAGTTTTAGACCAATTTCACTAATAAATGCGGATGTTAAGATCTTGGCAAGGGTATTAGCCAACAGATTAGATCCAGTTACTGCATACTTAATATCCACACAACAGACTGGGTTTTTGAAAGGGTGAATATCTTCAGAAAACACAAGAAAATGTTTTCATATTATGGAACAGGCGTACAAATATTATAGTCCTTGTGGCTTGTTATCTCTTGATGCAGAAAAGGCATTCAGTCGTATACTGTGGCCACACATCTTTAACACTTTGGAACTGTTTCAGTTTCTGGATATGTTTATAAAATGGGTTAAAATTCTTTACAAAAATCCATCTTCAGCTATAGTTATGAATGGTATGATTTCATCATATTTTACTATCAGGAGAGGCACTAGACAAGACTGTACATTTTCTCCACTTTTGTTTAATTTAACAATGGATCCCCTCATACATAAACTTAAAACAGATAATATCATAAAGGAATTCATTATGGGAGACCAAGACTTGCACACTTTGGTTTATGCTGATGATTAGTTGATAACAGTTGTTGAACCTAAAACTTAAATTCCTAGAATACTTGATATATTGAAGGAATATGGACAGATATCGGTATATAAATTGAACGTAAGGGAAAACAAGCTTTTTACCACTCAACAGATATTGTGTCAAGGTGGATGTGACTTCTCAAGGGTTGACTTGGACACAGGAATGTATTCATTATTTAGGTATTAAACTATACAAAACTGTAAGTAAAACAATATCTAAAAACTTGGTTTGCTTAAATCTAGAGTAATAGCTTCACTTGCTAAATGGGACAAACTGCCTTTGGGGAGGTGGGGTCGGCTTGACTTAGCCAAGATGAACATTCTGCCTAGAGTTTTATATATTTTCTCAATGATACCTTGTCACATAAATAAAAAATGGATTGAAGGGCTAAATCTGCAAATTTCAAAATACATCTGAGGATTTAAGAGTCCGAATGGCATATTATAAGCTCTCTGCAAACAAAAAAGAGGGATGGTTAAAGGCTCCAGACTTATTTCTTTACTATCTAGTGGCTAGACTATCTCAGATCTAGCACTGGGTTAGACATAATAATGACGAGGCTTACACTCCAGAATGGGTACTATTGGAAACATATTTGGTCAGGATGCAGTTTATGGATTTACGGGCCATAATTTATGCCAAAAAGATTATGATAAGGAATTCCAAAGTCATGCTAGACTCTATCAGAGTTTTAAGATATGCTAAATCGTTGGTCTTTATGGACCTTCCTATTTCTAAGAAACAACCAATTTGGAATAACACTAACGTCATGTTAAATAGATTCTGTTTATTTAACATAAACTGGATACAAAAGGAATCAGAAGGGTTCAAGATGTGGTTAAGGGTGATGATTTCATACCCTTTAGACTGCTTTACAACAAATATGGGATTAAAGAAGAAGAGAGTCCTTTTTATGAAAAATTGAAAAAAATCATTACATCTGCAATTCATTTAAATTCTGAGGCAGATGCAAACACCACAGGCTTCTTAGGTATCTTGCATTTATCTCCCTCAGTCTCACATATGCACGGTCTTCTTAAGTGTACTAGAGGACTGGCTCCAGAACAAATCAGATGGCGGCCCAAGAACTTGAGGTAAGTACCAATGACTGGAACTGGGGAAAGATTTAGTCATTTTTGGCCAAAGCATTTAACACAGTTAATCTAAAAACAATGCACTTCAAAACAATACACAATTTATATTATACTTCCCATGTCAGGTATAAAATGGGTCTACAAGATAATCCAAACTGTAATAAATGTAATTCAGTTGCAGGAACATTGAGACATGTTTTGGGAATGTACATTAGTTAAATCTTTATGGGATCAGGTAAGAGACATGTTTTCAGATTGTTCTATTATATATGATAGTATAAATATAGAAACCTGTGTTATTGGTCATTTTGATGAAAACACCCATTGGACACTAGAACAAAGTATTCTTTATTACTGATTGGGTTATAAATCAGAAATATTTTGCTTAAGTACTGGGTAGAAGAGAAAATGTCATCCTTTCAAGAGTGTAAGTCACAGTTATTGGAAAATATCAAAATAGAGAAACTGGCCTTAGTCCTTAACTGTCTTAGTAATAAATTAGATTGTAGACTAGGCACCCTCTATAGGTTACTCTCTGGGAATCTCAAGACCTGTCATTCAAACTCTTAAGTAAGAAACTGTTTAGCACATTAAGTACTTAATACACTTTACATGTTGTATGTAAAATCTCCTACTATTAACAGTAGATACTTAAATGTACTTGTTTCTGACAAACACTAGAAGTAAAAGAGCAACACTTTACCTGTCATTTTCATCTCCCTTAAGTTCTTCTTTTACTCTCTGTCTTCTTTCCTCTTCTTTCCTATTATTATAGTAATTAGAATAATTGAAAAGTGATTGTATTTGAATAAGGAGATACTGATCTGAATATGATGTTTTCTTCTAATATGTCTACATAGGATATGTTAGAATTGTATTACTTGGGTTTCATCAAAATATAGACTATTTTGTGTTTTATTTTGTATAGAATTTAGTAATATGTAAATTCAAACTATATTTTGTATGTTTAATGTACTACTGATGGTGTATTTGTACTTATTTTTAAATTATTGTATTAATTAATACAAAACAATAGAAACCTACTGAGAAAAAAAAAACAGGGAGGTCATGAGTTTATCCCACCCAAAAAATGCAGAATAGCCTGGGACATAAAATAAACAATGTATGTACAATACACATAGAGATGATACAAGGTGGAGGAGGCCAAGGGGAAGAGGACTGGAGGGGTGGGGAAGGGGTGGAGAGCAGCAGTGTGGGGGGGGAGAGAAAAGATTATTTTTTTAATCTTGAAGGGGGCTGTAAGCCTCACTATTCCATACATATCAATAATATTTAGATGGTTCAGTAGAGACCAATATTCAGCACATGTAACAGGGAAAGGGCCCCTGTCTGTCTCCTCATTGATCTCTATGAACAGGTTCAGGGTACCAAGTCAGCTGATCCAGTAAGCTTCTTGCTCCAAAAGGAGTTTATCCCAGTTATCCCTTTTTGGGGTTGATTTATGCTCTTGATCCCGAAGAACCATAGGGCAGTTACTCGATGAGAACCAAAACTGAATTTGTTCACTTGCATTCATGAATTTCCAAATTACTCCTTTGCAAACAGAACTTCTTAAGAAATTCAGCTGATGACTCTGTTCAAGTTGAAGTGTCAGGGTAAATGGCCAGCAGCTCTTCAGTTCTTCACTGCTTTTTTGTTACATTCATAAAAATAAAGTTGAATTTTGGAAGAAACTCTGTTTGTGAAGGACTACTTTGGATATCCGTGAGTGCAAGTGCTAAAAGTTGATTTTGGTTTTGATTTACTTACTGTTCTTTGGCATACCCACTTCACCTGCACCAGTAGAACACTTCTGAAACTATGGTTCAACAGCCATTTGTATAGCAGTTACCTGACGACCTGCAGCCTTGAAGTGATTTGCTACATTTGAGGTGTCATCATTAGTTTAAATCAATGACTTATACTTAGCAATCCATTTTATTGACTGATTGAGTAGTGATTCCCACATATCCCAGATCCAATGGGTATTTGATAAAATAGATAACACACATTGTAGATCAAGCAATCCTGAGCATAATTTTTTTCTATCCTGTATGAGTTATTAATCTCAAGTAGCATGTAGGTATTCTCACATAACAATTACCACTGCAGTCATTGGTGGGCCAAAAGTAGAACCTGATGCCTTATGTAGAGCAACCTTAGTGGTCAGTGTGTACAACAGCATCCTTCCATGTTTTCTTTTCTTTTTTTTTTGTCAGAATTAGTGGGTCCATGGTGAAAGTTTCTGCACCCCTTTGAGTTGATCTGAAAATCCACTTATTGCTCATATACTGTACCTTGCTGTTGTTTTTTTTCCTTTTACAATTGGCTAACGAAAGTATTGCATATAGCCATAGAAACATAGAATTTGTCTGCAGAAAAGGACCACTTGGCCCACCTAGTCTGCTCAGATGGTCCCTGCTAGGGCTGGACAAAATTAGCAAATTCCAGTTACGCAGAATTTTCATGAAATTCCATGTAATTTCATGAAATTTCATGAAATATTACGGAATTTTCATCATATTGGAGCAGTGTGCACAGCTGGGAGGATGCACAATTTCTTCAGGCGTCCCACACCTACCTTATTCTAGGGCCATCTGTGGTGCATGCCTGAATGGCTAATATATTTCCTGGGAGGGTCCTGCGGCCACCCTCTGACCAGTGCCACTGTCCTTGTAGGGTAGACTGATGAGGGTGGACCGTGACCCCCCATCTGGGTCTGTGATCCCCCCAAGTTGCCACAGGATGGACACAGTCTGACCCCTCATGCTGCTCACTCCAACTGCTCCTTCAAGACCTGTGAAAAATAAATCTCTATCATCTCTATCCCCCTGTCCTTTACTTGCCCTTTGTCTTCTATCCCAAAAAAGGGGGTCCCATAGTAGGCATAAATTCCCCAATATCTCACCACCAATCCCCCCTTGGAATGCATAAGGCTCTCATACCACTGACAACCAGAATGCCTACAGCTGTCCTTGGTCCCATGTCTCTCACTTTCTGCCAGTGCTTCCTGTGAATCGGTGACCAGATGAGAACTTTATGTGCCACCAGTGGGTGATGGAGCGCAGACATCCTTTGTGTCTAGCAGCAAGCCCTGCCTCCAACAAAACCCCTCGTCTTCACCCCTGAGGTAGGTTGCTTCCTGTGGTATGAGCTCGCCTCTGTCCATTCAATGAAGGGATGCCCACCTCACTACCTGCCATGGTGCCATCCGGGGAACCTGCAAGAGACAAAGGACAATCAATGCCAGTGCTGACAACTGTAGCTCAAGAATGCCTGGGACCTCCAATGTCCCCAGTGCCTACATTTCCCCATTCATCCTCCTAGGCTCTTCACATGCTTGCTTTCAACTCTGACGGGAATGCTTCTAAACTCCTGTGCCTCCAACCCCACCTGTTGGATAGCACCTTCAGTATAAATGAAAGTTATAAGCCACCACCAGCTTACCATCTTTATGCTGAAAGAGCACCTCCCCCTCCTCAGGCAGGCTGCTTAAGCAGGCCTCTATCCCTTGAGACCTGACAAGATGAATTAGGAAGGGTCTCCATTGGGCCACAGCTGCTCATTCCCTTCTGAATCATCTTGCTCTTCCATCCCACATGAAAGCTTGGTACTCTTAAGCCCCCACATCCTCAGCTAGTAAACGCGAGGCCCTTGTGGCTTGAGCAGCCTGAGTGGGCTCCAAAGCCTGGAGTGACTCGCTGCTGCCTAAATAAACCCCGCTGTATACCCATTGTACTACACTACTGTACTGGGTATTAGCCCAAGTTCCTGGGGTGGGACAAGAACCCATGTTTTCCAATCTCCAGCTCCCCAGAGGTGAGATGCTGTCTACTGAGACACTGCTGCTGCCCTGGGTCTTATCCTAAGCCACAGTACCTCAGCTGGGATCCAAAATACCAAAGGCCAATGTACCTATGTACAATGGGCTGAAATTGCCAGACTGATGGGACGCCTCCCTCTGGCTGCATGTGGCGGTGTCATGAACCAATCCCAAGACCCTTTTGATACTCCAGAGAGATGACATTCCACCACCCTCATTGACTGCCCTTCTGCTTTTTGGCCCAATTGATGTATGCCTACCCTGATCCATTGGAAATCAGCTAAGTACCCAGACCCCTGCTGATTCCTGAGTTATGGGGTCATGCTCTACCCCAAGGTGGGAGTCTCCCATGTCCGCAGTGTCATGGAGTTACCAATGCCTCTACAAAGGAAGGCATATGCCCTCCATCAACAATGTTGGGTACCTGGACAGTTAAACTGAAATTACTGCAGGATACAATTTCTTACCTTCTCATAATTCACTAAAGGGGGGCCTTTGGCCACACAACCAGAGATAGCACCAAATAATTGGACTGAAAAGGACATACCTGTCCCACAGCCTTGACCCCAAGAATGCCACCCCCACCCACCTTTGGGAAGAACTCAAGGAGTGTGATCCCTTATGAAACCTGTCACTGCCCATGCTAGTGCCCATTGCACCATGCCCCTATTCCCCAAACTGACCTGAACAGCTTCCCAGACCATTCCATAACACTGGTTCTGTGGTGTGGCCCCCCAGCAGCCCATACCCTGATGGAAGGTGACCCTGCCATTGATACCCAGGCACCCTCCTCTAGTGTCCCTTCTAGGCCCTTTCCATATGTGCCTGCAGGGTAACCTGCCCATTGGCTGGCAAGCGACCCTGCTGGCCCATGGTGTCAATATCTAGCCTAAACAGGGCATCACCTGGCTATGGAAATCTATCTGTCCTCATTCCAAGGGACCTAGATGTCGCAATGCCCAACCTTGCATGTAACCCGGATCAACTCGCTCACTGGGGACTCATGTTCTAACAAGCTCATCCCTGCTGGCTCCTTCTCTAGGAAATCCTCAAGGTAGTGGACCAGTACCAATTCCTCATGACCTACCCACCATCCAATGGACAGGGAAACTGAACCACTGAAGGTGCATCCAGTACCACACCCCCTTGGCAAGCTATTGTCCCCCTGCCATTGCCACATAATGCCTGCTCTGGCCTTCCCAGTCCTGGCCCTGGTCTTGCTAGCACCCCGGTGGCTCAGTGAAACTATTCACTTTAAACAGCTTGTGCCCTGTGGGTGAATGTGGTTGTTTTCATCCCCTTCTGACCCAGAAGATAATACTGGGCATGCACTCCTGCCACAATCAGGTGGGCTGCTTTGCTGCCTTGGGGTTAGGACCCACTAACATATGAAAACCCAGAGCCTTGTAGAAAGAGGTCTGATATGAAAGACCACTTAGGGAATAGTGTTTCTACAGATGGCCACAGAAACTAGATAAGTTTCAAGTGAGAATAGTTCAGATTCATTCTTCAGCAACCAGTTTTGTGCAACTTCCAATTTCTTTTTTTATGTTTAGTTAACTGTAAACCTATTGCCTAACTGTTAATAACTCCTGTTGTAAACCTTGTAGCTTTATAAAAAGGACATTACAGCTGCTACATGCAGTATATCTCCTTCACCACCACAACAAAGGCATATGAGCACATAATGCAGTAGGACTGGAAGTCTGCCAATGGCAGCTCTCTAAACCAATGCCTCTGTTATCCTCTTCAAAGTAGATAGATACCACAGCAGTAATGTCCTCTTTTTCTTTTTTCTTTTTTTGCAAGGAGGGAATATGTGGGTTGGCCAGCAATTGCCTTCTACTTGTCGTGGGACTGTTCAATTTCAAAATGCCAGTGTCCATCTTGTTATAATATTATATTAGCTGGCATCAGGCCCAGCACTTTCTTGGCCTGCGAATGATAATGGCATAGACCACTAATGCCTCCATTCAAATATCATAAGTGCCAAGCATTTTAACACCCATTCCCTGTTGTTGCTCTGCTGCCTGACTGTTACCATCAGGTGTGTCCCCACTGCCTAGTCCCAGATGGCATGAGTCTAGATTCATTGCCAGGGTCACCCACTTGAATGGAGTGCTGTTAGTGGCCAATGCTACTGCCCTCTGCACTGACGCTGTGCCCTACAGCTCTGGAAGCTGATGGACCAGTCCCTCTTGTTTGTGAGGATGCAGTCCTTTCCACTACACCACACAGCTGGCACCCATTCAGTAGGCAGTGCCGACTCTTACAGTCGCGGGCCCTCCCTAGCCCCTGGCAGTACTGGAACTAACTCTCAACACCAGGGCTTGCCCTGCAATGGATGGCTTCTGCCTGTTGCTGGGCCCCCTAATGACTTGTACCATCCCACTGGGGCCAGTCCAACCACCCTGTTCTGCACTGTGGCCCCTATTATATGACCCCTCCCACATTAAAACCCCAAAATATCCTGCGACCCCTTCTGCTTACTTGGGCCCAATGGAATGGAATGCTTGTGTCTGGGCCTCTTGTTAGAAGAGGGAAGCACTCCACTGGAAGCCAAAAATACTCCTGATAAACATACAATTCAGCCATCTTTAAGCAACAGCAGGTGGACACTGATGCTGACTTATATCCTCTCAGTTCTTAGCCATGAGAATCACCTTGCACTGGCAGCATGCACAGGGCTTCCAGATCTACATGGAGTCCTGTATTTTACAGGGAAATGAAGCCACCTACAGAGAAATTGGTCCCTACCAACTTGCATTGGTTACACAAGAAACACAGACATTTGACTTCAATGATAAGTAATGTAAACTACAGGAAAACTAAGGAAAATTACCCAGAAGTTACATGGAAACTGCCTGATCAGTCAGGGAGCACTGCATGAGATGCAGGTTACAGCCCTGGGAAACAAACCCCCACATCAGTTGCTTGAAGGTTTGCTTTAAAATCTTAATATTGAATGGCAAACTCACTGACTGTGGAACACAGGACTTTTGAGAAACAAAATGAGGACCTGTTCCACACAATGTGGGGCAGTTCAGAGGTATGAACCCTGCACTAACAGCGTCCAAGGGTATCGTAATGCTCACTGAGTTACTGATTCTGCAATTGCCACCCCTAAGATGGTGGCTCCGTGTGGCCATCCCTATCTTGAGTGACCACTCTGAATGCTCCTCCAGCAACTCCAATGAAGCCTGGGTCAAAGACTGTAGCCTTATTAAACAGTGTGAGGGTATGATCCAGCTGGGTCATCTCGCTGCTGTCCAAAAAGGGGGGGACAGCAGAATGCCACTGCAAAAACTAAGATCTCCTTGATAAGGGCCCCCCAGCTTTGGCCTATGGTGGAGCTGCCTTTACCAAGATGGTTGCTGAGATCTCGTGGTACTCGAGATCTCTGGCCATCAATCAGAGGTCGGGAAAGGGGCACATGGCCCAAGCCCCAAAAACACAGACATGGAATTTGAAGAAAGAAGGCTAGCCATGGTCATCACCCCCCGGTCTGCCCTGGATTACCAGACCACATGAAGAAAAGCTGTCCCACTGTACCGACAGATCCCTACAACCTGAGAGAGTGACCAAGGCAAGAACCATGTTGCACCACGTGACCATGAACCTGACCCCCAGCGACTCTGTGCTAGCCTGCAGAAAACCCAGGGAGTGATCTCAGGAGAAGAGGGCCAGGCCAGGCTGCTGGGGTCTCCTGACAGCTCCTGGAGCCAAACCTCCACCACAACATCCACTCCAGAGACTGGATGCTGTAGAGTTGCATCTGTCTGAACACCCAAAGATGCCTGCTATACACTGCAGTAGAACTGGGAACCAGCACCCCCGTGGCTCCAAGGTAAGGAACAATCTGGGAAGTGATGCACACTTCCTGAAATCTAGTAGTACATACTATAGTGACTTGCCGATATGACTATGCAGCCGGAGGGGGGACTCAACCAGCCTTAGGGAAGAAGAGGAACCCAAATGCTGGTCCTGAGTAACAGAGCCTGGTTGGGCCTGCTGGAACTCCCAACCGCATTCCCCCACCACTTCCCCAGTGATAAGGCACTATAAACAAGTGGCACTACCAGAAACTGCATGGCAAGTAGAGGTGAATCAGCCTGTTGTAGTTGCTGAATACAGGTGAGGCCGACTAGGCACAAGTGCCTCTTTCCAGGGGCAACCCAGGAGCAATGGGGAGGAAAAAGACTTTGCTCAGTCACACAGTATGCAAGCAGAGGTTATGGGAATCAAACCCAGCTTTGCTGGATGAACCATGTTCACTACTGCTGGATGAACCGGCTCACTACTCTAACTTTTAGGTTATGACAAAATATAGAGAGTCTGGATTTGAACCCAAGGCCTTTGGGTGTTCCCCTCCTCTAAGTGCTCATCTTCTCCCCCAACTATTAGGTCCAGAGAAGGCCCTTATCTCACTGTGACTGCTGGTTGTTTAGCAGTTGTTTCCTATCCAAAGGAAGGGGAAGAAAGAGGGTGAATTGCCAGCCTCCAGATTCCATAGCCCTTCTTTCTCCTCCCCCTTTCAGATGCCACCACCCTGTAGGAGGCCTAGGTGGTACCTCCCCTTGCAGCATTGCCAGGGCCTACTGCCCATCCCAAGAGAAGGCACCCTTGTACTTCCCTCAGGTCTTGGGGTGGACTTCCCCAGACAAATGGCTGACTGCTGCAAGGTTTTTGCAGCCTCTCTATTTGTTAAATTGTTTGAAAAGTTTCAAAATATTTGGATGTCTATAGCTCCACTGCTATTGCAGGTAGAAACTTATGGATCTGGCATGTATACCAAAGTAAACATGTCCTGGAATTGAATTCAGCTGTATAAATGTGGTTTAGTAGGTTAAAATGTACTGTGGCAACTTAAGAAATTACTAATTGGCAATATTTGCTCAAATATTCCTAAAAAGAAATTCCAGTCATATTGGTCCTTGGAAAACAGGAGATGATGAAAGGTTTCATACCTTTTATTGGACCAACAAGTGTCTTATACAAAGAAATAATTATAAACAAGCTTTCAGGGCCTCACATGTCCCTTCTTCAGGCGAATAGCAAAACTGAGCAACGTAAGCAGTATTTGTATCTACTGAGGAGCAATTTAAAAAAAAACAGCAGGAAATGAAGTAGAAAAGTGATACAAGGGGCCCAGAGATGAAAGTCTTTATAAGACGCAAAGTGAAAAATTATGTGTGAGAAGAAATGGGGGGGGAGACTAAGTAGGAACAGCTCAATAGGAGATGAAAGGAAGCTTGAAAGGGAAAAAAAGGACTAGACAGGAACACAGATAAGAAAGATCTGAGATCAGAGGTTGGCTGTAAGGGTAGAATAGACAGGAGATGCCTAAAAAATGCATGGAAGTCAAGAATTTAGAAGAAACAAAAGAACAAAGGCAGAGATAAATGGAGTGTGAGGTAGTATAAACCATAGGTGTGGGGCCAGCCTGGTGGCGCTGAGGGTTGAGGCACTGGACGCCTTACCTCGTGTCATGCCTGTGACCCATGTTCAGGAACGGACATGGGGTGCCAGGGGTTGGCGGGGAGGAGAAGGATTGAGCATCCCCAGGACTGTTCTCCTTCTCTGAGGAGGGGGAATCACAGTGCTCAGTGATTGCCTGCCACCTAGCAGAGGCTGGGAGGTGGCATGCCAGCATTGAATCTGTGGGCGAGAGTCTGCAGCAGGTGCTTGGTGAAGATACACATGGGAGTGTGTGCACCGCTGGTACCATTGCATGCCAAGACCTTGGGGGAAGGAAAGAGGAAAAATGGGAGTCCTCTGCGAGGATGACAATGGTCCCCTCTGTGACGGCCCTGGAAGGCACCTCCCCAAACACTAAATCCGGTCCGGTGGGTTGAGTCACTCCCCACCCCCTGCCACGAAGGGCAAGTCATGGGGTCTAGGGGAGGAGGTCTCATACCCAGTGCTGAGTGCGAGGGAGATGTCAGAAGGGATGCAGAGGACTCCAGTAGAGAAAAATAGATAACTGCACAAAAAAAAAAAACAGTAGGTGTGAAAACAATCAGGGAGTGGGCAGGACTAAGCTGAAGAGTTTGTGGGAGAGGCAGGGAGGAAGTAAGGTACAGGTAAAAAAAGCAGATTAGGCAGGAACTCAGAAAAAAACAAGAGAAATACAGAACCAAAATGTGATAAATAATGGCATGATTTAGTCCACAATAAAAAGAGAATTACAGTTTACCATAGTGTGTCATAAATCCAATGCCCTGATTCAGTCCAGAAATCTTAGATTTAAATTGTTTAATATATTTCAGTTTCCATATCTTTCTGTCCTGTGTATTTCTGAAGTTGACTCTTAGTATCAAGCTAGATAAATCCAAGAGAGAGTGATCTGTTTGTGAAAAATGGTTTCCTACTGGTGTGCTGCTAACCTGGTTTACTATTGTGTGACGGTGGTGATTCATCCTGGTTTTTAGTGGTTTACTAGTTTCCCCAATATATCATCCATTTGTGCACTTTTTGCACTCAATTAGGTAAACAACACCACTGGACTGACATGAGTGGGATCCATTAATTTGTATTATGTTGTTCTGGCTTGTCTTGATGGTGGTCTGTGTGCATATGTGGGTGCAGGTCTTACATCTTGCCATGTTGCATGGTGTTGTCCCTCTTTTTCCTCAGTTATTATGGTCTGCTGGGAGTTTGTTATGAATTATTATGTTCGAGAGGCTGGGGGACTGCTTATAGGCAGTGACAGGTGGTTCAGGGAAGATGTCCTTCAGTGTTTCATCTTTTCTCAGCATGGGTTGTAGTTCTTTAATAATTTGCTGAAGGGGTTTTAGAATGGGGCTGTAAGTAACCACTAGGGGTGTGGAGTAAGTTTGATGTTTTTGCCTGTATTCCAGCACATTGCCTCATGGTATTTGTATGGCCCATTCAAATTCTCTATCAGTTTGTCTTGGAGAATGGCCCTGCTGAATTAGGGAATTCCGAAGTGAGGAGAGCTGTCTGTCTCTTGTTCTCTCATCGGAGCAGATTCGATGGTATTGAATTGCTTGACTGTAGATTATAGATTTTTTTGCATGATTTGGGTGGAAGCTGGAATTATGCAGGTAGCGGTGTCTGTCTGTGGGTTTTCTGTAAAGAGCAGTTTATATATGTCCATTATTAGTGATACTGACTGTGGTGTCAAGAAAATGTATGCTGGTGGTGGAGTATTCAATAGTGAGATTTATAGAGTAATGAAAGTTGCTAAAATCATGATGGAATTTTTTGAGAGAGTCTTCATCTTCTGTCCAAATCAGGAATATGTCATCAATATATTGGAGGTAGACAGATGGTTTATAGGGGTGGTGTTTAAAAAAATCCTCCTGTAATCAGGCCATGAACAAATTGGCATGTGGTGGTGCCATTTTAGTGCCTGTGGCTGTACCCATGATCTATAAAATGTGCTTGCCATTAAAAGTGAAATTGTTGTGTGTCAAAATGAATTTTATTTGGGTGCTGATGGCGGTTCCTGGAACGTCTCCTGCTGATGTGTTTTCTTAAAAAATTTCTGACATGCTGCTATGCCGTCTTCATGTGGGATATTAGTGTACAAGGCAGTGACATCCATTGTCGCTAGAATAGGGTAGGGTGGCAGTTGTCCAATTCATTTCAACTTCCGAGGAAATCTGTGGTGTCCTGAATAAAACTGCTAGTAGCTCTTACTAGTGGTTTGAAAATGAATTCAATGAGTACTGAAATGTTTTCAGGGAGTGTGCCAATGCCAGAGACGATGGGTCATCCTGGATTCCCTGGTTTGTGTATCTTGGGTAGCATATAGAATGTCCCTGGGGAAGGTTTGTTTGGAATTAGTATTTTTAACTGTACTTAGTTGTTGATCTGAAATATTTCTGGATGCATAATAGGAAATGCCTCTTGAATTCCACTTGTGGAATTTAACTTTCACAAAGTACTTATTACCACTGAATCACCTCACTTGAACTACCATCATGGCCCTGCAATACCCCCCAACACTCCTGTGGCAGTGATGCCCAGCATCATGCTCCATCAGGACTAATGATATCAGATACTTCTGTCACAATGGTGAAAGTAGAAACTAGTTGTAAGGCTTGAGGCTTGGAGTCACTTGTTGCCACTGTTTTCAGATAGTAAAAATGTACACTGTTATCTACAGGGTTGTTAAAAGTCAGCAGGTGGCCCTGTACAGAAACAATGCTGCATGTGCATGTGCTTCCACAAGTCATTATGTCATTGAGCTCTAGTAGTTAACTGGCATATTGCAAGAATTCAGACTAGTGCACAGGGATGTCCATGACTATTCTCATGATTTGTCACTCAAGATAGTGACCTGACTCTTGGCACAACTATACATTTACTATGGAGCCTCCTGTGACTGTTGCCTTACTGCCACTTTACCCAGCCTTTACCTTCCTCTACAATGGCAACTCAGGTGTATAACTGTGAAAAATGTATGGCCATAGCTTAAACAAAAGTATCACAACATTCCACAATTTCACAACAGCTCATAAAAATAAACTTTAAGTACTGATGTTAGTTTGGAATCTTTGGCTGCTTATTAATTGGCCAGCCTTTGAGCAAGAAATTAGAGTTGACACATACATCCTCTTTTTTTCCATATTGTTTTTTCTCCCAGCTGGCAGCTAATTTCTCAGGGATATACCCTGTTCACAAGGATATACCCTGATATGGATGAACCCACCCATCATACAGTTGGCTACCATTTTTTTTTTGCCAATTTTTTTTTTTTTTGCTCATTTCTTCTGCTGGGATTGATGCTTCTGTCAGTCTCACACAGCCAGCTTTCCCTGAGGCAGGATCGAGCTCCCTGACCCTGCCGCAGGTGATGCTGCATTAGTGGAACCTGTTGGCAACTCCCCCAACCAAGATGAACTGCCAAGTGGCCTCCCAACATGACTTATCTGGCTTGCTTCTGAACCCAGTTCATCAGCATGGCTGCATGATGCTCTGCTGCTGGACTATGGGGGTGGTGTCAATGCCTAATATTTAGGGTCAACAAACCTAGCAAAATTGTTGGTACTGTATTTCATTCTCTAGTTTTAATGTTAAAGGGGCTTAAAATTCTGCAGTTTACATGATTGTGAAATGAAATGTTAAAACTTCCAAAGCTTTGGAGGCTTATTACTCAATCACCCTTAGAGACAGATATCAGAAACTTAATATACTTCTGCATGGATTTCAGCAAAGTCACCATACCAACAGTGGTCCAGTTTGAACAAACACTTTTAATATTAGATGGAAATAACTGAACCCACAGTATTAGAAATTTCACAAAATGTTTTATTTATTTTACAATTTTTGGTCAGGAAAGACACACTAAGCCAATGCTCATTTGCAGGTGCATCCTGGGAGCACAGGGAAGTTAAGTGACTTGCTCATGGTCAAGGCTCCTACTTTTCTGTGGCACAATATGACCAAGTTCTGCAGCAAGATTACCATTTGCAGCAGAACTTCTGAGGTGGTGGTTTGTAATTTCTGTGGACGTTCTGTGGCACTAACGAACTACCACATCACAGTGTCAGCTTGTCATCCTGACTTTATGTCCATGGCAATGGTTATAGCAATCAGGATGGGGAAGCACAGTAACACTAGTTCAAAAAAATAAGAGACTTATAGAAATCATTTTATGCCTAAAAAAGCAAACAAAAAAAAAAATCTATCCCTTAATGTTCTAGCCTATTGCATAAATGTAATATGCAGAGGGGACCTTATGTGATAAATAAGGAATTTCTGTACTCATGCTGTCTACACCACTCATGAGGTCCCCACTGTGTGTCACTTATATATTTATATATGCTATCTACACCACTCATGAGGTCCTTACTGTGTATCACTTATATATTTATATGCAATCTGTAACATACATACAAATATGTGTGTTTGTGTGTATGTATATAGTGAGAGAGAGAGAGAGATATACTGTATGTGTGTGTGTGTTTTTGTGTATATATGTATATATACAGATACATACATATACGTGTGTGTGTGTATATATATATATATATATATATATAGATATATATATATATTCATGGCAAAAAAACTCCATTAATGCATCAGTTAGGGTTCTTACACAGCGACAAAGGCAGGGAAATTCAGTGTTAGGGTTTGAAATCCTAACTCCGCATTCCCCCCACCACCACCACACACACACACATACATGCAAGTAGGGGAAGGACCAAGGCAACACAACCAATCACAGACAACCAGCAGGAGATGTATACTTCCATTACTGTAGCAAGTAGGGGACAAAAGTCAACTTCAGGTATCATACAGTATTTCCAAATTTGTTCCAGCAGGTTAGTTCACCTAAAGGTGAAGCAAGCTGTCAGTATTGAAAACTCTACCTCGCTTCATTTTTGACATATGGGTGCCAAAAGGCATGATGGGCACCACCATGTTAGCCTATGGCAAATTGCTCAATTTCAAAACACTGTAACTTTGTGATCCTTAACTATTTTTGCACCAAACCAGCAAAAGGCACATCTGTGGGATGAGGGCCGGCACACTGCAAATTTCAGCCCAAAGTACCCAACTGTTTGCTTGCAGAAGGATGGCAAAGATGTGCAGTTATCTTGAGCATAGTTTTTCCAAATACTTATGCAAACACAAAAGTGTCACAAATGGAAATATGAAACTTTTGCATTTGCAAAAATATGTAAAGTGCTTTTGCAAAACAGTTTTGCAAACACAAAAGTTTTGCAAATGTCAAGCATGAAACTTTCACACTTGTGAAAGTGTTTTGCAAAACTATTTTCAGAAAATGCCCAAAATTCTGTTTGGGGGCTTCTAAACCCCGAAAAAGCATATGTGTAGTCTGTGCTGTGTGCTGGTGGCAGCATGGGGCCCAAGCTGCCCAGTTGTCCATAATCAATATGTGTTTGGTGGAGCTTGAAACTTCCAGTATGAGCATTAGGACTGATGACCTCATGCGAGACCCCAACATCTACTGCTGCGTAGAAGATGGCAGCATGAGGGTGGGGTCTTGTGGTTTAGGAGTTGCATGTTATTTTTGCTACCTTCTGCTGGTTGTCTGTGATTGGTTGTGTTGCCTTGGTCCTTCCCTTACTTGCATGTATGTGTGTGTGTGTGTGTGGTGGTGGGTGGGGAATACGGAGTTAGGGTTTTGAACCTTGACACTGAATTTCCCTGCTTTGTCGCTGTGTAACAACCCTAACTGATGCATTAATGGAGTTTTTTGCCATCAATTTCCTTTCTTTTTGAAAATGTGAACTATAAATAGTGAATGATGTGTCTTGGTGGGAGTGCGGAGCCCAACCACCAAGCTGCCCATTCCGTCATAATCACATGTGTTTGGGGGAGTGCAGGCCCTCTGGGCCCTGTGCTCCCATGTAGACAGGAGCAGAGCTCCACAGTGCAACCTTGTAGTGTAAGAAAACCTCTTAACAGTGATTTGCCATGCTAAGAGTGACAGTAACGGTAACGGTAATGCTAACAGTAACATTAATGGTAACACTAATGTTAATGCTAGCAGTAATGGTAATGCTAACGGCAATGGTAACGGTAACGCAAACACTAACGGTAATGCCAATGGTAATGGTAATGGAAATGCAAATGGAAATGCAAATGGTAATGCAAATGCAAAAGGTAATGGTAACTCAAATGGTAATGCAAATGCAAGTGGAAATAGAAAAGCAACCGGTAACAGTAACAGGAATGGTAACGCAATTGTGAACATTAACGGAAATGGTAACGCAAATACAAATGGTACCGGTAACAGTAATGCTAACAGTAGAGGTAACAGTACCAGAAATGCAAATAGTAATGGCAACGCTAACAGTAACGCTAACGCTAACAGTAACATTATTGGTAAAGTAAACACAAATGCAAATGATAATGGTAACACAAACACAAATGCAAATACTAACGAAAATGGAAACAGTAATGGTAATGCTACAGTTAACGCTAACAGTAATAGTAATGCAAACATAAATGCAAGTGCAAATGATAACGCAAATGCAAGTGGTTACAAAAACAATAACGCAAACAATAATGCAAATGCAAACACAAATGCGAACGGTAACGCAGACAATAATGGTAACGCTAACAGTAATGTTAATGCTAATGGTAATGTTAACGGTAATGCACACGCTAATGGTAATGCTAACAGTAATGCTAAAGGTAACATAACAGTGATGCAAAAGCAAACAGAAATATGAACGCTAATGTCAATGGTAGAGCAAACGGTAACGGTAATGCAAATGCAAACACTAATGGTAATGCCAATGCAAATGAAAACGTAAATGCAAACACAAATGCTAATGGTTATGGTAATGCAAACGCAAACAGAAACTCAAACAGAAATGCAAACGATAAAGGAAATGCAAATGCTAATGGTAATGGTGATGCAAATGCAAAAGCAAACAGTAATGGTAACGGTAACAGAAATGCAAATGCTAATGGTGACACCTATGGAAATACAAATGCAAACCGTAATGCAAACAGTAGTGCAAACAGAAATGCAAATGGTAACGCTAACAGTAATGCTAATGCTAATGGTAACATTAACAGTAATGCACACGCTAATGGTAATGCTAATAGTAATGTTAAAGGTAATGTAACAGTGATGTAAAAGCAAACAGAAATGCAAACACTAATGTTAATGGTAGTGCAAATGGTAACGCTAACAGTGACACAAATGCAAACACTAATGGTAACGGTAATGCCAATGCAAACGAAAATGTAAATGCAAACACAAACACTAATGGTTATGGTAACGCAAATGCAAACAGAAACACAAACAGAAATGCAAATAATAATGCAAATGCAAACGCTAACGGTAACGGTGATGCAAATGCAAAAGCAAACAGTAATGGTAATAGTAACAGAAATGCAAACACTAATGTTGATGCCTATGGAAACACAAATGCAAACCATAATGCAAACACAAGTGCAAACAGAAATGCAAATGGTAACGCTAATGGTAATGCTAACGGTGACACAAATGCTAACACAAATGATATAAACAAGAGCGCAAATGCAAACAGAAATGCAAATGCTAATGGCAATGGCAGCAGAAAAGCAAACGCAAATAGTAACACTCATGGTAATGATGAAGCAAACTCAAACAGCAATGGTAATGGTAACACCAACGCAAACGTCAACGCAAATGCAACCACTAACAGTGATGGTAACAGAAATGCAAATGGTAACAGTGACACAAACACTAATGGTAATGGTAACGCCAATGCAAATGTCAGCAGAAATGCAACTGGTAACAGTTACAGTAACTCAAATGGAAATGCAAATGCAAATGCAAATGTTAACGCGAATGGCAATGCAAATGCAAACAGTAATGGTAACACTGACGCAAAAGCAAACGTTAATGGTAACAGTAATGTAAACACTAACGATAATGCAAATGATGACGCAAACATAAACGCAAATGGAAATGGTAACAGTAACCCTAACGGTGATGCAAACAGAAACGCTAATGCAACCGGTAATGGAAATGTAAGCGCAAATATAAACTCAAACAGTAACGCTAACTGTAACACTAATGTTGAAGCAGTCGCAAAGCGAAACTCTAACAGTAATGTTAATGCACATGCATTGTGTCCGAAACAGGTACATCAAGAAGCACAGTGAATACAAAGAATGTGGGCATAATAGTGGCCCTCGGACAGGACAATGAGCTCTTGGAATACTAAATTGCTTATATCTCAGAAATCGTACTAGGTAGAAAAAAAATTAAAATTTCATATTATTTATGACTTTCCAGGCTAGTTTTCTACTTAGTCCCCCACTGGGGCACTAAGAAATTTTGCAACAAAAAGTCTGTATCTTGAACAGTTTTTGAGATACAGGACCCAAAAGGTGCGGTGAACGCCATAATGTTATCCTAAGGGGAAAATTGTCAACTTCAGAGTGCCATAACTTTTGAACCCAGCAATAGTTTGGCACCAAAAGGCACATCTGTGGGATCTTGGCTTTCTTCCCTGCAAATTTCAGCCCAAAAGACCAAACCGTTGTTTTGCAGGAGGGTGGCAAAGATTTCCTGTTGTTTTGGCCATACTTTCGCAAATTACTTTCGCAGATCATGAAAGTTTCTGAAAAAAAATCATGAAACTTTCATATTTGTGAAAGTATTTTGCAAAAGTACTTTTCCCAAAACTTTTAAAAGCATATTTCTGGGAGGTGGGGGTTTAACCCCCCAAAAAAAGATTGCCTAGCATCCTCAGGACCTGACTATGTAAAGACAACAAGTTGTGTCCATAAAGGGTCCCACTTTTAAACACCAGGCTTATTTTTGAGCTCTAACTGAAAAAAAATGCCCGACTCACAAAAGTAAAAGGGTCATTTGCGACAGTAAAAACGGCCATTTGCGAAAATGCTGCCGCATCTGTTGTTAATTTTTCCCATTGACTATAATGGGGAACGTTGTTTTTGGAATAACTTTTGAACCATTTAATATTTTTTCACAAAATCTTTGAAAGGCACATCGGTCACCCTGGCTGCATGTTCCCTGAAGTTTTTGGACCAAAGGCGCAAACTGTGTGGGCTGTAGGTGTGAGCAAAGAAATGCTCAAAAAGTCCTTTTTTTGTGTTTTTGGCACTCTGTAGCTCCACAACTATACATCTGACCACAACACAACATGCCAGTTCCAGAGATCTATGGTACCAGACTGCACATGCAAAATTTCAGGCAAATCCGTTATACAGTTGCAAAGTTATTAAGGTGCAAAATTTGAGATTTAACCTTAAGGTGGGTACTCAACCCTAACTATAGTGGCACTACCATGTCACTATAATATATAAATATATATATATATATATATAACACACACACACACACACACACACACACACACACACATATATTCATGGCAAAAAACTCTGTTTAAAGCATCAGTTATGGTTTGTTCCACAGTGACAAAAGTGAGGAAATTCGGTGTTGGGGTTAGCTCCTTGCACCCAGCCCATCCCCAACCAGCATCTGGGTGTATGTTGGGAGTAGTTGGCCTAAGTCTCACCCCATCACATGTGTAAACAAGCTGAGGTATAGGAGAATGGGGTGAGAGTTAGGACCAACGACCTCAATGCACACCCTGATGCCAGTTGGGGGGGCCGGCTAGGGGGATGCAAGGGGGGCTCTCAACCCTAACACCGAATTTCCTCGCTTTTGTCACTGTGGAACAACCCTAACTGATGCATTAAATGGAGTTTTTGCCATGAATTTCCCTTCTTTTTGAGAATGAGTACTATAAATAGTGAATAGAATGCAGTGGTGGGAGCACGGGCCCTTTGGGCCAACTCAGTTTTTACTGTTTCCTCCCTCAGTTGTTTACTATGCCCCCTTAGGTAATATGGCTTTACTACTGACTCCAACCCCAAGTCCAGCTTAAGATCTTCATCTCCCAGAATTCTATATAGTAACAACAAGTCACCCCTCACTCTTCTACTCTCCAATGTCCATAAACCCAATTTCTCTAATCTCCCCTTATATGATCTATACCGACCTCCAGCAATCGTTCTCGTAAACTTTCTTTGAGGCCTCTCCATCAGCCTAACATCCTTAATAAGGAAGGGACAAAACACTGTAGAACAATAATCCAAGATGGGCCTGACCATTGTCCTATATAGAGGCAACAAAACCTCCTCACTCTGTGACTGGAAACCCTGTCTAATACAGTTAACCAACTGCATGGCTTTATTTGAAACTCTTTTACTTTGGGCACCACTTTTAAGGTAATTTTGTACATAAACTCCCAAGTCTTTTTCACATACTGATACCTTAAAATTTAGGCCCAGTTGCATAGTTATAAAGCAGCATTCCATAGCTCAATTATGTTTTTTTGCGCGTTTTTTGCTCATGCCTACAGGTCACACAGTTTGTGCAGCTGGTCCAAAAATGTCAGGAAACATGCAGCCAGGGTCCCCGATGTGCCTTTTGAAGATTTCGTGAAAGAATATTAAACGGTTCAAAAGTTATTCAAAAAACAATTTTCCCTTTATAGTCAATGGGAAAAGTTAATAAAAAGTTCAACAGTGTCTCAAATGCAGTTTTAGTGTTGCAAATGACCTCTGTAGAGTTGTGAGTCTGCCATTTTTTTTTAGTTAGTGGTCACAGAAATGCTTGCCATTTAAATTTGGGACCCTGTAGGGACACAATTCTTTTTGTGTTCACCTAGTCAGACCCTGAGGATGCTAGCCATGTCTTTTTGGGGGGAGTTAAACACCCCAGAAATATGTTTTTGAAATTTTTGGAAAAAGTAGTGTCGCAAAGTAGTGTCGCACTCATGACACTTTTGTGATTTCATTTGCGAAAGTGTTGTGATTTGCAACATTATTTTGCAACATTATGCCCAAAATAATAGGAATTCTTTGCCACCCTGCTACAAAACAATGGTTTGGTCTTTTGGGCTGAAATTTGGAGGGAAGAAAGCCAACATCCCTCAAATGTGTCTTTGGGTGGTTTGGTGACAAAATATTATACATATGGAAAGTTACAGTGCTCTGAAGTTGACACTTTTTCCCATAGACTAACATTGCGGCATCTGCTATGCCTTTCGGGGGCCCATATCTCGGAAACGGTGCGAGATACGGACTTTTTGTCAGAAAAATGCTTAGCCCCCCACATCAGGGCTAAGTTCAAAACTGGCCAGGAAAGTAATAATTCATATGAAATTTTATTTTATTTTCTACGTCGTACGGTTCCTGAGATATAAGCAATTTAGTATTCCAACTCCTCATTTTCTGCTCCCGAGCCCCATTATTATGCATACATTCTTTGTAATCACTGTGTTTCTCTATGCAGCTGTTGGGGAAAACCAGGGTGTGCGCACCAGTTACTGTTACATGTAGCATTTCCACTTGCATTTCTATACCTGTTTGTGTTAGCTTTCCCGTGTACACCACCATGTGCGTTATCCTTTGCTTTTCTGTTTGCACTTGTGTTTGCGTTACTCTTACTATTTATGTCTACAGTACTGTTTCTGTTTGTGTTTCACTTTGCCTCACTGTGCGCATTACCATTTGTGTTTACCGCCACCCTCCATTTGCATTTGCTTTTGTCTTTCGTTTTGCATCATCGTTGTTGTTACCGTTACCATTTGTGTTTCCAATTGCGTTCCCATGCGTGTTATGGTGTGCATTTTCATACGTGCTTGCATTTGCATTTCTGTTTCCTTTGGCATTATCGTTACTGTTACCGTTACCATTTGCATTTCCAATTGTGGTACCATGACTGTGCACGTTACGGTTTGCGTTTCCGTACGCACTTGTGTTTGCGTTTGCATTTCTGTTTCCTTTGGCATTATTGTTGCTGTTACCATTACCATTAGCATTTACAATTGTGGTACCATGACTGTGTGCATTACGGTTTGAGTTTCCATACACACTTGCATTTCTGTTTCCTTTGGCATTATTGTTGCTGGTACCATTACCATTTGCATTTACAATTGTGGTACCATGACCGTGCATGTAATGGTTTGTGTTTCCATACATGTTTGTGTTTGCCTTTCTATTTGTGTTTCCTTTGGGGTTATTTTTGCTGTTACTGTTACCATTTGCTTTTGCAATTGCGGTACCATGACCATGCGTATTACGCTTTGCATTTCCATATGTGCTTGAATTTGTCTTTCCGTTTCTGTTCCCTTTGGTATTATTGTTGCTGTAACAGTTAACATTAGCATTTACAATTGCGGTACCATGACCGTGCACATTACGGTTTGAGTTTCTGTACACACTTGCATTTCCGTTTCTGTTTCCTTTGACGTTATTGTTGCTGTTACCATTACCATTTGCATTTACAATTTTGGTACCATGACCATGCGCATTACCAGTTGAATTTCTATGCGCTTGCATCTCCATTGCTTCAGTGTTAGCTTTGGCATCACTTTACGCTTGTGTTTCTATTAGCGTTTGCGTTACCATTTATGTTTGCGTCACCATGTGCATAACCGTTAGTGCTTGCGTTTGCATTGCAGTTACCATTACTATGTCACAAGACATCACGTGGTGGGAGAGTGGGGCCCAAAGGGCCGGCGTTCCCACCACCACATTCTATTCACTATTTATAGTCCTCATTCTCAAAAAGAAGGGAAATTCATAGCAAAAAAAATCCATTTAATGCATCAGTTAGAGTTGTTCCACAGCGACAAAAGTGAGGAAATTTGGAGTTAGGGATGAAAGCCCCCCTTTGCACCCCCCCAGCCTGCCCCCCAACTGGCACCGGGGTGTGCGTTGGAGCTGTTGGTCCTTAATGGGGTGAGAGTTAGGACCAATGACCCCAACGCATGCCCCAATGCCTGTTGGTGGGGGTGGGATGGTTGTGGGGTGCAAGGGGTGGTAACCCTAATGGTGAATTTCCTCACCTTTGTCACTGTAAAATACTCTAACTGTTGCATTAATGCAGTTTTTGCAAAGAATTTCCTTACTTTTTGAGAAAGCATAGTAAAGTACAATGTCGCACAAGCTGGTGGAATCTTGGGGCCTGAAACTTGCAAATTTCTGCCTAATATAACAGTACAGGTACTTAATATCATATGCATTGGTGGGCCCCACACCCCCACCACCTTGAAACTTATCAAATTTTCATTCATCAGAGTGGCATAATTCCACACCTGTTTATATTTTACATACACAACTACTGAAAATTACCTCATCGGCAGTAAGGCTAGCTACCCTATAAATGTCAAGCCACTACCTCAATGCAGAATGCTATCTGCAAAATGTAAACTGCGTCATGCAATATCTTCATAGAAAATTAATTTTCTGTCATCTAAACACCACATCTAAACATCTACAGGACATCCCCTCAGCACCCTCCAAATTTCAAGTCAAAAGACCAAACCATTTCCGAGATATTTAATTGTAAAGTTTTAGATTTTCATTTGTCGGACTGTCATAATTTCACACTTGTTTACATTGTACACACCTAACCACTGAAAAGTACCTCCATGGCAGTAAGGCTAGCTACCCTATAAATTTCATGCCACTACCACAATGCAGAGCGCTATCCGCAAAATGCAAACTGCGTCACGCCGTTTCTGAGCTATTTGAATTTAAAGTTTTTGCACCTTTAAAAATTCTTTGATCGTGAGAATCGGCCATACCCTGGTGATCAAAGATCATCTTTGATCATGAGGGGACATCTGGTCATGAAATTTGGGCTATCTAGCCCCTCCCTGAGACATCTGGTCAAGCAAAAATCTGGCCATCTTGTCCCGCCCTCATGAACGAAGCTCGTGATCAAAGAAATCTTGTGACCAAAGAATTTGCAGGCTCGTGATCAAAGAATTTAAAAATGTTAATAGTCCATTTTTTTGACACAACTACATTAAACCACAGGCATGGCTCAATATAGGGAAGCCCCCTGAGCAAAACCCATCCTAGTTTTATTTCACAAGTAACCCCTGGGCTGAGATATTTGTTTTTTCCAACCCAAAAATCTGGCCATCTTGTCCATGCCTCACGAACAAAGATTGCGATCAAAGAATCTCGCGAACAAAGAATTTGCAGGCTTGCGGTCAAAGATCATTAGCGAGCCGCAATCAAAGAATTTAAAAGCTTAAAACTCCATTTTTTGACACAACTACATTAAACCACAGGCATGGCTTGATACAGGGAAGCTCCCTGAGCAAAACCCATCCAAGTTTTACTTCAGAAGTCACCCCTGGGCTGAGATATTTGTTTTTTTTCAACCCCAAACTGAAAACAAGATGGTGGCCATCACGATTGATAAATTTCTTGTGATCAAAGAATCTTTGACAGCGAGCCTGCAAATTCTTTGTTCATGAGGAGTGACCAGATGGCCGAAGCCCCATTCTTCTTTGGCAAAACAACCATATAAATTTTTCCATAGACTTATAATGGGAGCTAAAAAGTGTAATAACTTTTGAACGGATTCATATTTTTTTCACCAAACAAAAAGTGGCATATTCCTTGACCCAAGCTCTTTCTACATGCCAAATTGCAGACTGGCATACCACATGGTGGTTGCAGAGCACCTCTGACAAAATCTGAAAAACTGCCCTCAAAACTGGCAAAAAGTGAATTTTTCAGTGATTCACTGAGCAAAAGCTGTAAGTCCAACCAAAACACAATTTGGCAGATCAAGAGACCTACTATGCTCCACCATGCATTCCAAATATCATGCAAATCTGTTGAGTGGGTCCACAGTTATTAACATAACTATAGAGGCACGACCACACCCTTATAATTATATATATATATATATATATATATATATATATATAGACATTAACAAAAACTTTTTAAAACAAAGTGAGGTTCTAGACATAGGTCTTCAACCAAAGTGATACAGGTCAGGAAACTGGGTGTTAGGGTTTACAACTGTTATACTCCTCCCCACCAAACCCTAACATTGTAACCACACCTCCCACCCTCCACACACAAACAAGCATTAGGGTTTGCCTTAGGGTCATAGGCCCCACCCACCCAACCCAACCCTACCATTGCAGCCCCACCCCACCCATGACACACCAACAAGAGTCGGGTATGCCTTAGGGTCATGGACCCTAATGCTCACCCCATTCTCCTATACTGTACCATGTCAGGTTCCTTACAGATAGAATGGGTGAGCTTTTAGGTCCATGACCCCAAGGTACACCCCAACACTTGTAGGTGTATGAAGGGTGGGGGGGTGCGGTTACAATGGTAGGGTTGGGTGGGGGAAAGGTATAACAGTTGAAAACCCCAACACCCAATTTCCTGACCTGTATCACTTTGGTTGAAGACCTATGTCTAGAACTCTAACTTTGTTTTAAAAGAAGTTTTTGTTAATTAATTTCCTTACTTTTTGAAATAGTATAATAGTATCCCAGTTTTGTGGGAGTTTTTTTGGTATTTGTGTTGCAAATTTTCAATACGGCCTTTTTGGGACCCCACCTCATGAACACTGACACTTTCATTTTGTTAATCAGTCCCAAAAGGTAATTTTGAGCATAAACTGCACTGTTTCGCACCACTACTGTGTGAACACATTTTGGGCAGGATGTGAGAAATGACAGGTGTATTGTTCATGAGGTGGTGAGAAAAAATCCTAATGTTTAAAATCTGGAGTGAACATATGAAAAACTGTTAAAGTTATGAATATACGTAGAAACTGCACAATGCACACTTTAAACACAGTCATTTTGGGGAACTGTTGCACCACATTTTCAATGTGGCCATTTTGGGACCCCACCTAATGAACAATGGCACTGTGATTTGATTTTGTTAGTACATCCCAAAAGTTGATTTCACACAGCAACTGCGCCACTCTGAGCCACTGCTCCAAAAACATATTTGGGGCAGGATGTGAAAAATGACAGCGTCACTGTTCATGAGGAGGTGTGAAAAAATCTCAATGTTGAAAATCTGAAGTGTAAATATTAAAAATTGGTGAAGTTATGAATGTGCATAAAACTGCACAATGCACACTCGTGACAGTCAGTTTGGGGAATTTATGCACCACTTTTTCAACAAGGGCATTTTGGGACCTCCCCTCATAAACATTGGCACTGTCATTTCATTAATCGGTCCAGAAAGGAGATTCCACATAGTGACCATGAAATCACCTTTCAGGACTGAATAATGAAATGGCAGTGACAGTGTTCATGAGGTGGGGTCACAAGAACCCCATGTTGAAAATTTGGCACAAAAATTCCTAAAAATGGCTGAGATAGCAACATAAGTTGAAAACCTCATTGAAAGCCATAATACAAGCCTACCTTGATTCCTCAGTTTGCAGTTGGGCTTTGAAGAGTGCGGACGTGTTATAGTCCAGAGAAGATGACAGCCGCCGACCTCCAGAGATAAGTATAAGATGAGAGGGGGTGTGGGGAGGTGGGTGCTCAGTGGGAGGGTCAGGATGGGGAAGAGGGACAGGGGAGATGATGACGGACCATTTTCTTTTTTCTAGAACTTTAAAAAAAGACAGGGACAGTTTTCTTTTTTTTACAGCAGGTTTAACTTTATTTTTGGACAGTGGGAGTGGGCTCCCCAGTGTCCCATAGTTCTGAGGGGGGTCATAATGTTGACACAGGGATTTGGCACCCTGATGTTAAGGAACACTATTAAGATTAGATTGGGCAGAGGGGGCATTAAACACCGGGTGTGGGCTTCCCAGTATCAGAAACAACACTGAAAAAAAGTAAAGGTTTTTGGCACACTAGGGTTGGTCTCCCCAGTGTGTCACAGTAATAGAGGGAGAAATAAATCACCGACATGGGAATTGGGCACCCTGATGTCAGCAAAGAATAATAAGAATGGGCTATGGGGTGGCAGGGGGGCATCCGACACCCAGGGTGGGCATCCCAGTGTCGTAAACAACAGAAAGTTATCAGAAAGTTAATGCTTTTGGTGCACTGGGGATGGTCTCCCCACTGTGCCACTGTAGCGGAGGGTTAAAAAAATGTCAACATAGTGATTGGGCACCCCAATGTTGGGAAACAGTAATTACAAAGGGGTACGCCTGGAAAAATGACAATTTGAAGCAGGATTCTGCATTGCAACATAGCAGTTTGATGCAGGACCCTGCATCACAAAATGCACTTCAATGCAGGATTATTTATTTATTTATTTATTTGTTTGTTTGTTCATTTAAGAGCTTTACCAGGAAGGCATGCCGAACAGGCTACTGCTCAATTCCAGATGCATCCTGGGGGCAGGGGGGTATGGGAAAATACATATAGCGTACAGTGTACAATAATAGCTGGCAAGACAATTCAAGAGACAATATAAGAGCAAAATAACCATCATCATTCTGAATCTAACATGGCAGTTCATTGCAGGATTCTGCATCAAACTAGAATCCTTTGCCGATGCAGCATTCTGCATTAAACTAAAATCCTATGCCTCCAGGGACATCTACTGTATATACTCGCGTATAAACCAACCCACGTATAAGACGACCTCCCAAAATGCTGCATTGATTTCACAAAAAATGCAGTAACCTGCATATAAGCAGATATCAAGTTTTACAACTGAATATCTACATCAAGCTCAGGCAAGGGAGTGTTGCTTCAGTGAGTGTAGTGTCTCGACTCATTTTTTTATGTTTGCTTGCGCATGCGAAAGAAACATTATGTGACAGCTTAGGAGAGAAGTGGGTTGGGGAGGCGCGGCAGTGTGGTATCCAACAGCAGCACTGCATTTGGGGGCCTGGCCTTGGTGCACCAATGGAGGCACAGTGTGCTGATGACACTGGCTTCCAGAAGGTGCACCTAGTTCTGACTTTTTTGCCGCAGCAACCACTGGCCGCCTCGTCATTGCAGCCTCAGCAATTGCTGCAATGAGGAAGCGACCCGTCATTGTTGGGTGGAACATTGCTGGTGTGATATTGTTTGTGACCATGGTGGCGCATTGCCACTATGTTCACAAACAATATCAAAGAGCCATAGTGCCGAGGGGGTGCTCAATCCCCCTCAGCAGCATATTCCCCTCCCCACAGATGTGTGTTTTTGCCGACAGGGGCCCCAATCCCCATCGGCATCCATCCCCGGTTTTGACTTGCCAGCGGGGGAGCCCACTCCCAGTCAGCAGTAGTGTCCCAATCCTGTATGATGTGCAGATGGGGGAGCCCCCCATCATCATCAGCCCCCAAAGAGTAACGTGAGAGACCGAAGGGGTGCCCAATCCCACTCGGCTCTTTCCCCCCCACTTTTGTACTAACGGGGATGCCCAATCCCCCGTCGGCTACACCCCCAAAAAAACAATGTTCAGGTGGCACACTGGGAGCCCACCCCAGCTTGCCTAATGCTCCTGCAAAGGGAAATACGTCCTGCGATTATTTTTAATTTTTTCACAACCTGTAAAACAAAGAACGGTCCCTCGTGGTCTCCCTGGCCCCTCCCCCCACAACCTATACCCATCTGCTGTGTACCACCTCACCCCATACTTACCTCTGGAGTGAGGCGAGATGATCTTTGGTGGACCAGGAACATGTCTGCACTCTTCAAAGCCGACCGAGAACTGAGGAAATGCCGGTAAGCTGTATAATAGGATAGATAGGGGTTTTTTTCAATGTTTTAGCATATCTCAGGCATTTTTTTTGAATTTTGGCACCAAATTTTTAACATGGGGTTTTTGGGACCCCTCCCCATGAATTCTGTCACTGTCATGGCGTTAATCAGGCCCGAAGGGTGATTTCGAGGTCACTGTGTGGAATCACCTTTTGGGACTGATTAATGAAACGACAGTGCCAGTGTTCATGAGGTGGGCTCTCAAAATGCCTATGCTGCAAATTGGGTGAAAAAATTCGTAAAAACTACTGTTTTACGAGCGTGCATTGTGCAGTTCCTACGCAGCTCTTAAGTTCACGAATTTGTAACATTTGCACTCCAAATTTTCAGCATTGCCATTTTAGTACACCTACTTATGAGCTGTACAGCTGTCATTTTTATATCTCACCCAAAATGTGTTTCCACGCATGTAGCGCACAATGGCACAGTCGGTGTGCAAAATCAATGTTTGGGACAGATTAAGAAAATCACAGTGACACTGTTCATGAGCAGATGTCTTAAAATGGCTATGTTGAAAATTTGGTGAAAAAATTCCTAAAAATGACTGTGTTACGAGCATGCATTGCACAGTTCCTACGCAAGCTTGTAACTTTGCGAATTTATAACATTTGCACTCCAGATTTTCAATATTGCCATTGTATCCCACCTACCTATGAGCAGTACAGCTGTCATTTTTCACATCTCACCCAAAATGTGTTTCCACACATGTAGCGCACAATGGCGCAGTCGGTGTGCGAAATCAATGTTTACATAGAAACATAGAAACATAGAAGTTGACGGCAGATAAGGACCATAAAGGCCCATCCAGTCTGCCCATTTCTTTTCTACCTTATAAACGTGCCATCGGCCTTTGCTATGTCAGTGACCTATCTATTCATAGTCATTTGTATTGCTCCTTATGCCTATCCCATGCCTGTTTGAAGCCCTCCACTGTATTCATAGCCACTACTTCTTGTGGTAAGCCATTCCATGCATCTACCACCCTTTCTGTGAAAAGAATTTCCTCATTCCCCTTAATCGGCCTCCCTCTAATCTCATGCTGTGTCCTCTTTCCTGCTATTTTCTTATATTTAAACATGTTAGACTCTTTCACCTTGTTTATGCCCTTAAGGTGTTAAATGTCTCGATCATATCACCTCTCTCCTCCTTTGCTCAAGGGTATACATATTGAGCTCCGTTAATCTGTCCTCCATATGTCTTCTGATGCAGTCCCCACCATTTTGGTTGCCCTTCTCTGGACTGCCTCAATTTGGTTAATGTCCTTGTGAAGGTGTGGCCTCCAATACTGCCGCAGTACTCCAGATGGGCCTAACCAATGTCTTGTACAGAGGATTATTACCTCCCTCTTACGACTTGTGATACCCCTACTAATACACCCTAACACCCCCTAGCCTTACCTACTGCTTTAGAGGTCTGCTTGGATGATTTCAGGTCATCAGTGATGATGATGCCCAAGTCTCTTTCTTCCTTTGTGACTGCTAACAACTCCTCCCAGCCTATAAGTGGCTTCAAGGTTTCTCTTCCCTATGTGCATGATTTTGCACTTCTTTGCATTAAATCCCAGTTGCCACTCTTCTGACCATTCTGCTAGTTTATCCAGATCTCTTCTCATTCCCACCCCATCTGGATCATCTACTCTGTTGCAGATCTTGGTGTCATCTGCAAACAGACAAGCCTTACCCTCTAGTCCATCTGCTGAGTCACTAATGAAGATGTTGAATAGGACTGGCCCCAGGACTGATCCTGAGGTACCCCACTTGTGACTTGCATCTCTTCTGACTGTATACCATTTACCACCACTCTCTGTTTTCTGCCAGTCAACCAGTTTGCCACCCAGTTGACCAACTTCTGACCCACCCCGAGCCTACCTAGCTTATTTATCAATCTTCTATGTGGAACAGTGTCAAAGCTTTGCTGAAGTCAAGGTAGGCGACATCAACTGCTCCCCCTTGGTCCACCACTCTGGTTACCCAGTCAAGAAATCTATGAGATTAGTTTGACAGGACCTTCCTTTGTAAACCCATGCTGTCTTGGATCCTGTGCCCCTATGGTTCCAGTGTTGCACTATCCTTTCCTTTAGGAGTGCTTCCATAATCTTGCCCACTACTGAGGTAAGACTGGCCGGTCTGTAGTTCCCGCCTCCTCCTGCTACCACTCTTGTGGGTGGGATCACATGAGCCCTTCTCCAGTCTTCTGGGACCTCTCCTGTGCTCAGAGACTCACTAAACAATTCTGCTAATGGCTCTGCTAGTTCCTCCTTTAGCTCCTTAAGTACCCTGGGATGTATGCCATCAGGTCCCATTGCCTTATCCACCCTGAGCTTAGCAGGCTCTTGTAGACCCCTTTCTTTTGTGAAGGGAGTAGTGCTCACCTCCCTCCCCCTGTCCAGTGATGCTGAGCTGTGTCCCTGCCTCCTTCTCTTCAGTGAATACTGAGCAAAAGTATCTATTTAGGATAGATGCCTTTACAGGGTCCTCCTCCTCACATGCTCCCTTTTCTCCATTAAGCTTAGCAATACCCCTCTGGACTTTCTCTTTTCACTAATGTATCTATAGAAAGTCTTGTCACCTTCTTTTACTGTTTGTGCTAGTGTTTCCTCAGTTTGGGACTTTGCCTGCCTTACTGCCTTACCTGCTTCCCTTAGGGCAGGTTGGTATGCCCCTCTATCTTCATCCCGCTGTGTTTCCTTATATTTTCTGAAGGCCAGCCTTTGGCTCTGACCTTTTCTGCTACTGTATTTGAGAACCAAAGTGGTTTCCTTCTTTTTGCACTTCCTTTTCTGTCTAACACAATGGGATGTTGCTTCAAGTATTGTATCCTTAATGCTTACCCACTTTGCCTGTACCTCCTCACCTGTGTTTCTTTTGCCAGGGCTAGCTTAACTCTGTTGGCCATCTTATCAAAGTAAGCTCCTCTGAAGTCCCATATTTTTGCCTTGGAATGGGATGATTTAGATGTAGTAGCCAAATTGAACCATACCATGTGATGGTCACTGGCCCCCAGGTGACCTTCTACCTGGAGATCTGTGATCCCTTCTTTGTTAGTCAGTACTAGATCTAGGATAGCCCTGTCTCTTGTGGGTTGCTGTACCAGTTGTTTGAGGCCCTCCCCCTGCAGGGAATCCACTATGAGTCTAGTTCTGGCAGATGTTCCTACTGGTATTGACCAATCTGTATCTGGCATGTTGAAGTCTCCCATTATCAGAACCTCCCTTTAGC
Organism: Neoceratodus forsteri; assembly: GCA_016271365.2. Lineage (NCBI taxonomy): Eukaryota > Metazoa > Chordata > Ceratodontiformes > Ceratodontidae > Neoceratodus > Neoceratodus forsteri. Next base: position 732,955,425 of record CM057453.1, read on the forward strand.
TGTCATGTTTTGTATATCTTCTAACAGTAATGTGTCTATGTCCTCCCTCTGGTCTGGGGCCTGTAGACAACCCCAGTTCTTATGGCTGTCCCATTTCCTGTTTCCAGGGTGACCCACAGTTCTTCTGGCTCCTTATGTGTATTCTGAATTTCTGTAGCTTTGATATTTCATTAACATACAGGGCCACTCCTCCCCCCCTTTTTGCACCTCGGTCTCTTCTGAACAATACATAGCCAGGTACTGAAGTCTCCCAAGTGTGGTTACTGGTAAACCACGTCTCACTAATTGCTACTATGTCCAGTTTAGCCTCTGACATTATTGCCTGCAGGTCTGGGATCTTATTTCCCAGGCTGTGAGCATTTGTGTACATGATTTTCCATTGGCCAGATTTTGGTGTGTTAGTTGTTGGGTGAGGTTTGGCATTACCCCTGTGCATCATATGGGGAGACAAACCTTTTTTCTTACCTGGTGATGCAAATGAACAGCAAACACACTGAATTCCAGTTTGACCACTAGCTGAGGGGGGAAGGGTGTTCTTCCCATTCAACGTATGGGGTGCTGCACCCCTCTCCCCATTTGCTAGTTTAAATATTCTGCAAAGACATCAAACTTCTGCCCCAATGCACTGACTCCTCTTTAGTCAGATGCAGTCCATCAAATTTAAAGAACTTCGCTCCCAGAACTGTTGCCAGTTCCCTACAAATCTGTGTCCTTTTCCTGGCACCAGTCCTTGAGCCATGTGTTTAGCTCCCCTATCTCCCTTCTCTGACCTTCCGTCCATCTGCTCCTTCTCCCAGACTGGCAGGATCTCAGAGAAGGAGATGCCAGACAAGAAATAGATGATAGTTTGTCACCCAGCCTAGTCAGGTGTTCCTTGGTCTCCACAACTGACGGCTGGCGAGATCATTAGTCCCTATGTGTACTAGGACATCAATGTTTTCTCCTGCTTTGTGAACAATTTTAGCAATGCGGTCAGTGTCTCTCCATGCTGATGTACCTGGGAGACATCTGACCATCACCTGGCTGGAGATGGGTATCAACTCCCGAATCATGGGTCTCCTATGATCAGAGTTTTTTGGATTTCCTTTGTGCTTGTTTAGTTTTGGTTCCTGATTTGGTGAGTATTGTTGTGCTAGCTCCTGTGCCGTAGTGTCCTGCTCTGCAGTGTCTTCTGCCTCTTTATTTGATTTCAGAGATGAGGCAGATACCCTGTTGTAGTGTTTATATGGTTTTTGGAGGTAATGTGTTGGAGAGCAGAGAGTGATGGGGCACCTGATTTGCTCCTCCTAACCACCTGCCAACCTCCTGGACCAACTACCCTCTGCGGTTGAGGTTTTTCTGTTGGATGGACAGATTAAGAAAATCACAGTAGCAGTGTTCATTAGTAGAGGTCCTAAAATGTCTATGTTGAAAATTTGGTGAGAAAGGTTCATACAATGAGTGTGTTACGAGCGTGCATTGCACAGTTTCTATGCACGCTCGTACCTTCGCATATTTGCAATATTCTCACTCCAGACTGGCTACATTGCCATTTTACGCACCTCCTTATGAACAGTACAGGTGTCGTTTTTCACATCCTGGCTGAAATGTGTTTTCGCACTTCCAGTACAGAATGGAGTGGTCGCTGTGGGAAATCACTGTTTGGGACACATTACAAAAATCACAGTGGCACTGTTCATTAGCAGAGGTCCTAAAATACCTATGCTGAAAATTTTGTGATGAAAGTCCATAAAATGACTGTGTTATGAGCGTGCATTGTGCAGTTTCCATGCACGCTTATAACTTTGCACGTTTGTAATATTTTCACTCCAGATTTTCAACATTGCCATTTTTCCATACCTCCTTATGAACAGTACAGCTGTCATTTTTCTCATCCTGGTTGAAATGTGTTTTTGCAGTTCCAGCGTAGAATACCGTGGTTGCTGTGGGAAATCAGTGTTCAGGACACAGTAACAAAATCACAGTGACACTGTTTATGACCACAGGTTGTTAAATGCCTATGTGAAAATCTGGTGATGAAACTCCATAAAATGACTGTTACGTGCATGCGTTGCACGGTTTCCACGTATGCTCAGAAGTGCAGCATTTTTAATATTCCCACTACACATTTTCGACATTGCCATCTCTTCATACCTCCCTATGGATGGTACAGCTGTCATTCTTCACATCCTGCCCGATCTGTGTTTTCATATATGTGGTGCAGAATGCCACTGTCACTGTTGGAAGTCAGTTTTCAGGACAGTTTTCAGGAGGGCAACTAAAATGGTGCAGGATCTGCACCGGAAGACATATGAAGAGAAACTTAAGGAGCATAATATGTATAGCCTCGAGGAAAGGTGGGAGAGGGGGGACATGATAGAAACTTTCAAGTACCTCAAGGGAATCAACAAAGTCCAAGAGGGTAGCATCTTTCAAAAAAAGAGGTGTGCAAGAACAAGGGGGCACAATTTGAAGATAGAAGGCGGGTGGCTCAGAGGTAATTTAAGGAAGTATTTTTTCACAAAGAGGGTCGTGGATGCATGGAACAGCCTTCTGGAGGAGGTTGTGGAGTCAAAAACAGTGGTGGAATTCAAGCATGCATGGTACAGTCATAAGGCAATTCTAGGGGGTGGGGGTAGGAAGAAGTAGGCTGTTGGTTAACTAGGATCTGCAGCTTATCCATTAGGTAGGGAAATGGGCAGACTGGGTGGGCCAAGCAGTCCTTATCTGCTGTCAAATTCTATGTTTCTATGTTTCTATATTGACAAAATCACACTACCACTGTTCATGACAAGAGGCCCCAAATGCTTTCATGAGGTGGGGTCATAAAAAAGCCATGTTCAAAATTTGTACTGTGAATACCAACAAACGCCCAAGGCATTACAGTTTCTAACCATAATGTCCTACCCTGTACAGACAGACAGGCATCGGGGTGTGCCTTTGGATTGCCAACTGTACTGCTCATGCCATCCCACCCCCAACCCCCAGCCACTGACAGGCATCAAGGTGAACCTTGGACTCTTAGTCCCAAGACTTCACCCCATTCTCCTATGCTGCACCCATTTCAACGTATCTCATTATGAAATGGGATGACTGTAAAGCCAAACACCCTAAGGTACAGCTCAACACGTATCGGTGTCTGCAGAATAGGGTGAGGTGACATGGCTTGACCGTCATGGGTGACGAGCCAAAAAATTACCCCAAATCCTGTCCGTCTCTACAGGATGGAGGTGGGGTTCATGTGAAGTTCAGTACTTCACTGCCATTCCTATTCTGCATCTGTCTAACTCCTGCATTTCTCATGCTAATACCAACAAGCAAACATTAGGCATTGACAAATGCTTGTCTTGTTTTGTTTACCACCAGTCACTCAGAAACCCACCAACCCTGTTCCCTTTTCACTAACCCCCTCCCTCTCGGCTCCATGTCCCCAGTCTGCTGTGCTTCCCTTCATCCAAGTGGCTTGCTGGTAATATTAAATGCCACAGCACCTCGCGGTTTGTAATGCCGGCAGGCACCTACAATACCCCAGCTACTGCTCCACTTTGTTACTTGCTCCTGCTTAGCAATTTGTTGCCCTCTATGACTAATCCCATTTCCCTTTCCTTTCCATTCCCTTCTCTCTCGCTTTTTGATTAGCTCTGTCTTTGGGGCACTGTGCACTGCCTTCACTTCCGCGGTCCTCCTGGCATCAGTTCCACCCGGCATCCGTTCCCTTTCCCATTTCTTTTTTTTAAAGAATACTTCTCTCCCTAGCTGGCTATGCCAACCCATCATGCCTGACCCTTAATATTACTGTGTTGTAATGACTGACCCACATATAAGCCAAGACATCCTAAACTGAAATGCTGACTTAGTACAAAAATCTAGGCTTATACATAAGTACTGTATATACAGTAGTTTCCCCCATAGGAAATAATGTGAAAAAGAACATTTCATAATTTTGGAACAGATTAATATTTTTTCACCATACCTTCAAAAAGACACATCTGTGAGGCCACAGTTTTCTACCTTGAAAATTACAGTCCTGTAGCTACAGCCATTTTTGAGATACAGGCTGACAAAAAACAGCAAAAAAACCCCATAAAAATCTCTTCTTTTTTTACACTTTGTATCTCAGAAACCACACAAGGCATTCAAACCAAATTTGGCATATCAATAGACCTGTCAGTTCTGAAGATGACTGCAAAATATTAAGCAGCTCAGTTTAAACTGAACAAAGTTATTATCCTGCAAAAATTGGCCTTTAACATTGAATGCTCGCACTAACCCTAACTATAGCTGCACTACCGTGCAGCTATAATATATACAGTATATATATCTTTTCCCATGAAATTGTATCCTCATTCATACAGATCCCTTCAGAAATGAAATAAACAGAATAGAGGAGATATTACAAAACTCATTTTTCATGCCAATCTGCTTCTCCGGAGACACTACATAACACCATAAGGGCATGACATGCATGTGAATCCATTGGGAGATAAAGCTCTTCAGCCCATCACAATGTGTCCCCTGTGTGACAGAACACTGTGCCATACCTTCCCAGGCTCAGCGCAGTGATGTGTTTCCCCAATACTTGTGCTGCCCAGCCAGTTTCCAGAGCTCATTTCTGAACCTGAGATGCCGGCATGGGAACACAACATGCTACCCTCTGCCCCAACAACTGGCCCTGCACACAACATTTCTCCATAACTTTTAGGTGATGCAATAACAATATGTAATCAATAACCCTGGCAAAAAATGTGTACAGTGCAATTATTTAATTAACATGTATATTCTTTCAACAGGTCTACGCATTATTATATTCTACTTTTCTAGGCATAATTATTTTTCTTAAAAATGACAGGTTAATTCATTTTACCAGTTATTCATTTCAGGTGGCATCTCTATACCTTAAAAGCAAAAATAAGTTTGTACAAAGTAAGGTATGGACTTAACAAGTCTATGCTATTGTTAAGGTTTTGTTTACATTGGCCCTAGTGTAATAACATAAGACTGAAAATTGTATTAGGCTGTAGTGCAGGTTGAGCAAATATCACAGTGCCTGATATGCTGTGCCACCGCCTCAGCCAGTGGGAGCTGTGGTAGATTTCATTAGCTAATGTATGATGTGATAGCACTGATAACATCACATGCTAAGCACAGAGGGGTTTTAGATATAAAAAGGGGGGAAGGGAACCGGGTTCTATGGATAAGCAGAAATATTAATAAAGAATCACCATGAACAGTGAATTCTGTGGCACTGCAGAAGTTCTGAGGAAGGTTGCAAGTTCTGCCAAAATTCTGTGGCCACAGAATTCTAGGGGCCTTGTTCATGGTCACACAGTATGCAAGTGGTGGCTGTGGTATTCAAAGCAAGTTTTCCAGATTTGCAGCTCAGTGCTCTTAACCACTATGCTTTACTCCCTCCCAAGTAATAAAAGTACTTTGTGGATGTGGAAGCAGTATTTTGCTGGTGGAAGATACATTTTGCCTGGCCCTGGTCCCTGCCTAGTCTGTGTCTGCAGACCTTAGCTGGCCTCTAGTGACCCTCCATCCTCCCTATTTTCTAGTATCTCCTATCTCTATTGCATGCATGCTTAAAGTCACCTACTGTTTTCAACTCCACCATTTCAGCCAACAGTCTATTCCAGGCCTCTACCACTCTTTCAGTGAAGTAGTACTTCCTCACATCCTTCTTAAACTTACCCCTCAATGTTGTCACATGCCATGGTCTTCGTGCTCTTCTTCATTTGAAAGAGACTCCTCTCCTGTGCCCTGTTCAACCCATTGAGGTAGTTGTACAATAGGTCTCAATCATATCCCATCTCAGTTTCTTCTCCTCCAGTGCGTACATGTTGTGATCCTTCAGTCTCTTCTCACGGGGAAAATTTTTGACCCAAGCCCTGCCCCATTTTAGTTTTCCTCCTCTGGACTGCTTCTGCCCTGACTATGTCCATTTTGAGGTGTGAACTACAGAACTGGGCACAATACTCCAGGTGGGGTCTTACAAGTGAGTGATACAGTGGCAACACCACCTCCCTCTTCCTTGTGTAAATACTTCTCTCTATGCATCCCAGCATCCCATTCACCATACCTGCTACTTTGCCACACTGTCCTGCTATTTTGAGGTCATCAGATATGATAACCCCAGTGGTATCCTACATCTTCCTCCCAGTGCAGCCACTGATACCTAACAGAGAACCTCCTGTGAACAGGATTCTCCTGTATGTGCTGCTTAGGGAGATCAGGCTTCAGACACTGGCCCCGCCAGATTCGGTGACATCCTTCCCCTTAAAACAGGTTTAGGAATCAAATGCTGCTCCATCAAAACAGAAAGTAACTGGAGCCTAGTGCTATACAATCCAACCTTTCAGGTAAGCCCTTCAGGGTGAGTTAAACCCAAAGTTAAATAAGTCACTTGTGGCAGCAATATACTGCACTGCAAGAAATCTATGGGTTGTTTTGTCTTAATTCTGTAGTTATTTACTGGAATGCAGTGACTTGTAATAGAAGCAAGGAAGAGTGAGACAGAGAATAAAATGCTGAGGTATTTTTTATCATGTTACTGATGTGCAAAGGCTTTTTCACACATTGTAACAATTACCATATGGGTAAATGACACTCAGTGGTGGGCCAAAACTAAAATCTGACACCTTCTGGAGGGACACCCTATGGTCATTGTGTACATCCTTGAGTATTTTTTTTCCCCACAATCAGAGAGTCCATGGTGAAAGTTTCTGCACTCCTCTGGGCTGAACTGAAACCCACTAACTGCTCCTATTCATCTTTTAATGTGTCCCAAATATGGAGAATAAGGGGTAGTAAAAACCTTGTCTTAGCATCACCCTCCCTGGGAACCTTTCTAAGAAGTTCATGGTGTTGTTTAGTGCTACTTCTGTCTAGAGCAGTCTGGATCACTGGCTAAGTGTATCCCTGTCCCCAAATCTTCTAATATTTACTTTTGTCTCTTCAGTAAATGATTCCTCAGAGGAGCAGTTTCTTTTTGCTCTTAGTACTTCTCGATAAAGAAATATTTTCCTCCAGCTTACATGGATGCTTAGTGTTATAATGTAACCCCATACTCTTTGCAGACAGTGTTCTTTACAACTGGCTAATCAAAGGACACCTCCTGATGAAGCCTCATGCTACAGAGGTGAAGTGCTGGGCTTAGTGCCCTGCTTTCTCATCCAAAATAAACTGGTCGGCTATCATATTTAGTGAATACCTGCTTTATTTCTGCTTTATGGGTGCTGCCTGTTGGTCCTTACTTATCCTCCAGTTTGGGTTCAGCAGCTGCTCAAGACTGTAAGCACATGTTTTTGTTTCTTTCATCACAGTAACAGCCTTTCACATTACAAACAACTGATTCTTTATTTTTAAATGAGCTCCTGCTCCACATAACCTCTTTTACCCTCTCTTCTATCAGCCACAAGTGTCCACTACTCCCTTCAGGTTTCTGTGTTCCTTCAGTGGCAATGCTGGACCACTACATACATTGTCCTAGTGCCTCCAGTCTACCAGCACTCTGGTGCACCTTGTGGCCAGATAAGGCCATACCGTATTGTTTTGGTCATGCTTTATATAATTTTGTATATATAATGCACCAGGGACGCCGATGGTGGCCAGTGCAAATGCAAGGGATCATGGGTACAAGTACATGGGTCCTTTGCAATAATGTTATAGGTCTTGTTCCTGGGCAGAGAATCTGTCAGCTACTAGCCAGGGGCTAGAGTTAATTAAATAATTTTAGAAAGAGGCAAAATAATAGTTAATCCTAGCTGGGAGGCCAGGTAGCCCAATTTGCTTGTAAAAAGGACAAGACCTAATGAGGATCCATGATGTCTAGACCCCCTTTGTTTTGAGAGGTCCACACTGACTTAATCTTGTTACAGCTGAATGGTCTACCATTTAAGTAAATGACTGTACTAAGTGCAGCTTAATTACAGCCATCTCCCAGGAGGGAGGCTGGATTTTTCCCCAGAATTCTGGTTTAAACTAGCTGACCTTTGAGGTTTTTTTCCCCTCTCATATTCAGAACTGCATATTTCTGCTTTGTAATAAAATACTAAAAACTGAATGGTTGGGTAGCCATAGAACCAGAATGCTAGCCAATTGCAGGGCCAGTTTGCCTTTAGCCTTTTAGCATTTGGGACCCTGTCTGTCTGTTTAGAGAGCAGAGACAATTTCCCCTGGGCCACCAAAACTGAGACTTCAGCTGCTACTTCTAAGGACACTTCACACTTCAAAATTCAGTAACTAAGGACTCAAGGTCGAATTTTAATCTCAGAGTTGTAAAGTGCAGGTTTTTATGTATATATATTCCATTTTATTTTCAATATCCTCTGACCAACATCTAAAATTGTTTGTTTTTATGTTATTTACTGTTTTTATTAAATTAATTAGTAAACTCTTTGGCTTATTTTAAAATAATTCTGCCTATATCATTTGTGTGTGTGCTGCCTTGGGAAAAGTTGTTCATATACCACGCCTATGCGACTGTTTTAAGGCCAAACACTACCAAAGTTAAGTGCCACTAGGGACTTCGTGATGAAAGGATGGGAGAAAATATGAATGGTCTAAGGAGGAGCCTGTGTGGGTTTGAACTGAGCTCTGCATTTCTGGGGAAAGACACATGATAGGGTGTATAAGGCCACCCTGAAGCCTATACACACCTGTGGCTTTCTGGTTCATGGTGCAGTGGCTGAGAGGGTTCTATTCTAGGAACACAGACTTGAGACTGTATTTGTATCCCCTTGCATGGAGAGAGGATGCCCTGGCATTCTCTGGTGTACGTTCAGCTGTGAAACAGTGAGCATGCCAGAAGGACAGAGAAAGGGTATCCCTGATCCCCATCATCCCTATGTCACAAAAGGGGTTCACTGTGATGCAAAGAATCCTTCCCCATGGGAGTGGGCTTGTGACAGATTTGGTGAGCAGCACTGCGACTAGCAAACTGTTTGAACAACCACACACAAAGAGGGCAGAAAATTGGGTAAGGGAAAGTTGATTACAAGATGTAGTTCCTCACCTCGTTTTTTTTTTTTGCTGCAAGTAAAAAGCAGACTAGTGATAGTGTAGAAAAGAAAGATGACTTCCAAGTACAGTGACTACACTGTGGAACAGCTGAAGCAGCTGTGCCAGGCAATAAGAGTGCGTTATGAGGGATGAAGCAAGAAGAACCTCATGAAGGACCTTGTGGCAGCGATGAGTAAGCAAATGCCCAGATCCTCGAGTCACAGCCAGTTACTGAAAGGAAAAAGGCCTTGGATGTGGGGGTTCCAAGGGTCATTGCACTGTCTAGTCCCAGGGACAAGAACAGCGAAACCAGAGAGGACCCGGTACTACAGCACCAGGGAGGGCCACCACAAAGCTGGAGCTGGAAAGGATTAGGCTGCAGCAAGAGTTGAGGAAATTGGAGCTTGCAGAAAAGCAGCAAGAAAGGGACCTGGAGCTGGAATTTGAGCAGAGAAAGTTCAAAGCCCAGCAGAAGAGGGAATTGGAGCAGAGGAAGTTTGAATTGGAGTTGCAGGAAAAGCAGTGCCAGATAGAGGCCAAGGAAAAAGAAAAGCAGAGTCAGAGGCAGTTTGAACTGGAGAGGCTAAGACTCCAATGACCAGCGCCAGAGCAGGTAAGTGGCAGGGGTGAACCTGAAACTCCAGGGCTGGGGTATAAGTTGAATTCCAAATTAATAGTTGAATTTAAAGCGGGGGAGGATATGGATGCATTTTTGAATTGTTTGAAAAGGACTGCATCCAGGCCAAGATACCCAGGAAGGCCTGAAGCTTTCAACTATACCCGCTACTTAGTAGTAAAGGGCATGAGGTGCTATTCCAAATGGATAATGAGGACAGTAGAGACTATGAGAAACTTAAAACTGCTTTACTTAAACTGTATCAACTCACTCCTGAGGCCTACATGGTTAAATTCTGTAAACTCCGAAAAAGCTCTGACATCAGCTTTGAAGAACTATTTACAAAGCAACAGCAGTTTTTAAAACATTGTTGGGAGGTGGTGGAAGCTAACTCTGTGGGGAAAATTGAGGAGGTTGTACTTTTTGGAGCAGTCCTTTTGGGCTTGCCCAGTGAAGCAGAAAACCTGGCTGGAGGACCAAGACCAAAAAACAGCACAGCAGGCTGCAGAGCTCTCGGATCGCTATGGCAGGAGTAGGCCTGTTCTGAAAGGAAGTGGTGGAGAAGGTGTGGCAGGGCAGTAAGGGAAGGCATGCCTTCAGGGCAGCTAAAACCCTCACTGCCTTTGCAGAAAGGGGGAAGTCCCAAGTTACCAAGAAGGGATGTCTTGGAAAAAAAGGATGATGAATGTTGGTTTTGTAAACATCCACAGCATTTGGTTAGACAGTGTCCTAAAAAGGCACAGAGTGGACAAAGTGTCCCTTGAAAGGAGGTGGGTGCACTGTGTATCCCTGAGAATATGCCTGTGAACATGAGAAAACACATACACCCAGTTACTGTAAATGGAGTGCAGACCCATGGGTTAAGGGAAACAGAGGCATCTCTTACCCTGGTAAAAGGGGATATTTTTTAACCAGGAGAGACACACTAAGCTGAAGCTGGTTTACAGGTGTAACCTGGGAGCACAAGGAAGTTAAGTCACTTACTCAGGGTCACACAGTATGCAAGTGGGCCGTGGGATTCAAACCCAGGTATCCAGCTTTGCAGCTCAGAGCCTTAAACCACTACATATTATTGCATACTAACTACTGCGCTAAACTGCCTCTGAATTGGTTGAGCCTGAACAGCTTATACTTAATCAGTTTTTCACTGTGAGGGGTTTCACAATGGAGGAGAAAACCCTGCCACTAGCTTGTGTTCAACTAGATTAGTGTGAGGCAGGAGAGAGGCTACAAAAAGTGGCAGTGACAGACAACCTCGAACTGGAGATGATTATAGGGAATAATATACAGCAGGGGGTGGTGAGCATGGTTACCCACAGTCAGATGGCTAAAGTCTCTTGTAATTCCCTGAACCACACAGAAGCACCTGTGGAAAAGAATAGGAGGACGATTCCCCAGCCAGTGTCTCTTGAAATGGAGAATAGTCAAAGAGAGGTAGGACTTCCCAAAGTAGCCATTCACCAAACAGCTACAGAAGGTTACTCTGAGGAGGGAGGGGTAACAAATGGTCAGAAGTTAGGGATGGCAGTGACTCTGAATGCCCTAACGGTAGAGTTATAGACCCCAGTTTTGAAACTAAGGGGGACATGTCCCATGCTTTGGGAAAATGTGAAAATTTTGCAGCCGATCAGAGGACTGACCCTAGTTTGGAGGGGCTGAGGTCTTGTGCAGAATCTGATGGGACACAGGGAGGTGACATGAGACATAGGATATTTTGAGACAACAAACTGTTGTATACACAGGATGTGATGACAGAGGGAGGGGTGATGGGCAGACAGCTTGTCAATTCCCAGAGGTATTGTGAGCAGTTGCTCAAGGTCGCCCATGATATCCCCCATGTTTGGAAATCTGGGCATAGTTCGCACCTTGCAGTGAGTGGCCCAAAATATCTATTGGCTCAACTTCACCCAGCAGATGAAGGAATATTGCAGATCTTGTCATCAGTGCCAACAAATAGAAAAGGTAGGTAGTAAAACAAAAGCTGCCCTACTTCCCTTGGCCATAGTGGCGGGGCCATTCCAGAGGGTAGAAATGGCTATTGTGGGACCCTTGAATATCCCAAGCTACTCCAGAAAAAGGTTTATCTTGACGGTGGTCAATTATGCCACCCGATACCCAGAGGCAGTCACCCTCTTCTCCATTAAGGGACCCAAAGTGGCAGATGCCTTACTAGGGATTTTCTCATGTGTTGGATTTTTACAAGAGGTTATCACTGACCAAGGGGCTAACTTCATGTCAGACCTAATGAAGTCTTTGTGGGAGAAGTGTGGGGTGGTCCAGAGACACACGACACCTTATCACCCACAAGCCAATGGGCTCATGGAAAGATTCAATGGTACCCTAAAATGATGCTCCAAGCATTTGCTGAACAGCATGGGAGGACTGGAAGAAATGCCTTCCCCACCTGTTGTTCACATACAGAGAAGTGCCCCAAGGGTCAACAGAGTTCTCCCCCTTCAAACTCTTATATGGACATAGGGTACACGGGCCCCTAGACCTGATCCATGAAGACTCAGAAGGCAAGCACACCACCCAGGGGACTCCCATAGTGGAGTATGTCCTTAAGTTCAAGGAAAAGCTGAAGGAGCTTATGGGGGTGGCCCAAACAACCTGTCAGCTGCCCAGAAGAATCAAAGAGTCTGGTATGATCACAGAGCCAGAGCTCGCTCATATAGCACAGGCCAGAAAGTAATGGTCCTCATTACAGTCTGGAAGGACAAGCTGTAGGCAGTGAGCAGGACCGTACAAGGTAGTCCAATAGGTAAATTATGTGAATTATATTGTGGAACTGCCTGACAGGAGACATACCCATTGACTGTACCATGTCAATATGATGAAGCCATATATAAATAGGGCCAACATGATGTTTGCTGTTTGTAGTACTGGGGAAGGGACAGACTAAGAAGTCCCCTCCTGGACCTGCTAGAGGAAAGCAAAAGGGAGTCATCAGTGGAGTCAATCAAACTGTCATTCCAGTTGACCCCGGAACAGACCCAGGAAGTGAGGAAGGTCTTAGAGGACTTTGCCCCTTTATTTATGGCCAAGCCCGGATGGACCCCCTTAGTGACCTATGATGTAGACACGGGGATGCAAGCGCCCACACAAGAGACAGCTTACCGGGTGTCTGAGGCCATCCTAAATGGTATTCAAATGGAGGTAGAGGAAATTCTGGAGTTAGGGGTAATCCAGAAATTCCAGTGTCCCTGGGTCTCGCATGTAGACCTTGCCCCCAAGCCGGATAAGTCTTCCCACTTTTGTGTGGACTATCATGGATGCAATGCAGTCACAAAGTCTGATGCTCACCCAGTGCCCTGGACAGATGAGTTATTGTTCAACTTGGGGAGGGGCAACCTACATAACAACCATAGATCTGACAAAGGGGTACTGTCAGGTGGAGTTAGGCTAGTTAGAGGTAGGGAACAGTCAGCCTTCATCACTCCAATAGGCCTCTTCAAATTTAAGGTGATGCTTTTTGGGATGAATAACACCCCTTCCACATTCCAAAGGTTGGTCAACCAGGTGTTACAGGTTACTGAATAGTATGCAGTGGCTCATCTGGATGTTATTGCCATCTTCAGTACCAGCTGGAAGGAACACCTATCCCATCTGAAGAAAGTGTTGGGCAGGGTACCGAAGACAGGACTTACTGTAAAGGCCAAAAAGTGCCAGGTGACCTTGGCTCAGGTATCATATTTAGGACATGTACTGGGAAGGGGCCAGCTACGTCCAAACCAGGTCAAGATAGAGGCCATTGAGGCATGGCCCAGACTGGATACCCAGAAGCAGGTCAGAAGTTTCCTGGGCACTGCAGGGTACTACAGAAAATTTATACCAAATTACAGCACCTTGGCAGCTCCCCTGTCTAGCTTATTAAAGAAAAGGCAACCCCAGAAAGTAAAATGGGACAAAGCATGTAATAGTGCCCTTGCCCAGCTAAAAGCCACACTGTGCAGTGTCCCTATGCTGGCTAGCCCCAACTACACTAAACCATTTGTTGTGCAGACAGATGCCTCAGATGTGGGGAATGGTGCCATCCTCAGCCAGGCATCCCAACAGGGTAAAGATCACCCAATTGTGTACCTAAGTAGGAAGCTACTTCCCCGGGAGCAGGCATACTCCATTGTGGAGAAAATGCCTTGCCTGGTGTGGTGGCTTAAGAAGCAAGAGCCCTACCTCTATGGGAGGCCCTTTAAGGTACAGACAGATCACAATCCTCTGGTATGGCTAAACTAGGTGGGAAAAATGAATGGGAGCATTGCACTACAGGCCTACGACATGGGCATTAAACATAGATCAGGGTCTGCTAATATCAATACAGATGGCCTATCTCACCAATCGGAGTAAGAGGCAGAACTGATGGAAACTCTTACTAAAAAGGGGCATGTTCTCCCCAGGTTCTGTTAAGGAGGGAGGAGTGTGGTGAGATATGACCATACCATATTGTTTTGGTCATGTTTTATATAATTCTCTACATATAAAGCATCAGCGATATCCATAGTGGCTAGTGTAAGCACAAGGGATCATGGGTACAAGTACATAGGCCCTGTGGAATGTTGTTGTAATTCTTGTTACTGGGCAGATAATCTGTCAGCTACTAGCCAGAGGCTAGAGTTAATTAAATCATTTTAGAAGGAGGCCAAAGAATAGTTAAGCCTAGCTGGGAGGCCAGGTAGCCCAGTTTGCTAGTGAAAAGGGCAGGACCTCATGAGGAGCCGTGATGTCTGCACCCCCCTTTGTTTTAAAAGGTCCACATGGACTTATTCTTGTTACAGTTGAATGGTCTGGCATTTAAGTAAATGACTGTACTGAGTGTAGCTTAATTACACCCATCTCCCAAAAGGGAGGCTTGAGTTTCCCAAAGAATTCTGGCTTAAACTAGCTGACTTCTTAGATTTTTTTCCCTCTCATATTCAGAACTGCATATTTGTACTTTGTAATAAAATATTAAAAACTGATTGGTTCTATAGCCATAGAAACAGAATGCTAGGCAATAGCAGGGCAAGCCAATATCAACAGGATCTACCCTTTTTAAACCCCTTTAAACAAGAATGCAAAAGGGGTATCTGAGCTTTTTTAGCCTTTCTGCCTTTTAGTCTTTAGACTTTTAGCATTTGGGACCCAGTCTGCCTGCTTAGAGAGCAGAAACAATTTCTCCTGAACCACCAGAACTAAGACTTCAACTGCTACTTCTAAGGCCATTTTGCAATTCAAAATTCAGCAACTAAGGACTCAAGGTCGAATTTTAATCTTAATTGTAAAGTGCAAATTTGTATGTATATTTTCCATTTTATTTTCAATATCCAGTAACCAACATCTAAAATTATTTGTCTTTATGTAATTTACTGTTTTTATTCATTTAACTGGTGCCTCTGTACTTACCATTGACGAAGAGCACCTCCCCCATTTTGCACCTGTCTTCAGGCCAGATGCCCCCTCCCCCTTTAGTAACTAGATGGGAGCTCACCCCCATGGGCCACCTCTTCTATGCTTTACTATTCAAACTCGAATGTCGACTACTGGGATCTTTTCTGCACTCCATTACCATGTGCCCCTACATCTTGTCGTGGCCTTACAGTTTGTCTCAATCACTGCTGCTGCTCATGACAGGTGATGTTGAGAGTAACACGGGCCCATCTTATACCTCCATTAATTTCATCAATAATGTGTGGTCCTCATCCCCTGGGCTGAGAACTGCCCCCCAAAAACTCTGCAGTCTCCTGTTTAAATTTACGGACGTTGAGCCTTGGGTAGCCCGATACAAACCTCATGTCCTTGGCATCTCTGAAACTTGGCTCAAACCCCACCTTCCTGATGCAGCATATAACCTGTCTGGGTACTCCCTTCTGTGGCAAGATTGGCCAGACCAAAAAAGGGTGGCAGTGTAGCTGTCTATATCAGGGAGCCTCTCACTGCTACCCCTGTCCTTCACTCTGACCCAAGATCCCCTATGCTCTCTCTGATGTGTCCAGGGTAATGGCCTTTTTCACTAATGTTTTCCTACAGCTGCAAGATCAGCACTTTCCCCTCACTACCCAGAGAGTTAATGGAGCCTACCCTCATTGGGTCTCTAAAGATTTCCTGACCTTGATGAGGAATAGGGATAGATTGTGGTCAGAATATAAAGCAGCTCCCTCTCCCACCCACTGGAATAATTGCAGGTGCCTGCATAACCAGTGTAAACAGGCTGCCTTAGCTCAAAAACATGACATTTTCCAGAATCAACAGACAGACTGCCTCGGGGACCCGCACCACTTCTGGGGGGTAATTGGCTTCCTGCTGCACCTGCATAGCCAATCCTCTGCCATCCATCTGGACACTTCCTCTGGCCACCTAACTGATCCCATAGCAGTTTCCCTTGCATTTAATAAAAAGTTCTTGGACCTGTCAGCACACATTAGTAAGCTGCCCGCCCAGCCTCTAACTAGCCATGCATCTGTCCTTCCTGACCTGTATATCACCTCACCACCCACAAACTCTCACACCCCACTTTTCTATGTTAGGGTTATCTCCTCTAAAGACATCGCCAAGCTTCAAAACAGTCTACCTAGCCACAGCAGTCCTGGCAGCAGTGGCCTTTTCCCAGCCATGCTCAAGCTTATTTCCCCTGCCGTCCTAAAACCCCTCACCTTAATCTTCAATTTGGCACTGACTACCTCCACCAAGCCTGACTCCTGGAAACATGCAAGGGTGGTACCTATCTTTAAAGCAGGGGATCCGCTGTTGACAGATAATTATAGGCACATAATCCTGCTTCCCCACCTTAGCAAACTCATGGAAAGGATTATCCACTGGAAACTGGCTGACCACATCGATAAATATAACCTTATGTCTCTCCTGCAACATGGTTTCCACAAGCTCCACTGCACTTCATCTGCACTGTCCTTGTTCGTGAACCACTTTTATAGGAATATGGACTTGGGGAGGGCTATAGGTGCAGTTTTTGTGGCTCTGTCAAAGGCATTTGACTTGGTTGACCACCCCTTACTTCTCTCCACCCTCCATAAACTGGGCTGCTCATTTGAGACCTCATTGTGGTTCAAGAGTTACCTTTCTGGGAGATCTCAATCAGTGTGCATTGGCCCTGTCACCTGCCCTGCCCTGCTGGTCACTACCAGTGTTCCTCAAGGCTCTATTCTCGGCCTGCTACTCTTCTCCCTGTCCATAAACTCCTTCCACTTTGACTGCCGAACTTGTGAAGCCCTGTTATATGCTGATGACCATATCCTCTATCACAGTGACAAGACCCTGGATAACATATCCACTATCTTGTCCTATAACTTTAGCTCTGTGTGCTCTTGGTTCCAGTTCCATCGGCTCCTAGTCAATGAGAAACAAATCAAATTGATGCTTTTTGCGTCTAGACCCTACCTAGATAGCATTGCCATGTCTGGCTCCACCCTCTTTGTACTGACACCTGATGGCACTGCACTACAAAATGTGCCCAATCTCAAATACCTTGGCATTACCCTTGACCCCTCCCTATGCTATGTGGAACATATTTCTGATGTCATACTTTGGATTAACCATAAGCTTGGGGCAGCTTATCCTTTAAAACTGTTCCTGACCAGTGAAGCCTGACTGGGCATTGCTCAAGGGAACTTACTACCTATGATTAACTACTGCTCCCCAATTTACTCATGTGTGTCCTCGGCCCTCCTCTCATGCCTAATCTCCACCTACAACAATGTCTGTCGTTTCGCTCTGATGGCACCTTACTCCATCCACCACTGCATCCTTTACCAGATGTTGGGCTGGCTCCCGCTCCCCTCTTGCTTCGACTACTCCTTGGCCTGCATTATCGACAGCTCCCTTAGATGCAGGGATACTTCTCCATATGTGTCACTCCTGGTTACCCGTGCTCCATCAAGATTCTTGTCACTCCCATGGAAATCCCTAGAGTCTCAACTGCCATGTGAAGTCGAGCACTATCTGTTGCTGCTCCCTCCTTGTAGAATAGTCTTCCAGCATCCCTCCGCTCCCTTGACATCTATGGTATCTTGCAACAACTATTCAAATCCTGGCTACAATGAAGCCAAGTGCCTGTGCTCCCCAGGATAATCTCTTTTTTGCCTGTCCTCCTACTTCTCCTACTGGAGTCATTTTACCCCCCATGCCTCCCCTGTCAGCTAGCACTTTTCTTCCTCATCATGTCTCCACTTCTCCAGTGCCCCTGTTTCTCTGTACCCTAACACCTTATATACTCTAGTGTGGTTTGTTCTGCCACTCCTGTATATTCTGTAAATGCATACTTATCCTCTGTTTTGAACTGACAATGTGTAATTATTTAATAGGCTGCTACTGTCTACTATGTGATTTTTGATGTAAATTGAATTGTACCTTTGTCCTTTTTGTCAATGATTGTAAGATACTGAATCTGTAAGATGGTGAATGTATTTTTTTACTGCTATTTCTGCTGTATATTTTACTTTGCGCCGCATGTTATGGCCCAGGTCATGCCTGAAAACGGTCCCCTGGATCAGTGCCCCTACCCGTTACCAAAGACTTAAATAAATGAATAATAACTAATCAGTAAAACCTTTGACTTATTTTAACATAATTATGCCTATGTCCTCTGTGTGTGTGCTGCCGTGGGAAAAGTTGTTCAAACTATACCACGCTTGTGTGACTGTTTTAAGGCCAAACACTACCAAAGTGAAGTAGCACTAGGGACTTCATAATGAAAGGATGGGAGGAAATATGGAGGGTCTCAGGAGGCACCTGTGGGAGTGTGAACTGAGCTCTGCATTTCTGGGGAAAGACATATAATAGGGTGTATAGGGCCCCCTGAAGCCTGTGGCTTTCTGTTTCATGGTGCAGTGGCTTAGAGGGTTCAATCTCAGGAACATAGACTCGAGACAGTATGTGTATCCCCTTGCATGAAGAGAGGGTGCCCTAGGATTCTCTGGCACATGTTCAGCTGTTAGACAGCCAGTGTGCTAGGAGGATGGAGAAAGGGTATCCCTGAACCCCTTCATCCCCCTGTCACAAGAGGGATTTGCTGTGATGCAGAGAATCTTGTCCCATGGGAGTGGGCTTGTGACACACCTGACCTGCCACTCTCCACATTGCTTATTACACCCCAGGGGTCAGAGCTCACACCACATCTGAGCCTACTAAGATTATATCCGGCAAGCCACAAACTGCTATCATGCCCACAGATTGTACTGATACAATGATGCCAAGGGTCAACAAGCATGCTCTTTCATGCTGGCATATCATTTGCTAAAAACACATAAATCTAATGAAATAAAAAAAAATGCACATCTAAATGGCATGGCATATCTTCTACATCTATTAAAAAAAAAGGCAGATCTGCCTCAGAGTCATTCCAGATAAACAACAGATCATCAATGTATAGCTTTTATAAAGTGATGTTCTTGCGAAAAATATTTTTTTGCCAGATATTTGATGAATATATTTTTTTTTAATTTCTTTTTATCCACACCTTCACCCTGCTGACCCCGACCCTTCAGGGACCCACAAGGAGTCATCCTCCTGCCTCCCTCTCCACTCGTACTCACATCTCAGCCCCATGGAGCTGTGGTTTACCCCCCCAAGCAGGGGCAAGGTGGGGGCCAAACACCCAGAGATCCTTCATTGCGTCGGTCAGGAGGTGGTCAAGTGAGATGGGACACATTGGAGGCATGCTCCTGGAGGCCCATCTTCCTAGCATTGGCAGACAGTTCCTCTCTTTTCTCCCCACCCCTACAGTGTGCAACCCCTTGACATCATGATGCCAGGTGCCGACGTCCACACTGTAAAGTGGCCACCCATCCCCTACCATAGGGGCTTGCAGTACTCCAGGCCTCCACTCACAGTCAGGTAAGAGTGTGGGCATAGGTCACACCCCTCCATGGAGAAGGCTAGCTGTCATGGGATGCTCAAGCCTATCTCCCCCCTGGCCGACCCACCAGTGATCCGAGTCCACTCCCAAACCCGGGTCGCCGGTGAGCTATTTGATGAATATTGATTCAAAATCAAATGTATATAAATGTGCGTAAGAAGTGACCATTGTAGACCCCATCACAGTTCTTTTTGTTTGTTAGTGATTTTCAGATCTGAAGTAATTCTTGTTGAAGGCTAGGCTTGCAGGTTGAACACAAATCCTATTGGTGGCATTTCTTTCTGATATTTCAACTTTCAAAATAAACTCCAAAACCCTCAGAACCTTTTCAGCAGGAATTGAAGTATATAAATCAGAAACGTCTATTGTGACCAGTATATCAGATAGGTTTAATTGTTGAGAATTCAGGTTTTCTAGTAAGAGTAAGACATCCTTGGTGTCATGTAAGTAAGACTTTATTCTTTGACAAAAATCCCTAATGTCAAAGTCAACAAAATATGGGAGGAGTTCCAAAACAAACCCCAGGCCAGAAACAACAGGTCAGCCTACTGGTGAAATTATTCCTCTATTGTGCTTTGGGAGGTAGTAGAAAACAGGTGCAATGAGGGCTTTGTATCTGAGGGCTGAGACCACCCATTCCTCTACCCCCCCCCTTAAGATAAAGCGTCCTTTAATATCTTCTTGAATTTCTTTCAATAGATTATGGTCATGTCTCTCATAGTCTGACTCATTTTAAACCTACCTTAGAAATTGTTCCTAATAGGTTTGGTAGTAAAACACAACCCCCCCATCAGCTTATTTAAAGTGATTTAGTCACATTCCACAAATGCCTGTTTCACATATTATGCCATTGCTACCCCTGCTTCAGATGTGGAAGATGCAATTTGTTTTGTAAAAAAAAAAAACAGTCATTTTTTAGTATGTTTTTGTTTCTGCCTGCCCTCCAATTTTCTGTGTGTGGCCACACCCCCAAAATGATGTCATGCAAGGGATTTGTCAATATTTTTACATGTAGCAACAAGGAATTCTGAATAAATTATAAAGTTGACTTAAATGTTCATTACTCAAAGGTACAGCCCTTATTTAGGTAGTGGGGACTGCAGCATAGCACCTAATATGTAGACATATAACCTAACTTTAGAGAAGCTTGAAGAAGCTAAATACGTGCACACATAGGCAGACTAGGTGGGCCATAGGTGCTTATTTGCTGTCAACAGCTATGTACTATAACTATATATATTTATGTAGCAAGGCATTGTGGGTACAATACATAACTGATTTTTCTGTCTCCCTTTTCAAAATGCAGTCTCCTATGTCAATAGTACTTACAGCAGTACAGTGTGTAGAAAAGTTTTGGGAAAACTGTTTTTGTGACGCAATTAGGCCAAAAAGATAATTTGCCAGTCTGTGTAGGTGTCGTTTGACTTTTACTGCCTGCTGGTGAAGTGACAGGTCTGAAGTTGCAGCTCCTGTCAGAATATGGGAGCGTGATGATACTTTTCTGTGTTTATGTTATAGGGCCTGAATGGCTATAAGTAGTTCAGAAGTGTAATTATGGGTAACACTACTTTTCTTTTTCTTTGGTGTCCAGCTTCTACTATGAGTCCAAAATTGTGAATGAGAAAGGATGTCTGCAATACCAAGACTGAACAACAGATTTCTCTGTTTCAACATAGTGCTTAATAAAATTTGTTTGCTTTGTATGATTTCATGGCAGGCAGTGCAGCACTGAGGAAAAAAGGGGCACAGTTATGCAAATGAAGCAGAGCACAGAAATAAAAGCATTTTTTTCATGGAAAACAGCACTTTTTGGCAGTTTGAATGGTAGGAGATTGATTCACAACTCCTACAGGTTACTACCCCCATGTGCTATGGCAAACCTGACAAAAACACTTTAATAATAACTGATTGATGACATTCTAACTTTCAGTTATAGTTATCAACATTGCCAGATATTATCTGAAATTGATGTCATGTCTAGAAAAACTGCCTGCTTGCAGTACTGCTATAGGGCCAACATAAAGAATATCTTTAGAAATATTGCAAAGTATCTAGAAATATCTGACCATGTCAATTGTTGCAGTTGTATGCAGTGCCCACCTTCCCTCTCCAAACATGTTATATTGCCTGGAATTAAAAGATTTCAACATGTTGTCATCTTCTATACTCACATATTTAAATAAAGCTCTTTTTATTGATTGGAATGGGGCCAGGAGGCAGAAAATCAGATTTCACCTAAAGTTTATTCCTAAATTCTCAATTTGGTTCAGCATCCCTGCTATTATTTTGAAAAAAATTGTATTGTTTCAACCTAATTCTCCTATGGCAATTCTTTAAATCAAGTTTAATGGTGAAATTATTTGGGGTGGAAAGTCAGGCAAACAGAAAATCCTTACAATGTATATTTTGATAGGTGTTAATCTTCTCTGTGAGAGCCGAAGACAGGATTATCCCATTCCTTGTTGAAACCTGCATGCCAAAATCCTCCCTTTCTCCCTCTTCTGATTGATCCCTTTGGGCACCTTTTCCTTTAAGTTTTTGTTTGATGTTTGCCTTTTTGTCCTTTTGAGTTTTTGAGCACCCCATGCAGATCCCTGTGTTTCTAAGCTTATCAAATCTTCCTCAAGGTCCAATGTGCCATTTTGATGTACCTATTCTATGCCCGTCCCCCTCCTGTATCATCTCCTCTCCTCTGACCCCTGCTTAAAAGAAACCCTTTTGTTTGTTCTTCAGAGCTGCCCTCTATATCTCTTTCTTCTGAGTTTCTGAAATAGTGAAACTTTTCTAGATTTACCCCTGCTCCCTGTCTTGGAAATCTTGCTCTCAGATCCACCTCAAATGTATCCATATCTCTGTTCATGCATTGAAGCTGTCTGATTAATTCATTCTGAACCAGTAAGGAATTCAGTTGATTCAAAGGGACTTAGATTTCAAGGGACATTCCTTCCTCTCCTCAGCAATTGCCTGGATTACTGTGAGCATACATTTTAATACTACACTCTGATCTAAGAGCATTCCATTATTCAGACAATTTGCTCAATGAAAACCCATATTCCAATAAATTAAAATTCTTAATCCTGGGAATCTGACTTCTTTTAGCATATACTGTAAGAGTGATACAATGCCAGTCATATATACTTTTTGAAAATGCTATAATAGCAGGGAAACTGAGTCAAATTGAGAACTTGGGAATACATTGAAGGTGAAATCTGATTTTCTGCCTCCTAGCCCCATCTCAATCGGCTCCATGTCATTTCAGCAACTGCATTATAGTGAGTGCAATTGCAGCGAGTCTTTCATATCAACGCAGAATACAGCGACCGGCAAATGCAGCGAGGGCACATCTAAGCTACTATCTCCAGATCTGCAATGAAACATCACTCCAGTTAGACTTTAAGGAGTTCCAGCTTGTTATTGCAGGGGGACCATGCCCCCTGCACCCCGCTAGGGCTGCACTCAACCCCCGTTTCTAAAATAACATCCTCCGAGGTACACCTGGACCGCAGAGGTAGGCTATGGACCCATTATCGCTGAATGTGTCTGTTGCTGTAATGCTGCGATTGCTATAATTGCAGTTTCAATTAGTGAGTCACTGTTATTGAGTCACTATTCTGTATTCACTGTTATTACATGTTACCTCTCAGTCAATAAAGAGAGCTTTATTTAAATATGTGAATATGGAAGTTGACAACATGTTGAAATCATTTAAGCCCAGACAATATAACAATTTTAGAGAGGAAAGGAAGTCAGTGCATAAGTTAAAAAGTAATCACTCAGTTATAATTAAACAAGCTGACAATGGTGGGTGGAGGGGGGTAGTATTGTAGTACCAAACCTACTATAATGAATATCTGAGGCAGGTTCAAAATGAATCAAACTATAACAGACTTCATCATAATCCACTGAAAAAAATTCAAAGAAGATATTGAGGTGGTTATTGAGGATACTTTACCTAATGGGGGAGTGGAAAAATGGGTAGCCACAGCCCTCAAATAAAAAACCACCATTACACCAGTTTTCCACTGCCTCTGAAAGGTCCATAAAGGAATAATTCCACCACCAGGTAGGTTTATTGTTTCTGATCTGGAGTCAGTTTTGGAAACCCTCTCATGGTTAATTGACTTTGACAAAGATGTCTTACTCCTACTAGAAAATTTGAATGCTCAGCAATTAGATCTGTATAATACTATACTGGCCACAACAGATGTTTCCGATTTATATATTTCAATCCTTTATGAGGAGGGGCTGAGGGTTTTGCAGTCCAATTTGAGCTTGAGACATTAGGAAGAAAGGCCACCAACAGGGTGTTTGTTGAGACTGTCAGGCCTAGTCCTCAACAAAAACTAACTTAGATTTGAAAATCGCTATTACCAACAAACAAAGGGAACTGCACTGGGGTTTACAGTAATCACATATTGCACAAATTTATATACAGTGTATGTTTGATTTTGAATTAACATTCATCATAGATCCAGCAATAAATTGTTTGATCTGCTAGTTACTTGCAATGGCTCTGAGGAAAACTTGATTTCATAGCTGAATATATGTAAAGACAATTTGAAAATTTCTTTAGAATTTTATGCTATTAGTGTGGCATATATATGAACATATGAATGTGCCAGCAGAAACAGACCACCCGGTCTATTTAAGTCTGCTTGAGTGTGCAGCCAACATTCCTAGTTTGCAGCTGCCCCACCTCCCCTGTAATCCAGTTTATCATTTTTGCCCCTACCCCTACACCAGTTAGCTTCCCCCCAAGCAGCCCATGAGGTATTGAATCAAAGGCCTTGCTGGAGTCCAAGTAAAGAACATCCACCACACGACCCTTATCCAGCTCACCTGTCACCCAGTCATAATATTGTATGAGGTTGGTTTGACAAGACTTCCCTGAAACAAACCCATACTGCATCACATCATGGAGGCCATTGTCCTCCAGGTATGACACCAGTCTTTCCTTTAATATTGTTTCAATGAGTTTGCACACTATGGAGGTGAGACTTACCGGACAATAATTACCCAGTTCATCCTTTGGCCCGCTCTTGTGTAATGGTACTACATGTGCCATCCTCCGAATCCAGTGGCCCACATCGCTACTCCAGTGAGGTGCTGTACAGATCTGCCAGTAGCTCCGCCAACACCTCCGCCATCTCCCTCAGCACCCTGGCGTGGATACCATCCAGCCCTGGTGCCTTGTCTACCTTCAGTGCCCTCAGTCCTTCTAGGACTCTATTTGCCTCAATTCTTCCCTCTGTCACCTCCTCTCCTCTGTCCCCACCCTCCCAGCCCATGCAGGTAGTGTCCTCCTTTTCTTCTGTGAACACTGAGCAGAAGTATTAATTCAGTGCTCTGCCTGCTCCTCCTCCTTTTCTGTCCACTCCCCACCCCTTTTTATCCTCACTATTGTCTCCTTGCACTTCCTTTTCTCCCTGATGTATCTGAAAAAGTCTCCCCCCAATTAATTCCCTGCCCTAATCTCAGCTCCCTCTGGGCCTTGGCTTCTCTCACTTTTCTGGTCACCTCCCTGGACCATCTTGCATAGTCCTCCCTGTCCACTTCCGTCCCCATCCTCCTAAACCTCTGGTGCACCACTCGTTTTGCCCTCACCACCTCCACAACCTCGCTGTTCAACCAGCATAGTTTTCATGCTCTGCTCCTCTTACTCTGTGCCTTGGTGCAGGCTTCTGTTGCCTCTGTAACCTCCCATTTAATAATATCCCATTTCTGTTCCACATCCATCTCCTGCCTTATGCCCTCCAGTTTCTCTTTCAGTACTTCCTGCATCCTCTCAAAGTCCACCCCCTGAAGTTTACCACCCGAATAACTGATTTCTCTGGCTCCCCGCACATCGTGATATTAAACCACACCATTTGGTGATCACTGTGGGCTAGTGGGTCCTCTACCTTTCTTTCCCTCACTGCCTCCCCAATCGACAATACCAGATCTAAAGTGTTCTTTAGCCTAGTAGGTACAGTAATCAACTGTGTCAGGAGACCCTCCTGGATTGCATCCAGGAGCACTTGCTCCCTAGCGCTGGAGGTGACCAGAATGCTCCAGTCAACCCCTGGCAAGTTGAAATCCCCTACGATGACCACCTTCCCTTTTCTGCATACCTTTTTGATTTGTCCTGCTAACTCCCTGTCAAGCTCCTCAGACTGGGACAGTGACCTGTATACCACCTCAAACCTCAATTTCCTACCCTTTGAGTCTAGGAGCTGCAGCCAGATTGCCTCTGTTCTCCTTTCTTCTCCCTCGTCCCTTGTGCATTTGCTCCCATCCCTCACATAGACTGCCACCCCACCCCCCCTTACGGTCCTTCCTGTATAATTTGTATCCTGGGATTGCTAGATCTCAGTCCTGGTGCTCAGTTGCCCACATTTCTGTGACAGCTGCAATATCCACCCTCCACACTGCTAAGAGTGCCTGTAGCTCAGCAGATTTGTTTCCTAGGCTTCTTGCATTCAATGAGAACACCCTCCATAATGCCTCCTTCCCTTCATTAGCCTCCATCTCCTCGCTTCTACTCCTCCCTTTTTTTGGTGCCACGAGTCCTTCCCTGCTAGCCTGGGGGATAGGCTGTAACTCCACTCTATCGGATCCCTGCCTACCTGCTGTCCACTTGCCACCCCGCCATCTACTTTAAATCCACCCTTGTCACAATATACCTCCTCAGTCTTTGCTTTAATACCTCCTTCTCCTGCCCACTCAGGTGCAGCCTATCCTTTGCAAACAGATTGTTATTATCCCAGGTACTGGATTTGAAGATCAGAAGGGATTGTGTCCCAGCACATGAGTGGAACAACACAGGAGGGGAATTTCTATCCTAAGCAATTGCAGGTGGTCCGCAGTCCACAGAAGACACTGCAAGGGAGACACCAGACCAAGAGAAGGGATAAAACAGTACTGTGTATGCATATACTGAAATACACAACTTAAGTAACTACAGTTAGTGGGGTAACAACTAAGGAGTAAGAAGTAGTAGGAATCAAGAAAAGGTAGCTATTGGTACAAGGGTGAAAAATAGAAAATTAGGAGATTCTTTATTTGTGCTAGGGTAACAAATTCATTTCAAACAATTAAACAAAGAGGTAGGAAATCAACAGGCATAGAAAGGAGGTGGGATGGCACAGGGAAGGTTCAACAGACAGAAAGGTTAAGGAAAGAAAGAAAGAACATGAAAGTAGTGCAGTGTAATGGGGGTATCTGGTGAATATAACAACTGAATATGGGCAACCATCAAAACAGCGACTCATATTCAGCGCTATCCCTATGGACCACCCTGCAAGGATAGCATCCGTACATGAAAGCAAGCATAGGGAAAGGTGACCTGAATGGGGGGGGGATAGCGAGGGGAAGGGGAGGGACAAGGAAGGGGTTTTAGGGGACTGGTGTGCCTACTGCTGCTGAACTAGCCATGTGATGTGGTGGTGTGGGTGGTTAGCTCTGGTTCAGCAGGTACTGGGTTCGGGGATGGGGACCAGGAGGGTAGAAATTTTGCCGCTGCCTGTGGGACTTAATTTTTTTTAAATCTGGACTGTGCCCTCTCTCTGACATGCACCCCCCCTGAGCTGAGAATCTAAAAGCAGGGAGGTGCGAGGTGCAAAGCCCCCCACAAAGGGGGCATGGTGAGGCACAGCCCCCCCCGCAAAAACACATTTTGTTGTTCTGGATATTGGGTCACCGGCAACTGTATATCGCTGATTTGCTTTTCGGTGACATACACTCATAATAGCAATCATTGTTTTGAAGTCGCTATTATGGTATGGAACCTGTAATGGGTATGGAGCCAGTCTTTTTGGACACATTCTGGAGACTGAAGTGCTGCCCCATTTACACACCTTGCTGGGTCAAGGGAGGAGGCTGCTATACTATGGGCTGAACTGGAAAGGGTGCAGAGGAAGTTCTGCCTCACCCAGGTGCCACCAAGTCCATTGCTGCACCCACAGAGGATGCCTAGGCAGAGCAATTGAACCTTGGTGGGCTCCAGGAGGGTAGGAATGGTGGGAAGGATACACACTCCTCAGCCTGTATCACTGCACAATTCCTTTACCATACTGGTTAGACAGGACAGCTGGGAGGAGGCACCCTTTGAGTTAGAAGGGAGAATGTGGTGGTCCTCAGAAGGAGAGGTCCCAAAGAGGGATGCAGAGGCTCCCAGCCAAGAAGTAAGCAGCTGCTGTTGGGGGACTGTATCATTAGGGGCATAGACTTGGGAGAGGGGGTGGAAGGGAGATGGAGGTGAAGTGCCTCCCTGATGATTTGGTTTGGAGGGATAGATAGTAGATCCAGAGGATCGCTAGGGTGGAAGGAGATGGGAGGGAGGTCGATGTCATTGTCCACATGGGGACAAATGACTTGGCAAGGAATAGGATAGGGGTAGGGCAGGGTAATTTCAGGGAGCTGGGGAGGCACATTAAGCAGGTAGCACACATGGTGGCATTTGCTGAGGTGTTACCTGTATATAATTGGGGAGAGGAAAGGGCACTCTGCATCAGGACTTTTAACAATAAGTTGAAGGCATGGCACATAGAGGAGGGCTTCAGCTACTTTGAAGACTGGAGGTCAGCCTAGGATGATATGGTCCTTTATAAGGAAGATGGCCTCCATCCTTCCAGGAGGGGGAATACAGTCTTCAGTGTGAGGTTTAAGTGCCACTTGGATGAGCTTTTAAACTAGTCAGGGTGGAGGCTGTACTAGCAAGTGAAGCAAAAATTGTCCCTCCCAGATGATAGAGTGACAAGAAAAGAGGGCCCAAGGAGAGAAAGCTGTCCCATGGCAGGGACACAAGAAGAGAGAAGAAGGGACAAGGTAGAGGATAAGTGGAGGATAAATCAGGAAAGGAAAAATAATTTTTGTACTGCCCCATAGTGGGCTAGGTATGCTTTTTCTCATGTCGTGCTCCAGAAGGGATGGAAGGTGGGTTTAACTTAACTTGTTTTATGTTATGTATTATATTATATTGTATAATTCTTTAATAAAGCATACTTAATTAAAAAATATGGAAAGAAAAAAGAGAGGAGTAAAAGAGACAGATAACAGACAGGGTAACAACGAAGGGGGGTCAGGGAGAGCTTCAGGGAAAAACACAGGCAGGGAGTGAGTGAGAAAGCAGTGGAGTGGTCACAGAGGGTGCAAGGCATGGAGAGCCATGTGCACCAATGCAAGGAGTCTGAGTAGTAAAATTCAGGACCTGGAGGCCATCATGGAGAAGGCTAGCCTGAATTTGGTGGCCATAGGAGAGTCATGGTGTGCTGAAAGTAATGACTGGGATATACCAGGCTACTCTCTGTTCAGGAGAATCAGGGTAAGGTGGAGGGGGTTGTACTACATGTGATGGAGGGAACCAAAGCTACGGAAGTGCAGTGGCTTCATGAGGAAAAGGAAGGACTGGAGCTACTGTGGGTCATTCTGGAGACAGGACATGGGGCCACTATCCATTCAGGGATTATATACAGACATCCAGCACAGGGTGAGGAGTTGGATAAGGCACGTAGGGAAGACATGATCAGTATGGCAAAAAAGGGGGAGGTGCTGCTAGTTCACTGGAGTAGGGTTAATTTGCTTATAAAATGGGCAACTTTATTTTAGATATTTACCTAAATAAATATAAAAAAAACCCACTGTCTACGTGCATTTATGATAAAATAGCTCTTCCGCCTAATGGGTTTGTCCTACTGAGGATGCTGTAGTTGTAGTTCTCCACTAAGTGGATTTGTCCTAATGAGGATGCTGTAGTTGTAGTATTTTACATGTCTCTCTGGTGGAGTGATCTGACTAGGTCACTTTACATTGCTGTCAATCAGGATTTTGTAGTCCAGCAACCAAACTGTGGGCTTCTTCAGAATAAATCTATGGTCATGTGACCTATTTTCATGAATCAGAATACAGGATTTTCATAACCCATTTTATAAAAGATGTCAGTGTTTTATCAGCTATATACTGTAGTATATAATTTTTATTGTATTTTGTATGAAGCATTGTTCCAGCCAAACTGACTGCTGCTATTGTTATGCAGAATTGAACAGTAGGATACCAACACCAGTTCAAAAGAAGCTGAGATGATAAAAAATTGCTTATACTGGTTCTACATAGAACTGTCCCTGGAACTGTAAGTGTGCCCTTTGGATTGTGAACTTATATGAGTTATCCACAAGCTTAACTGTAGGCACTTCATATGTTGAATTAAACCATTTGCACTGTTGCAAGCACTTGATAACCAGCATCTTTAAAAAACAAGCATTTGTCAATGCTGAAAGTTGTCATGCTGGCATTGGCAGTGACGGAGGTGGAGAGGCATAGCACTGTGAGTTTGTTAATGTGTCCCAAAAGGTGATTTTGCACAGTGAGTACACCACTGTGCAGCAGAGCTGTGAAACTCGTTTTGGGCAGGCTGTGGAAAATGGCAGCTGGACTGTTGAAAATGAGGTGTGCACAAATGTCAGTGGTGAAAATGTAGCATGAAAATATTGCAGATTGACAAAGTTACAAGGGTGCATGGAAACTACTCAATGTACACTTGCAACACAGTCATTGTCTGGACTTTCCCCACCAAATTTTCAACATAGGCATTTTAGGACCTCTGCTGATGAATAGTGTCACCGTCATTTCCTCAAAGTGTCCCAGAAAGTGATTTCGTACAGTGGCCATGCAATTCTGCACTGGACATGCGAAAACACATTTCTGCCAGCTGTACTGTTCATAAGGAGGTATGGAAAAATGCCAAGGATGAACAGCTGGAGTGAAGGTATTACAAATTCACAAAGTTATGAGCGTGCGTGCAAACTGCACAACGCACGCTCTTAAAACACTCATTTTATTGACTTTCATCCCTAAATTTTCAACATAGGCATTTTAGGACATCTGCTAATGAACAGTGTCACTGCCATTTTCATAATGTGTGTCGAACATGGGCTTTCCACAGCAACCGCTCTATTGTGTGCCGGAACTGCGAAAACAGATTTTGGTCTGGATGTGAAAAATGACAGCTGTACTGTTCATTAGGAGGTGTAGAACAATGGCACTGTTGAAAATGTGGAGTGAAAATATTATAAGTTTGCAAACTTACGAGCATGTGTGCCAACTGCGCAACACATGCTCGTAACACAGTCATTTTATGGAGTATTGTCACCAGATTTTCAACACAGGCATTTTTGGACCTCTGCTCATGAACAGTGTCACTGTCATTTTTGTAATATGTCCCAAACAGTGATTTCACACAGTGACTGCGCCATTCTGTGCCGGAAGTGTGAAAACACATTTCGGCAAGGATGTGAAAAATGACAGCTGTATGGTTGGGGGGGACCAAGAGACCACCAGGGATGGTCATGTATCATATTGATCAGGGACTTGGGGACTGGGGGTGGCACTAGACTACCATGGATTTATCTGTACACATCTACCACATAATCGCTGCTAAGGGGCAGAGGATGCCCCGGGATCCCCACTGCACACGTCATGCTGTGCAGGGCACCAGGTGCAAGTCACTGGGCTGCCCTGCACAAGGCACAAAGACATGCAAATGGCTCCATTTCCACCTTGCATATAGTATGGCCTCATTTGCATGCCCCTGGATGAATATGGCAGGTGATGCACCTAGTGCAACTGCACTTGTGCTGGTGCATCCCCATGCTCCCTGTCTGTGGCTTGCACCGGCACAGTGCCACTGTGCCAACGCGGTATGTGTGCTGACCTTGCTATATTCAAAGATGCTGCACCATGGTGCATCACCATTGAATATCACCTGGTCCTGGCCCCGTGCATCCCAAGTTACGCTGCACCCAGGTTTGCAATACTGCCCGGCACAGTCTGAATATCTGGGCCTTTGAGTACGTGCAAACATGCCATTTTTATGATTTCTATGATGGAATAACCATGAGGAGACTGAGAAGTGCCTCTTAAAATCAGTAGTATTTGTTACTCTCAATGTAGTTTCTTTTCAGCTATATATTTATATATTAATTATAGGGGCACGGTTGTGCCCCTATAGTTAGGGTGGATTAAGCAGTTTAATGTTAAACCCCAAATTTTGCACATTAATAACTTTGTAACCGTTTAATGGATTTGCACAAAATTCAGAATGCATGGTCTCAGATGGTAGGTGTCTTGATGTGTCAAGTTGCATTTAGATAGGATTTGCAGTTTTCATGCAGCAAAGCACCAACAAATGAGTTGTTTGCTTTTTTTTTTGCCCATTTTTGCTGATTTTTGCCCATTGCACTGTATCCACAGCGTTTCCCCAAAGAACAATTCAGCATTGGTTTGGTGAAAAAAAATATTAATCCATTCCAAAGATATTTAATTTTGAATTTTCGGGTTCTGAGCATGCTCAGTTCAGTCTTTGGAATATATGCATGTTTTTGTGAAAAAGGATTCGCCTCACGGTATAAAATCCCCATTCATGAGGAAAAATTCCCCTTTCACAAACTGCCATCTTGTCTTGATTTTTCCCCACAAATAAAATCTTATAACTTGTCCCATGGATGTGTTGTGAGGTGACTGAAGTATGGGTTTTGTTCAAGATGACACCCTGTACAAACCCATGGCTTTGGTTTACTTTGGTTTTGTAGAAACATGGCTGTTTTTAATTTTTAAAATCCTTGGTCGTCACTCGCTTCGGATCATTGTTCGTGAGTTGAGAGAATCCTTGTTTGTGAGCTGATCCTTGTTTGTGAGCTGTCAAAATCCTTGATTGCGATTTCCAGACCAGATGACCCTATCTCACGAACAAAGATTGGCTCGTGAACAGGGATTTTGTCAGCTCACGAAAGAGGATTGGCTTGTGAAAGGGGATTGTTTTTTTAAATCCTCTTTCACCAGCTGTCAAAGTCCCCTTTTGAGAGTTGTCAAAATTCCCATTTGTCAGCCTATCCCCATTTATGAGGTGTCAAAATCCCTGTTTGTGAGAAGAAGATCAGATAGTCAGATAAGGCCATCTGGTCCTCATACCTCCTCATGAATGAGGATCAGGTCACAAAAAGAGATCGACAGTGGTGGATTTCCCAAATCGAAAAAACTGCCCCTGCACTTACTTTTTAAATGCTGACATCTGCCCAATCCCCATGTCGGCTTGTTTCCCCCCCCCACACACACACACTAATATGGCATACTGGGAGCCCACCCAAGTGTGCCAAATATATATTTAATTTTTTATTACATTTAAATGCTTCCGACACCAGGATGCCCACTCCAGGTGTCAGATGATGTCCCCCAAACAACCCTGATGCACACCCTGATGCCTGTTGTTGTGTGGAGAATGAGGGGTGGGTGGTGGAGTTAGGGCTCAACCCTGATGTTTAATTTCCAGACTTTTGTCACACTTAGTCCTAAGTGATGCATTAATGATGATTTTATAATATATATATATATATATATATCATGCATACATATATACATATATATACATATATATATATATATATATATATATGGATAAGGATATAATGGTGAGCTGTCAGATAAATGATTTATCTACACAGTGCTGTTTGACCTCGGTAACCTCACGGTGGCGAAGCCAATGCAGTGAGGTGTCCGAGGTCAAACAGTACAAGTGTAGATAAATCATTTATCTGACAGCTCACCATTGTATATTTCATTTATGCAATAGGGATGCTTCTTATCAAAGGGAACATTTGGTTTTGACTGTTTATCTTCTTTTTTAAATGATAATTTCTGGGACTTTCTGGGACTTTTGGTTAACTTTCCTGGTGTATGTCCGCCTAGCAGGGTGGTTGCTATTAAACGAAACACCACTCATTTTGTAGAACTTCTTGCTGAACAAATGTCATGGTGACAGTATCATAGCTACCTTTTTGTTTTAAAGTTATTCGCATTTGTTTGATGAAAAAGTGAAACAAAAATTAAATTTTATGCTGTTTTTTGCTAATTATAAAAAAAACTAAAAGGTATTTATTAATGAAATGCCACTCATTTTGTAGATATTTTCATGCTGAACATTTTTTGTGCTCATAGTACCATGCTATCATTTTTAGTTTTAAAGTGATTCACATTTGTTTGTCGAAAAAGTGAAAAGAAAATGGAATTTTATGCTGTTTTTTGCTAATTATGAAAAAACTAAAAGGTATCTCTGAATGAAACACCACTCATTTTGTAGATATTTTTATGCTGAACATTTTTCGTGCTCACAGTACCATGTTATCATTTTTCATTTTAAAGTTATTTATATTTGTTTGTCTGTAAAGTGAAAAGAAAATAGGATTTTTTGCAGTTTTTTGCTAATTATAAAAAAAACTAAAATGTATCTATAAATGAAACACCACTCATTTTGTAGATATTTTTGTCCAGAACATTTTTCGTGCTCACAGTACTATGCTATCATTTTTCGTTTTAAAGTTATTCACATTTGTTTGTCAAAAAAGTGAACAAAAAAAGCTTTGATTGACAGTTTGCATTTATTCCACATATGTGGATAAATCTAGGTGGTTAGATTTATTCCACATATGTGGAAATAAATGGATTTATTCAATGGCTTTTGGTCTCACACCTATTGCATAAATATATATATATATATATATATATATATATATATAGCTGTGTGGACAGTATTCAAGAGACAAAATGTGACATTTATGCACTCGGAAAGAGTTTTGTAATTAGGCATGACTCAACCTTAATTTTAATGTGTATGTGTGGTAGTTGCATAATACCAAATATAAAGATAGTTCTGTATTTCTAAGTTTGTAAAAATGGCACAGTTATTTATGACATGTAAACTACTTTTGTGGGTAACTCGACGGTGTCCATTATGCATTACCTCCCATTTTTAGTAATAAATAAAATTTTCAAATGCAGTATCTCTGTCTTCTATTTAAGAGTATTAGTTTACAACATTGAATGATTTGATGTTCTTTCATACCTATGTGTCGCTATCTATCCTCCAATGTAGACTGCACTAAAAATACAAACAGGAGGTTACCAAAGTTTCATTACTTCATAATTATACTGTTTATGTCCAGTCTGCATGCCTTTCACATTTAAGCTGGACATTAAATTGAAAGATAAACATGAACAAATCACTTGGTTGTACTTGATTTATTATGTGACCATCTTGCGGACACTACAGTAGCAATGCAACATGTGAAATACATGGTGCAACTTTTGTTAATGTCTTATTATCAACCAAACAGCCAATACACATTGATAAGTACCATGCCACATCAGGGGTCATTTTGACATCACTGTAGCTCTGCAGAGCCAGACTAAGGAGAGGCCCAAACATTGTTAACAAGAAAGCACCCAAGCAAGCTGTTTGATACTGATAACTATAGGTGAGGGTGCCAGATGATGCTCCCTGGCAACCTCATGCTGGCCTCTGAGGGGGAAAGTATTGCAAAATATCACTAAGGCCCATCCTAAGCTCACCACCATGTGCATCACAGGAATACCACTGCAGCAAGGTTCTTGTTCTGCACGTGGAATGCCACATCCAAACTGCTCTACAAGTCAAAACAATACACTGAAGTTCCCCACGGACAAGCAAAGACAAGGCAAGAGACAGCTGGATGTTACACAGTGGCTCGAACCACATCGGAGTCATTTTGACCTCACTGAACCTCCACAGAGTCAAACTGAGGGCAGGCCCAACCACAGTTAACAACCAAAAAGCACACAGACAAGCTGTTTGTTGTTGATAACTGTAGATGCAGGCACTGCATGGTGTCCCCTGGAAACCCAGTGCCAGCCATCATGGGGAAAATTATGCCAAAATATCACACAGGCCTACCCTGTGCTCACCACCACATGCATCACAGGGACACTGTTGCAGCAGGGTTCTTATAGTGCACATGGAATGCCACATCCAAACTGCTTGAGTCAGGCCCAGGTGATGTATTTTTTTTTCAAACAGTTCCAAGGTATTATCCTAACACTTGACATTTAATCTATTGGTAGTCTCATAAATAAATCTGCTAAATGTTTTTGCCAGATGAATCCAAACCACTGATGTTGCCCAGCAGGCACTAGTACACCCAGGCAATGACCAGATTCCAGTACTACACATAGTATCCCTCCACACCTGTGAATGTACTAAGCATTGCCATGAGCAGCCTTTCTGAGGTAAGCCCAAGTGCTGTATTTTTTTTAATTTTAAACAGTACCAACATATTGTGCCATCACTTGACATCTAATTCAGAAACAGTCTTATTATAAAAAAATTAGGAAAATGTTTTTGCCAGATGAATCCAAAACAATGATGTTGCCCTACCGGCACTAGTACACCCAGGCAATGACCCAGTTACTACACGTGGTACCCACCCCCCATGTCATGAGCAGTCATTTTGAGGTAGGCCCAAGTGCTGTATTCTTTTATTTTTAAACGGTTCCAACATATTATTCCACCGCTTGATGTCTAGTTTAGAAGCAGTCTCATTCCTACATGTGGTA
This sequence comes from Neoceratodus forsteri, assembly GCA_016271365.2. Taxonomy (NCBI): domain Eukaryota; kingdom Metazoa; phylum Chordata; order Ceratodontiformes; family Ceratodontidae; genus Neoceratodus; species Neoceratodus forsteri. The sequence continues at coordinate 732,991,259 of CM057453.1, forward strand.
ACCCCACATAACCTCGAATGAACTGACCAATGCCATAAGAAGCATTTTTGAGGTAGGTCCCATTGCTGTAGTTTTTTTTATTTCAAACAGTTCCAATATATTATGCCACCACCCGCACCTGATCCCCTAGTTCAGTATGCCAATCCAATGATGCTCCTTTATAATCTTACATCAAGAAAGGCAACTTTATAAGTCTAAAATAACACCACACATGCACGCATGCACACACACACACACACACACACACACACCCCTACCTTAACCAGAGCCAGCATCACCCCTTCTTTCCAAAAATTACAAGCATCTCTCACAAATTGCATTTATTTTTATTTAAAACATTTTAAGAGTGCAGCTTTTATATTCATTCCACATACACACTTCTAAAATAGAACCATCATCACGTCAACAGGTGCAGCATTTATTCAACAAATGCACATTCTGAGAATTTACCAGTAGGAACCCCACAGGTATTATTTTTTCCCCATTTAAACATGATTTAAGTCATCACCAGAGGAAAGTTCACCAAAATTAACAATATTCTGAAAAAATCAAATTATACAATGAAAACCCACTGGATGTATTGTAAACAAAATACTATAAATCTCAAACAAAACTCTATTTGATGAGACTGGTCACCTATATGAACAGCCCCATTTTGAAGAGGGGCCCTTCACAAACAGCTGGGTCATGAGAGAACACACGTATATTATTTTTCTGCCCCCAAAGATGATAGAACACAACTGCTGCACTATAACCAGGTAGTGTTTAATATGCCCCATTCAAACAGTGCCAGCACCAGAGGAAAGTTCAGCTAACATACTTCCCAAACAAAACTTTAAAATATACAATTTAATATGCCCCATTTAAACAGTGCCTGCACCAGAGGAACGTTCAGCTGATATACTTCCCAAACAAAACTTTAAAATATACTATTTAATATGCCCCATTTAAACACTAACCACACCAGAAGAAAGTTCTGCTGATATACTTCCCAAACACAACTTTAAGCTATACTATTTTATATGCCCCATTTACACAGTGCTAGAACCGGAGGAAAGTTCTGCTGATATACTTCCCAAACAAAACTTTAAAATATACTCATTGTGCTGCACAGCCCACTAATCCAATCATCCTCTACAGTATTTTGAAGAGGAGCTCTTCACAAACAGCAGGACCATGAAGTCTTAAGTTGAATACTTTACTTTTTCTGTCCCCCAAATGACACAGAATAACTGCTGCACTTTAGCCAGTCACTATTTAATATGCCTCCCAGAATTTTAGCTTGCTGTTTTGTAGCATAATGCTGAAGATCATGTCTTCTAGTGACTGGAGACCTCTGAAATCCATCCAAACTCCTGTGCAGCACACCAGATTTAAAATGGATGACACTTCATTTTACCTGTTTTTAAGAATGGTAAATGAGAGAAGCAGTGGGAAGAGAACAGTTTTGCTTAGAGCCAGTGTACCAAAACTGGATGCCTGATGTCATCTTCGGGTCCCAGCTATTTGTACCAACAGGTACTCTGGTCATAGGAGACTCCAGGATTTGGGGAGTTGATACCCATCTCCAGCCAGGGGTAAGGGTGAGATATCTCCCATGTACATCAGCATGGAGAGACACTGACCACATTGCTAAAACTGTTCACAAAGCAAGAGAAAACATTGACATCCTGGTACACGTAGGGACTATTGATCTCGCCAGCCGGTCAGTTGTGGAGACCAAGGAACACCTGACCAGGCTGGGTGACAAACTATCATCCATTTCATCCAACATCTTCTTCTCTGAGATCCTGCCAGTCTGGGAGAGGGGGCAGATGGATGGAATGTCAGAGAAGGGGAGATAGGGGAGCTAAACATGTGGCTCAAGGACTGGTGCTAGGAAAAAGGACACAGATTTGTAGGGAACTGGTAACAGTTCTGGGAGCGAAAGTTCTTTAAATTTGATGGACTGCATCTGACTAAGGAGGGAGTCAGTGCATTGGGGTAGAAGTTTGACGTCATTGCACAATATTTAAACTAGCAAATGGGGAGAGGGATACAGCACCCCATACATCGAATGGGAAGAACACCCCTCCCCCCTCAGCTAGTGGTCAAACCAGGATTCAGCATGTTTGCAGTTCATTTGCATCACTAGGTAAGAAAAAAGGTCCGTTTCCCCATACGATGCACAGGGGAAATGCCAAACCTCACCCAACAACTAACATACCAAAATCTGGCCAATGGAAAATCATGTACACAAATGCTCACAGCCTGGAAAATAAGATCCCATACCTGCAGGCAATAATGTCAGAGGCTAAACTGGACAGAGTAGCAATTAGTGAGATGTGGTTTACCAGTAACCACACTTGAGAGACTTCAGTACCTGGCTATGTACTGTTCAGAAGAGACTGAAGTGCAAAAAGGGGGGGGGGGTGGAGTGGCCCTGTATGTCAATGAAAATATCAAAGCTACAGAAATTCAGAATACACATATGGAGCCAGAAGAACTGTGGGTCACCCTGGAACCAGGAAATGGGACATCCATAATAACTGGGGTTGTCTACAGGCCCCCAGACCAGGGGGAGGACATAGACACATTACTGTTAGAAGATATACAAAACATGACAGCTAAAGGGGAGTTTCTGATAATGGGAGACTTCAACATGCTGGATACTGATTGGTCAATACCAGCAGGAACATCTACCAGAACTAGACACATGGTGGATTCCCTGCAGGGGGGGCCTTAAACAACTGGTACAACAACCTACAAGAGACAGGGCTATCCTAGATCTAGTACTGACTAACAGGGAAGGGATCACAGATCTCCAGGTAGAAGGTCACTTGTGGGCCAGTGACCATCACATGGTATGGTTCAATTTGGCCACTACATCTAAATCATCCCATTCCAAGTCAAAAATATGGGACTTCAGAGGAGCTGACTTTGATAAGATGGCCAACAGAGTTAAGCTAGCCCTGGCAAAAAGAAACTCAGGTGAGAGGGTACAGGCAAAGTGGGCAAGCATTAAGGATACAATACTTGAAGCAACATCCCATTATGTTAGACAGAAGAGGAAGTGCAAAAGAAGAAGGAAACCACTTTGGTTCTCAAATACAGTAGCAGAAAAGGTCAGAGCCTAAAGCCTGGCCTTCAAGAAATATAAGGGAACACAATGGGATGAAGATAGGGAGGTATACCAAACTTCCCTAAGGGAAGCAGGGAAGGCAGTAAGGCAGGCAAAGTCCAAAACTGAGGAAACACTAGCAAGAACAGTAAAAGAAGGTGACAATACTTTCTATAGATACATTAGTGAAAGGAGAAGGTCCAGAGGGGTTATTGCTAAGCTCAAAGGAGAAAAGGGGGTATGTGAGGAGGAGGACCCTGTAAAAGCATCTATTCTAAATAGATACTTTTGCTCAGTATTTACTGAAGAGAAGGTAGGGCAGGGCTCACAGCTCAGCACCATGGACATGGGGGGAGGTGAACACTACTCCCTTCACAAAATAAAGGGTCCTACAAGAGCTCACTAAGTTCAGGGTGGACAGGACAATGAGACCTGATGGCACACATCCCAGGGTACTTAAGGAGCTAAGGTTGGAACTAGCAGAGCCATTAGCAGAACTGTTTAGTGAGTCTCTGAGCATAGGAGAGGTCCCAAAAGACTGGATAAGGGCTCATGTGATCCTGCTACACAAGAGTGGTAGCAGGGAGGAGGTCAGGGTACTACACACCAGTCAGTCTTACCTCAGTTGTGGGCAAGATTATGGAGGCACTTCTTAAGGAAAGGATAGTGCAACACCTAGAATCCATAGGGGCACAGGATCCAAGACAGCATAGGTTTACAAAAGAAAAGTCCTGTCAAACTAATCTCATAGATTTCTTTGACTGGGTAACCAGAGTGGTGGACCAAGGGGGAGCAGTGGATGTTGCCTACCTTGACTTCAGCTAAGCTTTCAACACTGTTCCATATAGAAGATTGATGAATAAGCTGGGTAGGCTTGGGGTGGGTCAGAAGATGGTCAACTGGGTGGCAAACTGGTTGATGGGCAGAAAACAGAGAGTGGTGGTAAATGGTATACAGTCAGAAGAGATGCAAGTCACAAGTGGGGTACCTCAGGGATCAGTCCATGGGCCAGTCCTCTTCAATATCTTCATTAGTGACATCACAGGTGGACTAGAGGGTAGGGCTTGTCTGTTTGCAGATGACACCAAGTTCTGCAACAGAGTAGATGATCCAGATGGGGTGGGCAGAATGAGAAGAGATCTGGATAAACTAGCAAAATGGTCAGAAGAGTGGCAACTGGGTTTTAATGCAAAGAAGTGCAACATCATGCACATAGGGAAGAGAAACCCTGAAGCCACCTATAGGTTGGGAGGGGAGTTGCTGGCAGTCACAAAGGAAGAAAGAGACTTGGGCATCGTCATCACCGATGACCTGAAATCATCCAAGCAGACCTCTAAAGCAATGGGTAAGGCTACTGGGATGTTAGGGTGTATTAGTAGGGGTATCACAAGTCGTAAGAGGGAGGTAATAATCCCTCTTTACAAGACACTGGTTAGGTCCCATCTGGAGTACTGCATGCAGTACTGGAGGCCACACCTTCACAAGGACATTAACCAAATTGAGGCTGTCCAGAGAAAGGCAACCAAAATGGTGCAAGGACTGCATCAGAAGACATATAAGGACAGATTAAGGGAGCTCAAAATGTATACCCTTGAGCAAAGGAGGAAGTGAGGTGATATGATCGAAACATTAAAACACCTTAAGGGCATTAACAAAGTGAAAGAGTCTAACATGTTTAAATACAAGAAAGATAGCAGGACAAGAGGACACAGCATGAGATTAGAGGGAGGCCGCTTAAGGGAGAATGTGAGGAAATTCTTTTTCACAGAAAGAGTGGTGGATGCATGGAACAGCCTACCTCAGAAAGTTGTGGCTATGAATACAGTGAAGGGCTTCAAACAGTCATGGGATAGGCACAAGGGAGCAATACAGATAAGTATGAATAGATAGGCCACTGACAGAGCAAAAGCCGATGGCACATTTATAAGGTAGAAAAAGAAATGGGCAGACTGGATGGGCCTTGCTGTCCTTATCTGCCTTCAAACTCTATGTTTCTATGTTTCAATACCAGCAGCATCATCATCCACGTGGGTAATATGGACACGACAGCAAGAACCACAGCTTTTGATGCTGCTGCTTCAAGCAGGCTCTATGTACCACTGCATTAAGATTGCAGATTTGTGCACAGGAAATACATTAAGCAATGGGAAATGACACTGAAAAAAACCTCAAAGCATAAAGGCAGTATACATAAAATAAATTATGCAGCTATATACGACATCACAGTAGTGCATAAAAGTAATAAATTACATGTGGTGTCATGTAAATGTAATTACATCTGCATAAAATCAGTAATCACTGGGGGACAGTTACACATCCACTCTGTTCCAATACAAAAAAAAACTTTAGTATTGTGCTTTAAATACAGTAAATTTAATGGTCACCAAGATGTGTAGCATAGCCATGTCAGAAAATGGCTGCCTTTTTTAAGGCTATTTCCATTATTAAAATGTTGCCACAATAAAATAAAAACACATGCATCCTTTTTTTATGCACACTATATCTTGACCATATTGGCAACAGTACAGAGCACAAATTCTGTATTTTTAATAACTTATGAGTAAAATACAGACCTTATTTTAAGTGCACACCCAAGTCTCTCAAATACTGTCCACATATATGTGTGTATATATATATATATATATATATATATATATATATATATATATTATGGTAGCACGGTAGTGCTACCATAGTTAGGGTTGAGGAGCCATTTCTATGTTAAACCCCAAACCTTTGCACCTTAATAACTTTGCAAACATTTGACAGAGTTGGCTGAAATTTGGAAAACATGATCAAGACCCATAGGTCTTGGGATAGGCCAAGTTTCAGAGTGGTTGGATATACGGCTGCGGAGTTATTAAGCGTGATCTGTGCACGCGTTTACGCTTTTTCAGGAATTCTCACAGTCGCCTACCTACAGGTCGTACGGTTTGCGTGACTGGTCTGAAATCTTCAGGGAACATGTGGCCAGGGTCCCCGATGTGCCTTTTGAAGATTTCGTGAAAAAATATTAAACGGTTCAAAAGTTATTCAAAAAACAGTTTCCCATTATAAGTCAATGGGAAAAGTTAACAAAAAGTTCAACACTTTCACAAGTGCATTTTTACTTTCGCAAATGGGCCTGTTACTTTCGCAAATCGGCCATTTTGTTTTCAGTTGGTGATCAGAAAAATGATTGGCATTTAAATTTGGGACCTCTAGTAACCTAATTATTTTTGTATTCACCTAGTCGGACCCTGAGGATGCTTGCCATGTCTTTATTTTGTGGTAAAACACCCCAGAAATATGTTTTTCAAATTTCTGGAAAAGTACTTAAAATTACTTTCGTGCTCATGAAAGTGTCTAACTTTTTTGCGAAAGCTTTTCAAATTGCGACAGTAGTTTTCCATCTGTGGGACAGTGACAGCGATACTTTGGCACTACACTGCAAAAGAACCGTTGGGAGTTTTGGGCTGAAATTTGGAGGAAACGGAGCTGGCATCTCACAGATGTGCCTTTCAGTGTTGTATTGAAAAAATATTACATGGCAGCAAAGTTATGGCACTCCAAAGTTGACATTTTTCCCCATAGGATAACATTACGGCGCCCGACGCATTACAGAAATCCTTTGGCACCCTGCTGCAAAATAACGGACTGGTCTTTTTTCCTGAAATTTGGAGGGAAGACAGCCAACAGCCCACAGATGTGTCTTTCAGTATTTTGGTGAAAAAATATCACCGCAATGCGCAAAGTTAAGGCACTCCAAAGTTGATGGTTTTTCCATAGGATAACATTCTGGCGCCTGACGCATTACAGAAATAATTTGGATCCCTGCTGCAAAATAACGGTTTGGTCTTTTCTCCTGAAATTTGGAGGGAAGACAGCCAACAGTGCACAGATGTGCCTTTCAGTGGTTTGGTGAAAAAACATTACAGGGAGGCAAAGTTATGGCGCTCCGAACGTTTCTTTTTTTCCTGTAGGATAACATTATGGCGTTCGCCGCGCCTTTCAGGGCCTGTATCTCGGAAACGGTGCAAGATACGGACTTTTTGTCAGAAAACTTCTTAGCCCCCCAGTGGGGGTTAAGATTAAAATTAGCCAGGACAGTTGTAAATAATGTGACTTTTAAATTTTTTTTCTACGTAGTACGGTTCCTGAGATATAACGTATTTAGTATTCCAAGTTCTCATTTTCTGCGCCGATACTCATTATTATGCATACATTATTTGTACTCACTGTCTTTCTCTATGCAGGTTTTGGGGAAAACCAGCCTGTACGCTTACATTACTGTTACTGTTGCCCTTTCCGCTTGCGGTACCATACCCGTTTCACTTACCGTTGACGTCTGCGCCACCATGTGCGTTATCCTTTGTGTTTTCATTTGCACTTGCGTTTCTGTTATTTTTTGCCATTTCTGTCTACAGTACTATTTATCTTTCTGTTTCACTTTATGTCACCATGCCCATTGACATTTCTGTTTGCAGGCACCATGTTACTATGTGACAACACATCACGTGACAGACCATTCCCGTCTACGCCACCATGTGCGTTACCCTTTCTGTTCTCATTTGCACTTGTGTTACCATGTGCGCCACTGTTAACATTTCTGTTTGCATTGCTGTCCCTGTTAGTATGCCACAAGACATCATGTCGGGCCCCGCGCTCCTGCCGCTGCATTACATTCACTATTTCTCGTTATCATTCTCAAAATGAAGGGAAATTAGAGGCAAAAAACTCTGTTTAATGCATTAGTTAGGGTTGTTCCACAGCGGCAAAAGTGAGGAAATTTGCTGTTAGGGTTGAAAACCCTTGCACCCCCCAACTGGCAGGTTGGTGCATTGGAATCATGGTCCCAACTCTCACCCCATTCTCCAATACTTCGCTGCTTTACACATGTCATGGGTGAGGTTAGGGCTGATGATCCCAATGCACCTCTAATGCCACCACGCGCGCTATCCTTTACGTTTTACTTTAACTATGCTCTGTTACTTTTTGCCATTTGTATGTACCTACTGTTTCTCTTTCTGTTTCACTTTCGTCCACCATGCCCATTGACATTTCCATTTACAGGCACCATGTTACTATGTGACTAAGACATCACATTGCACACCGTTCCCGTTCACGCACACAGTATACAAGTACCCTTTCTGTCTCTCATTTGCTCTTGTGTTACCATGTGTGCCACTGTTAGCATTTCTGTTTGCGTTGCTGCTCCTGTTACTATGCCAAGACATGCAGGCAGGGCGTAGGGCCCTTTGAACCCCACGCTCCCACCACCATGATTACATTCACTATTTCTTAATATCATTCTCAAAAGAAGGGAAATTAGAGGCAAAAACTCCGTTTAATGCATTAGTTAGGTTGTTCCACAGCGACAAAAGTGAAATTCGCTGTTAGGGTTGAAAACCTCAACTCCAAATTCACCCCCAGCACCACACACACACAGACACACACACATTCAAGTATGGGGAGGACCAAGTCAACACAACCAATGACAGACATCCAGCAGCGGTGACAGAAATAACAAACAATTGTCTAAATGTACTACAAGACATCCCCACCCACCTGATCAGGTACTGCATGCTCAGTGGAGATCAACAGCAAAACTGGAGGCCATGTACACCAAACGTACACATCCCTGATTGCAGCTGCACAACGCATCACACTTAGTAGTTGCATGGCCTTACCTACCGATGCCCCACACCACACCACAACTGGTACTGCCGTTATTCAATATAAATGCTGAAGGTGCATGATGACAGTTGTAGAAAGTGCTTCAATAAGTAGTATACATTAATTAAGAGAAGCATGTAAATTAACTACAAGACACCAGCATGCTCAAGATAAAAGTAGTGATACATTTAGTAGGTGATTTAGTTAGTACAAATTACTGCAATGGTTTACTCAACACAGAGGCTGATGTAAATGTGGAAAAGCATTACCTGTTCAACTGCCAGAAATTCGTACTGCCAGTATCACATGCATTCTTACTGATGAAGGTGTACTGCTGATGTACATACATAGACCTTAGTGTGTTTCAATGCTAAAGATGCAGTAAGTATTCTTGTAAGAAACATTGTAATTGCATGGATCAGCCAACAACTACTAAATATCATAGCACTACTGAGCCACAATGATGTACCTGTTGGAGATGTATATAGGATAGATTTTCCTGTAGGCATTTACTGAGTATGTTGTACCTGATAAAGACAATCTCATTGCATCTGTGATGACTAACTTATTCAAATAGTACATTTACTATTGTTGCAATGAGTGATCTATGCCACTTATGGACACAGTGTGATTTTTTTAACATTGTTTCCATACTCAGGCTGTATGCCTACTATTTGGGTTTGCCACACTTCTGTCACTGATGCTATCAAAGTGATAACTATAGTTAATTGTGGTACAACAGGAATCAAGTATTATGGTGTAGATATAAACAGAATGTCTTTTAGTATTGATTTAACTCACAATGGGTAAGTGTACTTGGTTTTTGCCTCTAATATATATATATATATATATAATTGGTAGCATGGTAGTGCTACCATAGTTAGAGTTGAGGAGCCATTTACATGTTAAACCTAAAATTCCTAAAATTTTTCACCTTAATAACTTTGCAACCGTTCAACAGATTTGCCTGAAATTTGGAATGTATGATCAAGAGCAATACATCTTGGGATCTGTCAATTTTCGTACTGTTCAGATATATGTCTGTGGAGTTATTAAGCGTGATCTGCACGCACATTTACACTTTTTTGCAATTCTTTGGTCCTCTCTACAGGTCGCACAGTTTGTGCGACAAGTCCGAAATCTTCAGGGAGCGTCTGACCGGGGTCCCCAATGTGCCTTTTGAAGATTTTGTGAAAAAATATTAAATGGTTCAAAAGTTATTCAAAAAACAGTTTCCCATTATAAGTCAATGGGAAAAGTTAACAAAAAGTTCAACACTTTCACAAATGCAGTTTTTACTTTCACAAATGACCCTTTTACTTTCACAAATCCACCATTTTGTTTTCAGTTGGTGATCAGAAAAATGCTTGGCATTTAAATTTGGGACCCTCTAGCAACACCATTCTTTTTGTGCTTACCTAGTCGGACCCTGAGGATGCTAGGCATGTCTTTCTATTGAGGTTAAACACCCTAGAAATATGTTTTTCAAGTTTCTGAAAAAAGTACTTTCGCAAAGTAGTGTCGCACTCAAGAAAGTGTCGCAAATTTTTGCGAAAGCTTTCACAAATTTCGACACTACTTTTCCAGGCTATGGCAAAATGACAGCAATTCTTTGCCACCCTGCTGCGAAAGAATGGTTTGGTGTTTTGGGATGAAATTTGGAGGGAACGCAGCCAACATCTCACAGATGTGCCTTTCAGTATTTTAGTGAAAACATATTACAGGGTAGCAAAGTTACAGCACTCCAAAATTGACACTTTTTCCCATAGGATAACATTACGGCATCTGCCACATTACAGGAATCCTTTGCCGCCCTGCTGCAAAATAACGGTTTGGTCTTTTGGGCAGAAATTTGGAGGGAAGAAAGCCAACATCCCACATATGTGCCTTTCAGTAGCTTGGTGAAAAAATATTACAGGGAGCCAAAGTTATTGCACTCCAAATTTCTCTTTTTTTTCCCATAGGATAACATTATGGAGTTCACCACGCCTTTCAGGGCCCGTATGTCGGAAACGGTGCGAGATACAGACTATTCATTGGAAAAATACTTAGCCCCCTAATATGGGCTAAGTGCAAAACTAGCCAGGAAAGTCATACATCATATGACTTTTTAATGTTTTTTCTACATAGTACGGTTCCTGAGATATAAGCAATTTAGTATTCCAACTCCTCATTTTCTGCTCCGAGACCCATTATTATTCAGACATTCTTTGTACTCACTGTCTTTCTCTATGCAGCTTTTGGGGAAAACCAGCCTGTGCGCTTATGTTACTGTTACCCTTACCTCTTACGCTTGTGGTTCCGTACCTGTTTCACTTACCGTTCCCGTCTATGGCGCCATGTGCGTTACCCTTTGTGTTTTCATTTGCACTTGTGTTTGCGTTATTTTAACCATTTTTGCCTGCAGTACTGTTTATCTTTCTGTTTTGCTTTGCGTCACCGTGCGCATTACCATTTGTGTTTGCAGGCACCGTGTTACTATGTGACAAGACATCACGTGGAGGTAGAGTGGGGCCCAAAGGGCCCTGTGCTTCCACCGCTGCATTACATTCATTATTTCTCATTACCATTCACAAAAAGAAGGGAAATTAAAGGCACAAAACTCTATTTAATGCATTAGTTAGGGTTGTTCCACAGTGACAAAAGCAAGGAAATTCAGTGTTAGGGTTGAAAGCCCCCCTTTGACCCCCCCATCCACACCCCCAACCGGCATCAGGGTGCACGTTGGGATTGTCTTTCCTAACTCTCACCCCATTCTCCTATACCTCTGCTTCTTCACATCTGAGTGGGGTGTGAGTTCTGACCGACAACTAGCACCCTACAATTATCCAGTTAGGGGTGTGGATGGGAGGGTCCTAAGGGCAGGCTTTCAATGCTAACTCGAATTTCTCTCTTTTGTCACTGTGGAACAACCAAACTAATGCATTAAATGGATTTTTGCCTCTAATATATATATATATATATATATATATATACACACACACACACACATACTGTATATACCTCTATATACCTCAGGTGGTTAGAGCATGGCATGAAAAGCCAGTGGCCTGGGTTCAAATCCCCGTGCAGGGGAAACATTTTCCTTTCACATTTCCCTTCATGATTTGCTTTACAGTGGCTAACTGCACTGAGAAAGAAAGTAGAGTCTTAATACAGCATTTTGGAAGTACAGTAATTTACTTTGGTTGTGCAGCTGTCATTCTCTTTCAGAGTTTTACTTTAGATTGGTTTCGTATTATGAATCATATTGAAAAATTCAGTTTTTTTAATAGAAATTGAATTTCAAATCAAAATGTTTTATTTTACTGAAAATAAGAGGAAACTCTGTATAAGAAATGGACAAAGCCAACTGAACATAGATTATTAGGGGCCCGATTCACAAAAAGTCATGAAGCACAGCGGAAAAGTTTGCATTGCGCTTTCTATTTGCCTAGGTGTCTAAGGTTGCTATTCTCAGTCTGATAGCACACCTGTGCTATCCAACGGAGAATAGGGCCAGATTGATCCGGTGCTAACCCATTAGTGCTAGTGGTAACCCCACTAGTGCCACCCCGACCGGGAGCCAGGAGTATGGCTCTGCGATGAATAGTGCAGGACTGCTATTTCCAAAGCAGCCATATGAATGAGCCCGTTGCGCTTGCAAGGCATTATGTGGCCATTTGCATGCCCATTATGGGCCTATTTACATAGGCTGCACTAGAGCTTAGCATGGCCCCCCTGCCCCTGCCCCATATACACTACTGTTTTCCTGTTGGCTTGTGGTACCACCCCCTCCTGATCCCATGCCCGATGTACATAGCCATTTCCCTGGTGTCCAATAGTCCCTCCCTTCATCCTATATGCCTGCTCACTGTACACAAATATTTTTACTGGTGTCCTGTTGTCCCTTCCTCCACCCAATTCCCACCTGATGTACAAAAGTTGTTCCCAGGTGTCCGGTGGTCCCTCCACCCACCCACACCTATGCCAATCTTTAATTAATATTCCTTGGTGTCTGGTGGTCCCCCAACCCGATCCTGTATAATATCAAATAACACCATTCCCTGGTGTCCAGTGTTCCCTCCATCTCGATCCCCTATACAATAAATTATTTCCATTCCCTGGTGCCTAGTTGATCCCTCACCCCAGCAGGTAGTGCCCCACCACCCTGCTCCCCATCTTGATCCCGAGATAGCAACCGGCACAACCCTCTGCACTCCATCATGGCTGGCCACTGACTAAGTCATCAGTGATATGATAGAGAATTTTGAATACCTAATGGGAGTAAATAAGGTACAAGAGGGGATTATTTTTCAGAAAAAAAGATGCTCAAGAACAAGAGGAGCGGCAATGAAGCTGGGGGGGGTGTAAATTCAGGAGAGATGCAAGGAAGTACTTTCTTCATAGAAAGAGTGGTGGATGCCTGAAACAGTTTTCCAGTGGATGTGGTGGGGCCAAAAACAGCAGTGGGATTAAAAAATGCATGGGATAGGCATAAAGGAATCTTAGCGGAAAGGAAGGAGAGGGGAAAAAGAGCCGGACATCAAGTTTGATCTGCATTGAAACTGTAGGTAGTGAAAAATGGGCAGACTTAGAAGGCCAAGTTGTCCTCATCTGCTGTCAAATTCTGTGTTTCTGTGTTTCTATGTGTAATTACCTTCATGGTTAGAGCTAAAAGGGAAACATTCTGCAGCAAGACCTGCACACTCAGTTGTGGGGCTGGTCCAAATTTGACACTTTGTGTGCATACTAACATACTAACATACTAAAATGCCAGCAGAATAGGCCTAACGGTCTTTCGTGTCTGCTCGTTTGGTCAGCCCCTACCCTGGGTGCTGACCTTGCTGTCCCCCTCGCCTTCTCTGGCTTCTCCCTTCCCAGTTCCGGATATTCTTGCTGCATTGGATTTTGCTTCCAGAACCCTTCCCTGTACCTGTCCCACCCCTTCTGAACCCTCCACTGTCTCTGCCTCCACCAGCCCCCAGGGCAGTGCATCCCATGGCTCCACCCACCCTCTCAGTGAAGTAGCACCTCCTCCTTTCTCCCTGAATCTTCCCACCTCCAGCTTCCACCCATGCCCTCTAATGCCCCCTCCTCCTTCCTTCGAAGCACCCTGACTGTTCCTCCCTATTTACCCTCTTCATCTTGTACCTGAGACCTCTATCATGTCCCCCAGTCCCTTCTCTCTTCCAATGTGTACATATTTAGCTCTTGAGCCTCTCCTCATAGGTTCTGTCCCCAAGCCCCAAATCATTTTGGTTGCCCTCCTCTGGACCCTCTCCAGGAGGTTAATGTCCCTCTTTAATGTGGCCTCCCAAAACTGCACGCATGCTACAAAGTGTGACCTCACCAAGCAGTTACAGAGTTCTGGAGGTGATCCCCTAACGATGCATCCCAGCATCCTGTTGGCCTTGGCTGCTGCCCTCCTACAAGTCTCTGAGTTGTTCATCTTGACATCCACCACCACCCCCCGGTCCCTCTCAGCCATCGAGACTTGTAGCATTCCCCCCCCAGGGTGCACACTTGGCCTGGGTTTCTGGCCCCCAGGTGGAGTACCTTGCATTTCCCTGCATTGAACCTCAGCTTCCAAAAGCTTCCAGCTTGCAAAAAGAACAATGTTTGTATTCACTGTTTACCGGAGTATAGTAGATTCTATCATGCTGGTCCTGCTGAGACCCAAGCTGGCGTTTGCTGTAACCAGAAATCCAACAACCCCGTGCAGCTGGTGTCAGAGCTGGGCTGCAGCAGTGGGAAATTCTGTAACCCACAGTGAGTTCATGTAAGAGCTTTTATAAGCTCATATCAGATGTTGCTGGTCCAGTTCTTCTCCCAGGGAAAAATACAGTCCTCTGTGGCCATACTTAGCCCTGAAAGGGCAGCAGGACCTGCAACCAAAAAAGCAGAGTTTTACAAATTCAAACATGTGCTGTTAACTGCTGATTCCCTCACTGTGGCAGCCCAGTTATGACATCAGCTGCATTGGACTCTGTGATTTCTGTTTACAACAAATGTCAGTTTGGGGGTTAGCAGAAGCAACATGATTTAATGTACTATACTGCAATAAACAGTAAGTGAAAGAAAAACTTTTTTGCAAACAAATTATAATTTGAGACCAGACCGACACTTGGGTGTAGGGTTCTTAGTGCTGACTGTTCCCTTTTTAACAATGATATATAAGCTTTTCATCATTCAGTTCAAAAATAGCCTTCACCTCCAGTGTGTGTAAATCAGAAACAACCATCAAATGTTTAAAAAAAACTGATAATGTCTGAACAGTATAAGAATTAAAACCAGCACTGTATTTTAACAGCCTATAAGTACTGTGAAAAAACAATTCTTACAGAGTCTTCTCAGTTCTCCGTCAAAAGCCCTAACAAGTCAAGGGTCCATCTATAGGAATTAGTTTCTGCTTTTAACCCTTGCTGTGCCACAGACTGATATTTCAGTCCAGAATTCCTATACGTTCTGATTCTGTTGGCAGTCTAAGGGTTAACATAAAGTCATTGCCAAAAAGCTATGCTTAGGTACTGTATCAGAGTTAAATAGAAGTTCACAAACAGTCAATTAGTTGTTACCATAGGTGAGAATGTCATCATTCATTCATTCTGTCGCAGGACACAGAGTGAAATAGAGATGTGCGAAGCTTGGAAAACTTGCTCCGCGAAATAATCCACAAATTTCCCTCACTCCTCATAGTAGATCCAGGGGGCAAAGCCCAAATTCTCCCCCCAAAAGCTCCTCAAAATGCGGAGTTTGAAAACTCTGCCAGCGGAGTTTGGCAACTCGACCAGTGACTTTTTTTTTTAATTGGTGGTGCCCCCCAAGCCAATCCCCATGTCCCACACCCAAAAGAACTTCCCTGATGTCTAGTGGCCCCCACCCCGCCAATATCCCCCACATGTAAAATGACCTTCCTGCCCATTGGGGGCCTTGTACTATTAAATTAAATCCCTGCCCACCCAGCCAATCACCCGTCTGACTGTCAAATAAATTGTAACTTCCCTGGTGTCTAGTGGCCCCCCACCCCCACTGAACACCCACCATTGTGAAATTATCAAGGATTTCCCCCGATCACCAGGTGCCACAGAGAAGAGGCACATTTCCTTGGTGTCTAGTGGACTCCCTCCCTGTCCCATCATCAAATGCCCACTCCATGGTGTCTAGTGGACCCCTCACCCCCAGCCCTGCATGTACTTCCCCCCCTGCACCAACTGGGACACCGAGTGGGCCACCAGCACAGCCTTCCACTCTTCTCCATGGCCGGCAGCCTGAATGAGCATTCAATGAATGAGCATGTACTTGAACAAGCATGTGCTCATTCATTGCTAACTATGGTCATTCTTTGATATTGGGGCACAGGGAAAGGGTGAAGGCTCTCTGTCCCAGTGGAGTGGGGTGGGATGGGGAATGGCATTGTGGACCCTCCAGGTCCATAACACCATTCCCCCATCTCTCCCCCTCTGCAGCCACTGGAGCAGCTCTCAGCTCTTCTCTGCACCCCAGTAACATCAGAGAATGACCTGAGCCTGCAATGAATGAGTGGTTGTTTGTACAAGCATGTACCCATTCACTGAGTGCTCAGTCGTGTTGCTGGCCATGGAGGATAGTGGAGGGCTGTGCCGGTGGCCAGCTTGAGGTCCAGGTGGGGGGAGTGGGGTGGTGGGAGCAGTATATGCAGGGATTGGGGTCCACTAGACACCAGGAAATGGGCATTTGATGATGAGGATAGGGAGGGGTTCCACTAGACACCAGGGAAATGTGTCTGTTCTCTGTGGCACCTGGCAATCGGGGGGTACCTTCATAATTTCAAAATGGGTGGGTGATCTGTGGGGATGGGGGGACCACTAGACTGCAGAATGTTACAATTTATTTGACAGTTGGATGGGCAATTGGTGAGGGCAGGGGACAACTAGATTATCAGGGATTCAGGGGATTCACCATTTATAACTTCTCCTTGCTTTGGGTTTTTTTAAGTGCAATTTGCACTTGAAAAACCCCAATCCAATGCAAAGTTATGAATGGTGAATTCTCATTAAAGGGGGACAACACCATGAAATGATTCATGGAGGCAAATTTGGTGACTTGTCCTAAAATTCACCTTTGAAGTAAAACTTTACTGCATCTCAGGAGTGAAGTATCTTAGAGTTTGCTCAAACACTGGATGTTTTTTTTTTTACAGGTGTTATACCCTTACATTTTTGGCTGAGGAGGAGAAAAGTTGGGTTCTGGGGGGTAGGTCTGGGGAGTTGGTGTGAGTCTCTTGATTTCGGGACAAGAACAGGGTGGGGGATGTGGTGGTGTGTGCTTTTTGGTGATGCGGCACAGGTAGGTTAAAGGAAATATTATTACTTGTACAAGTATTTTTTTTTTTTATCATAGTAAACTTTACCATGACTGTTGGAGGTGGAGGGAGAGGGTGCTAGAGGGTGGCAGGGTGTGGGCAAATGATTTGTAAAGATTTGGGTAGTAGGTAGCTGGGTAGACATATTTCACAATGTCTGAGGGTGACTTTAAACAGTTCAGATAGGAAATTCGCCCCACTATGCATACCATGACATTCCAAATTTTGCACTAACATTGTTGGCACAGTGAAAATCCAGTGCGTCTCAACTGTGGTCATATCTGACCCATGAAGCTAGCAAAAAATGATGCAGCTTTTCTCTTGACCTCCTTGTGAAGGTCAGAGCTTATCACTAAGGAACTCCACATTCTGTTGCTGTAGGTCTTAGAACAGTTTTTGGCAGGTTCCTGAACCAAATATCTATCACACAATTATAAACAACAAATAAGTAGGGCCAATGAAAAGGAAGTTGTTGGCTGCAGCCAGCTCTTGTTTTACATTCAGTTTATTTCTAGCCATTTGAGTGCTGGCATATCGCAGAACCACTGGAACTTTCATCGAGTACTGACAGTGTCAGGACTGAGGAATAGTAATATACTGGTGTGGTAGCACCAGTATAGTTAGCGTTGACCTACAGGTTATATCAATCAATCAATCAATCAATCAATCAATCAATCAAGTCTTTATTTAACCAGGCGTTCAACATTGAGCAGAAGCTCATTTGCAAGATGGACCTGGGTGGAGCATGAACAATTGTATATACAGGTCAACACAGGTATTTACAAGGCAATACAGATAATACTCTTTATAGAGAGGAAGAAAAAGAAGTTCATATGTACATAGAATTATACAGATATTGTACAGATTACACAGTATTTACATACATAGAAGTGTTTATAGGAAGATAAAGCAGGTTATCTAAGGTTGCAGCAAGAAATATGGAAGAAAAAAATAAAATATATACCAGGTAAAAGGTGAAGGTAGGGGAAGGAGGGAGGTAGGGGAGAAAGGCTAGGAGGGCACAGTGCACAGAAAGGGTTAGTAAAATGGGATGTGAGAGGTGGATGGAGAAAAGGAGTATGTAGGCCCGGAATTAAATGCTATAAAGTATGGGGCATGGTAGGATGTCACAACCCAGGGTAGTGAGCTCCTATCTGAGGTTGGGAAAGGAAGAATAAGGGGATGGACGGGCCTAGTGTTGATAAGATGGGGGGATAAGAGAGAGAGAGAACAATTAGGCTGGTGAGGAACAAGCTGGGGGGTCAGTAGTAAAAATTGGGTCTACACGTGGCTATATACCAGTGCAGACACCGATACTGGGTATGAGTGGATGAAGCAGTTACATACTTCTCTGATTGTACATAAATAAAGCATCTTGAAGGCATTTATACTGATTAGGGTGCTTAATTTGAGGGTTTTTTGTAGATTGTTCCATAAGGTAGGTAGCACGAAGCTTATGGCTGCCCTGCCGAAGCGGGATTTTGCTTTGGGTACTTTAAGTGTAATAGTTGAGTAGTCAAGTCAAATCAAGTCAAGTTTATTGTTCTTTCAATAAATTAGAAAAATTTCTGGACATTACAATTTTTAAATTTAAAAATACAAGATATAGAATAAATAAAAAATATGATTAAACAGACTCCTTATCTCATTAGAATAACTCTCATAAGAAAGTATGCTGGTTAAAATTCTTCAGATTGTATAAAAAACAATTCATTTATATCTGAGCCACTTTTGGTATACTTTTTTCTTAACACTTATTACAGACATTATAAACCCATTATAATTTTCTAATAGCTGAGTAACTTCTTAAAGCATATTTCCGAATTATACTCAGGGGAAGACAGCAGGAGATATACTAAGGCAGCTTATTAGAGATGGCTCTATAGGTCCAGAGAGCGGTGTTTCTGTGGCGCCTGAACTTTAGTGATGTCACCCTGCATATAGAGGGTGCAGTGATGCGTGTAAGGGAGTCCCATTATAAACCTCAGTGCTCGATGGTAGAGTGTGTCCAGCTTAGCCATGTAAGAGTTGGGGCATTGGCTGTAGAGGAAGTCAGTGTAATCAACCAATGATAGGAAAATGGATTGGACCAGTTGTTTCTTGGCATCTCCGGTGAGAAACTGGTTGATTCTAAAAAACAATCCAAGCCTTTGCCGAAGTCGTTTTAGCAAGTCCTCGATATGTTCAAAGAAGGAGAGTTTTTGGTCTATCCAAACTCCCAGATACTTGAATTTTGTAACAAATTCTAGTTTTTCACCTAGAACTGTGGTAATTTGGGGAATTGTCCCACTGGACACAGGGTTAGCTATACAGATAAAAGGGGAGAGGACCATCACTTTAGTTTTTTTGGCATTAAGGAGTAGCTTTTTTTGGAGGAGTTGGCTTTGTAAAAGGTTGAATTCTGACTGTAGGTCATTGCAGACAGCTTCAGGTGTTGGTCAACTCACGTAGAGAACTGTATCTTCTGCAAACAGATGGATGTTGGCTTCTTTTATATAGTAGTTGATGTTATTAATGTAGATTGCAAAAAGTAAGGGCCTTTAGCTTATTATGTTAAACTCCTAACTTTACACCTTATTGGCTTCAGCAGCATTGGATGAAATTATCAATAATTTGACATGCATGGTCTAGGAGGCAAGGTTTAAATATATTGAAAGTTTTGTGATGGTAGCTTATGCAGTTTCTGAGATACGGATGTGCTGTTTTCCCGGAGATGTCTAATTTTCTTTTTCCTGTACTTAACATGTTGGTTTGGTTTTTTTGTTGTTCTCACCTAAAGCCCAGGCAGAATGCATTTTTTCCCCAAAACTTTCAGGGAAGAAGCAACCTGTGCCAAGGTACTGCCTTTTGAAAGTTTTGTGAAAAATATTGATTGGCTCCAGAGTTATACAGATTTACAGTTGTTTTGGATAACCCTCCGATGTGACACAAAAACATTCTGTGTTGAGAGAGCTTTTTGCTTTCTCAGAAAATGGTCACCTACTTGCTTCGTGAGATGGGCTCATAAAAAGACTATGTTGAAAATTTGATGTAAAAATATGGTAAAATTATCAAGTTATGAGTAAACATTGACATATTTCAGGGTTCACTCATAACTGAAAATGTTCCATATTTTTCCACCAAAATTTCAACATTGCCTTTTTGTGACCCCACCTTATCAACAAGGCAGTTGAAATTTTTCATATACGCAGAAATGTGATTTTTTTTTATTAGCTGCATGAGATCAAGTTTCAGACAAGATTTTAACATTGTCACCTACTAAGTTCCTGAGATGGGGTCATAAGAAGAATATGTTGAAAATTTGGGGCCAGATTTTCAAAGCCCTGAGAAGAACATAAGGTGCTTGTGTCAAACATTTCTGACATAACTGGCACCTTTCATCAAAAGATGCTCTGTGAAGTCTTCAGCAAAGCAGCCTCTGTCAAACATGGGCTGAATGCACAAAAGGGAGCTTGCACCAGCTTTGTGCCACAAAATGGGCTGCAGCATGGTGCAAGGGAGCTTGTGGCAGACACAGGGTGCCATATTCCCTAATTTGGCATTCAAAAACCTTCAAAGGACTAAGGTCTAAGTACCATTAGACCAGCCTTGGCTGATCTAATGGTATTTAAACATCCTCTGGGAGGGTTGTCAACCATATGCCACTGTGTTGCTCCCCAGCCCTGATCTGTCCATAATGTAAAATTTTACAAAAACAAATTCCCTGGTGATCTAGGGCTCCCCCTTCTCTGAGATGCCTGTACTGTAAAATGGTGAAATAATTACTTCCATGGTGAACTAGTGGTCCCCCACCAGCCCTGATATGCCCCTAATGTAAAACATTATTAGAAAAAAGTAATTCAGTGGTGATCTAGGGGTCCCCCACAGCACAATATGCCCAAACATGACAATGCTGATAACTACCTTCCTGGTGATCTAGTGGCCCCCCCCACCTCCCCACTCCAGCAGGCAGTGCCCACCTCCTCACTTTCTTTCATCCCGGATCATGATCCAGCAACTGGCACAACCCTCCTCACACCACCCACCATGGCCAGCCACTAAATGAACTGTTAGAGTGCTTACTGTACTTGGGGGTTAGGGGGTGCTAGATCACCAGGGAATTTGTTTTTGTAAAATTCTATGTAACAGGTAGATCTGAGCTGTGGGGGGCTGCTAGCCACTACTCTGCTCTTTTCCAAGGGTGCAGGTGCTGTCCGACCACCCCGCAGCTTGTGGCACACCCTGTCGATGTTCTGTTTGTTTGGCACACTGCCACTGTTGCCACAAGCTCTGGGACATAGGCTCCAGGACCCTGGCTGATAGTGAATCAGGTGCAGGGTCTCTGATGCACTGGCAATTGACTGAAGTTGCCATTGGCGCACCTTGCACCAACCTTTGAAAATCCACCCCTTGGAGTAAAAGTATGGTAAAATGATAGTTATGAGTGAATGTTGAAATAGTTCAACATTCACACAACTTTGCTAATTTTCAGTATTTTGACTCCAATCTTTCAGCATAGCCATTTTTTTACACCGCCTGATAAAGATAATAGTGTTGTGTTTTAAATCCTGGATGAGACATGTTTTCACACTTGTGGTATGAAATTACCTTTTGGCCAATATACTACTACAAATGCCACATGGCATGTTTATAAGGGTACTCATAAATGACTATCTTGAAAATCTGGGGTTAGAATTAAAAAACTAATAAATCATTAAGAAATGTGTGTAGTGCCAGCCTTTACCCCAGCAGGTAGTGCTTTTTGTTCCTGTGCAGGGGAGCTGGGTTTGGGGGTGAGCTCAGTGAGCCACCTGGATGTGGTGAGGCTAGGGGGATGGTGCTGTTGTAAGACACCACCCCCCTGGCAATGAAGGAAAGGTGCAGGGTTGCCCATATGGTCCTAGGTACCATATAGGGAAAAAAAACTCTTTTTTTTGGCATAGGGCCCTGCACCTCTGCACCTGTGGGTGGCATAGGGCCCTGCACCTCTGCACCTGTGGGTGGCAGAGGGCTCTGTGCATTGGCAAAGAGATGGACTCTTTGCAATGTACCTCTGTATGTGCAGTTACATGGAAGTACAGGACCCAGAGGTCCGTGTCATTAGGCAGCTCATGAGACAGCCCCATGAATTCTTGACATTCGTTGCTGCACTTCCATAGATGGACAGAGTCTTCCCTTGATGCAGGGTCCAGAGGGCCCTGACCACCTGCATATGTTCACAAAGGTCAGTGAATGAGGAAGTGATTCCACTAACACAAAAAAGAAAGGACTTTTCATAGGTATGATTCCCATCAAGTTAGAAAATCGGTTCTGCAGGCATATCTGCCACATAGATTTGAACTAGAAAACTACACTCTACAGCCCGATAAGAACTTTCACTATCTGGAAACAAAATCATGATTTGGTAAGATCTGTTTAACTGGGAATGTTAAACAAGACACACATGACAATAAGTTGGCCCCCAGCCATTCTAAACCAGCACTTTGTGGGAGGAGAGGGAGTTATCTCCTACTGTGCCTTGTTTAATAATGTCAAATATTTTTTTTTTTGTCACTAATATTTTCCATAACTAGAGAAAATTGTTGTTAGCCACTTTTCTCATGTATACACAGAAAATGGACTCTGGCTTTGGATTACCAGTAAGGGCAGGCTTTGGTGAGCTCTCCAAACTTTTCCCATCTCAAATGCTTTTTATGTTCTTATAATGATACTTCACATTTATGTGAATGATTTTTTCATCTGACTTGGCCATTTTTTCTTTTAGTATAACGTCTTTGCATGACTAAACCTTTTTCAAACTTGTTTGTTTTTGAACATTGCAAATGTTTTCCTAACAAGATACCTATATCAAAATCTTATAGCCCAATAACTCACTCTGCCTAAATAGTCAATGTAAATATTTTTTCCAGAAAGATTTTCTACCTGGCCAGGTGCCAGCTACCTTCCTTGAGTCATTGACAAGCACTCATTTTTCTCAAAAATGTTTTCTATTGGCTGGCCAACCGGTGGTAGTGCTACTGCTCATGATTGATACTGGCGACCTGGGTTTGGGAGTAAGCTCGGGGAGCTGGAAGGTCAGCCAGGGAGCAGAGGATCTAGCATCCTAGGGGCACTCTCCTCCTCCAGGGAGGAAGGGATGCCACTCCCGCTGCTGCGGCGCCACCTGGGTGCACATGGGTGGAGAAGCAGTGGGGGGGAACCATGTGGGAGGGGAAGATGCTGGCTGGGGTCTGGAGCTGCATCACATCTCAGCATGTGCATGTCTCCACAGACCCCCTCAGCTGCCAATATCCTCAGTGTCACAGGAGAAAAACAGAAAATGGCCCTGTGGTTCACCTGGCTAGGGGGCTGGCAGGGATGTGGTGCAGATCTGGGTTGGTCAGAGGCCTGACACATGGTGTAAGTGGGGGGCAGCCTCCCTCACTCCCTGCTTCCCTGCTTGGGGGGAAACCGAGGCAGGATGGGGGCCGAGGACCGTGTCCAGAATTCATGCCCCCCTCCACCAAGGTAATAAGGGGAAGTGAGCAAAAAAAAAATTTTTTCTATCTGGTCAGGTGCCAGCTGCCCTCCTTGGGTCACTGGCAATCACCCAACCTCATTTACCACTAGCTCTACCAGCACAGTTTTATGGGTGGTGGGATCCAGGATGGGGGGCTCATGTGTACCAAGACCATCACTCTGATGGCACCAGTGGATTTTCTTCCCAATTTTGAAGTGCTTTCCAACCACCCACTAGTCACATAAGGGTGCTTCCAGCTTTCAGAATTGGATTTGGCCACAACAGCTAACCTTATGGAGGAGCAGTTTCCAGGTCGTCAACAGGAGTCACTGTGCTTTGGTTACTACACCATCCTCTCCTCAGGCTGGGAAGCCCTGACATCTGCAGCACAATTTCCAAACCTGGCCACCGACCCCCACATGCTCTGAGTCCTCTTCCAAACCAGGGTTTGCTGTAAAGAAACCTGGCCCACTGGCAACTGTACAAATAACTTGGTTAACCCACAGGCGCCCCCCACATATTTCATTTATGCAACAGGTCCTTCTTGGTTGTCATTGTTGTTTTTTAAAATTGAGATGGTGTTTGGTTTATTTTTATTATTTTTAAAGTGTACTACTTGCTCCATGGTTTTAAACTTCCACGATGGGGTCCTTTTTATGAATGAGATTCTACGTGTTGGTTTCCCCTTGGTTGCTACTGGGTGGTAGGCATGGTTTGGGTGTTGTGAGATTGGTTGAATGATGATAATGGCAGAAGAAAAACATGGCAGTTTTGTTTTCTGAGAGCAGGTGAGTTTGTGCAATGGAAACCATGCAATGTTTGCTTTTTGGGCAGGAGTATTTCATTTTGTGAAATTATTTTCATACATAGATACATAGACAGTGTCAGCAGATAAGGGCCTACGGCCCACGCAGTCTGCCCATTTGAGCTTGTAAGTTCACTTTATGTTTTCCTAGAAGTCTGTTGCCCCTTACCCTTGACCTCCAGAATTCCCTTATGTCTATCCCATGCATTTTTAAATCCCATGATTGTTTCAACCCCCACCACTTCCTCTGGCAGGGTGCTCCACTTGTCCACCACCCATTCTGTGAAGAAATTCTTCCTCACTTTCCCTCTGAATCGTCCTCCCTCCAACATGTGCTTTACTTTTTTCCAGCGGGATTAGTGTGAATGAGTGGCTGTCAGTTCAGTGAGCAAGAGTGGCCTGAGATAATGGCAGTGGTATGGACGGATAGAGGATGCTTTAGTGGCATAGAGGTATTTAAAAGGAAAAAATAATGAGGATTTCTTTCTTATATGGGATTAAGATAGGAAAGCTGTAAAGACAGGTGAGTAGTGAATAAGTCAGTGAATGAATGGGGGGGGGAGTGGATATGAGTTTCTTTCTGCATTTGTTTTAAACTAAAAATAGAATTTTGAAAGGGTAAAGTAGTGCCAGCAGGTGGGGGGGAGGGTAAGACATAGCCATTGTGTGAATAAATGGGGTATGATGTAATCACTATGGTAATAACTTTAAGTTATTCCCATAGTGATTATGTCATACCCCATTTATCTTGACAGTGACTCGGATAAACAAATTTATGTATCAGCTTTTATCCTGACACCTGTTGCATAAAAAAGTAATAGTCAGCTGCCTTTAAAAAGTAATATTCATTCCAGGCAGTACACTAGCTCTTTAAATGAGGGGTGGGTAAGGAAACAGAAAAACATGTTTTCAATTATGTATAGGGCCTTTGGGGACAATGATCTGAGGAATGAACTATTGGTTCTTTGGCTACATTTGCAAGTTTATTGTAAAACTCCAAATATATGGCAAAACACTGTAAATCTTACACACTTGTTTCTGTTGTGGTGAATACATTCCTTCAGTACATGCAACATGACATATCAGTCTTTCCCTGCAACTTCCCATTTTCTGTGTAAAATATAAAATGATGTAAATTAACCCCATGTTTGAAAGAAAACATTTTGAGAACATCACAGTTGTGAACCTATAGATTGAATTACCAGGTCCTCCATTCAGTTTTATACAATAGGAGTGAACAAATAACTCATTGCAAAAAAACATGCATTCTCACTGCAGTGGAATAAATCCATTTATTTCACTGTGGTGACATCATCAAACCAAAAAAAAACCAGCAAAAAAACACAGTCCTGTTGTATAAATCGGATATGTTATGGCCGGTGGTGGAATACACTATTTATGTGAATGAGTGGAGAATGACCCTGGCTACCATCACTCGTGGTTACGCTATGCTTTGCCACTCATGAGGATATCCAAGGTCATGCTTCACTCATTCAGATAGTGTATTCCACCACCGGCCATAACATACACCCTATATATTATACTCTAAGTTGCTATGTACAGTAAGAGACATAACACTCAACCATTCAGCATTAAAATGCATAGCACTGACCATTAAAATAGTGAATAATTGTCCAGAATGCATGGTTTATTCTTCATCTAAAACCAGCAAATAATCTAGACAAAAGGACCTATTTACCAATTTTATATGTACTAAAATGCAATCTATTTAAATGTCAGGGGCCAGATATTCAAAAACAGGAGCATGTGGGGCACAAAGGTTTGCATTGTGACTGCTAAACCCAGAGGCTGCTATATTCAGTAGGATAGCAGACTGGTGCTATCCAGTGGAATAGAGACCCATGTCAGCACAGCACTAAATCAATCTGTGCTGCACCAGCATGGACATGGGTTGTACCTAGCCCACAGGGAATTGTAGCCTGCGATTGGATAGCAATGTGAGCCATGGTGCGATATTCTGCCATGCCATGCAAATGAACCCATGGGCATATAAGGTGCTAAGGGGCCATTTGCATGCCCATTATGGTATAATTTGCATGCCCTTTTTTTCCCCATCCTGTGGGCACTGGCCACATCATCCCCTGTGTCTAGTGGTACACCCTCCCTGATTACCCATTGATGTCAGCATTGTATGCTAGTTTATTTCTCTATTTGTCAAGTAATCATCTCCCTGGTGTCTAGTAGCATCCCCACTCTTGAACACCTTTGCCCTGGTGGCTAATGGCACCACCCACCTCATGATCACCCTTCCTGTACAGTACAACACTATCTCTGGTGTCTAGTGGCACCCCTGCACCTTCCAACCAGCAGTCTTGATTCTGCTAAACTTTTACCTGGTGTCTAGTGGCACCGCCCACCCTCTGATCACCTGTCCTGTACAGTAGAACCTAGTGGCACTGCCCAATCTATGAACACCCATCCCATAGAGCAGAACCCAATCCCTGGTGTCTAGTGGCACCCCCACCCCCAATCTACCATCTCATATATTACAACCCTAACCCTGGTGTCTAGTGGCACCCCCCCCAATTCCCATCCCATATAGGTCACCTTTTCCTCAGTGTCCAATGGCACCCCAACCCCTGATCTCCTGGCCCATGCAACTTATTATATCCCTGATGTTTAGTGGTACTCCACCCCAATGCCCCTAAATATTGGTCAACAAACAGACCAGCAAACATTGGCAGTCCAACATCCTCCCACCAACATCATCCATCCAATGCCCCTTTACCAACAAGCCAGGGACATGCAGAAAATCCTGATATGGCAAACAGAACAGCCCTCCTCTCACCTCCTCAGTTGGCCATTATCTAAGCTATAAGTAAGCATACATGGGTGCAGCAGTATCACTGGACACCAGGGATAAAGAGTAATATACAGGACTGGGGATAAGGAGGTGAACTATATGGGATGGAGGATGGGGGCTGGGGATGCTACCGGACATGAGGGATACAGTACACTATACATGATGGAGATCAGGGGATGGGGGGCCACTACACAGCAGGGATAGGCTTCTACTGTAGGGGAAGGGCGTTTAAGTGGGAGATGCCACTAGACACCAGAGATGGGGTTAAGCTCTATGGGGTGGGTGCTCAGAAGGTGGGAGTGTCCCATGACACCAGGGATAGGGTTCTACTCTATGGGACAGGTGACTGTAGGGAGGAGAATGCCACTAGACACCAGGGAAAAGTGTATCAGAACTGGGACAGGTGATTGGAGGTTGGGGGCTGCTAGTGGACACCAGGGATAGGGTTCTACTGTATGAGATGGTAAATCAGGGGCAGGGAGTGCCATTAGATATCAGGGATAGGGTTCTACTGCACAGGATGGGCTATCGGGGATGGAGTGCCATTAGACACCTGGGCAGCAGTTATCATATACAAGATGGGTCTTTGAGGAGTGGGGGGGTGCCACTAGACACCAGGGAACTCTTTACTTGACAAATAGGGAAATGAACAAACTAACATACACTACTAAATTGGGATGCATGATTGGATGGTGGGTGGTGCCACTAGACAACAGGGCAATGTCTCTCATATACAGGGCAGATGTCAGGGGATGGGGTGCCACTAGACACCAGTGTGATCAGTACTTGACAAATACAGAAATGAAGAAACTAACATACACTACTGACACGGAGTTGGTGATCAATGGGTGGGGGGTGCCACAAGACACCAGGGAAATGAGTAACATATATGGGACAGGTGATGGGGTGGGTCTGACAGTCATGGGATCCACAGAATTATTTTCCATGGAACAGCATTTTCTCTACAGAAAATCATTCTGCAACCATTTCTGCATAAAATATTAAGATCCACTAAATAATATTCTGCAGAACAGTGTTTTTTCCATGGAAAATCATTCTGCAACCATTTCTGCAGAAAATATTGAGATCCCCAGAATAAAATTCTGTGAAATGTTGTGGAAAAATACAGTCTGCATTTTTCTGTCATGGAATTCTGCCATTCCATTTCTGATGAAATCTGGCAGAATTTTGAAAATTCCGTGAAATTTCATTCCACCAGAACTTGACAATTTTGTACAGTACTACTACAAGGGCTTCTGAATATAGATACCACCTCAACATTGGGCACAAACCCAGATAGCATGGGCAAATATCCATTAGCTCTGGCACTAACTTTCGAATATCTGGTCTCATTTGTCAAGTACACACAAAAAACAGTCATCAGTGTTTTGCAGCCTGGGTTGGTTGCCTCATCAGGATGCACACAAAACATAAATTCAAAAATATATAAATAACTGCACACATATGGACTCACATAGCATTGCAGTAGGTAGGATCATTCCTCATATTAACACTCACATCATTTCTCATACTGGATCAATATTTCATTGATCATTGCAGGTTACAAAACTTAATTATAGTTTAATATACATTCTAACAATAATGTACACAGCACTGTACCTCAAGAGTCAAGGTAATGAGCTCTTTTCAAAGGAATTTTTCTTTCGTGTTACAATAAATGTGTAAATAAATATACAGTGTCTCAACTTCTACATTACTGTATCTTTTCAAACAAAATACTGCACTTATTATCAACCGTTAAGTTGCAAAACCAACCTTTTTTTTTCTTCTCTCTCTTCAAAAGAAGCATAAGGTACACCTGCATAGAAAATTATAAAGATATTTGGGACGATGGACAGTTAGGAAAAATCTAAGTAAATCATTAATAAAGTTTAAAATTACAATGTTTCTTTGAGGTCCTAATCTAGGGTACAGTAGTGCTGACTGAAATAATATTCTTTCATTTTGCATTACTCAGTAGAAAGTATAATATGTAATACATGTTGTTCTCTCAGTTTCCACTTCTTAAAAGTTCATTATGTTGTTAACAAAAGGCAATAATAAACCACTGAATAAATCTCCAGTAAATAACTAATTCGATTTATCCCCAAATTGTTGGGGCTGACAAATCAGAGCAGCAGGAGGACTACTGCTCATGACACTGGCAACTCAAGTTCAGGAACAAGCCAAGGATCCATGGCTGGCCAGAAGGAGGAGGAGGAGGAGGAGGAGGTCTGAGCTTCCTAGTGGATGTTCTCCTCCTTCAGTGAGGGAGGGAGGGAGGGTAGTACTACCTCATTCTGCTCTACAGGCTGTGGGTGCACAGATGGTGGCTCAGTAGCTGTGGTCAGTGCAGTTCAGGGAGGTAGGAAGGTATTAAGTAATGTGTGCCAGGCAGATTACAAAGCAAGAGAGAAAAAAAAACTGGTGTGATTCTCCAAGGAAGTTGCATGGGAAGTACAGGCAAAGAAGCTAGCATTCAAAAGATATGCAGCAACACAGAAGGAAGATGACAGGGAGGGTTACCAGGAGAAACAAAAGGAGGCAGTGAAAGCAGTTAGGAGCACCAAGGCACAAAGGGAGGAGAACATTGCCAAGTCAGTAAAAAAGGATAAAACATTCTTTAGCTATATAAGCTAAGAAAATGAAGAACAAGGCAGTGATTGTAAGACTAAAAGTGGAAGGAGGGGAGTGTGTGGAAGGGGACCAAAAGTAAGCAGAAATATTCAACAAGTACTTTTGCTCAGTATTTACAAAAGAAGGGGTAGGTGACAGGCCACAGACAGGGAAAAGGGACATTAATAAAAGGGAGGTGGACACTAGCCCTTTTATGGAGGAGAGCGTCCACAAGGAACTAGAACAACTACAAGTGGACAAGGCTATGGGGCAGGATGGGGTTCACCCCAGGATACTGAGAGAACTAAGGATGGAGCTCACTGCACATCTGACAGCTCTGTTCAACCTATCACTGGACACGGTAGAAGCTCCGAGGGGATTGGAGGAAAGCAGATGTGGTCCAGCTTCACAAAAGTGGGAATAGGGAGGAGGCAAGAAACTACAGACCTGTAAGCCTGACTTTAGTGGTGGGCAAAGTTATGGAAACACTACTGGAAGAAAGGATTGTGGATTACCTTGTGACCAGTGGATCGAAGAATCTGAGGCTGCATGCATTCGCAGAAGGGAGATCTTACCTGAAAAACCTGATTAGTTTCTTTGACTGGGTGACCAGGTAGTGAATGTGGGAGTGACGGTGGATGTGGCCTACTAGGATTTCAGTAAGGTCTTCGACACCGTTCCACACAGATGACTGTTAAACAAGCAGGGCAACCTCAAAGTGGGTCCTAAGTTAGTAAAATGGGTACAAAGTCGGCTGAGTAATAGAAGCCAGAGGGTGGTGGTAAATGGGGTTCACTCAGAAGAAGGCACAGTAACCAGTGGGGTGCCACAATGGTCAGTTCTGGGACCAGTCCTCATTCATTCATTGTCCTAATTAGCAACATTGCAGGAAAGGGCTAGAAGGGAAAAGTATGTCTGTTCACAGAGGATACAAATATCTGAAACAGAGTGGAGACACAGGGGGGAGTGTTAGATAACAAGAGTTCAATGACAAAAAGTGCAAAATGATACACATGGGGCACAGGAATCCAAGAGCAATGTACCAATGGGGGGGGTGACAAAAACAAAGCAGGAAAGGGACCTGGAGGTCATCATGTCTGATGACCCAAAGGTATCAAAGCAGTGTGATAAGGCAGTGGGAAAGGCTAGTAGAATGCTGGAGTGAATAGGAAGTGGTATCACCAGCAGAAAGAGGGAGGTGGTGTTACCTCAGTATATATCGATAGTGAGGCCCCACCTGGAGCACTATGTCCAGTTCTGGAAGCCCCATCTCAGGAATTACATAGATTGGGTCGAGGCAGTACAGAAGAGGGCAACCAAAATGGTGCAAGGCCTGCATCAGAAGCCATACAAGGAAAGACTCAAGGAATTAAATATGTACTCTCTAAAAGGATAGAAGGGAAATGGGAGACATGATTGAAACATCAAGATACTACACGGGTATTATTAATAAGGCAGAGGAGGGTAGTATTTTACATAGGAAGAGATGCTCAAGGACAAGGGGGCATGATATAAAGCTGGGAGGGGGAGGCTCACATGAGATACAAGGAGGAACTTCTTCACAAAAGGGTGGTGAACATCTGGAACAAACTCCCAGCAGAGGTGGTGGATGCTAAAATGGAAGCAGAATTCAAGCATGCATGGGATAGACACAAAGGAACCTTAATAACAGAGCTGGGTGGCAGTAAGGCTGGAGATCAAATAGGATATGCAGTAACATAGTAGATAGGGAACTTTAGGGTGGACCAGATGGGCCAAGTTTTCCTTTTCTGCTGACAGCTTCTATGTTTCTATGATAGGGGCATGTGCTCTCATGCCACAGATGGGACTGTCATGTAGGGGATGTGCCATGGGGTCATCAACCCTAACACTCACTCCATTCCATAAGTAAATAATTTGAGATGGGTACAGTATAGGAGGATGGGGTTAGTGTTATGGGTGACGGCCAAAAGGCACCCGCCCAACACCTGTTGGTGTGTGGGGAGTGGGGTTTTAGGGATGTAAATCCTAATACCACATTCCCCCTACTTTTTTCGTGGCAGCCCTGATGCATTAAAGTTTTTGCAATGAATCTTTTGATTTTTCAGATACTTTACTTGTATCCTTATGTGCCTGTGGGAATGCAGGGCCCTTTGCACCCATCACTCCCACCCTTCATAACTACCCTTATTTTGCTGTGGAAGTGCAGGGCCCTTCAGGCCCTGTGCTCCCATGCTCTGTGATTGTGATTGTCCTTATTTTGCTGTGTCCTTATTTGCCTGTGGGTGCACAGGGCTCTTTGGGCCTTACTGTCCCACCCTCCATAACTGTCCTCATTGCACTGTGGGAGCACAGGGCCCTTTAGGCCTTGCACTCCCATGCTCC
Source organism: Neoceratodus forsteri (assembly GCA_016271365.2). Taxonomy (NCBI): domain Eukaryota; kingdom Metazoa; phylum Chordata; order Ceratodontiformes; family Ceratodontidae; genus Neoceratodus; species Neoceratodus forsteri. The sequence goes on from CM057453.1 coordinate 733,023,424, forward strand.
ATAATTGTCCTTATGCATTTATGTATGTAGCTGTGGATGCACAGGACCCTCCGTGTACTGCAGTTCCATTTATAGGACAACAGTGACCAAATTGTCAGCATATCCGTCTTATTACCCCATCTCATGGACCTCTTACAGAAAATTTTCAAATTCCAGCCAAAACAGAATTCTACACAGTTGCAGCACCATTCTGCGTCACAGGTGGAAAAACACATTTTAGCCGGGATTTGAAAAATGATAGCTGTCACATACATGAGGTTGAGTAATAAGGCTATGTTGAAGATCTGGGGTCAAAATATGTAAAATTTCCAAAGTTACAAGCATGCATAGAGAAACCTCTCCCTAGTTTACTATGGGTTAGTTATATATGGCTCTGCTGAACCAACCACGCTAAGCAGTATAAATGCTGCACTTAATAAAGCCTGCCGCCTAGTTACAGGCAGTGACAGACTACCCCATACCTGCGATCTTTATACACTGACTGGTTGGCTAAACCTCCAACAAATACTAAAATACCACACCTGCATTCTCGCAAAAAAGATACACCTTCAGCTTGCTTCCACCGCCCTACTTCCCATCATCAGTGCAGCCCCCATCAGGCGTAATACAAGACTCACAGCTAAATCATCTTTCCTGGTTCCCCTCTGTAGAACATCCCTAGGGCAAAGATCTTTCCACTACCGTGCCCCTCTCTGGCTCAACATATTACCCCTCAACTCTCCCAGTCCCATAGCATCTCACTATTCAAATCCGGCCTTAAATCCCAACTAATGGAGAATGCTAAATGTGAATGTGGCTAATGCTACCCACCCTCTTCTCTCCCAAATCCTCCACTCTTCCTGACATAGGGTCGCTCTAGACCCTATGTAACGGCATCCTACAAATCCCTGTCTAGGGACTCCTGGAATGCTTCCCAGTTGACCACACTTGCTAAATAAATTCTAGCCTGGACTGCTTTGTCAGTACTGTAACTGTAAATACTGCCTGTCAATGTTAGTCTTATACTGTATTTGTTTTCCCTCCACCCCCTGTAACCGACGTGGAGCCTCTGCAAAAAGTTACTCTGTCAGTACTGAAATTGTAAATACTGCCTATTCATGTCTGTCTTTTTCTGTATTTGTCTACCCTCCACCCCCTGTAACCTGACGTGGAGCCTTTGCAAAAGAGTCTGTGACTCAAAGGATTGTAATTCCGATTGTATTCAATAAACAATAAACAACTCCAATAAATCATCATAACTTTGCCCCTTTTAAAGATTTTGACCCCATATTTTCAACATAGCCTTCTTGTGACCCCACCTCATGAATAGTATGCAATTCCTGCCCGAAAGGTGAATTCACCAAGTGACCATGAAATCACCTTTCAGACATGACTTGCAGAATGACATTGATATTGCTCATGAGGTGGGGTCCCCAAAAGGCCATGTTCAAAATTTGGGGTCAAAATCTCAAAAAATGGCTGAGTTATGCATGAAAATTCAAACTTCCATTGAAATACACTGAACTGCATTTACCTTAATTTCTCATATCGTAGTCGCCGGTTCCAGCAGCAAACATAGAAACATAGACATTGTCATCAGATAAGGACCACTAGGCCCATCTAGTCTGCCTGTAAACCCTGCCCTTGTTTGTGGCCTATGACCCTATTTGGTCAGTGACTTTTCTGCTCTTCTTCCCCCCTCTAGCGATCCCTATCCCACTCATGTTTAAATCCTTCCACTGTGCTTGCTCCCACCACCTCCCATGGCAAACTATTCCATGCTTCCACCACCTTCTCTCTGAAGAAACACTTCCTCACATTACCCCTTAACCTGCCTCCTTCCAGTTTCATATCATGCCCCTTGTTGTTATACTCTTCCTATAATGGAAGATGTCCTCCCCTTGCACCTTGTTTATGTCCTTAAGGTACTTGAATATTTCTGTCATGTCAATTCAATCCCTCCTCTCCTCTAATGAGTATATATTGAGGTAATTCAGTCTCTCCTCATATATTTTCTGGCAAAGCCCCGTACCATTTTTGGGTATACCATGATGTGCGCTACCGTGATTGAGCGACCCCCAAAAGGGTGACTCAATCACGGCACATGGCACAGTGGCTACCAGGCAGCTACAGCAACCGGATTGGGTCAGTTGGCAACTGTAGTGACAGGAAGTCACTACTGGTACACATGCGGGGGGTGGGAGTAAGCATGCTGCAGATATACATGCAGGGGGAGCGAGCAAGCTCAGCAAGGGTTGGGAGTAGATTTGAGTGGTGGCGCTGTGATAGGCTGCTGAATTGGCCCTGTGGTGTAGTGGGTCGGCTTGTGGCTTAGGTGACTAAGGTGTTGGGTTCTGGTCTGGGTGCAGGTTAATTTTTGTTGTGCCCAGCCCGAATTTTATTTTTTTACATTTTGCCCACCCCGACATGCACCTCCCCGGAGTTGAGAATCCTTAAGTAGGGGTGTGTGGGGAGTGCAGCCCCCTGCATAAACGTAAAAACTGCAAGTCCCTGGTGCTGTTTCTTTGTGCGCTAGAGAGTCAGAGTGCCAAAGTTGATTTTCAGCAATCTGACTTCACTGTAATGGTGATTGCCATTTGGCAGTCGCCGTTATCAGATAGAACCCCATTTTTGTTGTTCTTCTCTGAAACGCCTCCACCCTGTCAATGTCCTTACAAAGGTGTGGCCTCCAGAACTGTACACAGTACTCTAGGTGAGGCCTCACTGTTGTTTTATATAATGACATCACCACCTCTCTCCTTCTACTAGTGATACCTCTACCTATGCAACCCAGCATGCCACTGGCCCTCCCTGATACCTTTGCACCCTGCTTGGACATCTTTAGGTCATCTGAAATAATAACATCCAGATTCCTTTCCTTCTTGGTGATCATCAACAGCTCCCCCTTCCCCCATTCTGCAGCTCTCTCCAGGGTTCCCTCTTCCCAGGTGCATTATTTTACACTTCTTTGAGTTAAACCCCAGCTGCCACACCTTGGACCATCTTTTAGGCTTACCCAGGTCCCTACTCATTTTCTCCACCCCCTCCAGAGTATCCACCCTTATGCAGATCTTGGTGCTATCTGCAAACAGGCAGACCTTTCCCTCCAGCCCTTCTGCTATGTCAAGCAAGACATGTCTTCAATCACAGAATGCATCTCAAACCTGGGACCTGTTCGGGTGATCAAGGGTGTGTAGGGGTATCAAGCAGGGAGCAGGGAGCAGGGAGGTGGCTGCACAGTGGGAGGTCAAGTGGGTGGTGCAGTTCGGATCACAGGTGGACTTTCTTAACAGGTTTAAAATAAAAAACATTGAGAGATGATTTTCTTTTTTCAGGGCATAAATGAAAAACATACGGGGGGACCACTAACCAGCAATGACAAAACAAATAAATATGGGGATTGAAGGGCGGGGGGTGCCACTAGACACCAGGGAAAGATACGGAAGTCTGGGGGGAGGGTACCACTAAGACCAACAGAGAAATTAAATAAAATAAAATATGGGGATCAGAGGGTGCAGGGTGCCACTAGACACCAGGGAAAATGGCAGATCACACCTGAAACTGCAGCTGGCAGCATAGGTTTCAGCTATGGCTGCAGAAGTAAAAAAAATCCTGCTGTTCTCATACAGAGAATGCAGGGGAAGCACTCCTCTCACTAAGCTGGACACCCAGGATTTTGGGTGCCAGAAAAGGTGTTTCTTGACATAAATTCAATAAACAAACATCAGAATGTAGCTAAATGGCTCCCATTTAGCTAGGTTATGATATTTGTTTTTTGAAATCTATTCATTGTTATGTGTTTTTTTAATCTTGTTTGTCTCGCTAACTGAAAAACACAAAATGTCGGACCCACAAAAAAGCATTTCCCACCTCTGAGACAGGATGACCCATCTGTGCAAAAGCATTAGGCTCCTGCAACACAGGATGACCTGTCTGCCAAAAGGCATTAGGCTCCTGTGACACAGGATGGCCTGTGTGCAAAAAGGAATTCGCTCCTGCAACACAGAATCCATTTCCATGGTGAACATTTACAATTTCCCATTGAAACTAATGGGAAACTGAAATTTAATAACTTTGGAACAGATTAATTTTTTTTCACTAAACCTTCAAAAGGCAGATCTGTGATGCACAAACTTTCTACCGTGAAAATTTCAAACCACAACTTAAACAGTTTCTGAGATACAGGTGGACAAAAAAACAGCACAAAACACATACATTTAACAATTTTTCAGACTCCGTATCTCAGAAACCGCACAAGTGATTCAAACAAAATTAGAAATTACTATTTTTCTACACCCCGGCCCCGCAGGCACCGCATCATCAGGAGCGTCAAATGAGGCCGGTCCCCCCACCTCTGCCACCTTACCTGATTTCTCTGTCAACCCTCATGAAGCCTCAGTTCTACCCCACAGGGTGTGGATGAGGTGGGACGAGTTACACCCTGTACAGTCTAGTTTTATCAGGGATCGTGGAGCCAGGCAAGTGGGGGCAATGAGAGGATTACCTCAATGTTCCATCTCCCCAGAGCCTGTGGGACATTTTCTCTGTTCATGGGGAGTGGCATGCACCCAGCCACCAAGGCAACATCGCTGACATCACCACTCCCCATCCCGCAACTTCAGTTCAATGCTTGCTGTGCCCCTGGTTTCTGCCAGGGGCCAATTATCAAACACTGAACCATGCCGCCCCCCGAGAGAGGAGAGCTGTCCCTCTGAACACTTGATCCTCTCTCTCCCTTGCTGACCCTCGATGGCCTGGGCTTGTTCCCGAACCCAGGTCACTGGCATGGCACGAGGTGTAGTGTCCAGTGCCTCAACCCTCAATGCCACTGGGCCAGCCTTTAAATGAAATTTGCCACATCAACAGACCTATCCCATGAGATAATGCATGCAAAATGTCTTGCAAATCTGTTGATCTGTTGTGAAGTTATTAAAGTACAAAAACTGTGCTTTAACATAGAAGTGATCCCACAGCCTTGAACATAGTGGCACTGCCGCGCCAGTATAATAATACATCATGGCTGAGATATTTGAATGTGTTTAGCAATTACAGTCTAGGTTGACAACTCACTAACTTCACTTTCCTGGCCTAAAACAGGGAGGGATCACAAATTATCTTATTGGATGGCATAGTTAGCAAGTCACTAACCCATTTGTGACTGGCCCTAAAATATATCTATATGTCTATACAAAGCAGCTCATAGCACCTTGCATATAGCACACCAGCATATTGGTAGGTTTGGAGAGGCATTACGTAGCCGTTAGTGCCATGCTATTTACCATCTTCCCAAATTGGAGCTTAAGGGCTGTGGCCCCTCACTGCCACCTGCCCTCTGGATCACCTTCCCATAATATGTAATGCATTTTGTGGGTATTCAGTGGTTCCCCCTGCCCCACAGTCACCTGCACATAGTGTGTAATGAGTTTCCCTGGTATCCAGTGGTCCTCTCACTCCTGTGGTCTTCTTACCCCCCCATGCATCCAATACCATCCTGTCCCCTCGACTACTACTGCCCCTCTGACCACAGTAAACATGCCCACTCACCAGCAACCAGCACAGACCTCCTGCTTACATCCATGGCTGGCCACTGGCTGAATCACTATTCGAGACTGCACGCCTCCTATAAAAGGCTATTTCTATAGTAAGCACACAGTCACAAATAGACATTCATTCGATGGTCAGCCATAGAGGTGAGCAGAGGGTCTATGCTGGTTACCAGTGCGGGGGATGTTTACCAGGGTCAGGGGCTGGGGGTAGTGGTAGTTAAGGGGAAAAGGCAGGGGCTTTGGATGTACAGGGGGTGGGGGCCCATTACACACCAGGAAGATTAAGATTATTACTAATACCACTAGGGTGATGGGGGGCTGGAGACCACTGGGCACCAGAGAGTTTAAAGTACTGTTACCGATAGGTTAAACAAGATAGGGGTCAATTGAATGCCAGGGATATTAACAATTAGACAGTCAGGGGTGCTGGGAGTGGGAGGGATAGAGGGACCACTGAATACCAGGGATATTAATAACTAAACAGTTGGGCATGTTTGGGGGTAGTGGGACCACTAGAGGTCAGGGAATGAGTTTTGGGGAGTGGGAGGCATCAGTCCACCAGTACAGGTAGCCTGCACAGGTGCTGTGGGAGGAGATTGCAAATTATGTTTTTTCCTAGCCTGTAATGAGGCAATAATGAGATGCAAATTAACCTATGCTAGTGTTGCGTGGTCATTTGCATATTAACGTACCAATATGGCAGCTTGCACCTGAGAAGTAATTCCCATTAGTGGACCCTAACAACATGATTCCAGTTGCAATTTCCATAGTACCCTATTGGCCATATACCCCCTGTTGCCAGTAGGGGGCTGGGGTTTGCAACTGGAATCTGGTTAGTCCCTGGCTGGTACTGTATACTGGAACATGCCTTAACCACCCGCAAAGTGTCCTAGCAAGTTTCAATACACTACTGGTTTGCTCTAGGCACTAATTACCTCCTGAAGCAATATTTTGTTGGCCTGAATCTGGACTAGAGGATATCGTTGACCTTATGTCAAAAACACTATATATACGGGGTGGGATATTCAGACTGCGCCAGACAGGGACTCGAGCCTGGGTGCAGTGCAACTGGGATGCACCAGGGCATGGGCCGGGTGATATTCAACAGTGTTGCGCTAGGCCTAGCACTGTTGAATATAGCACCGGGGGCACCTGCACTACACACGGCGCAGTGGTACTGCTCCAGTGCAAGTGGCAGGTGAGGAGCAAGGGGCTGCACCAGCGCAAGTGCAGTTGTGCTAGGTGCAGCAAGAGCAATATTCAGACGTGAGCATGAAAATGAGGCCATTATGAATGCAAGGCGCAAATGGGGCTATTAGCATGTCAGCCATCAGGGACTGTGCCCCCTGCCCCTCGGCGGGCAACACACCCCAACGTCCTATCATGGGCATAGTAGTAAAATATCCATTGTGGTCCAGTGGACCCTACCTCATCACCTGATTGCGGGCATAGTTAGAATAATCCCTGGTGGTCCAGTGGACCCGATCCCCTGCCTGATCACGTGCATATGGTTAGAAATCCCTGGTGGTCCAGCGGTACCCCCCTCCCCACCTGCCTACTGAGACTCACCACCCTGCACCCCCCCGGTCAGTGGCAGGTGGCAGCTCCCCACCTGCAAGTCGCCTGGCCACCCACCGACTGACAGCGTACAGTACGGCTGTATGCCTATTGGTCCACTGCATGGGCCAATGGGCATGCAGACTGTACTGTACTACACAGTCCCGAAATGTGAAAGAACCATTCACATTTCAGGGCTGTGTAGTACAGTACGGTCTGCACTCCCTTTCACCCACACAGTGGACAATAGGCATTCAGCCGTACTGCACACTGTCAGTCAGCGGGCGGCGGGCGGCTTGGGTGGGGAGCTGCTTCCTGCTGCTTACTGGGGGTGCAGGGTGCAGGCCTCAGTGGGTGGGTGGGGAGGGGTACCAATGGACCATCAGGGATTTCTATCCATATACCCACGATCAGGCAGGGGATTGGGTCCACTGGACCACCAGGGGATTTAATTACAATCTATGCCTGTGATCGGGCAGGAGTTTGGGTCCACTGGACCACCAGGGATTGTGTTACCTATGCCCACAATCAGGCAATGTGCTAGGGTCCACTGGACCACCAGGGATATTATATTTATATCCCCATGATTGGGCAAGGGGGGGCATGCTGCCTGGCCTGTGTCTGGGGAGGTTGGGTGGCCACCCACAGCAAGTGGCTGCCATGTTGCACTTGGCAATAAGGCAGTCAACCTGTGGTGTCCCCAACATGCTCTACTTTTACAGGCATCTTTGCACCCCCACCAATGACAAGGTGGGTTGTGCTGCATGTCATGCACATCCCAGGTTGAATATTGGGATGTGCCACATATGCATGGGCAAGCCCCCCCTCACACTTGCACTGCATACAGTACTGGTGTGCCCCAGTGCATCAGGAATTGCGCAGCACAACAAACCCCTCTGAATATCACGCAGGGTTGCATCAGTGGGTTGCACATCGCATAACACTGTTGCGCCATGCACAGCCCCTTTGAATATCCCACCCACTGTATCATGCATCTAATTATAGCATGTGTAAACATTGACTATTTTAAAGTACACTGATACAGCAGCTGAAAAGGATTTTGCAGAAGGCATAATTTTGACATAATTAGAAAGTTAATTCCAAACATTTGCAGCACAATAGGCTAAAGTGCATGGACCAGCTACAGTATGCACCTATATATTTTTAACAAGTGCAAACTTGAGGCACGTGAACAATCATGTGATCCATAATCAGTTAACTATCAGACAGAGAAGCAGGTATTCCCAATTTTTGAATTCTACAAACATACCAAGGAAGTACTAACTTAGAATCCAGTTGTACAGGAGTCAACCAAGATAATTTAATACTTCACAATGGTGCATCCCATTTAGGTCCAGTAGCGTGAATTCACTAATTTTTGATAACAAAATTGATTTTTTTTGATATTGTACATGAAGATGCTAAGTCTGTAACCATGCTTCCATAATTCAAAACTGGTAGCAAATGTTAAGTACATATGGTCAATCGAGATTTAGTAGTCAAATAAATTCCAAATTCTGTAAAGAGTATCAGTTTGTTTAATGGATCTTAGAAGATGCCTGTAGGCGTCAATAAAATACACTGGTGTGTCCTGAGGACACCTACAGAAGTCAGCTACTGACTTCCTCTGTGCCCTGTGAACATCTGGAGAAGTCACTTATATATTTTAATCTATAATATAACAGAATATAATATATATTTGACTGCATAGCACCGTTGGGAAGGTAATTTGGTGCTGAACAACTTTGCCACTGATATTCTGTGTATATCATGTATACTTTAGGAGTTATTAGTATTTGTTTATGGTATGGTGCGTATGGCTTATGTTGCCTGTTTTAGTGAAAAAAACATTTTTTTGCTAGTTCAACCAGCATAGAAAAAAAACTAAATTACATATTATTTTTTGCATACCACCACTGAAAAGGCAATTTTGTGCTGAATAACTTTGCCACTCATACTTTGTGTCTAGCACTTACGGTTCTTGAGCTATTAGGATTTGTTTGAGGCATGCTGACTATAGCTTGATTTTGCTTAGAAAGGCCCAGGATTTACTATTAACAGTATACAGGAGACAAGTGGTGCAATTTCAGAGAGCTCCTGTGGAGGCAATGAGTTAAAATGGGGACAAGTACTACCCCCCACGTATTTAAGACCAAAATATAACAGCATCAGTTTAGTCTTAGTTTTATTTAAGGCAAAATGTTTTAAACCTTGCCATTCTTGTAGCTTACCAGACTCAGAAGTTAGAGTGGAGCTTATGCAATAACACAGAAGTACTATGGCAAAAAGCACAGCATCATCTGCACATAGCTGAAGCTCACACTCTGAAATAATATTGGACAATGGATCAATAAATAATGAAAAAAGCATCTGACTCAGTATGGATCCTTATGGGACTCCACACTGACCCCACATTCTAGCAGATGTGCAACCTCCCAGTTTTAAACTCTGATATCTCCCAGTCAAGTAATCCGATAACCAGGTTAATGAAGGATCCCCCCAGCCTTAGCTGTTTCAAACAGTTTATAAGGAGTGGGTGGTCAGCAAGGGAGAATTCCTCGGTCAGGTCCACAAACACAGCACAAGTAAGTTTCCTTTCCTTCAAAGTCCTATGTGCAGTGTTCATTAACCTAACCAGGGCAGTCTCCGTACTATGTCCCTCCCTGAATCTATGTTAATTTTTAAGATATCAGATTATATTTTTCATCATACTCAATTAATTGTCTATGTACAACTTGTTCCTGGATTTTTAACACATCTGAAAGTATTGAGATAGACCTACAATTACTAAATTCAGAAGCTGAGCCACAGATGTGCATGGGAATTACAAGCAAATGTTTCCATAGATCAGGAATTTGTCTTAATAAAAAATTATTAGTTATAAATAATGCTTACAGGGTAGGATATTTCTGATACAACCAAAGCTAACAGTTTGGGTATTAAGCCATTAAAATCACCCAATTTATATGTTTTTATTTGTTAAATAAACAGTTAAATCTGCCTCCCTGGTGGAGGAGCAAGAAAAAAAACTGAATTGAAAACGTGGGCCCGGATGTTCAAAGGGGATGTGCCTGTTGCAACCCCGCATTGCACCCTGGTGGGATATTGAGATGGCTGCCTGGCACAGCGCAGATCACAATGGGCCGGGGCACAATGATAATATATGCGGTGCAGATGCAGGGGGCGTGCCCATGCATAAGCGGCACATCCCGATATTCAGCCCGGGATGTGCGGTGCATATGCCAGCACATCCCTGTACTGCGCCTCATAAGGGGGCTCAAAGTTGAACCCATGCTGAGTAGGAGCAAAGCTCTTCTAGTCACAGGCAGGCTGCTGTATTGCAGGGAAGCAATACAGCAGCCCAGCCTGGGTGGCCACCTTCCCACCCAGGACACTGTCGGCAAACTCACACATCCCTGGTGGTCTAGTGGACCTTCCCCCACCCATGGCCATGATCACTCAGTATATGTTAATAATGAGATCCTGGTAGTCTAGTGGCCCCCCCATCCCCAAATCCCCAATGTGTAGGAACATGCAGTCAACCCTGGTGGTCCCAGTGGTCCCCCTCCCACCCAAGTCCATGATGCCCGATACATGACATTATGATGTCCCTGGTGGTCCATGGTCCAGTGGACCCCCGCCTGTTGCCACAATCGTGTAACATCCCATCTTGTAACATCCTAGTGATCCAGTGGCACCCCCACCCACCCACCCACCCACACAGAACCCTTGCCCACCCTAGCTTCCCCCACCATCATCAGTGGGCAGCTGCATCCACCCATGCCACCCAGCTACCGCCAGATGACAGATACAATATGAGCTGTAAGCCCATTGGTCCCCAGTGTGGACCAATGGGTTGCAGAGACATTACTACTAGACAGTCCCAAATACGTGAATGGAGTTATTCACAGATTTGGGACCTCTAGCCTGGTCATATGCCCTAAAGCCGATGGTCCACAGTGTGTGGGTGGGTGGTGGGATGTGGGTGCCACTGATCACCAGGGCATTTCAAGACAGGATTTTACCATGATCGCGGCAACGGGTGGGTGGGGTTCCACTGGACCACAGAGACATCATAATGTCATGTATTGGGGCATCGGGGACTCAGGTGGGAGTGGGGACCACTGGACCACCAGGATTGGATATGTTTCCTACACATCAGGGATTGGGGGACTGGGGGGGCCACTAGACTTCCAGGGATCTCATTATAAACATATGCCGCGCAATCGTGGCTACGGGTTGGGGGGTGCCCTGGGATCCCCACAGCACACGTCATGCTGTGCAGGGTGCCAGGTGCAAGTCGCCAGCCTGCCCTGTGCAACGCATGCAAATGGGGCCATAATGACATGCAAATGGACCCATCTGTGTCTTGCATGTATTATGGCCTCATTTGCATGCCCCCTCATGAATATCACAGGTGATGAGCCTAGCACAACTGCACTTGCACTGGCGCATCCCCGTGCTCCCTATCTGTGGCTTGCACTGGTGCAATGCCACTGTGCCATGCACAGTTCATGCACTGCCCATGCCATATTCAATGGTGCTGTACCGTGGTGCAACACCGTTGACTATCACCTGGACCTGGCCCTGGCACATCACAATTGCTCTGCGCCCAGGCTTGAGCCATTGCTTGGTGCAGTCTGAATATCCCGGCCACTGTTTTAAATTGCCATCTACAGAAGTGCTTAAATTCACTCTAATAGTAATTTTAAAACCCAAAACAAAACAGGTTGTTGTCCTACAACATATTATCTTCTCCATAATAGAGCTTTTATTTTTTTTAATGCTAGGAAATTGATTATAACGACTGTCACTGTGAGAAAGAATATAAATTCATTAAAGCATTTACTGAATAAACTGTACTTTAGGACTCATTTAGGATTCACACTGGGAAGTGAGCAGTCCTGCTTCTGTAAATCTCTTGTCTCTCAGTTTAAATGGGTGACATAGCCTTGCATTTCAGAAACTGGTTGTGTTGCCCCAGAAGTAATTCACACTACATTTTAAAGCTGCCTTAAGGGCCCATATCCTCTCTTCACATCAATGCCAGTGTAACCGGTAACCTGTGGATCCTGCACCACACCGCTAGGCCACTCACCCACCCTTGGCCTGGCAGTGGAGAGCCCTCACTATGAATGCATTGTATTATGTATAAGACAAGGCCTCCCTAAGGCAGCTCACTACCAACTCATATCATGCATTGCTTTAGCTACCAATTGTATAGGTCTTAACCACTCATTAGGTAAATATGTCAATATCTCTGCCCTGTTTTAGCTACCAAATGTATAGGTATTAACCAGTGCTCATTGTACTTGTACTCTGTATGATTGCTCACCCACATTTATTCTATGCATGTACTGTTTGAATGTCTCTGTTTTATTCTGATGTGGAGCCTTTGGAAATGACTCTATGACTCAAAGGGGTTGTAATTCTGATTTCCTAAATAAATAAATAAATACATCTGCTGAGCTTCTGAACAAAGTAATGTCCTATTTTTGACATGCTTTAAAAACCTCGCTAGCTTCCTTGCAACAGTGGGTCAGATGAAAACTGCTGTGATGGCTGCTTGGGTGAGGCTGGTATTGTTACCTGATGTCAAAGCACATGCCAGCAATGTCCAACGTCACCGCTCACTTAGCACATATGTGTATATTCAATTTGGCAAGCATTAGTAAGCTAACAATGGCTTTAAAGACACACCAAAAGCCATTATGTACAAAGTAAACTGCTGTGGACTTAGGCAATTAGGCCATGAAAATTTATCAGTCTGAGGTTGTTCTGACAGCAGATAAATGGGTCTGCACTTTCAAAAAACTAAAAACATGTTTTTAAGGTAAGAAAAGACCTCTTGTGGTTCCCTTGTGCTACTGTGTGCTGGAAGAACGTGTCCTACTGGATGTAACATTGCCATAAGTGGGTACTTTGAACACCTACCCAAAATATGTTTTTGAAGGGGCAACCAGCAAAAACATATTTTGGGTGGATGTTCCAAGTACCCACTTACAGTATGTGTTCATTAGGGAGGGTGGCAAATGAGACACCACCCAAGTTTGGTGACATTACTGTCTACAATATTAAAGTCATGGCTAAAAATAAAAAGCACTGGAATTAAAACGATGCCTTCATACACACACACAGTATGACAAACTGCAGATTCAGATTTTACTTCAGTATCTGTGAGTAGAGATGAGTGGAGGGTAAGTGTTGGGAGCTGTCTTGGGCTGTGGCAGGGTGAGTATTTTTCTCTCAAATAGGCATGGGAATCAGGGGGGTGGGGTCCACTAAACTACCAGGGAATTGAGATACAATGAAATGTGCATGGGAATTAGGGGGGTGGGGTCCACTAAACTACCAGGGAATTGAGATACAATGAAATGGGCATGGGGATCAGGGGGTCCACTAGACTAGAGGAGGGGGAGGTGCACTTGGTGACTATAACCGAGACATGGGACCCCAAATCCATGACTGGGACATGATGGTTCTGTGGTAGAGATTACACCGCAAGGATTAGGGAAATGGGAAAGGGGAAGTGTGGGTGGCACTGTATATAAAGGAGGGATTAAAATGTGTTAGGGAGGCGGGAGATGAGAGAAATATAGAAGCACTGTGGGTTCAACTACAGGATCCCAAAATTAGATCACTAAGACTGGGGTGGTGTACAGGCCACCCTCTCAAACTGAAGGGATGGACAGGGTACTGGCAGAACAGATCAGGAGGAACTGCAGGGAGGGGGCGGTGGTGATAGTAGGGGACTTCAACCTGCCGGGGGTGGAATGGGACACACCTACCACAAAGAACAGAAGGGATCAGGTAATGCTGGATGCCTTCCAGGAAAGCTTTCTAGTACAGTTAGTCAAGGAACCAACTAGGGAAAGGAACACCCTTGACCTCATACTGACGAACGAGGAGTGGGTGAGGAATGTGATGGCAGAGGAGCCACTGGGGGAGTGATCACCAGACAGTATGGTTCCAATTGCAGATGGCAAAAGAAAGGATGCAATCTGGCACAAGGATGCTGGATTTCAGGAAAGCCAACTTTAAGATGATGAGAGAAGTGGTACAGGGGTCACTGTGCAAAATTCAACCAGGTATGGACACACAGCAAAGGTGGGAACTGATAAGACAGGGGATAGTGGAGGCAACAGAAACTTGCAGCAGGTCCCAGACTAAGAAGACTGGGGGGAAGAAACCCAGCTGGATAAGTAAAGGGGTGCTTGACAGGGTGAGGAAGACAATGGCAGCTTACAGGAGATACAGAAAATCAGGGAGCGAGGACGATAGGGAAGAATATCTGAAAGAAGCGAATGAGGTGACGGGGGGGGTAAGGGCAGCAAAGGCAGCAAGGGAACTCGGCTGGCACAGGGCATAAGAAAAGGGGAGAAAGACTTCTTTAGGTACATCAGGGAGAAAAGAACTGTAAGGACCAAATTGTAAGAATTAAGAAGGGGAGAACAGATGGAAGAAGGGGGTGAAAAGTCAGAAATGGTCAATGACTTCTTCTGTTCAGTCTTTACAAAAGAAAAGGAAGGGGCTCTACGCATAGCAGGAGGGAGGATAGAAACAGATGGGGGGTGACGGATAGTGAAATCACAGTGGGGAGGATGCAAGAGGGGTTAAGGGAATTAAAGGTAGACAAGGCTCCGGGACTGGATGGAGTACATCCGACAGTGCTGAAGGAGCTGGCAGGGGTCTTGGCAGGACCCTTGGCAGACTTATTTAATTCATCTCTAGACATGAGATGCATACTGCAGGACTATAGACTGGCTCATGTGGTTCCCCTCCACAAGAATGGACCAAAAGATGAACCAGGGAACTACAGGCCGGTAAGTCTAACGTCCACAGTGGGGAAGCCAATGGAGACCATCCTAAAGGATAGGCTAGTGGCACTACTGGAGGTGAATGGGGTGTGGGACAGGAGGCAGCATGTCTTCATGAAGGTCAGGTCGTGCCAGACCAACCTGGTGGAATACTATGACTGGGTGACTAGCCAAATTGACAGGGGCCATGCGGTGGATGTCCTGTACCTAGATTTCAGTAAGGCCTTTGATTCAGTACCACATGGAAGACTGAGAATCAAGCTACAAGGCACGGGCCGGGAGCAAAACTGGTGGGGTGGGTGGAGAACTGGCTAAAAGATAGGCAGCAGAGGGTGGTGGTAGGTGGGAAATACTCATCCCCTAAGCCTGTGACAAGTGGTGTTCCACAGGGTTCAGTTTTGGGCCCACTGCTGTTTGGCACACTTATTGCAGACATCTCAGAGGGCATCAGCTGCAAAATCCGTCTATTTGCAGATGACACCAAGATAAGAGCGGTGGTGGATAACTGGGGAGGGGTGGTGGGGGTTGCAGGAGGATCTGGCAAGGCTAGAGGCATGATCTGACAGATGGCAGCTGGGGTTCATCACAGAAAAATGCTAGGTGCTGCACTTCGGAACAAAAAATCAGAGGAGAAGCTACCATCTGGGGGTAGTGCAGTGCAAGGTAACAGAAGAGGAGAAGAATCTATGGGTTGCTCATCACTGGAGCAATGATCAGTTCTGCACAATGCAGAAAGGCAGCAACAATGGCCAACAAAATGCTGGGGTGCATTGCAAGGGTTATTACCTCGAGAAGAAGGAAGGTTATTCTACCGTTTTACAGATCATTGGTTAGACCCCACCTGGAATACTGCATGCAGTACTGGCACACATACCTACAAAGGGACATTAGGCTGCTGGAGGGGGTGCAGCATGGGGCACTAAAGATGATTCAGGGCCTGGGGGAATTGCTATGTAAGATCAGACTAAGAGAGTTAAACATGTACACACCGGAGGAGAGGAGAGATGGGGGATATGATTGAGACCTTCAAATACATGAAAGGGATAATCAAAACAGACTCAGAGGGTCTATTCAGGAGGAAGGTGGGGAGAGACACTAGGGACCATGACATCAGATTGGAGGGGGGTAGATTCAGGAGGGAAGTGAAGGGGCATTTCTTTACAGAGAGGGTGGTGGCAAAGTGGAAAGCACTACCAGCTGAAGTGGTGGCATGTACCACATGTGGAATGCTTCAAGAAGGGGTGGGACAGGGCAAAGGGGAGGGTAAAAGGGGGTAAAGGGAGGGTGGTGGGGCAGCTGCTGAATAGAGAGCTAGCTGCATTCACAAGCAGCCTAGATAGACCATGATGTCCTTTTGCTGCTGGCAATTTTTGTATATTCATATATTTGAAGTAGGGACATTAAACAGAGCTTGGTGATGGGGGCGGTGCACTTTCTGCATGTTTTGTTATTTTCTTCTTGGCACCAGTGCAGCTCAGGAGGAGAAGCCTCACTCCATGCATTCTAAGGAACAAAAGTTTGCTCCTCACATATTAATGAGGCCATTAGGGGATGCCAGTGACCTCATAGTGCCTTGACTGTGCTATGAGGTCATTGCATTGGGAACTTCTAATATGGCCAATTGTTCCACAGGAGCAGCCACCTGTGGCAGATACTACTACCTGCTACTTTGCTCCTTCAGTCTCCAATTTTCCCAACTGGACGCATACCTCATGTGGTCAGTAGGGAGATTGTGGTTTGTGAGCAGCACAGAGCTGTGCCTGCTTTTGTGCTTCACTGTCAGATGACATATTCAAACATGTTTTTAGTACTCAGTCTGAGAAAATATCAGAATTAGCTCCAGGCACTAATTTGCTCCCAGGGTCCAGAGTTAGGGGGAGCAATATCCATGTTTCCAATATGCCTCCTCCTGATATGTTTAGTGTTATGTAATGTTTCTATCATGTTAGTTTCATTTAGCCAGCCCAGTGGTATGAAGGGCTGAGGCACCTCACCTTACCTCCTGCCGCACCGGTGACCCATGTTCAGTGGTAAATGCGGGCTGCTGGGGGTTGGCCATGGAGGGAGATGTTCAAGCATCTGGAGGACAGCTCTCCTCTCCCAGAGGGGGTAATCTGACAGTCCCTCAGAATGACTGCCCTCCCCCCATGGAGGCCTGATGGCAGAATGGGTCTGGGACTCTACTGAAGGGAGGGTGCTGCAGGACTATGGATGTGGCAAGTTGTGTTACAGTCAGATGTATGGTTGTGGAGCTACAGAATGCAAAAAAATTACTTTTTGTGTGTTTCTTTGCTTGTGTCCACAGCCCGCATGGTTTGTCCATTTGGTCCAACATCTTCAGGGAAGATGCAGTCTTGGTCACCAATGTGCCTTTTGAAAATTTGGTGAAAAAATATTCAACTGTTCTAAAGTTATTCAAAAAACAAATTTCCCATTATAGTCAATGGGAAAAGTTAGCAAAAATCACAAAACTTTCACAAATGCCTGTTTTTACTTTCGCAAATGGCCCTTTTACTTTCATGATTCACCATCTTGTTTTTAGTTAGTGATACAGAAAAATGCCTGTCATTTAAAATTCGGACCCTCTGGGTAAACACTGATTGTTGTGTTTATTTTTTGTTTTATTTTAGTCTTTGATAACTGGGTAAGTCCCATTAGGCACAGGTGCCTGTTTTCAGGGGTGACCTGGGAGCAGTGGTCAGTTAAATGACTTGCTCAGAGTCACACAGTATGCAAGTAGAGGTTATGAGAATCAAACTCAGGTCTAGTCTGCTGGATGTACCAAGCTCGTTCATGCCTCATTCCTCTAACCTCTAGGCTATACTGCCAGCCCAGTCCTAGTCGGGTCCTGAGGATGCTAGCCATATTGTTTTTGGGGGTTAAACTCCCCAAAAATGCATTTATTAACTTCAGGGGAAAAATACTTTCTCAAATGTGAAAGTTTCATGATTTTTTTTGCAAAACGTTTGTGATTTGCAAAATTATTTTGTGAAAGTATGTCAAAATAACTGTAAATCTTTGCCAGTCTCCTGCAACCAAACAATTGGGTCCTTTGGGCTGAAATTTGCGGGGTTGCAACCCCTTGTCCCACAGATGTGCCTTTTGGTGGTTTGGTGCCAAAATGTTCAAGGGGTCCAAAGTTACAGTGTTCCGAAGTTCAGCAATTTCCCATAGGATAACATTGCAGCGTCCATCATGTCTTTATGCGCCCATATCTTGAAAATGAAGCCAGATACGGAGTTTTCGCTGCTGGCAGCTTGGTTCACCTTTAAGTAAACTAATCTGCAGAAACAAGTTTGGAAATAGTAGATGACACCTGAAGCTGAATTTTTTTCCTACTTGCTATAGTTACAGAGATATTGACAAAAACATATTCTAAGGGTTTGAAGGTTACCGTCTCAGTGCATTTCGGTGCCCGTATCTCAGAAACTATGTTAGATACAGATTTAGTTGACTTATGTTGTGAGAAGTACTCATTCTCATGATTGCAACAACACTTTAATTTTTTCTAACTGCTACAGTTCCTGAGATATTGCCAAACTAGTGCTGCAAGGAGTCCTTGCCTTATACAGCTGCTGTATGGCTCCATACTTATGTGTAACTGGGAGCACAGGGCCTGGAGTGCCTGCATTCCCACAGACACATATCATTATACAGAAATGGCCAGCTTGGTGGGGGCCCCGCACCCCCACCAACACATACCACTTACTACTTTTATTGCACTTTTTCAAAAAGAAGGGAAATTCATTGCAAAAAACTCCATTAATGCATCAGTTAGGGTTTTTTCCACAGCAATAAAAGTGTGGAAATTCGATGTTAGGGTTACCACCCCACCACCCCACCCCATCCTCAAAACCCTAACTCCGCATCTCCCCACCCCACCCCTCACACTCACACAGAGACATGCAAGACACATCCAAGATTGTAAGACACTATACAAGTTAGTCACATCTGTAAGCACAATAATCACTACACAGTACTCATTTCACATAACACTATGCAATGAAAAAACAAATACAGTATGATCAGCTCTATACTGCCAGCACAGTACGATAACACATTATTGCTGGCATAACTTTTTTAACACAATGAAACTTAGTCGGTACAAATTTTCTAAATATTGATTTTTTGGGGGTCATACTTTAACAATTGGCTCTCTGCATGCAGGTATCGCTGCTGCCACACAGGTGTGTTGTAGCAGGAAAGATAGAGCTGACACATACACAGCAGTTTTCAGATACTGCTCAGGTATGAAACTAGCAGCATCACATGTTATACTGCTGCGTTACCTGGAAATACTCATTAGCAGCATGTTAGGGTTTGCTTTGGATGTTACAGCTGTTGCTGTCTCATGTTGCTTGCAAACTATGTTACAAAACATTACTTTAACTATTAGTACCATTTGTTATTAGGACTGACTCACTCGATCAGAAAAAAAATATGCAAACATCCAATGACTGTTGCTACGGTTACCCAAACTCTTATTTCCAATACAGCTATCTATAAATAACATACTGTGTGTTTCATCATTTCTTAACAATTGCAATATAGGCAACTGCTTAAATCTTGTCATTGATGTTTGTAACAGAAAAATGCTTACTGTGGGCCATCACCCATGGTTGCCCAGTATGTGCGTGTACCCCCAAGGCATTCTGATGGCAGCAGAACTCATACAGTTGCTGGACCATGATGATGGACGTGTCTTGTACTATGTTTAGAGAGTTCTGTGTTACTTCTGTTACCTGATGCTGATTGTCTCTGATTGGTTGTGTTGCCTTGGCCCTTCCCTGCTTGCATGTGTATGTTGGGGTGGGGGATGCGGAGTTAGGGTTTTGAGGATGGAGGCATGGGGTGGGGTGGTAACTCCTAATGTCGAAGTTTCCACATTTTGGTTGCTGTGAATCAACCCTAACTGATGCATTAATGGAGTTGTTTGTAATGAATATATATATATATATATATATATATATATATATATATATATATATATATATAGATATATATATATTATTTTGAAGCTGTGTAAGGAGTTACTACCTACCACCTCACTCAGTAATCTGTTCCAAACTTCAACTACCCTTTGGATGAACTAGTGCCCTCTTTTTCCTGTCCCATATAATTCCCCCCCCTTCAACTGGTATTTTATTTCCTCTTAAAATTGCATCATATTCCTTCTTTTAAATACATTAACATTCAGATATGTTTTTATTCCTAATTGTCATATATGCAAGGATCTTGTCCCCTCTTATTCTCCTTCTCTCCAATGAAAGTAACTTCAATTATTTCAATCTGTTCACATAATCCATCCTATGATATTGTAAATTATCTTGGTTGCCCACTGCTGGACTACCTCCAATGTAACCACATCTTCCTTTCTATACAGACACACAAGAACTGCACATTGGGGCCAGATGGGGTGCACCCAGGGTCCTAAAATAGCTAAAAGAGGTGGTGGCTAAACCTCTGGCAATCCTGTTTAGCCAATCACTGGAAGCAGGGGAGGTACCCAAAGACTGGAGGACAGCAGATGTAGTCACCTTATACAAAAGCGGGAAAAAAGAGGAAGTGGGGAACTTCAGACCAGTCAGCCTGACCTCAGTAGTGGGGAAGATCAAGGAAGTACAACTGAAGGAGAGACTGGTAGAACATCTGATTGCCAGTGGACTACAGGACACAAGGCAGTATGGTTTCACTGAGAGAGGTCATGCCAGACCAACCTCACTTAATTTTTTGACTGGATGACAAGGGAAGTGGATCAGGGGAGGGCAGTGGACATGGCCTATCTAGACTTCAGCAAGGTCTTTGACACTGTGCCACATAGAAGGCTGTTAAACAAACTGGCTAATATGGGAGTGGGCAGGACAGTAATGCAGTGGGTGGGTTACTGGCTGGGTGGCAGGACACAGAGGGTGGTGGTAAATGGCTATCACTCCACAGAGGATAGAGTTGCCAGTGGAGTGCCACAGGGATCAGTGCTGGGACTGGTCCTATTCAACATCTTCATCAGTGACACTGCACAGGACCAAGAAGGCAGAATTTCCCGTTTGCTGATGACATAAAGCTCTGTGACACTGTGGTCATGCAAGGATGTAAACAGAATGAGGAGGGACCTGCAGAAGCTTGAAGAATGGTCAAGGGTTTGGCAGTTGAAATTCAATGCAAAGAAGTGCAAGATAATGCATAAGGGGCACAAAAACCCTGGCGCAATATATCAGTTGGGGGGTGAGGATATAGCATGCACCAAGCAGGAAAGGGACCTTGGGGTTATCATCTCTGATGACCTCAAGGTAGGGAAACAGTGTGACAAGGCAGCAGGTAAAGCAAATAGGATGCTGGTATACATAGGCAACGGCATGACCAGTAGGAAAAGAGAGGTCATAATTCCATTATACAGGGCACTAGCGAGGTCCCACCTGGACTACAATGTCCAGTTCTGGAGACTTTACCTATGTAAGGACATAGACAGGGTGAAGGTTCAGAGGAGGGCAAGGAAGATGGTACAGGGATTGAATCACAAGTCCTATGAGGACAGGCTGAAGGACTTGAATGTGTACTCCCTGGAGGAGAGAAGGAAGAGAGGGGATATGATAGAGACATACAAGTACCTTACGGGGAGGAACAGGGTGTGGGAAAACACTATTTACCAGTGAAAAGATGTTCCAGGACAAGATGGTATGGGGTGAAGTTGGAGGGAGAACGATTCAGAGAAAATGTGAGGAAGAATGTCTTCACAGAAAGGGTGGTGGACAAGTGGAACACACTGACTGAGGAAGTGGTGGGGGCTGAATCAATCACGGGATTTAAGAATGTGTGGGATAGACATAAGGGAATCCTGGAGGTCAGGAGTAAGGGGCAACAGACTTCTAAAAAAACTTAAAGTGATCCTATGAGCTCAGATGGACAGATTGGGTGGGGCATAGGCCCTTATCTGCTAACAGTATCTTTGTATCTATGAACACTGTACTCCAAGAGGGGACTTACCAAAGATGTAAACAGTGGTACTATCACTTTCCCATCTCAACACATGAAGTTCCTTCTTATACAGGATAGTAGTCTATTTTCCTTTTTAATAATACCATCACACTGAGCCCCTTTCTTTAAAAATAATTAGAAACCAGTACCCCTAAATCTTTTTTGTGCTCATTTTCCCTCTGAATTTTTCCATTTAACTCATATTTAGCCAGTTTGTTTCTTTTTCCAAAATGCATAACTGAGCATTTGTCTGGGTTAAATTGCATTTTTCCCTTAAGTGCCCAGTTACTTAAGGAATCCAATTCCCTTTGTAGTTTTCCTACTTCTTCCCAAGGGTCCACCTCTCAAGCTATTGTGGTATCATACCTGAATCTGGTCATCCATCCCCCCTCAGTACACTGCATATCCCCCACATAAACATTAAACAGTGTCGGATCTAACACCGACCCCTGCAATACCCCACTGGTCACCTCTCCCCAGTCCAAAACGTATCCATTTACCCTAACCCTCTTTCTCCTTCCATGTAGCCAATTGGCTATCCATCTTACTATACTGTTATCCACTCTTATTTCTTTTAGTTTATTGATTAGTTCAATGTGTGGTATAGTGCCAAATGCCTTGCTAAAATCTATGAACACCACATCCATGGGAATACCTCTTTCTAGTGCCTTACTTACAGGTTCAAAAAAATGAATCTGGTTTGTAAGGCATGATCTGCCAGTTCTAAAACCACGCTGAGTTCTATCCATTCTGTTTTTTCTATCAAATATATTTTTATGTGTTATCTTAGAATCTTCTCCTGTATTTTTGCAGTAACTCATTTAGGTTTG
The DNA here is from genome assembly GCA_016271365.2 of Neoceratodus forsteri. Taxonomy (NCBI): domain Eukaryota; kingdom Metazoa; phylum Chordata; order Ceratodontiformes; family Ceratodontidae; genus Neoceratodus; species Neoceratodus forsteri. The sequence continues at coordinate 733,046,125 of CM057453.1, forward strand.
GCTGGCCTATAGTTATTTTTCTGTCTCTTATTTCCTTTTCCTTTGTAGATAGGGACAACTATAACATGCTTCCAGTCACCCAGAAGAGCTCCCTTCTTCAAACTACTGTTACAGATATGGGTAAGAGATCCAGATAATTGTTGAGCTAGTTCTTATAATGCTCTATGGTGTATATCTCATCACTATAAATTAAAAGACAGCCTGAAAGCCCTTATATATTACTGTGACTTACTGTAACATATCATTATGGTTACTATCAGCAAGTTATTTCTACTGAGTTCTGTTTAAATGGTTCTTTTTTAACAATGAAATATGAATGAGTGGGCTCTAAATAAAATATGTTAACAGTTCAGTGGAACAATACATTATGATGGTCAGTTCTATTAGCTTCTAATTTTGTTCACAACAGTATCTTAATTTGTCTGCACAGAATTGTTTTTTGTAACACTGGTGATAGGCAATGTTGGAATTTGTATTCAGTCTTCTAGCACAATTTGCAGCGCTACTATGTAACTGATTACATTGCAATTGACTGATTGTTTTGGATATTTAATCATTTTTGTTGTGAAGCAACCACTGCCCCCGGTGACAATTCATAGGGGCTGTTGATCTGCATTTCTGATGCACCAATAAACATTATTATTTTCCTCTGCTATAGTGTTGTGTGTGCTGTTTTCCTCCATTTTCTTGAATATGTGGTACAGCAGCATCTTAGGGAGACTGGTGACGTACTGTCTCTCTCTCTCTGTTCTCTTTGTTTACTCTTGTCTTCACTCAGTCTTCTTTAGATTGATATTTGGTTAATTTTTGATAGGCCCACACAGGCTGAATAAATACTTTTTGGGGCAACATTGCCCATGAAACCATTGTGCATAACACTTACCCCTGGCATAATGGGAAGTCTTGTCCATGTGTGGCAATGCCCCAATGGACAAACTTTTTGGAACCAGTAGCTCACACTGTTGAATGCTGCTCTCTTGTCTTCACTTAGCCTTCTTCAGATTCATGTTTGGTGAATTTTTGGCGGGCCAGTACAATTTAAATAAATAATTTTGGGGGCAACATTGCCCACGAAACTAGTGAGTACAACACTTACCCACCATAATGGGAAACCGCGTCCATGTGTGGCACTGTCCCAGTGGGCACACAATTTTTGAAACCAGTAGTCTTCACTCAGAGATTCTGCATTGATATTTAGTCAAGTTCAAGTTTATTGCAGGAAAGACTTTGTTGAGTAAGCTCATTCACAAGGAGGTCCTGATAAGCATTGATGCAATATACAAATAGTGTTACAGGGAGAGAAAAATACATCATAGGGCAAATGTTGCAAAGGTACAAAAGTTGAAAAAATCTGGAGTATACATTAGGTACACAACTTTCAGGAGACATGCTATTGAATACATAACAATTCTAAACATTCAAAACAACCTTAACACATGTAATAGTTCACACAGGCAAGAATATAACATTAGGATCAGTACAGTCTGAAAACAAAACATTTGATACATTACCATTTATAGTTTAGTCATTCAAACACCCTTTGGCCAGTGTGAGAGTGGGGGAAGAGAGGGGATTCGGGGATAATAGGAGAGCTAAATGCTTAAGTACGCAATTGCAATGTTACAGGGAGAACGCTAGCCATTATAACAACAGCAAATTTCCTTTAAGTATTTGTTGGCCAGAGTTTTAAATACATTTGAAGAAACAAGATCAGGGAGTCTAAGCACAGACTGAATGTTATTCCAAACTGTAGAGATAGTAAAGCCAACTGCACCTCTACCATTTGAAGTGCATACAGTACTCTGGGTACATTCAATAGGATATAGGTGGATTTCTTTAGCGAACAAGTACTGCGTGTGCTATGAATGAGTGAAGAGATGTACAGTGGGAGTCTGTTCCACAGAATTTTCAGGGTCCATGTGCCAATGTGAAGCATCCATTTTGTGGTGATTGATGCCCAGCCTACTGCCTGATAGAGGTCAGAATGGTGTGTCCTAAAAGGTGCATTTTTTATAAACCATAAGGCGCGGTGAAAGAGTATGTCAAATTTGTGCAAGTTAGTTGCTGTGCTACAGTTATGTACAGTATTATGTCCCCATAGTCTAGCACTGGAACGAAGGTGACTTGTACCAGTCTACATCTTATGTCCACAGGGAAGAGTGATTTGTTCCTATAAAAAAATCCTAGTCCTGAGTGGACTCTGCCATTGCTGCTGCAGTGCTGGAATCCACCTCAAGTCAGTCGCAACCTCCTGCAAGACCCGCCTGCCCTCTCCAGCCTGCCAGATAAATCCTAAGTGAGCTCCATCATTCCTGCTGTGGCACCAGGATCCATCCTGGTCAGCCACAACCTCCTGCAAAATCCGCCTGCCCTCTCCAGCCTGCGAGGTATGATACGGAGCTTAGGGACCATAAAGTTTTGAAACACCACTAGCCAATTGGCCATCTACGCTTTCTCCTCTATATTCATTGGTGGATACCAGCACTGGCTGCTCTCCTATTGGACTATTTAGCTTTAGCTTTCAACTTGATTTCTGGTGCTTTTTCTGATACTTTTTCTGCAATTCTGACTGCCGCTTATGCTTCAGAAGCAACCCGTAGCAGCTAGTTTGTGTAAATTTAGCAGCCAAAAGCCTCAGTTGTAAAAATTGCCTGTTACAATGAGCCTAAGCTAATATTAAGACTCTGTTTTACTGCTCTACTATGTGTTTAAATTCAACTGCCATTCTGTTAATTCAGTTTAATTCCTCACAATAAGTTTAAGCAACTTAGAAGTCTGACTAAGAATGTTTAATTTAATTCTGAGCCTATGTCTAAATCATGTCTAGTAATTTTCTGCTAACTAAGCTTGCTGTGCCATTTTAACCCTTTGCCTCTTCCCTTTCTGGTGCCCACCTGTAGTGCTGCCTGTCCTTGGGCCTGGAAGAGTAGGGAGGGAAACAGAAGGAGAACATTAATTATTTTTTTTTTTTGTTTATCCCCCTGTCGACCAACCCCCTTCCACTATCCCCCCCATCACCGCCATCAGGTGTCGTGCCAGCCATCTCCTCTCGTCAACTGAGGCACCAGCTTACCCGGTGCTGTAGTGTATGATGCTGCTCCCAAACCTCCCTGACCAGACTGTACACCCTATTCCACTCTTTCTTCCACTTTGCCCTAGATGCTCCTTCTCACACCCACCATTGCTATCTCTACCATGCACTGTCCCTCACATTTCTCACAAATAAACTCCTATCCCACTGCATTATGCTTATCTCTAAACACTGATTGTGGGTACTCCCCAACTACCTCTCTTCCTCTTTCATTACCCCTCCCCCCCTCCCAGTCATTCCCTTAGATCCACTGACTCACGTACTTTGTCGATTCCTAGGCATTCCTCCTCCATCAGTCAATCTGGCTTCTCTCATCGCTTCTCCAAAATTTGGAACTCCCTCCCCCCTGAAATCCATCACTCCTCCTCCTACTACTCCCTCAGCTCTGCCTTACACAATTATCTCTCATCAAGCTGCTCTTGCCATGACCCTCCCTAACTATAGCTTTGCTTATGCATCATATCACCCCTTACCTGTAACTATCCCCTGTTCTACCATTCCCTCCCCTCATCTCTTGTTGCTCACCTTTCTCTCACCCCATCCTCGTAGCCCCACAGCCCCCTTGCGGGGTTCTTAGCATCTTGAAGGGGGTCCTTGTGGGCTTGGGTCTCCTTCCTCTCCTCCTACCTTTCTTCTTGTAGCTCACCTTTCCCTCACCCCATCATTGCAGCCTCCCCAGCCCCCTTGCAGGGTTCTCAGTATCCTGAAGGGGTCCCTGTAGGCTCAGCTCTCCCTTACTCTTTTCCTCCTCCTCCTCCTCCTCCTCCTCCTCCCCTTCTTCCCTCCTCTTCGCCCCTGTCTCTTGTAGCTAACTGTTCTCTTCACCCCTTCCTTTGCAGCCTCCCTTCTGGCCCCTTTGCAGGGTTCTCTACATCCTGATGGGGTCCTTGTTGGGCTTGACCCTCCTTATCCTCCTCCTTCCCTTCACCCCCTTTCTTTCTGCACCTGGGTCTTGACACCACCCTGCCAAACTCCTCTCTCGCCCTGGTACACCTACTATTTTCCCCTTCTCTCTCTGCCTTGCCTGCACCCTTGCAGGGTTCTCAACATCTTAGAGGGGCCTCACCCGGGGCTGGGCATTCTCCTCCTCTTGCACCCTCCCAAATCTCATAAATGTCACTTGTTCAAATCTTGCCTAACCGACCTCTCCATTTTGCACTTTACACATCCAACCATACCAATGCACTTACAAATACTTTTTGCCCCCAGTACCTATCCCTTCTACCTATATTTTCTCAGTTCTTCCTATACCAAAGCTACTCTCACTACCAGCTACTTATTTTTTGTATTGGTTACTGACTGTGTTGGTCCCTTGTTTCCCCACCCTTGTCACTAAATTGCTAATTGTTATTGCCAAATGTTTTTTCCTATGTATGTAACTTTTTGTATCATGCACTGTAAATGTATTAATGTTTAATTCTCTATGTACCTCTCTCCCAGGTCTCAATTGGAGTGGAACAACTTATTGCTCTGTGTGCCTTCCTGGTGAAACATTTCAATAAATAAAAATGCTTGGAAAAGCAGTCAATGCGAGTGCCAAATTCCAATTTGCTGTCAAGCCAGATTCCCAACTACCTAAATTTGTCCACAACCTCCAGGAGTCCCCAAACATAGTTGGAAAAGGTGCTGGCACCATCAGGTTGCATAAGATTACTGAAGGATGTGCAGGAGTAAAATATAAGTACATCACCTTAATTTTCTTTCCATTCAGCAACAATTTGGAGCTGATTAAATTGTGTTGCAGTTGATTAAAATCTGTCTGCAACTCAGCACATCCTTCAGTCGGAGTGGTTTTGGATGTGTGTATAACACGGTATCATCCACAACAAGCATTTGTCAATGCCGAATGTTTGCTTGCTGTCATTGGCATTGGTAGTGCAGGAGTTAGAAAGCTGCATAATAGGAATGGCAGTGAAGTACTGAACTGAAGCCAACCCCACCACCACCCTGCAGATAGTGACAGGCATTGGGGTGAGCCTTTGGGTCATCAGGCATAACGGCCACGCCATTTCACCACACCTCACCGTGCAGATACCGAGAAGTGTCACGGTGTGCCTTGGGGTCTTTGGTCCTTATGCGCACCCCATTCCATCAGGAAATACAGTGAGATGGGTGCGGTATAGGAGAATGGGGTGAACTTTGGGGCTGAAGGGTCCAAGGCACACCTCAATGCCTATCACTGGCTGCAGGGTGTGGAATGGTGTGAGCATTACAGGCGAGAATCCCAAGTCACACCCCTGATGCCTGTCATTCTCTACAGGGTGGGGCGCTGTGGTCAGAAACCCTAACGCCTCAGGCATTCGTTGGTATTTTCACTCCAAATTTTCGACATGGTTTTTTTATGACCCCCACCTCATGAACTGTGGTAATATCAGTTTGTTAGCCTAAAGCTGCTTTTGCACAGTGACTATGGTATTTAGCACCACAGGTGCAAAAACACATTCCAAACATGATGTGAAAAATGACAGCTGTACTGTTCACGGGGAGGTGTAAAAAATGGCAGTGTTGAAAATCTGCAGTGAAAATATTAAAAAAACTGGTGAAGTCATGAGCGTGCATAGAAACTGTGCAATGCACACCCGTAATGTAATTAGTATGGGGATTTTTTACAGCAGATTGTCAACACAGGCATTTTGGAACCTCCGCTCATAAACAGTGTCATTGTGATTTTCTTTATCTGTACCGAACGATGATTTCCCACAGCCACCACGCATTTCTGTGCAGAAAGCGTGAAAACACATTTTGGCTATGTAGTGAAAAATTACAGCTGTACTGTTCATAAGGAAGTGTGGAAAAATGCCACTGGTGAAAATCTGGACTGAAAATATTATAGATTCATTAATTTACGTGGGTGCATGGAAGCTGCACACTGCTCACTCGTAACACAGTCATTTTATGGACTTCTGTCACCAAATTTTCAATATAGTAATTTTAGACCTCTGATCATGAACAGTGTCACAGTGATTTTCTTAATCTGTCCCAAATATTGCTTTCGCACATTAACCGTACCATCGTGCGCTACATGTGCAAAAACACATTTTGGGTGAGATGTGAACAATGACAGCTGTACTGCTCTTAAGGAAGTGTAATAAAATGTCAATGTTGAAACTCTGGCATGCAAATATTAAAAATTCGCAAACTTGCGAGTGTGCATAGGAACTGCACAACATGCGCTCCTAAAACAGTCATTTTGGGGATTTTTTCCACCAAATTTTAAACATAGCCATTTTAAGACCTCTGCTCATGAACAGTGTCACTGTGATCTTCTTACTCTGTCCCAAACATTGGTTGCACACACCAACTGCGCCATTGTGTGCTACATGCTCAGAGACACATTTTGGGTGAGATGTGAAAAATGACAGCTGTACTGCTCATAAGGAGGTGTGGTAAAACGGCAATGTTGAAAATCCAGAGTACAAATACTAAAAATTTGAGAACTTACGAGCGTGTGTAGGAACTGTGCAATGCATGCTCATAAAACAGTCATTTTTTGACATTTTTTCACCAAATTTGCAACACAGGCTTTTTGAGAGCCCACCTTATGAACACTGGCACTGTCATTTCATTAATCAGTCCCGAAAGGTGATTTTGCGTAGTGACTGCTAAATCACCCTTTGGGCCCGATTAATGCCATGACAGTTCAAGAATTCATGAGGAGAGGTCCAAAAAAACCCATGTTGAAAATTTGGTGCCAAAATTCGAAAAAATGTCTGAGATATGCATTAAAGTTGAAAAAAAAAAACCCTATCTATTGCATTATACAGCTTACCAGCATTTCTTCAGTTTGCAGTCGGCTTTGAAAAGTGCAGACATGTTCCTGGTCCACCGAAGATTGTCGCGCCAAGCTCTGGAGATAAGTATGGGATGAGGTGGGGGTGTGGGGAGGTAGGGTGCACAGAGGATGGGTCCGGGTAGGCAGGGAGATTGCTGAGGGAACTTATTTTGTTTATAGGGTATTTTTTTTTTTTGGGAAGACGATGCGGGACATTTACCACACTGAGGTGGGCTCCCAGCATGGCAGCTGGAAGGCTGTTTGGGGGGGTCTGGAGCTGATGGAGGATTGGGCACCCCGGTCGGCCATAACAATTTTTGCCACGCTGGAGTGGGCTCCAAGCGTGGCACCTGGAAAGCTTTTGGGGGTGCATGGAGCCGACGGAGGATTGGGCACCTCTGTCGGCCATACAGTGTGTGCATGGGGGGAGTGCATGAGCACGTAACATGCGTGCATGCATGTGGATGGGGGGAGCACTGCTCACTGAACATGAGCTCTCCCTTTCAACTGTACAGCACTGCATTTTCAACTGCTGTCATAGACAGCTGCAGAATTCATTGGAGAACGGGGGCCATGCCTGCAAACACACTGACTGAATTGGAAGACGGGTGCCACACCTCCAAAAACTCGGATGATGGCACTATGTTTCTTGTACATGTGTACAAGCAAACATAAAAATGTGTAACTTAGATTTGTGGATGTTGTTGTCCAGGAAGCTAGTATATATGGAGATACTGAAGAGGGACATACAGCTCCTGGAGAGGGTACAGAGGAGGGCAACTAAGATGATATGAGGGCTAGGGGATTTGATGTATGAGGACAGACTTGAAGAGCTCTGCCTGTTTTCACATGTGGAGAGGAGAGACGGGGGGACATGATTGAGGTCTTCAAGTACCTCAAGGGAATAAATAGGGTAAACATGGAGGGGATCTTTAGACTAAAGCAGGGAGGTATCACCAGAGGCCATGGTTTGAAGATGGAATATGGAAGGGTGAGGGGGGGAAAAGGAGGAGGTTTTTCACTGAGAGGGTGGTGGACCCTTGGAATGCACTGCCTGGTGAGCTGGTTCAGTGATAGTTTCATAGTTTCATAGTTAAATACGTGTTCAGTAGGTATTTCTACCTTTTACGAACACACCATCCTTCATGGATGGAAACAGAATTTAAGGTCTCCTTTTTCTTTGTCAATATTTGGTTTCAACATAGTTATAGTTTCGCTGTTGACTACACTGGATGGTAAGTTTATTCCAGAGATTAACACTCCTTTGAGAGAACCAATTATTTCTTTTTACAGTATTATTGGGGGGTTCCTTTAAGTTTTTGTGTATGAGATCTGGTATTTTTGTTACTTATATTTCTATCTAAACCGATAGTTTCAAACATTAAGTCGTTATGGAAGGCTTTATAGGTTAGACATAAATCACCACGGAGTCACCTATAGTTAAGAGAATAGAGATTTAAATCTTTTAATCTACTTTCGTAATCTAAATTTTGCAATCCATTTATTTTCTTAGTTGTTTTTTCTTTGAATATTTTCTATAAGTTTTTTGTTTTTAATTAAGTAAGGTGATACCACTGAACTGCAGTATTCTAGATGGGGTCTTACTAAGCTTGAGTACAAAGGCAGTATAACTTTGGCCTCCCTGCTTTTAATATTTCTAAAAATGCAGTTTAGAATTCTGTTTCCTTTTTTGGCAGCTGAAATTGTATGTTTGTTAAAACTAAAGTCGTTGGAAATTATAACTCCTAAGTCTTTTCATAAGTAATTTGCTCCAAGTAAGTCTTATTGAGCTTGTAAGGATAACAAGGATTATTTTTCCCCAAGTGCATCACCTTGCATTTCGTCTCATTAAATAAAATACTTTTTTCTATGGACCAATCTACTAGATGGTCCAGGTTTTTTTGCATTTCATTATTATCGTTTTGATCTTTTATTACATAACCTATTTTGCAGTCGTCAGCAAACTTTGCTAACCAGCAGGAATTATTAAGGGGACACATTGTAGAGATCAAAATGTTAAACAAGGTTGGGCCCAAAACAGACCCTTGGGGAACTCCACTTGTGACCTGGCCTGGATTAGATAAATAATCCTTAACAGACACTTGTTGGGTTCTATTTAGTAACCAAGCTTGAATCCAGCCTATAATTTTAGAATCTAGTTTTAATTTGACTAATTCAAATATTAATATCCCACGTGAGACCGAATCAAAAGCTTTGGAAAAGTCCAAAAAAATTACATCCACTGAGAATCCCTTATTCAATACATTACTCACTGGTTCCAAAAAGTACAGTAAATTTGTTTGGCATGATCTGTTCTTTGTAAATCCATGTTGATGAATGTCCAATATGTTATTTTCGTCAAGATGATCAGTAATTCTACCCTTAAGTACTCTTTCTAGAAGTTTGCACATAACATCAGTTAAACTAATAGGTTTGTAATTTTGCTCAAGGTGTTTATTGCCATTTTTAAAAATAGGAATAACTATAGCTTTATTCCAATTTGTTACTGTTTTTTCTGTGTAGACTGACAAGTTAAATAACAAGGTTAATGGCCCAATTAGTTGATCTTTTACATTTTTGATAAATAGTGGAGGGATACCGTCGGGACCCGGGGAACTGCTATTTTTTAGTTTATCAATAGCTTCCTTAACTTCATCTTCTGTTCTATATGGAAAAGATGATGTTATAGTATGCTCCATTACTGGATTAGATGTATTTTTTTTTGAAAAATGTTTACAAAGTAATCATTCATTTTATTTGCTATTTCAACTTCATTAGTTATTAGTTTTTGTGATGCCTGTAATGATCCTATGGTAGGACTGTTTTTTTTTAAAGAACCAATATAGTTGTAAAAGGTTTTTTGTTGTCTTTGACATTAACAGCTAATTTTAATTCTAGATGTTTCTTTTCTTTTATAATCATGTTTTTACTTTTGTTTGATATTAGCTTGTATTTATTCCAATTTTCACTTTTTTTTGTTTTTATATTTCTTGTATAAACTGTGTTTCTTAGCTAAAATTTTCTTTATTTTATAATTCCACCATAAGGGGGCTCTTTTGTTTTTGATATATTTCTTTCTCCTGGGGACCCAAAGTTTTATACAAGTGTTTATTTTTAACATAAATTTGTTGTAAACTAAGTTGATATCCTTATCTTTCAGGTCGTAAGCCCAGTTCCATTTAGATAAGTCTTGCTTGATTTTGTTATAGTTTGCATTAATAAAATCTTTTACAGTAGTACAGCCAGATGTTGTTGTTGAATGAGGTAGATTCATTATTATATGGACCATGTTATGGTCACTGTTAACTAATGGTTGATCTATTGTGACTTTTCTTCTGTATTGTCAATATTGGAAAATATCAGATCCAGAATGTTATTACCTCTAGTAGGAGAATTTACTAATTGCCTCATGTTGTTGATGCACATTAGATCTAAAATGAGTTTTCTAAAATGGTATTTGCTTTTAAATTTATCCAATCAATATTGGAAGGTTAAGTCACCCACTAATAAACAGTGTTGATCTAATATATTGTTTTCAATATTGTTTATGAATTCTAAGTTTTCTTTTGAGTTGAGATTTGGGGCCCTATAACCTAAGCCTACCAAGACAGTATGTTCATGTGTAAGATTGATTTTGGTCCATATTATTTCACTTAATGTAGTTCCATTGTATTTAGTTGCACTATAGCTTTTGAATCTATTATGTATATATAGTGCAACACCTCCACCTCTGGTGTTAGTACGATTTTTCTCGTATTTTGTGTATCCCCTTATTTCAGTTCCCCAGTCCTCATTTCTAAACCAAGTCTCCGTCACTGCACATATGTCAATTTTTTTTTGCATGAATATAATCTTCTAGCTCATCGATTTTATTTAAGAGACTTCTTGCATTCAAGAGTAGTATGTTAAATTCAGTATTATTAAATTGAGAGTTTTTACAAACTTTTATGATATTTTTAGTTAGATAGTTTTTAGGCTGGTGGGGTCTAATAGTATTTAGAATTTTCAAATTCTTTGGACACTCCCCCCTCATGGCTTAGTTTAAAATTTTTTCTATGTGGACCTGCATATGTTTTCCCAATAAGTTGTCCCCTCTTCTGCTAAGGTGTAGACTGTCATATGCAAATAGTTCATCCCTCCTAGTAAACTCCTCCCAGTGTGTGTGATACATCCAAGTTCCTGTTTTAGACACCAATTTCTAAGCCAGTTATTGATAGTGTTTATTTTATTTTGCAGGTGTTTTGAGGCTTTGGTTATTGGGAGAATTTCTGAAAAGGTTATACAGAATTTAGTTCAGTTAATTTATTTGTCATTGATACATAATCTTATTTGATTTTGTGTATTGAGTCTCTAAATATATTGTTGGCTCCTGCATCGATTATAACATTTGAGTTATGGGATTTGGGTATGATACCCTCTAACATTCTGGTAATGTCTCCTATTTTTGCACCTCTAAAATAAGACACAGTTCTATTTTCTTTGTCAGGATTGCAAATTTGACAGTCTAGGAACTTCACCAAGGAGTCACCCAATATAAAAAGTTGGGTGGGTGGAGAACATGTGTCTTCGATTGTTTGAGTTTGATTTATATTAATTTCAGGATTTGGTATTTGTTCTTGAGTTTGAATTTTCTTATTACTATTGGGAGAAATTTCTAAAGTCCTATTATGTAGACAAGTCTCTATGTCATTATCTAAATTTAACCTTGAGTATTGATTTGATAATGGTAGTTCGAAGGCTTTTGCCCTTCTTCACTTTTTTAAAGCTCTTGTATTATTTACAGTTACCCAGTCGTCATCTAAGACAGGATTTTCGCTTTCTCTAGTTCTTTTTCTATTGGTTACTGGGAGGTCAGTTAATAGCCTAGTGTTTGTATTTTGAGAATGTAGGTCTATCCTAACTGAGGTTGTATTTGTCTGAAAGTTTATTAAATCATCTGTTGTAGTTTCTGCCAGGTTTACACTATTTTCTATTGGCGCTTTGATTATTTGATTATTATTTTGTTGAAATCTATTCACCCTACTTTTTTGACTTGATTCCAGTTTTTGAAGTCTTTCCCCGAATGCAAGTATTTCTAGCTGAAGTTCTTCATTAATTATACATTTTATACATTTATTGCTTGATTTTGGATCCAGAAATTCTGTGGTAAATGAATACATGGAACATATAGGACATTAAATACCAATTTCCCCGCTCTCAGATTTAATGAAGTCTGCCATAGTAGGTCGCTTAAAGTTATTTTTTGACTGGTACAACTTACTGTTTACTCAGTTTGTTGTCTGGATTGTTCAACAGTCCACTCTCAATGCCAAACATGCCAAAACGCATGTGCCCCAGCTTTAGCGTTGCTTAGCTGTTGTTCTTGCTCTACTCAGCCTCTGCTCGTTATAGTTGTAAAATATATGGGGCATAATGACCCGGAAGTTATTTGTGAGGGTCATGAATGTTTTGATCAAAAAAGCTCACAATTTAAAGTGCAAACTGAATAATAAACAGTTTCTTTGTCCCCAGAAGGTGTTTAGCCAGACAGAATGAAATAAAAAAATAGTAAAAATGAGTCTGTAGTTCTCGGTGGGAGTTTGAGAACTACAGTCTCCTCTTCCTGCTTCCTGTGCAGTGCTCCAAGAATCACACAGTTAAAACAAGAATTAAACAGTAGGCTTTTGCATTTAGTAAAACAAATGACTGAGTAATACACACAAAATGGTTTATATCAGATTCACAGAGGAGGGCTTCAACAGAGGGTGGGACAGACACAGAAAGTGGATGTATCAGATGATGGCCTGTCCCAGGGGGTGGGGATGGATGATAGGGGTTTCTGGAACATGGGGGGGGCCTCGGCACCCAACTAGGGATCTGAGGCTCAAGCAGACACGATAGACTGTAAGGCCTAATCTGCTGGCAAATAGTATGTTAGTATCTATGGAGAACAACAGAGGTCCTAGAATAGACCCTTAGGGTACTTCTCTTCTGATTGGCAAGGGGTCTAAGAGGAGCCCATCAGCTTTATTTTGTTGCAGTCTACCAGCACAGTAACTGGAAAACCAGTTTACAGAGGAGCCATCCATACCTAGATTCCTAAGACACAGAAGAAGGAGATTGTGGTTGACAGTGCTGAATGCCTTACTTAAATCTAGAAAGACAGCACCCATAGGCTGCTTGGCATCTAGGGCAGAAAACCATTTAGTGGGCAGTGAGCATTGTTTACCACATGTTATTTTTTATTGCTACTGGCATTGTCCATGTTTGGCACTGACCATGTTTTGCACTGACTAAATGGGCATCATTTTTGGAATCAGTACCCCTCAAGTGGCCCACGGTGCATCCTGTGGTTTTGGTGCTTCATCAGCCCACTGCATTATATTATTTCATTTTATTCCATTTCCCAATGCTTTTTAATGGCTGAATAAGCATAGAAACATAGAAATTGTCAGCAGATAAGGACCGCTAGTCCCATCCAGTCTGCCTATAAGCCTTGTAATTGCTTGCAGCCCCTGACCCTAGTTGAATAGTGGCTTTTCATCACTCCCCCCACAAGGTTCCCTAGTGCCTGTCCCAGGCATGTTTAAATCCCTCCAATGTGCTCGCTCCCACCACCTCCTGAGGCAGACAATTCCATGTGTCCACCACCCTCTCTGTGAAGAAAAAGTTACTCATATTTTCTCTTAACCTGCCCCCTTTCAATTTCATATCATGCCCCCTCGTCCTTGTATGCCTACATTGGAAGATGTCCCCCCATACCTTGTTTATGTCCTTGAGGTACATGAATGTTTCTATCATGCCCCCCTTCGCTCCATCCTTTCCTCCAGCGAGTACATATTGAGGTCCTTTAATCTCTCCTCATATGTTTTGTGGTGCAATCCCTGTACCATCTTGGTTGCCCTTCTCTGGACTGCCTCCACCCTGTCAATATCCTTGCAAAGGTGTGATCTCCAGAATTGTACACAATACTCTAGGTGAGGCCTTACTAGCATTTTTTTACAATGGCATCACCACCTCCCTCACTCTGCTAGCGATACCTCTGCCTATGCACTCCCAGCATGCCACTGGCCCTCCCTGCAACCTTTGTACTCTGTTTCAACACTTTTAGGTCATCTGAAATTATAACCTCCAGGTCCCTTTCTTCCTTGGTGATCGTCAGCACCTCCCCCCATCCTGTAGCTTTCCCCATGGTTCTCTCTTCCCAGGTGTATTATTTTACACGTCTTCACATTGAACCTCAGTTGCCACACCTCAGATCATTTTCAAGCTTTCCCAGGTCCCTCTTCCTTTTCTCTACCCCTTCAGGAGTATCTACCCTGTTGCAGATCTTGTAAGCAGACAGACTTTTCCTTCCAGCCCTTCTGCAGTGTCACTAATGAAGACATTGAATGGGACTGACTCAAGGACTGATCCCTGAGGTACCCAGCTGATCACCCCCTTCCATGGATTGGATCCCATTTACCATCACTCTTTGCCTCCTGTCTGTTAGCCAGTTCCTAACCCAGTTTACTACCTTGTGCCCAGACTTCCCATCATGTTTACCAGCCTTTTATATGTGATGGCATTGAACGCCTTGCTGAAATTGAGGTAGGCGACATACACTGCTCCCCCCCCCACCGATTTACTTCCTTCATTGTGCAATCAAAAAAATCTATCAGATTCATTTGACATGACCTACCTGCTGTGAATCCATGTTGCCTTGGATTCTGGGCACTGTTGAATTTCAGGTTGCCACTATTCTTTCTTTTAGCAGTGCCTCCATGATCTTCCCCACTATGGAAGTGAGGCTGACCAGGCTATTATTTCCCTGCCTCCTCCCTACTCCTGCTTTTGTGTAGAGGGACTACATGTGCCCTCTTCCAGTCCTCTGGAACCTCTCTTGTGTTGAGTGACTCAGTGAATATGGTTGCCTGAGGCTCTGCTAGTTCTCTTTGCAGCTGCCTTAGTATCCTCGGGTGTATACCATCTGGCCCCATAGCTTTGTCCGCCTTCAGTTTTGTAAACTCTCCCAGGACTCTCTCCATTGTGAATGGACTGGTGTCCACCTTCCCCCTCCTTTGCATCTGTTGCCCAGCTGTGGTCACTGCCCCTCCCTGTCTTCAGCGAATACTGAACAGAAATATTTATTCACCGTTTCTGCCTTGTCTAGATCTCTCTCTCTCTCTCCTACACTCTCCTGCATCCCCTTTGAGCCTTACCATCCCTCCCCGGTTTTTCTTCTTTTGCCGATGTACCTATAGAATGTCTTGCCCCCCTTCTTTACCATCTGTGCTAATCCTGCCTCAGTCTGCGCCTTAGCATTCCTAACTGCCTTCCTCACTGCCCTTAGACACTGAAGGTACTCCTTCCTGTCTCCCTCACTTTGTGTTCCCTAAAGTGCTGCTGTACCACAATTTCAGAAAATGAAGAAAAACAGCACATGCAACTCTGTAGCAGAGGAAAATAGCAATGTTTATTGGTGCATCAGAGATGCAGAGCAACAGCCCCTATGAATTGCCACTCAACGTGACATCCATACCTCTCAGCTGTCCCTATTTGCCCAGGATGTCCCGTATTTACACCATTTTTCCACTTCTGCCCCTCCATACTGGATTCGCTGTACCTTGCCCCAAAAATGCGAGTCAGACTGTTCTGTTTTCAAAAAAGTATATGCCACGCGGTCCACGCTGAGTTGTCGACTAGTTTTCCGAGTCGCCTAAACTCTAAACTGCATTGCACCGAGTGAGCGCACTGCCATCACCACTTGCTCAGCCAATCAGGCTATGCTGCCTGGTCCATTCTGATTTTTGCACCTCCACCCCTGCGGACCTGAACTTTTGATTCCCCCCTCAGGTCCGCAACCTCTGGATAAAAGCAGCCTCTCCGGTGCTCTTGGAACTATTCAGCCAAGGAGAGTTCCAGAGCACCGGAGAGAAAATCTGAATTGAAGCAGCTGATTTTTTGATCATCGTACCAACTCAGAGAGAAAGCTTGACTGCTACACGGCACTGCTTCCTGTCTTGTTCTGCTGAATCCGATCACTGCATTCTGACCCTGCTGACTCTAAGCATGAGCCCTTTTATGATTAAAAGTAAAAGTAGCTGTAAATGTAATTTTTTTAAGACTTTTGGGTGGCAGATTCAGCCAGACAGCAGCAATCAGCCAGCCTGCCTGCCAGATGATTTAAACCCTGCACTTTGTAGAAGCAACAGCCTGAGCCAACAGCAGACAGAAGTGAAGTACACCAACATAGAGACTCAAGGGATGTTCAAATTAATGCACTAGTGTGTGTTTTATGATCTCATGGGTCTGATTGAGCGTATTGCATTTATAACATAAGGGTAGCCCTATCAGCAACAACAACACATGCATTATTGACACCAGCAAGGCAGCAAACTCACTCCTATAGTTTAGAATCATAATGTATATTGTAATGTAAGAATAAGAAACATAGTTTTATAATATACATTTTTAATGAAAAATTATAATCATTGTGTGGATGAAACTCTTGATCTTCTAGTGCAAAGCCCAGCAGCACCTTGACCCCATACTGTCTGCAGGAGGTTATCTTATTCAGCCTTGGACTTGCATGAACCCTGTATTTGAATAATATAAATATACTGGAAATTGAACTCCTAACATTTAGTTCAAAGTCAGGTTATAAACCTTTTTTCCCACTATGGGGCTCAAACACATAACGTTCTGTTTTAAAATCCAGTTATTTCCCCATTATACTAGAAAGGTTCCACACTTCAGCATTTAACTTGCTTCCCAAAATGCACAAAATCTAGAAAAAGTAGTATTTGGGACTTCAGAGTTCACAGTGTAACTGCATTCCCTTGTTTAAGTCGAGCTCTATCACCGTGCACATTTTTGTGAAAATGCAACTTCCCTAAATACTGCATATGATCCGAGAATTCAAAAAAAGTTATACATTTTTCCCCACTTATTGACTGTATCATTCTGGGAAAGTAGAACTCCTACAGCATATGAATGTTTTTTAGTATCTGATGGTAGAATGACCATGACTGTACAGAAACACATAAACGGTAAAGTTTTATCACCCAGAATTGTTTAAGCAGTACCCTCAGTTTCCCAGCAAGTTCAGCCCTCTGACCTGTGCCCAAGTTTCATCAAGTGAAATGCTGCTGCTGCTGCTGCTGGTCATGACTGCCGCTGAGCTGGGAGGGGGGTGACCTTTTAAGCAATAGCTACGATCAATAAGATGTGTTGCTTTTTATAATGATCGCCTTTTGCCTTTCATAAATAATTATGTGTTACTGCATATGATTTGAGAATTCAAAAAGTAGGGAGTTATACATTTTTCCCCACTTCTGCTCAGTATTTACTGAGGAGAAGGTAGGGCAGGGCCCACAGCTCAGCACCATGGACACAGGGGGGTGCACTATTCCCTTTACAAAAGAAAGGGTCCTACAAGAGCTCGATAAGCTCAGGGTGGACAAGACAATGGGACCTGGCAGCATACATCCCAGGGTACTAAAGGAGCTAAGGTTGGAACTAGCAGAGCCATTATCAGAACTGTTTAGTGAGTCTCTGAGCACAGCAGAGGTCCCAGAAGACTGGAGAAGGGTTCATGTGATCCCGCTCCACAAGAGTGGTAGCAGATAGGAGGTGGGGAACTACAGACCAGTCAGTCTTACCTCAGTAGTGGGCATGATTATGGAGGCACTCCTTAAGGAAAGGACAGTGCAACACCTGGAATCTATAGGAGCACAGGATCCAAGACAGCATAGGTTTACAACAGGAAGGTCCTGTCAAACTAATGTCATAGATTTCTTTGACTGGGTAACTTGACTCGAGTGGTGGACCAAGGAGGGGCAGTTGATATTGCCTACCTTGACTTCAGCAAAGCTTTCGATACTGTTCCACATAGAAGATTGATTAATAAGCTGGGTAGGCTCAGGTGGGTCAGAAGTTGGTCAACTGGGTGGCAAACTAGTTCATGGGCAGAAAACAGACTCCCAGAGAAGTAATTGAGTGGACAAATGAATAAAACATAATTCCATGAAAGCAATACCTTGATACAAGTATATGAAAGTTATTTTATATGCAACTATAATCCCTGTTAAACCTGGCACAGTATCTGTTATGTGGTTGCCATCCAATTTAAAAAGCGTTGCAGATAACCAAGCTGCATAATGCAGGGTAAGTAGTTAATGATGTACAATTATAAGCCTCTCTTCAGTAAACTGTGTGTGTGCACCACCATAACTGGTGCAATTGCATGCAGGTGATGACAGGTCTGCTAACTCTGCATCTATTTGTAAATAAATGGGGGGGCAGGGCTTGTTGTAGTTACATACATAAGTTTTTTTTTTATGTTTGCTTGCACGCATGTGCAAGAACATAGTGCCATCATCCAAGTTTTCGGAGGTGTGTCACCCCCTCTTCCAATTCAGTCAGCGTGTTAGCAGGGACAGCCCCAGACCGCCAATGCATGCTAGAGCTGTCTATGACAGCTCCAAAATGCAGTGGCGTACAGTTTAAAGGGGGAGCTATGCTTCAGTGAGCAGCGATCAGATATCACCTGCTCCTGCGCAGCTCCCCCTACACACACACACACAAACACACACACGCATAGTGCGTGCTGCCCCCCAAAGCACAGTTACATAGGCCACACTGGGTGCCCACCCCAGCATGGCTGCACATTGTATAGCCAACGGGGGTTCCCAATCCCCCATCGGCTGTGCTGCGCCCCTCCAAAGCATCCAGGTGCCACGCTGGGAGCCCACCCCAGTGTGGCAAAATGATGTAATGGCTGACGGGGGTGTCCAATCTCCTGTTGGCTTCACTGTCTCTCCCCCATTCCCCCATGCTGTCACCAACGGGCATGCCCAATCCCCCGTCAGCTTCACTATCTCCCCCCCGAGTACAGGGTGTCACACTGGGAGCCCACCCCAGCGTGGCAACATATGCTATGGCTGATGGGGGTGCCCAATCCCCCGTCAGCTCCACGCCCCCCCAGCCATCCTTCTGCCATGCTGGGAGCCCATCCCTGCGTGACAAACGTCCCGTGTCATCCAAAACCCTGTAAAGAAGAAAACCTTCCCTCGCAGTCTCCCTGCCCCCAACCCGCACCCACCCACTGTGCACCCTGCCTCCCACACCCCCTCACCCCATACTTACCTCCGAGTCTGGCGCGACGATCTTCGTGGATCGGGAACATGTCTGCACTCTTCAAAGCCGACCACGAACTGAAGAAATGCCGGTAAGCTGTATAATGTGATAGATAGGGTTTTTTCAACTTTGTTGCATACCTCAGGCATTCTTTGGAATTTTTGCACCAAATTTTCAACATGCGGTTTTTGGGACCCCTCCTCATGAATTCTTGCACTGTCATGGCGTTACTCTTGCCTAAAGGGTGATTTCGCAGCCACTGCGCAAAATCACCTTTCCAGAAAGATTAATGAAACAACACTGCCAGTGTTCATGAGGTGGGCTCTCAAGAAGCCTATTTTGAAAATTTGGTGGGAAAATTCCAAAAAATGAATGTTTTACGAGCGTGCGTTGCGCAGTTCCTATGCAGGCTCGTAAGTTTGCAAATTTTCAATATTTTCACTCCAGATTTTCAACATTGCCATTTTACCACACCTTCTTATGAGCAGTATAGCTGTCATTTTTCACATCTCACCCAAAACATGTTTCCACCCATGTAGTGCACAATGGCACAGTCGGTGTGCGAAATCAATGTACAGGACAAATTAAGAAAATCACAGTGACACTGTTCATGAGCAGAGGTCTTAAAATGGCTATGTTGAAAATTTGGTGAAAAAATTCCTAAAAAATGACTGTTTTATGAGCGTGCGTTACGCAGTTCCTATGCACGCTCGTAAGTTTGTGAATTTTCAATATTGTCAATCCAGATTTTTAACATTGCCATTTTATTACACTTCCTTATGAGCAGTATAGCTGCCATTTGTCACATCTTGCCCAAAACATGTTTCTGCCCATGAAGCGCACAATGGCGCAGTAGGTGTGCGAAATCAGTGTATGGGACACATTAAGAAAATCCCAGTGACACTGTTCATGAGCAATGGTCTTAAAATGGCTATGTTGAACATTTGGTGAAAAAATTCCTAAAAATGACTGTTTTACAAGCATGCGTTGCGCAGTTCCTACGCACGCTCATATGTTTGCGAATTTTCCATATTTTCACTCCAGATTTTCAACATTGCCATTTTATTACACTTCCTTATGAGCAGTACAGCTGTCATTTGTCACATCTTGCCCAAAACATGTTTCCGCCCATGTAGCACACAATGGCGCAGTCGGTGTGCGAAATCAATGTATGGGACACATTAAGAAAATCACAGTGACACTGTTCATGAGTAGAGGTCTTAAAATGGCTATGTTGAACATTTGGTGAAAACATTCCTAAAAATGACTGTTTTATGAGCGTGCGTTGCACAGTTCTTACACACGCTCGTAAGTTTGCAAATTCTCAATATTTTCACTCCAGATTTTCAACATTGCCATTTTATTGCACTTTCTTATGAACAGTACAGCTGCCATTTTTTACATGTCGCCAAAAATGTGTTTTCGAACATGTAGCGCACAATGTTGCAGTCAGTGTGCGAAAGCAATGTTTGGGATAGATTAAGAAAATCACAGTTACACTGTTCATGAGCAGAGGTCATAAAATGGCTATGTTGAAATTTGGTGGCAAAAGTCCATAAACTGACTGTGATACGATTGAGCATTGTGCAGTTTCCATGCACCCTCGTAAGTTCATGACTTTGTAATATTTTCAATCCAGATTTTCACCAGTGGCATTTCTCCACACTTCCTTATGAACAGTACAGCTGTCATTTTTCACAACATGGCCAAAATGTGTTTTCACACTTTCAGCGCAGACATGTGTGGTCGCTGTGGGAAATCATTGTTTGGGACAGATAAAGAAAATCACAGTGACACTGTTCATGATCGGAGGTCCCAAAATGCCTGTGTTGACAATCTGCTGTAAAAAAATCCCCAAACTAATTACATTACGGGTGTGCGTTGCACAGTTTCTATGCATGCTCGTGACTTCACCATTTTTTAAAATATTTTAACTGCACATTTGCAACATTGCCATTTTTTACACCTCCCCATGAACAGTACAGCTGTCATTTTTTACCTCCTGTTCAGAATGTTTTTGCACCTGTGGTGCTAAATGCCACAATCACTGTGCATAAGCAGCTTTCAGTTAACAAACTGATATTGCCACTGTTCATGAGGTGGGGTCACAAAAAAAACATGTTGAAAATTTGGAGGGAAAATACCAACGAATGCCTGAGGTATTAGGGTTTCCAACCATAATGCCCCACCCTGTAGAGAATGACAGGCATCAGGGGTGTGACTTGGGATTCTTGCCTGTAATGCTCATACTATTTTACACCCTGCAGCCAGTGACAGGCATCAAGGCATGCCTTGAACTCTTCGGCCCCAAAGTTCACCCCATTCTCCTGTACCGCACCCATCTCACCATATTTCCTGATGGAATGGGGTGCGCATAAGGGCCAAAGACCCCAAGGCACAACGTGACACTTGTCAGTGTCTGCAGGGTAGGGTGTGGTGAAATGGCGTGGCCGTTATACCTGACGACCCAAAGGCACGCCCCAATGCCTGTCCGTATCTGCAGGGTGGTGGCAGGGTTGGCTTCAGTTCAATACTTCACTGCCATTCCTATTATGCAGCTGTCTAACTCCTACACTACCAATCCCAATGCCAGCAAGCAAACATTCGGCATTGACAAATGCTTGTTTCCCCCTGACATGCGGTTTTATTCATTTGTGGCCATTCACTCACTTCTCCAGTTGCCTGTTTTTGCTGCCCATTATCATTGGCCCCATATAAACATGTCTAGCAGACTAATATATGGTGTTGGAGAAGTGAATGACTGAATGAATAAAACAGCATGCAAAACTAGGCTTCAGGCTGCTAAACAAGTAAGATGTGGACCTTACAGAGTACAGTTTGGCTTCTAGTTCCTGGTGGCTAAATTGTCTATTTCTTTTTCTGTCTCTTTTAATATGTTCAATTCTTTTAACCCTATCCATACTACTCTACAGGAGTCTGATTGGCAGGGTACCATGGTTGGGGACAGGGAAATAAAAATAATTTAACATTAAAGCACTTAAGGGGTTGGGTCACTGAGCTGGTAGCTTATTCAGTTCTCCCACAGTCACCAGCCCCCTCAAGCTCCAACCACTGCTTTAATTTTATTAATATCATTTTATTTGATTACTTAGCAAGCCAGAAACTACCTGTGACAGCAATTGACCATGATGGATAGATATGAAGTTTTTTTTTGGGGGGGGTATTAAAGCCAATAGTGTACTGTGCAAACCATTTTTGTGTGTTGACTAGCATATGTGGTGTTGGGTAGGTTGTGTCAGTGCTAGGATTCTGTGCCTTGATTTAGTAGCATTTCCCTGAGTACCACAAAGCATTGTGTGCCTATTGTTCGGGTTCTACAGAATATTACATGCCCACATAATACCCATCTGACTTGGCACTGTGATGCTGGCACTTGCTTGTCACATTGGTTCCATGGTTAAAATAATCTTCCAGCTGACCAAGGATATTTGTCTCTGGATCATTTATTGAATTGTGTTGACTGGGTAGGCCCAGTGAGACTAGTGGTCCCTCTTTCAGGGATGATGAAGAGTTAATCAACATCCGACCCTCCACTATAATTGCCTCATGTCTGTCCCATGCATTCTTGCATTCTCTCACTGTATTTGACCCTACAATCTCCTCAGGAAGGCTGTTCCATGCATTTACCAACCTCTCTATGACAAATATACTTCCTCACATTACCCTGAGCTGCCCCCCCATCTACAAATTGTGCCACCTTGCTCTTGCACATATCTTTCTGTAAGAGGCTACACTCTTGGACTTGTTGACTCCCTTGAGGTACTTAAAAGTTTCAAGTTATTATAAACGTAGTATATGCACTCCCTGTATAAAACTGGAAATACATTTTTTTGTTTCCTTCATCACTGTGACTTTAAGATGAGTAATTCCAGACACTGAGGCTCAAGTGATCAAGTCTAGCCAAGATACATTAGCAGCTGCTGATAATTTAACAGGTTGCAATTAGCACTTCACATGATGGCAGTCAGGGTCAGTTGAACACTACGATTTCCACAAATTGTGCTGTAACTACCTGATAACTTATACATTATCAGGTAGTTACAGCACAGTTGGTGAAAATGACAGTGTACAACTGACTCAGCAGCCTGCTACATAACTACATGGAATAGTATCAAACCTGAACTGAATTCTAAGGCCTGGCTTGGAGCTTCACTTCATGCAGTGAGTTATTGTTTATTACTCGATGGTGATTTTGAATGGCAAAAGAAATGAATACAAGCCATACAAATTGTGTTGAAAATTGTTTTTATTTATACATGGATTTACAGATGTGTCTTGTGAAAACACAAGTGACACACACACACACACACACACACACACACGGACAAGCGCATACATTTTGAGATCTATCCAGTTTGTGGATACTGTGTGTACCCTTCGTCCACCATCCTCGGGAAGTTGAGTCAACTGGACAGGTAACTAGCATCCAACCTTCTGATGGCTCATATGTAATGATGTTATGTGATTCTGGAAAGAGTATCTAAGTGGTGAAGTACTCCTCCATCCTGGGACTCCTGACTTGAGTTGGATTGGACAGGTGAGGGTCAGCTTCTCCTGCAAATGAGTTGAAATTTACTATATTAATGCTTCTGCCACCTTTATTAATTTTCTCTTCCATACATCTCATTTTATTCCACAGAGCAGGCAGAATCCAAGACTCACTGAAGACAGCAATGGCCCAGTCCCAGAACCAGGAGAAGACTGTAGCAGCATCAGCACCAGTTATTTTAGGCAAATGTCCAGTGGTGACTGAAAAGGGTAAGTTGACAGTTTTCTATGCTGAACCATATATTCCACTCCTGAACATTGCTATGGGTCCACAGCCTGTGAAGGAAATGAAATGGTCAAAACCTAGTAAGCAGTTTACATGATGTTGGCCAATTTCCTTTATATGTTGCTCACCCCTCCCTCAAGTACATGCTGTGCACTTAAGAAATGTACACCAACCAATGCATATCTTAACATGGTACTTGTCCTGCATTACAAAACGTGTAGAGTATACAGTGAGTGTTGTAAAATAAGATGGAATCCTACCAGAAAAAGTTTTGCCTTTTGCTTCAGCTGGTTTGAGTCCTGATTTACTGAGCTGCAGTGACAGGCCAAGGGAGATGAAGTTAAACTTGGGGGGGGGGGTAGTCTGTGGAACAATTAGAATTCTAGAGTGTAACTAAGAATACGTCAAGGGTGTTTCTCTGTCTGAATGCAAACTAAGTACTTTGTCTTTTTTTTCACAGATGGAGCACCAGAGAAGAAAAAAAATGGCACCCTTTCAAAGCAGCTGGAAAGTGTCCTTCAATTGGGTGATGGAGAGCAAGCGTGACCCAGAATTTGCCTTCTGCAAAGTCTGTGTTGCCAACCTCAGTGTTGGCCATGGAGGTCGCAATGATCTACAGTACAAAGGAACATGGATTCAGAAAAGCACAGAGTGTCAAGCATGTTGCTGGAAGAAAAGTCACTGAAATGTTTGCCTCACAATTAGGGAACACAAAGGTTGTTGAGGCTGAAGTAGTCTTTGTTTCACTTTTGGCTGAACACAACTTGCCATTCACTGCTGGGGATCATCTGCTGAAGTATATGAGGAAATATTGCACGGATGCAGAGGTGGTAAAAAAGATGACCTGAGGGGCTACAAAGGCTGCCTGCATTGCCTGTGATGTTTTGGGGCCAAAATACCAAGAGGATGTGGCAGAAATGTGTCACACTTTGCCATTCTGTTTATGCCTAGATCAGAGCAGTGATATTGGGGGATGACAAACTACTTGTCACTCTGATTGGTTTCTTTGACCAGAGCTTGGGCAGAAATATTGTGCGATTCTTGGATATGCCTCTTTGTGTAGCTGGAACTGGGCAAGCAATATTTGACTGTGTTCATGAAACACTGCAAAAAAATCAATATTCCTGAGAGCAATATGGTTGCATATTCATCTGACAATGCTGCTTCCATGATTGGCAAAAGAAATTCTGTTTTATCCCACCTGAAAGAACTCAATCCCAGTCTTATTCACATGGGCTGCTTATGCCATTTGACAGATCTCTGCATGGAATTGGGTGTAAAAGCAATGGTACTGCCGATTGAGGACTTAATATCAGACATTTACTGTCATTTTTCCAGCAGTGCACAGTGCCAGCAGAAGTTAAAGGAGTTTGCTCTTTTTGTTGAAATAGAGCCATTAAAAATTATAAAGCATGCACCAACTCGTTGGCTGAGGCTCAGCAAGGTCATTAAAAGGATGCTGGACATGTGGCCTGCTCTGAAGTCTTATTTTATGACCTTCGCACAGCGCACAGCTAAAGTGAAGCTCATTGCTGACAGACTGCAAAGTCATGAGGTGAAGCTGGGATTCCCTTTTCTACAGTATGCAGTTGATCCTCTGCATAAATTCAATGTACAAATGCAGAGCAGGGACAGTTAGCTGATGAACCTGAACAACAACATCATGAAAACCATGCAGACATATGCTAGCAGGTTATTGAAGCCACCTGCTGCCAGAGAATTTCTGCAGTCTGTATCTGCCCATCCAAAAAAAAAAAAGCCTCATGCTCGACTACCTCAAATCATTAATAATTAGTTAATGGTTAATTATTCCTCAGTTTTGCTTTGGTTGATTTTTTCACATGCAAATGAGTTAGCGTCAAACTCCACCTGGCTCAACCTACTGCTAACTAATTCTTAACAGTTTCAGCAGTTAGTCATTGACCTGTTTCCTAATTAAGAATAAACTAATCCCCATGAATTGAGTATTAGTTTGGCATTCATTTATTACTAGTTGCGCTTATGTAATAAATAATTTACGATCAATACTCAACTTGTTGAGCACTAACTGATAAGTAAGTAGCATAGTTATTAGTTAAGAATAACTAATTCTTAACCAGCTCATTTGCGCAGTGCAGCTAGAAACTACCCAGCTAGGAGTCCAGGTAAGCTGCGGTAGCACATCCACTCCTCACTGAAGGTGCCACACATCTTACTGAAGCATCCTGAGGCACCCCTCCACCCCCCACAAAAGCCAGAAACTAGTCTCTGTCTGGGTAGGTTCCATCCCGCCGGTACAGCCCTGGGGAATGGACTGAGTGTTAAACAGGAGGCAGCGTTAAGTCTCAAATGACTATTTGAAATAAACTGCATTTATGCAAGAAAAGATTCCCTTTTCCAGCTGGAGTCACTTGTTTGTAAATTTTGTAGTCACCTACTAGCACATAGACTGGGTACATGCTCTAAATGTGCCACTAAAAATTCAAGCAACTTTATGGTAACTATCAAGCAATTGACTGATATGTGCTGAGTAAACTGGGAGTGTGTTGCAGAAATGCTAATGAAGTGCCTTATAGTTATTCCTGATACACCTCCAATGGAGTACCTTCTCAGTTGGGACACACCTGCATTATTCCAGAAAAGCACCTTTAGAGTGTGTTCCAAAATGTTATTAAAGTGCCTTGAATTATAGTATATACACTTCAAATTGAGTACCCGTACTCTGCAAACGTACCTAAAATGCAATTTAAGTACCTTCTTGAGTAAACTTCAATCTTTCAGTGTAAAATATTCTCACAGTTAGGGCACAATTGTAAACTAAAATTCTGGAAAAGCCCGTGTGCTACAATCGGGTGGTGGGCCCATCCCCGTGTAGCTTCGCTCCCTCCCTCCCAGAGAACTGAAGTAGGCAAATCCGGTATTCAGAACATGCTCTTGCCCTCATGTCAGTTTCTCAGCCTCTGACCTGAGTGCCACGCAAATCTACAAGCAGAGCAGGACTAAGAAAGGGGATGGGGTATGCATTTTATTTTTTTTAAATGAAGGTCAGGGAGTCCTGGAAGCCATCACATAGGGGTGTATGAGTACCTTTTTCAAATTTTCACTGGCAAATAGTTTTGCAACTCAGATACTCTGCTATTCACTACTCACTATTCATATTCCTTTTTAAACTGACCTCCCCCAGTCAGCAGCATGGTGTCAAATAGTGTTTTATCACATAATGACCGAGAAAACCCAAGAGATGCAACATTTCAGTGGGGTCCATCTTCATTTAATTTTACAACTTGGAGCAGAAGCTCAATAGAGATCAAGATCACTTTCTCATGGTCACACAGTGAGTCAGAGGCTGGACTTGAACGCATATATCCTGCTTCACAGCTTCAGAGACAATATTATAATGAAAAGAAGATCCAACTAACCACAATTCAACACTATTCCCCCTCCTTCCATATCTTAGGACATTTACTTACTGGTGGTGGGGCTTTCATCAGGGGGCCGCTGGTGTACTCTCATTTCTGCTCATTGAATTAAACACAGTGAAGTCTTCATCTTTCTCAAACATTAAACAATTTTTCATATTTTGTGAGTTAAATCCTGAATGTGTTCAGTAAAGGAAGGTAATGGTCATATACACTGTTTAGAGAAATGCAATTATTCCATACTAGACCACATTTTTCTATCATGAAATTCAACGGCCACCATCGTCAACTCTCTTTGCGTCTTTCTAGAAATTGTGAATACCCCCAATACAGCATAGACACTCATGGTGCAGTGGGAGGAGAGGTGACTATTGTATCATGAGTAAATGCACTCTTTGGGGGTGTTCCTAATGTTCAAGAAGCATGCAACAAGAGTAGATCAAGGATTTGAAACAAAATGTTGGTAATAAATACACTATTTGCATGCATTTCAGTTACACTAAAAAAAGGCACAGAGTTAAAACAACCAAAAACTTGAATAAATTGTAGAGAAGGTAAGCAATCATTAAATATATTTTTTCAATTATAAATAATATAATGCAAAAAGGATTGACAAGTGTCCATTTAATACCAACTGTATACCAAAATGTGTATGTGATGATCAAATAAAACTTTAAAAAGTAATTTTACTGTAAACAACATTTTTTTTTCCAGTTAGCCTTATTTCTCTCCCATGAACTGGCAGCCTCCATTATACCAGCCACCCCAGCCAACACCCCCCAGGACTTGCTATCTCTCAGAGGCAGCGCAGTCTGGGTTGTCGGTACAGGGCGTGTAGGCAGCTGGAGTCATCCTGCAGCTGGAGTACAGATTTTCCCAGTACTCCCCCTAAAGTGCAGCATGCCCCCATGCGCTGTACACCTGACATCTGCCTCTCCTATTCCCAACTCTGGTGGTTTCAGCCTGCTTATCCTCAGCCACTGATAGTATCTGGCAAGCACCAAACTCTGCTCCACCCCACCCTGAGATGAGCAATCCAGCAAGAACTCAGTCTGTTTCCCTCTTGCTGACCCTCCAACTCCCAAGATAACACTTGAAACTTGGGTCTTCAGCACTGCAAGTACAGCACCATCATTGCAATGGTAGGCCTGCAAAAATCTAAGATCTGTGAAATGTAACTGGTCTGCACATCTACATGTGTAGTCACAGGTCTTGTCATCTTATTTTTTGTGGCTATTTCTGCACTAGTAAACACAGAATCTGTCAGCAGACAAGGACCATGTGGCCCACCTTGTCTGCCCATTTCCCTACTCACTGCTGCAGCCCCAGATCCTATCTGCTGCATTTTTGTAAACTGCTAGTTATTGCCCAAGAACCACATTAAATAACCCCTAAAAATAATCGTAAGGATGACTTTTGGTGGGGGTCGGGTTGTAGGCACTCTGTGGGCATTGCAGGGAGCGGGAGGAGGGAGTTCCAATACTGGATCATCTTTTGTTGGCAGGTATATGTATGGGGCTATTTGCCTAGTATAATCATTAAGCTGTTTTAGGGCTACGGCTACAGTGCTTGGTGGCCACTTGGCTCACACAAGGAAATTATAAGCCAGCCTTTATGAACTAAACTCTTCATGCAAGCCATAAAATGTGATATATGGTTAAAATAGCTTTTGCGGTATGCACCATCATGTCATAGGTTGCCTGCCTGTAACTAGTGTCAGTTGCTACTAAAAATGCAGACCCTTCCATTTCCATGTGGAAAACAGCAAGCTGAAACATGCAGATGAAGCTGCAATAGAAGCAGCTACTTGGTTGGATACCATATGGGGTTCAACAGGCCTGGTCACAGGTGGATTAAGAGCAAGGCTAAGCATACAGCAGCAGTGATGCAGTGTGTTGTAAAACATTGTTCTACACAGAAATCCATAGTTTTCAAAATGCTGTTGTACCACAGTTCAAATACCATACCACAGTTCAAATACCAGGGAATGTAATTGTACTCTTCTATGGTAAAACAGCATTCAAAACCTTCTAGAGGCATGTACAAGTTAAATTCACTGTGAAAGAGAAATATAAAATAATGCATGGAGAAGTTTTGTTTATGGGATTTTATGCACCCTGAGGTGTGTGATGCCCCATGTAGCCTGAGGGGTTTATATGGGCATCTCACACACACTGAAGTGGTGCATAAAATCCCCAAGAACCACACTTCTCCATGGTTTATTTCTTCATTTACTGTTTTTTGGTTTAAATTGTCTTTGACACTTTGCGAGGGTTAACTGTTACCGCCGACAAGCTTGTCTCATGCTGAGTGACTGACTGTGTAGCACTTGTGAACGTCCAGCACAAGGACAGCTTGTTCGGTGGTTTTTCAGGTGATGCTGCGATGCTGTTCTGCCCATGGTTTATGGAGCTCCATAAACAACACATGTGGTTTGTGAAGCTGTTGGGCACTAACTGGCAGTGGTTTATAACCACTAACCAGTAAATATAAAAACAACAATGCACATATTTACATCAATAATACACACTATAAAACACAGGATGAGCAACTTTATTTATAACCACAAGGCCCACAGTTAGGGAGCAGTGGCAATTGGGGAGAAGTGACACCAGTCCATTCACAGTGGAGAGAGTTCTGGAGGAACTCTCGAAGCTGAAGGTGGAGAAGCCATGGTGTCAGATGACATACACTTGAAGATATTATGGGAGCTACACAGGGAGCTAGCAGTGCCTCACAGCCCACCCTTTTCTGAGTCACTCAACACAGGTGTGGTTCCAGAGGACTGGAGGAGGGTGCATGTAGTCTCACTGCACAAAAGTGGCAGTAGGGTGGAAGCAGGGAACTACAGGTGAGTCAGCCTCACTTCAGTGGTGGAGAAGATCATGGAGGGACTGCTGAAAGAAAGAACAGTGGCACATCTGGAATCCATTGGTGCCTAGGATCTAAGGCACCTCAGATTCACATCAGGAAGGTCTTGTCAAATTAATCTGGTAGATTTTATTTATTGGGCAACTAGGAAATTGAATCAGGGAAGGGCCATAGACATCACCTACCTAGATTTTAGCAAAGCCTTCAATACCATCCTACACAGAAAGTTGGTTAACAAGATGAGTAGTCTGGGCATGGGGCATAAGGTGATACACTGGGTTAGAAGCTGATTGACAAACAGAAAGCAGAGGGTGGTGGTAAATCACATCCAGGCCGAGGAGAGGGGTGACCAGCAGGGTATCACAAGGATCAATTTTGGGACCAGCTATGTTCAATGTCTTCATTAGTGACATTGCAGAGGGGCTGGAAGGAAAGGTCTGCCTATCTGCAGATGGCACCAAGATCTGCAACAGGGTGGATACTCCAGAAAAAGTGCAGAAAATGAAAAGGGACCTGGAGAAGCTTGAAAGATGGTCGGCGGTGTGGCAACTGAGGTTCAGTGCAAAAAAAGTGCAAGATAATGCACCTGGGTAGGGGGAACACTACGGAGAGCTACAGGATTGGGGGGAGGTGCTGTCACCAAAGAGGAAAGGGACCAAGGGGTTATCATATTTAATGCCCTTAAGGTACCAAAGCAGTGTACAAAAGCTGCAAGGAGGGCCAGTGACATGCTGGCATGCATAGGCAGGAGGTATTACTAGTAGGAGATCGGATGATGCCATTTTTATAAAACACTGGTAAGGCCTCACCTGGAGAACTGCATGCAGTACTGGAGACCACATATGCGTAAAGACATTTTATTTATTTAAGTCTAGGATTACAAAGTACCTTTAAGCCAAAGCTCTTT
Source organism: Neoceratodus forsteri (assembly GCA_016271365.2). Classification (NCBI taxonomy): domain Eukaryota; kingdom Metazoa; phylum Chordata; order Ceratodontiformes; family Ceratodontidae; genus Neoceratodus; species Neoceratodus forsteri. Next base: position 733,077,058 of record CM057453.1, read on the forward strand.
TACAAAGGTTCCACGTTAGTAAGAACAGACAGTACAGGATATGAAATTACAGAATAAAACAATAATGACACTGATGATTACAACAGATTGGTTACAGGTACAAGTACATGGTACACTAGGAGGTGTATTAAAACATGGGAGGTGGGAGAGGAGAGGGAGGGTATGGGACAGAGTATAGCAGCCTTAGATGGCCTTTGTCAAGACAGAGCAGTGGTGAGTGTATAAGTTGGGCCATGGGAAAAAGTAAAGAAGTGCTAGGAGTGGGGTAAACATGGGCAGTGGAGGGTAATGGCAGCAGCAAAAAGGAGAATTGCTCAGCTAGGACAATCACAGGTACTTGATGCAATGGGGAGTGATGGAGCTTCTTCTTGAAGGTGCCAAGAGTTGGTAAGGCAGAGATGTCACTGGTAAGATTACTGAGCCAGCTCAGGACCCTGTATGCAAATGACCTTTGCACTTGTGTTGTACAACAATGAGGGATTCGCAGTAATTGAGGTTTTGAGCATCTGGTGTTGCAGTTGCTGACTCTGGTCTTAAGAAGGGAGCAAACCCCTGGGGGGGCATTTCTCATCATTATTTTCTTGGCTGTGATGCAGGTTTGATACTTCAGTCAGTTGTTGAGTGCAGCCATCCAGTTTGAGGAGTAGAGGTCACAGGTATGGGTGAGACGGTGGTTCGGTGATAAGACAACATGCTTTATTTAGGAGGTAGTAACACGTTTGAGTGTGGGAGGCAGTGGCAAGAGCCATAGACAATGAGTCCATAGTCAATAACACTCACAATGGAGCTTTGAATGGCAACAGACAATGCTTCAGGAGTTAGATGTTTTTGGTGACGGAACAGTAGGCCCAGCCTGGTATTTGCTGTCTTAGCCACATTATTGATATGGGCAGCATAGGAGAGTTTGGAGTCAAGGGTGATGCCAAGATATTTGAAGGTATCAACTTGATCAAGGGTGACTCTTGTTAGGTATTCATGGTGAAGGCGATACTGTTTATTTTTGTTTTGTGAGCTACTGAAAAACATGGTCTTAGTTTTTTTCTGGTTTAGTATCAGTTTGTGCCAGAACCAGTTTCTATGGATAAACCTGTTGGAATTTTCTTGCAGTTTTCTGGATCTTGATGGGAGGCAAGAGTCTTTGCACTGTCTGCGTGATATAATTGTTCTGGACAAGCTTCCGCAGTGTGTTCAGGAATAGGCTAAAGGAAGGCCCAGAATTGACCCTTGTGGAACACAGAGACCGTTTTGGCATCGAGATTGTTTGAGCTATTTTGCTTTTGGGACCAGTTGTCTAGGTGGTTATTGACCGTCAACTGAATGACGAGTCCAGCCTCCTGGTTGGACAAGCAGAGACAGTGGTTAATTGTGTCAAAGGCCTTAGACAGATCAATGAAACAGCCCTGTTATTTTACCGTTGTCCAATGGTGGTGAATGGCTCATGAATTCAAGTAGTTCTGTGGCCTTTCTAAAACCATGTTGCTTGCATGGGATGTTTGTATGTCTAGAATTGGAAAGCTGTTCATACAATACATTCCAGGGCCATGGAAGTGGCGTTAGGATGGAAATTGGACAGAAATTTTTTATGGCAGTTTTGACTCCACTTTTGTGTAAGTCACAGTGGCTGATTTCCATTTGTCAGGAACTGGCTGAGGCTAAGGAGGTTACAAATCTTATCAGATGCCTGAGGACTTCTTCCAGGGTGAGGGATAAAGTTTGAGGTCAAGGAGTCACTGCTGATCTGGACTTGGCAATAGCTTTAGTATAGCTGTGGACCTGGAACATCTTGACTGATTTAAAGTGAGAGAGAGAGAGAAGGTGGTCAGTGGAGTAGGGGCATTGGGGCGTTGAATGTCATCCTCTGAAGAAATCAGAAGTAAGAACTAAGGTCATTGAAAGCAGCATTAAAAGTGTCAGTAGTGATTTTTAACATTAACAAGGTAGGCTATCAGAGAAGGGCTACAAATGGCTAGCATCACAAAACATATGAGGAGACTGAGACCTCAATATGTCTCACTGAGGAAGGAGGTATACCATGAGTTCTGGCAACAGAATATGGGCAGCAGGTAAAAAACGGGCATCATATTGGTGCTATATTTTGGCTACCCTGCAAGGGTAGCAACTGTACACAGATGTGGGTAGTGGACGGTGTCAGGAAAGGGGGGATAGTGGGAAGGGGAGGGACAATTAGCGGTTTGAGGACTGAGCCTGCGTCACCGAGATAGCCTTGTGGCGTGGGTGGATAACCTGGTGCTGCAGGTACAGGGTTCTGGACCAGGTGTGGAAGCCGCTGCTGCAGCCTTCATTTTTGTCACACTGAATTTTGCCCCTGCCTGACACATCATCCACTGAGCTGATAATCTATATTCAGAGGTGGTGCCTCCAAACACTTTTACCCTTTCTTGTGACATTTAAGTGTTTTGGTTTCCGAATTTGTATGATGCATATAATACCTTCAACAAAGAAAATAAAAACTAAAATTTGCTTTTATGATGCTTTTTAGCAGTAGTACAATGAACAAAATGCGCTTTTTAATTTTATTCTATGTGCCTGCTGAGCATGTACTGTACTCTTCCTGCCAGCATTGTGCTATCATCTGCATTTGTTCAGTTATCTTGTGTTTTGTTTTTTTGCTGCCTGCTGCATTGACAGCAGTAGTACTAGATAGTAGCCACCTTATTTGTGGCTTCTGGCGGTCGTATGGATCACTTTCTGTTAGGTATTACTACTGCTTTAAATGTACACACCAAGTATAGCCTAACACAAGATAAATACTAACTAGCATGGTCTGATTGAAAGACTCAAAGGAACTTTATGAATTAGAAAGACTCGCTTTCTATAATGGCTGCAGAGCTTGGTAGATATCTCGTGCCTTGGGTTTCTACCATCGAGGTTATGCCAGCGAGCTGCTAATTTCTGTTGTTGTGGTTCCATTCGTAACCGGTGGAAGCCCTCGGGTGTGAAATGTCCGCCGAGGGCTTATTATAGATGGATGGTCTTTCAATTAAACCACTGGACAGCAGGTAAATAAAATAATTTGTTTTATGCTAAAACCCTTATCGGCATTCTACAGCAGCACCACTCGGGGCTGTGAGTGTCCTTTAAAAAATTCTCACTCAGATAAAATTCTTAATCCCCATTTGTTATTAAATAAGTTAACTTAATTCACATAATTTTTGCTTACTAGTTATTCTGGGTATACAACATGGCAATATTTTATTAGTTAGTCACAATGAGCACAGTTACAACTTTGAAACTCTAGAAACTGACTCACACGGCTAACATTACCTGATGAAGTGAGCTTCCTGTCTGTTATTGACTTGAAGCTGTCAAAGGCCCTACCCTTTTCCAAGGTCAATAACTCCAGAAGATGCCCTGCACTTCAGAGGGTAATACTACTGTAAGAGTTTTTTGGGAACTCACCTTTGTTGCATTTTAACAGTGTAGTGGCTGGAGTGCATGCTTAGACTATATGTTTACATTAGTACTCCTTCTGTGAAGTTGCCTTCTTCCGCATGTTGTGGTAGCACTAAGACATTCAGTCCAATGCTCTAGGTATACCATGAGGATTATTTAACCTTTTGGTTGTCGAGCTTTGCCTTTGGCCTTTGTCTTAAACTTCAGAGCTGCTGCAACCCCTGCCCCCATAAATGCATAGCCTCGCCCAATGTTTCTAAAGGCGTGACTATGTCCTGTTGAGTGTGCTTTCAATTCAAAGACATGGAAATGAAAGTCTGTGAACCATGCTTAGTTTAAATATATGCTGTAATTTTATTTTTTATTATCTTTTAAATCGTTCCTCACCCAATGTAGTTTACAACTGCAGCGCTAGTACCAGTGGGGGAATTATGTCTTGGGCAGCTGAGAGCTCACAATGAGGTGGGGCCAGCATTTTCTAAGGAAGTGCCCTGTTGCATTGTGTGGCCTCGCTGACCCAGACAACAGTTCCCCACCAGTGATATCACTGCAATGTAAACAAAGTTTTGGAGAAGCTTAAGAACTGCTGACACCTCAAAACTTTGAAAAACATATTGTGTAGGTGCAATTCAGTTTACATTCTGTATATACTGTATTCTATAGGTTCTCTCTGTCCATTGTTTATTATTGAGAACATTTGCAGATATTATCTTTATTTCTTAGATTCATCTACCTCTACAGCTGACTCCTACTTCAACTCATAATCTCTGTTGTAGCATAACAAACTGTTGTCATGGGAGAAATTGTGATGTCAAATCAATGCATTACTGACCTCGGGTGGAGGGATAAAGCAGCAGAATAGATGATTCAGGAGCAAAGATCCTGTTGTCATGCAGCTGACCTCAGTAATAATTAATGAGGAGGAAAAATACAGAATTAATGTGAAATACTATCTGATTCTAAACTGTGTATAAATATTGTTTTTTTTAAGTTCTACTGAAGGCATCAACTGCTATTTAAAAGGTAAAAAAATTCCAGTATTTTTAGGGTTCCCAGGCTCTCCTTTTCAATTTCTTTGAGTTGAAAACCAGTAGCCAATAGGACATAGCCAAACTTAAAGTAAGCAATAACCCACAACAGACTGTGGGTGAATTACATATGAACATACAAAGAAGCCATCAGAAGAAAGCCATTTGGTCTGTCAAGTCTGCTTGTATTGCAGGGTCCACAGCTTGAGCTAATGCCCCTGCCCTCCCTCCCCACTCCTCCCATTCTACCTACCCATGATTCTTACCTTCCCCCTATACTCATCCCAGCCTCTCTTAAAGCTGCCCACTGTCTTCAATGAGATCGCCTCTTCCAGCAGCCGCATTCAAATGTCCACCACCTTCTGTAGAAGAGGTGCTTCTCGACCTGCTTCTAAACCTCCCATCCTCCAGCTTAAGACTGTGCCCTCGTGTTAGTTGCCACCAGATTAAGATAAACCTTCTTATCAACCTTATTTATCCCTTTCAAGTACTTGAAGGTCCCAGTCATGTCTCCTCTCTCCTCCTTCTCCAGGGCATACATGTTCAGTGTCCTTACCTCCTCCTTGTATGCCCCGCCCACTGACCAGCTATCATCTTTTAGCTCTCCTCTGGACCTTCTCAGCAGGTGTAATACTGTCCTTTTGAGGTGTGGGCACCAGTATTGAACTCCATACTTTAGATGCAGCCTTTACCAGTGACCTGTAAGGACAGTACAACCTCCCTCTCCTACTACTAATCCCCCAGCTATGCATCCCAGCATCTTAGTTTGCCTTTGCTGCTCCTTTCTTTGCACTGTATGGAGTGCTTCAGGTCACTAGTGATCATCACTCCTAGGTCCTTCTCCTTCTCGGATTCAGATACTCAGATTCCACCCAGGTAGCACTCTGTCCTTGGATTCTTGGCTCCAAGATGCATAACTTTGCATTTATTGGCATTAATGCCAGGCTGCCTGATCCTGGACCACCTCCCTAGCTTTTCCAGGTCTTTCTGGAGGTCCAGTATCCCTTCAGCTCTGTCCACTCTCCCACAGAGCTTGGTGTCATCTGCGAATAGGCATATTTTTTCCTTAATGCTATCCCCAATGTCACTGATGAAGACATTGAACAACACCAGCCCCAGCACTGAGCCCTGTGGGACCCACTGGTTACCTCTCTAGTGCCATATTACTCTTCCCCTCATCCACCCCTCTGGGTTCTGTCCCTCAACAAGTTTTCTCACCCATCTAGCTATTGTTTCCTCAACACAAGATCCACCAACTTCCTGATCAACCTTAAATCACGTAGAGGATGTTCTACCGCTTGGCTCCTGTCTACTGTCTTAGTGGCACAGTCAAAGAAGTCAATCAGAATTGTTTGACATGATCTCCCACCTATGAACCCATGCTGCCTCTCATCTTGGGAGACCATATTCCTCTCTAGATATTCCACCCAACCCTTCCTTTAGTATGGTTCGCGAGCTTCGCCCACAATGGAGAATTGTAAGGATTAAAAGAGCAGCTGCTCAGCAGTTGCCTGCCCCAGTTCACCGATTTCATCTGATGAATCAAGCTACTGACATTTGGAATAAAACAACATCAATTGCAGTTACATCCTTGAAATTTTGGAAATCATGATGGTGGCGAAAAAGATTGACTTCAAGTAAGGAACATGCCTCACATCGCCCATGGCAGTTGTTTTGCGATGTCACAAAACCAAGACCGCTGGACACCCCATTCAGCGCAGGTTGGTATTCTACTACTTACACTCTTTATGTTGGGATTTTTTCATATCAAAGTGATCGATCGAGTCAATAGGGATCCTATTTGCCGATCAATTGCTTTGACATGAAAAATCCCAGCACTAAAGGGGGGTTTAAATATACAGGTGTCACCAGTCCCATAAACTGAATGGGGCACGCCTCCACAGCCTCACATTTCTGACATCACAAAACAGTGCTATGTACGACTTGGGGGCATATTTGTCTAACCGGAAGTTGGTCTTTTTTTTGGCACCATTATGATTTCCAGAATTACGAGGGACATGACTTTGCAAATTTAAGGAGTTTTTATGCCAAATGTCAGTAGCACGATTCCAGTTAGGTAAGTAATCAAACAGGCTAGGGGACAGTAGCACTGCTGAAAGTAGGAACCTGCTCTTTAATGCATGCCCTGGGTGCACTGTGAGGCATGAGGGTAAAGCCAGAGTGCTCTCCAGCCACCAGTGAACTCCAATAAATGTCCCTCCTTTCATGATGGTGGAATAGTAAAAGAACAGTTTAGAATGTCAAACCCTGCATCACCCACACCTAGCAAGTGAAAGTTTACATTTGCTTTCCATTACAGGTTAACATCCTAGCACAGATAAGAGATCTCTTACCGGGTTCATGTGGAGCCTGGGATAATGGGGTCTCAGGAGACTATCCAGTTGTACCTGTAAAACAAAAACAGCAATGGGGTCACAAAGGATCTGCAGCTCTTTATGAACTAATAATGACAAACAATGTAGGATAAAAAAAACAATACGTATCTGACACATGTGGTCAGTGTCCTCCTTCATCTAGTCAGCATCCTCTCAGATCTGTGGACATATAAGAGAAAATGGGTCAGTATGAAGAATAAAAATATTGATCAGCTGGATCAGTTGGGAAAGACTTAATAATGGTTAAAAAAAAAAGTGGGTTGTGTGTTGGGGGAGGGGGGATACAGACTGGTACCTCACCATCAAACTGGGATTTAGAATGGACTCTGTCACTCAGGGGCCATCATGCAGGAGAGTCAGTGCTCCTAGAACTGATTTTCTCTTAGGGGTGAGGGGACCATTGCACTCCAGTAATCAACTGACACAGGCTAGGATGAAGACACCAGCTGTTATCCTTCTTGCACCATTGACAGGGCTCTGGACTGCCAAACTGCAAAGCATCTTGGGATGGGTTGCCATAGCTAATGAGAGAATGACCTTCCCCTCTGCCTTCCCCACAGAGGGAGTGGCTGTACGAAGGTCCAAATTTAGTCCATGAGATGGTGGATGATGTAGCTACGTGGCTGGTGGCAGTATGGCACTTCTCCATGGTGCATGGCCTGCTCTGACTGTGGCTTCATGGAGGCAGCTGTTATTTTTCCCCAATTTTCATGCTGGCCCACCTCATGCCACAGTGCATAATCTTGTCTGACCTCACCATGCGTGCAGATCCATGTATTTTTTAACTCTATCAGTCCACCACCAGAAAAAATGAGAAGAGCCAGCATCCCCACAGCTTTCCCCAACATGGGCATTCTATTTACTACTTGCTGTACATTATCCCCCCCCCAACCACCACCACTAAGCGCATCACACTAGTGGTACCTCTAACACCTCATAGAATTGTTTCTTACATTCTGGAACAATTGCCTATGTAACTGGATGTAGTAGGCAAGCAGCTATCTTCCTTAAAGTCCCTTTTCCATTAGATACTGCCCAATATGCAGGCAGAAAATGCTGGAAGACACAAAATAAAAAATGCGTTGCACTATGGCTGGCAGCAATCACAGCCCCAGTAAGCAGACACCCAACACAAATATAAACAAACTGGCCAGATGAATTTCTTACCCCCCCAACACCTCACAACACAATATAATATACATTATATAGACACCCCTGGCACAGAAAACTGCTGTAGGATTTCCTTTTTGAGTATTTGTTTGCAGCTTTATGTCCAGGGCCATACTGCAGATGTGACTTTCAAAAAAAAAATTACCCCTGCAAGATTTGTTTCCACTTAGTACACAGCATCACCAGCCTTCCCCCCCCATGCCACAACACAACCAGCAAACGGTGAGCTTCCTTTTTTTTTTTAAAGTTCAAACTGGCACAGGTTTTAAAAGGAAAACTGCAGTGAATGAGAATGATCTACCTTTAATGTGTGTTGGCAATAGGGTTACCACCTTTTCAGAAGCCCAAAGTGAGGCATTTCTTACTGAAACATGATTTTTCGCAGGACAATCTGTGATCTCAGCCAGTGCAACAGACTTGTTTTCTCTAATAATCAGAATCAAGACTAAATATTGTAGTTTTTTAGTTGTTTCTATTGTCTTATTCTTTTCAGATATTTTAGCTAAGGTATTATTGTTTTCTGTAACATTTTGAGGAAAGTTAGAAAATATTTTTTCTACTAAACAGTCGGGACATGTAGTATTTTTTTATGTGATTTTGCAGGACACAGCTGCCAAATCAGGATTGTCCTGTGAATATCAGGACAGGTGGCAACCCTAGTCTGCAGTGCTGCAGACAGGTGTGGCAAAGCAGGGTTGCAGTGGGCCTGACATTCTTTTTGTAAAGGAGAAGCCTCTTGTACACTCTAGGAGTTTGTTTTCCTCACCTGATCAGCTGTGATTGTTCCTGGAGGTCTTGCTTGTTATATACTGCATTTAAAATAAAAATCGGTTGATTGGTAATGTTTTTATTAATAAAATAAATAAATATGCAGTCTGCCATCCATTTGATCTTGAAGAGGTCCTTTTCGTAGTGGCATCACAGCAACAGTCCTCTGGTGTCACACTGAATAATGTCCCACATTGTGCGACTACTGCTAACATTGATTCCACCTGTCAGTAAATGGGGATAGAAATAAGTGACACACACATTCATTCTAGTGGGTAGAGCAGTGTGTCAGAGTGCTGCTATAAAGTTTATGAACACTTGTTAATGACGGCATATGCTTAACACAGGGAATGTTTAAATGAATAAATACTGTAAACAAATTATCTGTGTTGTGTGCAGTTTTCATCTCCTTCTGTATCGAAAGCTGGATGCACTTCCTTATTTAGTTTTTATTTAGAATGTCAGTGCATGGAATCCATTGTACCTCAATTCCAAGGTATTGCCACTTTCAGTATTGATTGGGTCGCATACCTGTAGTTTTCCTCAAAAAAACATATCACAGGCTCATAGATTGAATAATCTGTTTCCATACATCAGCACTGAGTGAATGAACTGATCACCTTTGAATTTTATTTTTCTTTTTTTTTTCCATTTCATTTAATTTTTATTGGTTAAACTGGAAAGGCATGTGAGTATTGCTGCCTGTTTACACAAGTGTAACCCCCAGGAGGTGTTATCCCAAGGGCTACTACCCCTGCTTGCTTTGCCATCAACAGGTTGAGGGGCCTGGATCCAATGGCGGGTGCCTCCACCCAGAGGTCGGGTTTGGAACAGTCGAAAATGACTCGGTCATAGCCCTCTGGGTCACTGCAACTCCCCTTTCTTCCACTAGTGGCCCATGAATGCTTCCCACACCACCGTGATGACTTACACTTACCCCTAGAATGGATTGGCCAACTTGGTGCGAAGGATCCACTGTAAAAATAAGATGCAGTAATACCACAACCCATGCACAAAAGAGGGACACAAACACTCAGTTTAGACAGTATACCTGGCAAACAACAAATCTGATTTATTGAAGGGGAAATAACAGGGGTGGGGGAGATCAGGTTGATTAGCTTAACACTCTAATATATATATATATATTAGAGGCAAAAAAACTCTGTTTAATTGTTTAATGCATCAGTTAGGGTTGTTCCACAGCGACAAAAGTGAGGAAATTCGATGTTAGGGTTGAAACCCCCTTTGCACCCCTCCAGCCCAATCCCACAACTGGAATTAGGGTGTGCATTGGGGTCATTGGCCCTAACTGTCACCCCATCACATGTGGAAAGAAGCTGAGGAATAGGAGAATGGGGTGACAGTTAGGACCGATGACCCCAATTCGCAACCTGATTCCAGTTGGGGGGGTGGGCTGGAGGGATGCAAAGGGGGTTTCAACCCTAACATCGAATTTCCTCACTTTTGTTGCTGTGGAACAACCCTAACTGATGCATTAAAGAGTTTTTTTGCCTCTAATTTCCCTTCTTTTTGAGAATGATAATGAGAAATAGTGAATGTAATGCCGCGGCGGGAGCACAGGGTCCGCCACATGATGTCTTGTCACATACTAACATTGTGTCTGCAAACGCAAATCATAATGCGCATGGTGACGCATAGCAAAACAGAAAGAGAAACAGTACTGTAGACAGAAATGTTAAAAACAATGCAAACGCAACCGCAAATGAAAACGGCAAAGGGTAAAGCACATGGTGGCGTAAACTTGAACGGTAAGTGAAACAGGTACAGAACTGCAAGCACAAATGGTAATGGTAACAGTAATGTAAGCGCACAGGCTGGTTTTCCCCAAAAGCTGTATAGAGAAAGACAGTGAGTAGAAAGAATGTACGCAAAATAATGTCTCTCAGAACACAAAAATGAGGACTTGGAATAGTAAATTGCTTATATCTCAGTAACCGTACGACATAGAAAAAAAAATTGAAAAATCTTATGTATTATCACTTTCCTGGCTAGTTTTGAACTTAGCCCCTGTAAGGGGCTAAGAATTTTTTTGACAAAAAGTCCGTATCTTGCACCTTTTTCAAGATACAGGCCCTGAAAGGTGTGGCAAACGCCGTAATGTTATCCTATGGGGAAAAAACAGAAGTTTGGACTGGGGTTGTCAGAACCCTCTGAAGTTCTGGGTTCTAGTTCTAGTCTAGAACTTTTGAAAAAGTTCTAGGGTTCTAATCTTTTATAGAACTTTTTAGAACTCGAACCCTATTTTTTTATTGTGCTGCCAGTAATGAAGATAGTAATAAAATACATGTAAAGGAAAAACTGTTCAATATAAGGGGGAGAGAAATTATCATGTGTGACATTGATAGGAATACAACTAGGTTTATCTATGGTTTCTTCTGTTTACTAAAGCCAGCAACTTATAATGAACAGGCCCACCCACCCACCCATATGTTAAAAGTTTTCTTGCTGCAGCTGCATCATAGTTCCTTAGTGAAAGAAAGAGGCACATTAGCCATTTATGTACTCAGTTATATATACTCATCGTCATGAATTATGAGAAAAAATTACTGATATTACCTAATCTCAGCTATTCGCTGCTTTCTGTTTTAAATGAGTAACTCAAAAGTTGCTATGTTTAAAAGAAAGCTTTTATAACAAAGTCACGCCAAGGTACTACAGCAGTAGCATGTGGAACTGTTGCAAAACATATTATGCCATAACGTAGTCAGTCAAGACATTTGAATAAAAAAAATATGCCAGTCATTGTTGCTGGCAAAAAATGCATGCAATTTTCTAAGATAATGCATACATATACCAACATTTTTGTTGGCAAATTGAAGTAATACATACAACTTGCTAAGATGATGCATTTGTGCAGCTAATAGTTCAATAAAATCTGTATCTCAGTCACATAAATAAAAAAAGTGGTTTCCTCACCACATACTAATTTAAGGAACATTTAATGTAGCTACAGCAGTTGGCATGTGATATTTAAGGGACAGCGTCTGTCAACCCCATTATGTATCAAATTATCACTACTTGTAAAGCAAAAACACTTTATGATAGGTCACATTCTGTGAAAACTGCTGATGCAGATTTTCTTTTATTTCTGATTCCTTTATTCTTTTTTTAAAGGGGACAGGACAATTGTGCTAGGTGGCAGCAGATTGCAATGTATTTAATAATAAAAAAAAAATATATATATATATATTTATATATTATATGTACACAGTAGGTTCGGTCTGTCATCATTTTTTCCTCACCATCCCCAGCCGATCACAAATCTGTAAATAAAAGGACTAAAATAACACCCACCATTCACCCTATCACCCATTCCACTTTTCTTCCACCACCCTCATCTGTGCAGTAGCACCCATACCACCCTTACACCCATGTTAAAACCAACCCACAACCCTCACCCATGTAGTAGCATCCATTTTTGGTTTATGGCTAACATTTCTGTAATTGAAAAAATAATAAACAGCTACCAATTAGAACTCATTGTTTTGTCCTCTTTAAAATTGAAAAATAGACCCTCCCCGGTCCCAGCCCATACTGGTGCACCACAAAGTCACAGAAGGTAAATCCAAAAATACATGTTTGCACTTTAACTATAAATAATATGATACAGAAAGGATTGACATGACAGTGTCCCTTTATTGCCAAATTTGGGCCTGTTCCCACTGATGTTAAAATTGCCCTGTATATAAAACTTGTTGACTTTAGTTTAGACCCTAGCTACAAAGCAGTTTGCCATGAAATGGTGAAAGTTTTGAGGGGTATATAGTCCAAGGTAGTAGATCGAGAAAGGAGAGAGAGACAACCAAAGTCATCACAGTCTGTAAAAGTTTCCTTTTTGGTGCAGAGAGACTCTGTCCCACACAGTATTTACCGGCCACCACCATCTGAGTAGCCATCACTATCAACATCCACAACATCAATCACTTCAGGATCAGTTTGTATACTCTTGCAGGGATACGAAAATCTTGACTTATTAACTTTAATAAAAGTTAATGTGTGTACATTTTCTGGCAGCAACCTATTTCTGGTGTCTGTCACAATATTGCCAGCTGTACTAAACATGCATTCTGAAGAGACACTTGTTGCAGGACAACCAAGATATTTACAGGCATCATCATACAGCTCTGTCCAAATTGACTTTTTTGATCTCCAGTATTCAAAAGGGCATGCATCAATAGGAATAGGCAGTTCTTGCCGGTAACTGTCTACCATGATGGACAGAGACCGCTCAGGAGAGGAATGAGCAGAAGCTGGTATGGCAGCAGTTTGGGAAAGGTTTTGCCACAAATTTAGCTTGCTACTAAGGGTTGAAGAAGTGGCAGTTGTGGAACAACTACTGTTAATGTTTGGTGACTTTTCCAGTTCTGTATCCCTTTGTGAAGATGAACCTGCATGTTGTGGTGATGACAACCTGAGGGTACTGTGCGTGTCTGTGTTTGACTCCTGTGAGTGCTGCAGCTCATCTAGCAACAGACATTTGTACTGCTTTATATCATCTGTTTTTGGAAGATGTATAGCCTTGAACCTGGGATCTAAGAGAGTTGCAAGGATGTAGTGTTTTGATTTCATCATTGCAACTAATTTGTCATTGGTTTTGAAGCGCTCGCTCATTCTCTTTATGAGATTCCCATGATACAGGTGACATGTTGTCTGCGCTTCAGATCTGTCTTTTTCTATTTGTAGATTTAGAACACTAAGATGATGTGAAATGAGCATTATGAGTGGGATAACCTGACTCACAGATGCGCCTTCATAAGACATGTCCCTTGTAGCTGTCTCAAAAGGAATTAGGATGCAGCACACTGTCTCCATTAATTTCCACTGCAGCACAGACAGCATAATGCCATCTCCAATAATGTAACTGGAGCAATACTCATGTACAGCTTGCTTTTGCTCCAAGAGGTGCTGCAGCATATAAAGCGCTGAGTTCCAACGAGTGGAAACATTTTGAATCAGCTTTTGCTGGGGCAGTTTGTGTTTTTTTTGCAGTTCGGACAATGTCCGTATAGCCTTGGTTGAATGTGAAAAGTGAGTCACAATTTTTTGGCAAACAGCAATCATACCATCCACTTGTGTTTCGTTGCTGAGAAATCCTGTGACAATTAAGTGTAAGCAATGTGCAAAGCAAGAAGCATGCAGAAATCCTCCATCCTGTACTGCTTTCAAGATGTTGTCTCCATTGTCACTTACTATGAAGCCACATTTTAGACCGTGAGAATAAACCCATTTGTCAAGGAGGTCATTTAGTTCCTGCAAGATGTTGCAGCAGTATGACTTTGCCCAAACTTCTTTATATGCAGCAGCGCCATCTTTTGGGATGTCTTTGTTTTTGAAGAAGCACAAGAAAACGTGACCCAATGAGCGGTAAGGGACATGTAATCTATGTTTTGAGTGCTGGTCCACATATCTGTTGTGACATGAATAACCCCACCCTCCGCAGTTTTAAGTGTAAGCATCACTGTCGCTTTTAAAGCCTGATAAATGTTTGGTATTTCAACATAGGAAAAGTACCTTCGATGAGGAACATTGTAACGAGGCTCTGCTAATGTCATGAGCTCCCTAAAATCCTCATGATCTACCAAAGAGTATGGAAGAAGGGCTCCGGCTAACAGTTCACCAATTCGGTGATTAAGATGAAGGGTCTTTGGATGATTTCTAGTAAAGGTATTCTTCCTTTCAAATGCCTGAGACAGTGTTAGCTGTTTACAACATGTTCCTGCTGGTTTATTATACACCATGCTTCGATGAGCAGATGGATGCGGAGATGGTGGACTAGGACTTATACATTCAGTGCCATCACTGGATGTGCAACTGGTACTAATGGTGCTGGCACAGGTGGTAACAGTGATCCTAGGGCTGGCAGTGGTTCTGCCCGCATCAAGTTCAGACAATTCAGTATCCATTTCAGATTCCTGACCCTTCTCACGTGTGGTCTGGAAGATGGAGGACATGGGTTTTGGATGATCAAGCAAAACTGAATGCTTTTTCAGATGGCGTTTAAGAGCTGTAGTGCAAGGCATGACACAACTTTACCCGCAGCTTACTCTGTTTACACAGGAAACAAATTGCTCTGCATGGATCAGTTTTACTGACAGAGAAATAATTCCACACCTCAGATGTGACAGATTTTGTTCGAGTGCTAGGAAGATAGCTAAAGACTGTTTGTGTCTTTTCACCTGTCCTAACAGAACCTGGGACATGCTCCTTGGTGCTAGAAGAGTGGGCAGAAGACTCTGATGGATTTTCATTGCTGGCCAACACAGAAGTGGTGGATTCAATGGATATGTCCTTTTCATTGCCAACAGTGCTGGATGTATTTGCAAGTGCGCTACCTGATTCATTTTCAGCAGACTTGCTCATTTCACTTTGTTGAGGAAGTAATGATTTGTCGTGAGACACAACAGTGTCGGACTGAGACAAAGAGCTACTGTCTGAGTCAGAGAGGGACTCACTGTCACTTGCATTATTGCTGCTAGTCACAGGGATCTTAACAGCATGAATGGCATACCTTATGGTGGCTCTCCGTGTGACCCCTGCAGCAGTACAGGTTTTCTTAAAAGGTCCCCCTTTACCACACTTCATTGTTGCTCTTTTGCTGTTTGTTGAATTTTTATCACGTGAATCATTTTGCTTATTTCTGCTAGCACCAGGATTACCACTACCACCAACACCTGCTCCAACACCAGCACTAGATGCTTCATCTATGTTGATGTCAGCCATAACAGAACCAGTATACTGCAGAGAATACACCCACACAATTCCTGTGTAAGAAAGCAACGTGATCTATGATCACTGGCTACAACTCCAAAATTTTATTTTGGCTATATGACACTGTGATGCAGTGGACTGAAAGTAATTGAAGAATATGACGGTTTGTGACTAAAGGATCCCAGGTTCAAGGCTTACAGAATGATTGGGCTGCTGGGCATAGGCATACGCATAGCAGTGAAGGGGCGCACAGCAGCAGGGTGATGGTCTGACCACAAGAGATGGAGTTACACACACAAACCGAGGAAAGAGATTTTCTGTCTCTCCTCCCAACAGGGAAATATATTTCTGGGCTTCTGTCATGCATTTAAGGATAATGCCACCACACGACAACTGGCCACTGGGCCTCTCTTGGTAACACACACTGGGTAGGGTACAGTGCAGTCAAAAGGCACACAGCAGATGAGTTGACAACAGGAGACGGAGTCACACTCACATACACATATACAACCCAAGGAAAGAGATTTTTCTGTCTCTCCTCCCAACAGGGAAATATATTTCTGGGCTTCTGTCATGTATTTAAGGATAATGCCACCACGTGACAACTGGCCACTGGGCCTCTCTCGGTAACACACACTGGGTAGGGTACAGTGCAGTCAAAAGGCACACAGCAGATGGGCTGACCACAGGAGATGGAGTCACACACACATATACAACCCAAGGAAAGAGATTTTTCTGTCTCTCCTCCCAACAGGGAAATATATTTCTGGGCTTCTGTCATGCATTTAAGGATAATGCCACCACCGACACTGCCCAACAATGGGCTTCTCACAGTAACACACAATGGGTAGGGTACACAGTCAGCAGCCACAGCGGGGTGATGGGAACACCACAGGAGGTAGAGATACAGTGTAGTGGAGTCACACACACACACACACAAGTGGGGAGTACTGTGTAAAAAAAAAAAACTAAAAACAGCCTGGTGTTGTTCTATCAGGAATTTTATAGGGTGGAATAGAAGAATGCTCAGCAGCACAGTACCACAGAATCCCCTTCCCTCCCTGTCCTCCTGATTATTTTACTTTGTTTTGTGGAGTAGGGTATAAAGTAGTAAGTAAAAAATTAAAAAATGCCATCAAATTCAAATGTTTCAACTTCTCAGAGACTCACACATTAAAGTTAAACTTAATTTTTCTCGAGTCACAATCTGTTTGTTTTAATTTCTTCACCCCTTCCCCAGCCATCTGATGCTCACTCCTTCTTCCCAGTGTGAAACAACTACACCATGCAGAAAATAGTTTTTGAACTGTTGTTTGAGACTACGATAAAATTCTCTCAGTTTCACTCAAATACTCAGCAACTTTAACTTCCTTCCCTTGCTCTGTCCGTCTCATCCTGAGGTTGAGCTTTCTCACCAACTGTTCCTACGTTTGTTCAGGCCCTTTCTTTTCCTCGGTTCCCACTCCCAATCCCAACCCTGAGTCCCCCCCGGCCCCTACCTTTAGTTTTCACCCCCACCCACCCCTTAGCTTTTTTATTTATTTTTTTAGTTTGCCCAAACACACGACGATTTTTAATTAGTTTAGCAAGCAATTGCCATTTGCCAGAGCTATCCCAGACAGAGGGAGTGAGCGATTAGCACAAACTGCTGCAGCCTGCCCTGCAACTCCTTTATGGCACTGGCTGGGTAATGAACTAAGCAACCCCGCGCCGGTTTACGTCTCTCCACCACCTGACCGCAGAGCAGATGGTCAGGTGGTAACACGGACTGTGGGAATGAAGTACGCAGGCGCACAGTCTGACTCCAGTGCAGTCCACATCAGCCCCCACAAGTCTGTGCATGCTGCCATCATGCACCCGTGACCCTTTCCTTCATTCCACCTCCTTTCTGCCTCCTGTGGCACTGTTCTGCCTCCCAATCCCATCCTGCTCCTTCACCCTCTCTCCGTCCCGTCCCTTTGGAGCCAACACTGGGCTAGGCAAGCTTGCATTGTGGTTGCAGCTAGATTTGAACCCATTTGCGAACCCACTAGTGTTCGAGTTCTGAATTAGAACTCGAACACCAGGGTTCGTGATGGGTTCGAATCTTTTCCGAACTAGTTCTGACAACCCTAGTTTGGACTGCCATAACTTTGCCTCCCTGTAATATTTTTTCACCAAACCACTGAAAGACACATCTGTGGGATGTTGGCTGTGTTTCCTGTAAATTTCAGCCCAAAAGACCAAACCGTTATTTTGCAGCAGGGTGCCAAACTATTGCTGCAATGCGTCGTCCACCGTAATGTTATTCTATGGGAAAAAGCATCAACTTTGGAGTACCGTACATTTGCCGCCATGTGATATTTTTTCAGCAAAACACTGAAAGGCACATTTGTGAGATGTCGGCTGCTTTCCCTTCAAATTTCAGCACAAAACTCCAAACCATTATTTTGCAGCGGGCTGCTAAAGAATTACTGTTATTTTGGGCATAGTGTCGCAAAGTAGTGTCGTGATTTGCGAAAGCTTTCGCAAAAATTTGTGACACTTTCGTGAGTGCAACACTACTTTGCGAAAGTACTTTTTCCAGAAATCTGAAAAACATATTTGTGGGGTGTTTTACCCCAAAATAAAGACATGGCTAGCATCCTCAGGGGCCCGACTAGGTGAATACAAAAATAATTTGGTTGCTAGAGGGTTTCAATTTTAAATGCCAAGCATTTTTCTGATCACTAACTGAAAACAAAATGGTGGATTTGTGACAGTAAAAGGGCCATTTGCGACAGTAAAAAGTGCATTTACGAAAGTGTTGAACTTTTTGTTAACTTTTCCCATTGACTTATAATGGGAACTTGTTTTTTGAATAACTTTTGAACCTTTTAATATTTTTTCACGAAATCTTCGAAAGGCACATCAGGGAACCTGGCTGCATGTTCCCTGAAGATTTTGGACCAGTCGCGCAAACTGTGCAACCTATAGGCACGACCATAGAATTCAAGAAAAAGCGTAAATGCATGCGCAGATCATGCTTAATAACTCCGCAGCCATGTATCCAACCGGTACAAACCTTGGCAGATCCCAAGTCGTATGGGTCTTGATTCTGTATCCCAAATTTCAGGGAAATCCACTGAACGGTTGCAAAGTTATTAAGGTGCAAAAGTTTGGGTTTAACATGTAAATGGCTCCTCAGCCCTAACTACGGTAGCACTACTGTGCTACCATATATATATATATATATATATATATATATATATATATATATATATATATGGCACTATGCACAGGCCAAACCTATAAATCACTGTCTCTAGGTACCCAGGCAATACAAGGCTAGCCTATTCAGCGCAGCTGGTTGGGGCTCTGATGAAGAAAACAAGCATTTGATACCAAACTTGATTAAACAGAGCCAGCAGGCTCAGTTCATGCAACCAATAGCAGTCAGACAAATCTTGCCCTCACAATGAACATCTGACAGGGAGCTACCCTGATTTAGTACTCATGACTCCTGTAAAAAGATTGCTCTCACACCACTTGCAGGACCTAGCCTGAGATCCAAACGCTTTTCCACACATTTATATGAAGAGCAGAGAGGTACCATACCAGGCAGCTGGTTTATACTCCCGATCGCTTTCACTGCAATAACCGGGATAAACAATGCAGCTTCACATGTCCTGACAGACCGAGCACAATTGAAGCAGATTCTGCAGTCCTCTACAGGGTGAGCCTGGTAGGTAGCTGTAAACGTACAGCCTCCCCTACCTGCACTCCACCACGGATCTTGTCCGCTCCTTCTGGCAATGTTATCGCCCGACAACTTGGCCTGCCGCATGCGCTACCCGCGTGAAGACTTTCACAGCACAGGAGCCAGAGCTCCTTCTCTCTTCATGATCACCAATGACTCTGCCCCTCCAGGACTGTTGTAGGGCAGTTTTCTGTCACTCTACAGGGCTCCAGTTGGCTACTTTGTTCTGTCTGTCACTTCACACGCCCTCTATTGGTGCAAAAAAGGTGCCAGTGTCCAGACTACACTTCCCAGAAGCTCCTACCATATATCCCCCCTTTTTACAGGCTTCCATGGGAGTCAAAATTCTAGTTGGCTCAAGCGGTCTCCATTTTAAGGCCCCACTTCCCCAATTGGCCCATTCTCAGTAGTCCAGGTCGAAAATGGAGGGCCAAACACACAGAGTCCCAACTGCAATTAAAGGCAGGTTAAACAACGGCAATTTTACTGCTATGCTACATATGTTCCAGCAAACAGTTACACCCTTCAATAAGGCTCCCTCTGCTTGCTTAGCGAAGGCAGAAAAGGAGTGATTCAAACAGCAGCTTGAGTGGATTCAAGCAGTAAACCCACCGTCCCCCTTTTTCAAACTAATCAGACCTGCGAGCAGGCAGCTGTTAAAGAGATAGTACCAGAGGCTGTAGAAGCACTCTTAGCTCCCTATTTTAAACAGCATTACGCCAAACGCCCCTCAGGCAGGGAGCACTTAGACAAGCTCTGAGAAAGGCCTTTTCAGAACCCCCATTTGTAGGTGAGTTACACCAGTGTCCGGCGTCACCTTTGAATTTATTAGCAATTTGGTTTTCCATCATTACTGAAGTACTAATTCTACTGTAACTCATTGTAATACTGCATACTTTCCAAGGGAGGTCTGAAGCTTTGCTAGATTATTTTAGCAAATTTTCAGGAGATTTTCTGGAGGAAATAGTTTATATAAATGTTGGCGGTTTGGGGACTGCTATGACCTCAGAAGCTCTTCGGTGCATTTTGGAGCTTATACATGCTTCTGTGTATGTTGAATTCTGTAAATGTAACTACTATCCTGCACCACAGCAGTGTCCTTTGTGTTTGATGAATACTGATGAATGTTGAGCCAACTTCTTGTAAATGTCAGAGCAAGAAATGACCACATTAACGTCCATGTGTAGTGGGAAATCTGCAGAGTCCCCAGCATGGGATAGGGGATGGCTCTTGGAGAATACGGCAAAGTGGGGGGGGGGGGGCTCACAGTTGGTGGTTAAGCAAAAAAAAAAAGCAGAAGCCCAAGAAAAGGGGGAGGGGTTCATACGAACCTCCAGCTGTCAATGGCCCTGCATTAAATTCCCCATTACGTGAGGGAACAGCATGGTACTCTCACCATAATTTTATGTGCAGCCATACATCAAGGATTGCAGTCTGCCACACTGCTTCCTTCCTGCTTTTACTCACCTACATAAAGCTTGGTGTCACTTCTGCTTGTTTTAGTTCCACTCATTCTTGTCACTGCTTATGTAACTCCCTGAGGTTTACTTTTTGCATTAAAACAGTGCTCTATGTGC